>BLBF01000003.1:94137494-94168361 GCA_015471245.1 Laticauda colubrina | reverse complement strand
TTAAATTCTTCTATCTTTAGTCTGTCTTCCTCATCCTCTGGATCCCATTCTTCTACGTTTGGTGGATTTTCAATTATGTTCCACAGACCTTCTCTTCGTAGAAGTAGACTACATTTTGTAGACCATGATACATAGTTTGTTCCATCCAGCTTGGATATAAGGGACAAACTTTGTAAATTGACTTGTGCCATGTTTTCTTATATGGATATAAAAATATAATTAATAAAACACAGCTGTCTGTTTACTGTAATGTATAACAACACAAACTCTCACTTTGTACATAAATCTGTTTAACCTAGTTAAACTGACTTTGCAGCCTCTGGGCTCATAACCAGTGTTAAGCCTGGGTTCCCCAACCAGGGTTAGGTAGACAAGCTAAACAGAATGTGCAGCGTTAGTCAGATAGGCACACAGATAAATGAGTGAGCTTGTATGTTTATTAACATACAGTAAAAATAACAGATACGCTTGTGCTATCAAGAATATATTTTATTCCAGTATAAGTTTATAGCATAGTCAAAAACAGTCCAATATTCATTTACCATGTAGTCAGTCCATTCAGGGATATTCAGTTAGCAAAGTCCATGTAGAATATCCTATTGTCAGTTCACGTAAATCAGTCCGTTGTTGTCTCTCCCGTTCGAGCAATGCAGTCTTGCTTCCAAGCAGTAATCAGGGATCATCAAAGCCAGAGAGAGAGCGAGCAAGCTGTAGCCTTGCTACTTTTATATGGTTTTCATAACCACACCCACAATTGCTATTTTACATTTAAAGCTGCATACACTAACTATGATTCATAGTTAGTATTTCACCTAAAACAGTTAGGGTGAACAATGTTATCCCTAACATAAGCAAGGATAAACCTAACAAGTAAACAACTCAGTCTCTGACACTATTCTCAGTCACTCTGAGTCGTGTCCATGGTCTCAGCTGTTAAGCAGGAAGGGACTGTGGAGGTGGCTGTGGCTTGAGTGCTGGTCTGAGGCACCATTGGGGTGCTTGGCCCCGAGGGTACAACAGGGGATGGTGTGTTCAGGAAGCTGTCCAAGAGCTGACTCAGTCCCATGAGGTTGAGAGGCCCCTCATCAAGGACTTGAGATGTGAGGCCCCAGACTGATGACAGATTGTCCGTTGATGGGCTTGGCTGTGGGGTGGAGGAAGGGTTGAGAGGAGTGTAGTGGGGCTGTCTGGTTTGCAGCTGGGTGAGGAGTGGCGTCCGATGAACCTGGGCCTGGACTGGGAAGTTCTGCTTCTGCTGTGGGAAGTCCTGGTAGTCATAGCCTTGGTAGGTGAGGGGCTGTTGAAAGCCGTGGAAGGGCTGTGACATCGCCTGGGGTGGAGGAGCAGACCTGAACTGGGTAGGAGCAGCTTCAGCTGGGCCTTGAGGGTTGTGCAGAAGTGCTGTGATCTGCTTCATCACCTGGTACTGGGCCTCAGGCAGGAAGACTCAGGGCCTGGCTCATGTAGGTGATGAAGGGCTTCCAGTCCGAGGATGGTATGTTGCAGTGGACCAGCTGAGAGAGAAGTTCTGTGCTGGTCTTCATTGTGTCCCTGATCTCCAACAGCACATTGTGGTCCTGGCCCTCCAGTCTGCCTCTCTGCCTACATCCTCTGCAGTTGGGGGTGGGGGTGGGGGTGGGTTGGCCTCTGGTGGCTGCTGCTTCCTCCATTTGTGACAGCAGGGCATCATCCTCCATGGGATCCTCCAAGTCTGCCAGCATGGGGAGTACAGCTATCAGGGGTGGTCTCTGCTGTGGGGCCTTCTGCAGACACCTGCCTGGACAGGGTAGCTGGTTCCTGGCTGGAAGAGGACTGGCTGTGGGCTGTCTGAGGGAGAGGGTTCTCAGAGGGGCTGCTCCTCGGTGGTGGATCTCACCCTCCATAAAACTGCACTTGACCATGACGTAACATCTAGTGGTCAGTGAGCTTGACAGCAGCCTGCCCGGATTTCTTGAGGTGTAGCTTGCCATACCAGGTGTGCATGTGCTTCCACCATCCAAGGAGTACTTCTGCAGTGTACCCCAGGCTCTCTGCCTTGTCTCTCCAAGCTGCCTGCTTCTTCTTGGTGTCGCGATACAGTCTGTGGCCCTTTCTCCAGAGGTACTCGTTCTCCCTCAGCCATTCCAGCACCTCATCCTCATGCTCCTCGGAAATGGTGTACTGTTTCCTCTCTCCCTTCTGCTTGCCTCTTCCTCCCTTTGGCAGGGGCTTCAGCAGGGCCTTCAGGGGCTTGAGCAGCAGGGCCTTCAGGGGCTTGAGCAGCAGGGCCTTCAGGGGCTTGAGCAGCAGGACCTTCAGGGCTTGAGCAGCAGGGCCTTCAGGGACTTGAGCAGCAGGGCCTTCAGCAGCAGGGCTTTGAGGGGCTTGAGGGCCTTGGGGCTGGTCCACCACAGCAGCAGCAGCTTCAGAGTCAGTGTCAGGGGGCGGGATGCTGGTTCTGGCCTTCTTCACCTTGCCAGGGCTTGAACGAGTAGGCACGGGCTCCCTCTTCTTGCCTGACTGACCAACCATGGTGTTCCTGCAAGATGTATGTGGCAGCACGTCTTTCCCCTGTATGCTGACTGCTTGCGAGCTGCATCCTTTTATATCCGCGGAGCTGACGCAATTCATACTCCCCGCATGCGCAGTGAACGCTTTGCATCCACTATGCATCTGCTATGTATCCGCTATGCATCCTATAGGCGTACGTGATGCATCCACTTCATCCGCTATGCATCCGCTTCGAAATTCTCCCCCGGAAGCCCTTCGGAGATGTCATCTGCTTCCATCCGCTTTCATCCGGTATGCTTCCTATGAACATCCATTTAACATCCCTGCTACATACTACCCACGTCCGTTCTTTTCCATTCTGTTTATGCAAATTTTCATCACTTTTTGGAGCAGATGACAATGGATGGAGCCACCCGCGAAATTTTGCTCGTCTGCTGTCCTTTTTGCATACGTTTTGTGTCTGTCGGCCAGTGGGACCGGGCCTTAACTTTCTGAGCAGTTTGGTGAACTGGTTATTTGAAGAACTCATTTGGGCAGAGAACTGATTGTTAAATTATTTGAATCCCACCAGTGGTCTTCTTCCAAAGAAGCAGTAAGTATTCAGTTGAACAGTTCCAAGGGGAAAAAAAAATCAAGCAATGTTGAACACATGACAGTAAATCCAACCCATTCTTCTCTTTTCACTCTCATTTGATAAGCCCAGAAATGGGGGAGGGAATGAAAAGGGGAAGAAGCAGGAGAGCTAGAGGGGGTCAACTTCTAGGAAGGATACTTAGGAAGAAAACTGAATACCACAGTTGTGTTGTATACACCTGTAAATATTTGTCAATATATTTGCTACTTTAAATACTAAAAAGTCATAAATGCATCCACTGTTTTACCTGATTGTCATTTGTCTTCCTTGCAGATTGTGAGATTACAAATTCTCAATTTTGAATCAACAGGGGACATCACGAACAATTTTCAGAGCTTTATTGACTTTTGCAAAAGCTGGCACCTCATCCTCTTCTGGGTAGAGGCACAAGGGCAATGAGACAAATGATTGTACAGTGTTTTATACACTCAAGACCCAAAACCTCTAACCTTCATCATTGGCCCATTAGTTAAAATGAGCATCGGAAGATTCTCAGATGATTTTAAGGATGACATGCTTAACAATCATTTACTTATCATTTATTCAGCAGTTGCTGCATCCATGATGTGGGGAATCTGACCTGTATTAGGTAGATGCCCTAAAAAGGGTGTTTGAGAAAAAGAAATTGAGAACTCAGTTGTTAGAAGAGATAGAATATGCCCAGGACAGAGACAGGTGGTAAAAAGCTAGTGCTTAAATAATTGGAAAGCCCTTCCATACAGTAAGATGTTTCAGACGTTGGGGCTGACCGAATAAGATTTAGTTAATTTATGCTGTTATGTGTGGTAGGAAGAAGGAATGGAAGAAAAGAAATATTGCAGTTTGTTCACTTCATTTTCTTTGTAGAACATATCTTATTGTTCATGGCATTATGTCACTATTTCTTTCTGCAGTCATTGAGATTCTGAGTCAACAACACAGCATTGTCTGTGTATAAAAGTACATGTAAATTCAAGAATCAAGATCTGCAAACCTATTGTCATTGCAAGTATTCTTTATATTTTGTTGTAAGTATATTTAAGCAGATATGATACAATTTGTCTTAGTTCCTGGTCAATGTCAGTCAATGCCATTCTCTAAGAATTCCACTGATTTTCACACAAGCTTTCCTTCATATGGAAAGATTAATAACAGTTTTAGTGATCAACCTTCAACTCATGCAAAAGATTCCATAATTCAAGTCAATTTACCAATGCTTGCTTGATGAACATACTGTAAACCTCACGTTCATAGAATTTTTAATGACCCAAAGAGCAAAAAATCTCATCTGCCTATCCACAGACATCAAAAGTCTACTTTGTACATATCAGATTTTCTTTATTGTCCTTCCCAACACCTTTCCAGGCATGCGTAACACATAATCTTAACATCTTTTCTTACATTCCCATTCCATTTATTCTGTGAACTCAAACTAGGGGAAAAAAAGCAAAAGGCCAATATTCCCAATTACACTCTGAAGTTTCCACAGTGGTAAATTGAGGAAAAGGGAAACAGTTAAGATGTGGCTGTTTTTGTAGAAAAAAGTAAAATGAATAAATAGGAGTCTACAGTTCATTTTCTATAGTGCTGTGTCAGGCTTTAATGTCTATGTTTCTATTTCTCTTGACAAATTATGATACACTGTACTGTATATACATTCATGCTTTTATTTGCATTTCTGACTGTGCCAAAATTGACACCGAATTGTCTCTGAAATCTTTTTAAAATGGGTAATGCTAGTTTCAAGGTGTCCAACCAGCCTCTTTCATTTGGAAAAAGAATGAGTTATGTTATAAAAGAATGAGTTTCAGCAGATGAGTTTCATCTCATAGCTGGAACATTGTGTTTTCTCTTGTAGTTTTCCTTTTAAATTGCTATTTTCTATTGATTTCAACAGTTTTTAAAGTTTATTTCCTTCGCTACTCCTCATTTACATTTGAACATGTAAAGTTATTGTAAATAAATACATTTTAAAAGTTGAACAATTAAAACCCTAGTTTTAATTTTAAAAATTGCATTTACAGATTTAAAAGTAGGGTTTTTATAGTTTATGAGCCACTACTTTTGTAGTTTATGAGCCACAGTGGCACAGTGTTTAGAGTCAGTACTGCGGGCTATTTCTGCTGACGGCACTCTGCCTGCAATTTGGCAGTTCAAATCTCACCAGAGTCAAAGGTTGATTCACCATTCTATCTTTCCTAGGTGGGTAAAATGAGGACCCAAATTGTTGGGGGCAAGGTGCTGGTTCTGAAAACTGCTTAGAGAAGGCTGTAAAGCACTGTTAAGCAGTATATAAGTGCTATTGCTATTTTCTGCCCTCTAAAATGAACAGTAAATAGGTGGTAAGCAGTGTGTGGCATTTAGAGATGTAGGCTGGAATGGAGCAATCCCCTTTCCCAGGTGTTCCGTCTGGAAAAACACGAGGTAGACCAGGTTCCAACAGTAAAAGTCTTTATTTCAACAATTATTGTAAAATGGAACGGTTTGGCTCTAGCCGCGGCAGCCTTTATATACGGCTTGCCTGCCGGCTTGTAGCCAATGACGGTTACTTGATTTTGCCGCCTTTTGGCGGCTCTTTTGGATTGGTTCCTAGTGAACCAATCCCTATGCCGGCTTTTCTAGCCAATTACATTCGAGGATTTGGAGTAAACTATTTTATACAGAACACCAGGCATGCCTTCTCTATGCAAAGAGAAACACCACTGGGTTCAGTTAAAAATTATATAGCAGCATTATCACTTTGTTGTGCACAGTATGGGCTGTGAAGAAATATTGACACATTAAACCTTAAAAATAAAAAATGAAAAGTTAGATAAATGATCTTTCATGTTGGGAGAAAAATGCTTGTTAAAGGAAATTTGTTATCCAAATCATATTTAATTAAAATTGTGTTTTTTTTAATCTGAAAAACAAATCGGAGTTCTCTATTCTCCAATAGCCAATTGCAGTAAACCAATGGAGAACTATAGAATTTCAACTTATTTTTTGCATCGTAATTAATTTGTAAATATGATGGATAAATAATATTCCACAAAAACTAACTCCCATTTTGTTTTCATGATGAAAATTATCATATTTTAATTTATCGTTAAAGAGCAAGAGATCCACGAATACAAAATGGAGCAAAATACTCTAACTTCAGAAGAATTCAGGAATATTTAGGAAAGAATGCACTGAAAAGTCATTGTTGCCATAAATCTGCATTTAAAGGTTATAGAAAAGGAAAAAGTTTACTGAACAACACTGACATTAAGGCTGATTTAAATGTGAATTTAAAAATGACAAGCTACAAGGCTGAAATGGAAAAAAAGATGTACTGGATATAGAGGACAGCACAACAGCTCAGCTATTAAAGATTCGGGTTCAAGACCCTAAGAGTTGCATGACAAAGTAGACTCCCATTCCTGCCGCAGCTCCTGTCCACCTAACACTTCATAAGCATGCAAAAGTGAGAGTAGATAAATAGGTACCACTTCAGTGGGAAAGTAACAGCATTCCGTGTGTCTTGGCATATAGTCATGCTGGCCATATGATGACGGAAATGTCTTCAGAAAAATACTGGCTCCCTCAGCTAAAAAATACCCTCTAGAGTCAATTGAATTTGTGTAAAAGATGTGTTAAATTTTTGAAGTACTGTCTTAGAAGAGGCAGATGTCTGGTGTGTATGTGTGTGTATAGTAATTCTTAATGGTTTTTTGTTGACCAGATTTGTTTATAGATAAGAGATGATATATGGGGAAAAGATTTTTTTTGTATTTTCAGACAAAGTGATATGTTAATGTGTTAAAAGTAGAAAATATAAAGTAGAAAACTGATTATTTGATTAAAGTTAAACGACACATCTTGTTATTTCTAGCAACAATGGAATTTTGCCGATTAGGATTGAATAATGAGATGAGGCTTCAAGAATTTGTTTATAGATAAGAGATGAGATTCTTATTATAAGAGAACTTTTGTTGTAGTTTCAGAGAAAGGTGATAAATTACTCATATTGTTTATATTGCTGGTGAAAAGGGAAAGTGATTTCTTATACTTTTTTCATTTCAAAATGTTTGTCTTTCTATATTTTTCTTTTAATCTTTTCTCTCCTTTGTCATATCTTTATTTAGTTTGTATTAGTTTTTTTTACTTCCATAAATTTTAATAAAAACATATTAAAAACTAGCTTTATGTATTTCTATGCTGCCATCCAGTAGTTGTTTGGATTTTTGCAGCAAGTATCTGATTGACTTAATGTTACATATTATATAATATTGATGCTTACATAATAGCAACCATTTGGGACTTCATTTAGCTGCAGTCCTCTAGATCTAATTTTGAATTTGTAAAAAATAAATCAGAAGTAATCGAACTATTCTATGAAAAATAGCATAATTAACAAGTCAGCAAACTAAATTATCATAAATGCTTTTAGAGAGCACATATGTAAAAATGGAACAACTCAACTGAGGAAAGGGGAATGGCACAGGGAAAAAGAACTGACTGCTCAGTATAAACTAAAAATTAAAAAATGATAGATGAAAGCTATATGTAATGATCATAAATTTTGCAGAAAGAGGAAATGACAGCTTGAAAATGTTTTAGTTCACTGAAGTATAAATGATCAATTGCAATCCCCTTAGGAATTGTCTTAAAGATTTTTCCAAGCTAGACTTCATGGGATTCTGCCTCGAAGCATACTAATCTCATGGGTAATATTTCTCTTTCCATTCTGCCTCCTATATTCAAGAAAGTGTCCCAATAAATAAGTTGTTAGGTGATACAGAATTTTTGAACTTTCCCTTTCTTGAGGAGTGGTTGTTCTGTAAAGTCCAACTAGTTCATTTTCTAATAGATACTGACCTTCCAATTTGCTTCACAGCTTTGCAAATGCTCATCTTCATTTCTACCCTTGACTGAGGCTTTTCATCTTGCTGTATATACTCTTTTGTTCTATTCATATTGCTTTACATCAGTATGGATTCTTCCCACCCAGCCATCTTCCAAAGTTCAATTGTACAGTACAGTACCAAGCCACTTTCCAGAAAGTATGCATTTCTTGCTACTTTTACCTTGCCTATCTTTTACCTATCACAAAGGCCTTGTTTAAGTTAATAGTAGACAGCAGAAAGATTGTAAGCATGCAGAGCAGAGATGGTATTCAGCAGGTTCTGACCAGTTCTGGAGAATTGGTAGCGGAAATTTTGAGTAGTTTGGAGACCAGGCAAACACCACCTCTGATTGGAGATTTTGTAGTATCCTTCCCCTGCCATGCCCACCAAACCACGCCCACAGAACTGTAAAAATTTTTGAATCCCACCACTGATGCAGAGGGGCAGGACCTCCCCCTCCCCAGTAAGGTAGCTATATAACCCTAGATTCCTTTCTTATTTCCTAAATTTTTTTCAAAGGGCCATCTTACAGTCACTTGTACATATATATTCTCATCTTCCGTTGAGAGAAGGGAGAAATATCAGTGGCAGGAGGAGTTTTAAAGTTTACTGGGAACCAACTCACTAGGCCAGGTGAAACATACTGAAATCCAACCCAAAATTGTTTCTAAGGCCTTTGCTTTCTCAAGCTGTTAAGTGTTGGGTTGGGTAGTGCTTGAAAATATTAATATCGTAATGTATGTTTCTCAAATCTATTGTTCGCCTACTCATAACTAAATTTGTTTTATTTGTTTTATCCTTCTGATTAAAGCAACAATTATAACACATTACTTTGGATCCTTCATAAAGTACCAGTAAGACAGGACAATTGCAGAATAAAATTCTAAGGTGGAAACAGCTCTTTTCAAGTAATTTTAACCCATTAATTCAGTCTTCCTGATACTCTAGTCTTCCAGTGATATTTAGAACTAAACAATAGGTGTAGGATATGTTGATTTTAAAAAAAGGTATGTTCTTCCACCAACCTGCTTCTTTTCATGGATTTAGTTGCAATTAGTTTCATGGCTGAAATGAGTGGTAATTCAGATGAAAACCAAGATATTGAGAACTCTGATAGGTTTGTGGTTTGGAAGTGCTCTTTGGTCCTGTGCTGACAACATTAAATAGACTGAGTCTAAAAGGCATAGGCTTAAAATGTAATAAATTTCTTACAAGGCTAATCATAATGGTTTCCAGATAATTTGAATATCAGATACAGACAAAAACTGAGATGCCTATTTGAATTAAATGATAGATGGTTCATCCCAAATTACAAAAGCAGCTGACAATAAAATAATGATGAAGAGTGTAGAGACCCTATTCTTGAAGATTTTCTCAAAATGAATTAGGTTGTAGCAGTGCTGCATCTCACTAATAATCATCTAACTTTTAGGGTTAGTGTGTCAAAGACATTGTATGTTGTTCAAAACGAGTTTCAATTTAGGAAAGAAATTGTGTGTGGTCTGCAGGAAAAGTGTGTACTTTAAGTTCTTCAAAAATGTGTAAAGGAGAGATATAACCATGATGCCTTGATCAGTGGAATAACAAAGCAGTCTTTTTCAGCATATACTTCATTTGTTTTCCTGCATTCAGTGCACAAAATGCAGTTATGTTTGAAACACCTCAGAATTTTTTCTCTTAATGAATTGGTTGGCTAGGTTTCCCTAACATGGTGCCTTCTAAGTCTGTTAGAATTATTATTCCTTAGCCTAACAAACAAGCTGGAACTACTGGGAGTTATAATCTCAACACATCTGAAAGCTACCAAGTTGAGGAAGCTGTATAGATAATCTTAATAATTAACTCCACAGAAGGTGGTATTGGCTTTATGAAGTGTAGAAACTACAGTATCTGCAAAATCTAAATACCAGGATGTAATTGCATACATGACTTGGTTTTACTAGAAATTTTATTTATTTTTTTTATTAAATTTCCATGCCATCCATCTTTCTGGTACAGCCATTCTGAGTGACTGGAAATTAAAATTGTAAACAAAATTAAAAGTCCCCTTGGTTGTACCAATATAACCAACAACATGATCTGTTGACTTAGATTGGAATTGCTAAAACATGCTTAGTCATATATCCTGTTTGTTCAGGCTTATGCAGCAAGGAAGCGCAATGGATTACATCTGAGTGCTCTTATGTGGGGCAATATTCTGTGAAAAACATGAAATTTTCTTTTATCACAGATTGTGCATGCCGACTGATTGTCAACCTTGCTTGAACCTTAGATTAAGAATGCTGTGTTTGCAGGAGGTCAGTGTAACAGTAATTTACAACTTGGCTGTAGCAGCCAAGGCTCTGGGCAAGAGTCCAAATATGCTCTGAATTCATGATAAGAAAGTACAACCTGAGCAAGAAACTCTTGGCTTGGTTCAGAGTACAGTCAGATCTGTGGTCTCTACCCTATTTTGGGGGATTTCTTATGCAATATTGCTTGGATAATATGCATTAGGAGATAAGTAAATAGAACTGTGCACATAAAAGACTTTTTAGAAGAGTTGAAATAAAATGCTGTGAACGCTTCAGGGTGCATTGGGTCATGTTTCTTGAAGGATATTTTTTCATCCAAAGAGCTGATACTATATTGCATTAAATCCCCTAAGTATCGAACAAAAGACCTGGTAGTGGGGAAGTTGTGTTGCTTGGTATAAATGATGTTTATTAGCTTTCCCCAATATGGCATCTTTCGCTGTGTTAGGACTTCAACTTCCAGAATTCCCAGTCAGTTTGTGTTACCATTTGGAGAGCACCAGGTAAAAGAAGACTGCCATAGACACTATACAAGGTAATTTCACTTATAACCACATTCTACACAACACTACTGTTTTGTTCGGAAAACACACGAGGTAGACCGGGTTCCAACAACAAATACTTTATTGTAAACTAGTCAGTAAATAGGAATGCTTGGCTGAAGCCGGGGCCAGCCTTTTATACAGGCTGGCTTGCCTGCTTGCAGCCAACGGCAGTTGTTTAGATTTGCCGCCTTTTTGGCAGCTCTTTGGATTGGTTCCTAGTGAACCAATCCAGTGTTCATTTTATTAACCAATCAAGTTTGTAGATTTGGAGCCATCCACTTTACATATAGAACACCCCTCCCCCCTTAGTTCAGTCCTACGTGGTGACGTAGTCTCGCAGGTAGGCGGGGCTTTTCCAGACTCGACTTGACTTGCGCGGTTCATTCTCAGTGAAGACTTCGACCGGTTCGGATGGGGCTGCTGTGTCGTCCGTCCTTCTCCCTGGAACCGTCTGGAAGGGTGAGTCAGCCATTTTACCACCGCCTGAGTTTCTTAGGCCGGCGGTTTTGCCGCTCCCTCCCGTTTCCTCTGGGCAGGTCGAGCTGGCTTGGCTGGCCCCTTCCGATGGGCTCTTTCCGCAAGTCTCTTCAAACAGTGAGTCTTTTATTTGCTCTTTTTGTTCGTATTGTTTGTTAGGTTTGGTTTTAAACAGTTCTTTATTTGTTTCTCGCCTTTCCCCCCCCACCTTGGTTTGCACTTCGCCGGTTTTTTCGGTGAATGTTTGTAAGTCTGTGGTTCTTTCTATAATTCGAGATCGAAGCTGGTCTATGTGCCGCTTCCATTCCCTGCCATTGTCTAATTTTAATCGGTAGGATTTGGGGCCTGTAATTTGGATAATTTGTCCTGGTAGCCATACCGAGTCCCCGGTGAAGTTTTTGGCGTATACCAAATCGTCTATTTCGAATTGTCTGAACCGTGTAGAGGAGTCAGGGGGGTTTTCTGGGGTAAAATTTGGGTGTAACCTATCAAGGTGAGATCTTAATTTTCGCCCCATGAGTAATTCTGCTGGGGACTTATTTGTTATAGTACTGGGCGTTATGTGCTGGAGTGTGAGCAAACGGTTTACTTTCTGTTGGACATCTCCAGCGTCCATTCGTTCCAACCCTTCTTTGGTAAACCGGACCATTCTCTCAGCCCTGCCGTTTGCAGCCGGGTGAGCCGGCGCAGTTAGGGCATGTCTTATACCTAGGGAGGCTAGGTATTGCTCAAATGGTATGCTGGTTAGCTGTGGCCCGTTATCTGAGACAAGAACGTCCGGTATGCCATGGGTGGCAAAAAGGTTGTCCAGTTTTTTTATTACAGCTTCTGTTGTCGTTGATGGCATAACTTTTACTTCAAGCCAATTTGAATAGGCATCAACGACAATCAGAAAGGTATGCCCCTTGGTAGGACCCGCGAAGTCAATGTGTATTCTTGACCATGGTCCCCGAGGGGTTTCCCAGTCCTTAACGGGTGCTTTTGGTGGGGATGGTCTAATTGCCTGGCATTTGTGGCATGAGCTTACCCAATACTCTATGTCCTTATCAATACCCGGCTACCAAACATAACTTCTGGCAAGGCTTTTCATCTTAACCATTCCCGGGTGCCCTTCATGTAACAACTTAAGTACCCTGGGCTGTAATTTGGCAGGGATTACTACCCGATCACCCCACAACAAACACCCCTTTTGGATAGAAAGTTCAGTCTGTCTGGACCGGAAAGGTTTAAAGTTTTCAGTTTTTTGATTCTCCGGCCAGCCTTTACCTACCCAGCTAAGAACGCGGGCAGTCAATGAGTCTTTCGCGGTGGCTCTGGCGACATCATACGCCGATATGGGTAGATCGGGGCAAGTCTCGATTTGTAGCGTTGTCATCGCTGGTGCCGGGTCTGCGTCGGTTGCTGGTAAGGGTGCTCTGCTCAAAGCGTCCGCATGGGAAATTTGTTTCCCTGGCCGATGTGTCAGAGTGTAGGAATAAGCTGCTAGGAACTCTGACCATCTCGTCATTCTTGGGGACAGTATATTAGGTGTTGGCTTGTTTCCCGCCAAAATCCCCATTAGCGGTTTGTGATCCGTTATGATTTGAAAAGTCCGCCCATATAAGTATTCGTGTAATCGTTTTACTCCAGCGACAATTGCTAGAGCTTCCCTGTCCAATTGGCTATAATTCCGCTCGGTTTTTGATAGAGTCCTAGAGTAATATGCGACGGGTGCTTCTCTGCCATTAGGTAGTTGGTGGCTCAGGATGGCACCTACTCCATATGGTGAGGCGTCGCAAGTCACTGTTAATGGCAGAGTGTCACTAAATTGGATGAGAACGTTTGTTGATGTTAGCAAGCTTTTAATATTTTGGAAGGCTTTTTTTTCTTTGTAACCCCAAGTCCAAGTTGCCTTTTTGTCTAGCAGACGGTGTAACGGTTCTGCTATAGTGGCTTTGTTTGGCAGGAACACGTTATAAAAATTAATTAATCCTAAGAACGCTTGTAGTTCGGTTTTATTTCTTGGTTCAGGAGCGTCTTTGATCGCTTTAACTTTTTTGTCTGTGGGGTGGATACCCTCTCCATCTATTGAGTAGCCCAGGAATTCGACACTGTTCTTAACTAAACAGCACTTTTCTCTTTTTACCTTGAGGCCAGATTCCCTAAACTTAGTTAGAACTTCTTTCAGTCTGTTCCTTAATTGAGTTTCATCTCTGGCCGAGATTAGGACGTCGTCAAAATAGGGAACGACTCCTTGTATGCCATTTAGAAGGCGTTCCATCAGACTCTGGAAGACGCCAGGGGCCACGCTTACTCCAAATTGGAGCCGGTGACATTTGAATGCGCCCTTATGGGTGACTATAGTCTGTGCTTCTGCTGTTTCTGGGTCCACTGGGAGTTGTTGATAGGCTTGTGCCAAGTCGAGTTTGGCGAAAACTTTGCCTTTTCCCAGGGAATGCAGCAAATGCTGGACTACTGGCACCGGGTATGCGCTTGGTTGTAATGCGTGGTTCAGGGTAGCCTTATAGTCACCACAGATTCTGATGGACCCGTCAGGTTTAATGGGTGTGACAATAGGCGTTTCCCACTTGACATGGTCCACAGGTTCTAACACCCCTTGGGCTACTAATTTGTCCAGCTGTTCCTCTATTTTTGCCTTTAGTGCAAAAGGAACTCGCCTGGCTTTTGTTCTTCGTGGGGCTATTTGGGGGTTTAGATTGAAAGAAATGGGGTTTCCCCGATACTTGCCAAGTGAGCCGTCAAAAACGTCCTGGAATTCTCGGATGAGGTCGTCTTCCCAGCCGGTTGTAGTCACTCGATCGACCCCGGTCATCCCGATGCCCAATGGCACGAACCATTCGATGCCCAGGAGGCTTGGTCTGTCTTGGTTGACTATGGTCAGCGGAAGCACCTTGACGTGATTTTTGTAGGCGACTCGGAATTGTCCCATTCCAACCACAGGGATTTGGTTTCCCTGATAGTCCTTGAGGGTTAGGTGCTGCTTCTTCAATTCTTTGGGTTTGATACCTGGGACTAGCTGTTTTATTGTGTCCCACGATACCATGGAGAGGAAGGACCCCGAGTCCACTTCCATCTTGCAGTGTTTTCCCTCGATTTTCACGATGACTTTAATTTTTCTCCCACTTTCCGTCTGAGCGCTCTGTATAATGACAGTTTGGTGTGTATTGGCTCGCTTCTCTTGTTGCCATTTTCTTTCGGCTCGTTTAGGCTCGGCTCGTGTTGGGGAATTTCTGCGTCTCGTCGGGCTGTAGAATTTTTTGTTTCTGCAGACCTTCTCGATGTGCCCTCGTTTTTTGCAATGTCGGCAGATGGTATCGAGAAATGTGCATTCGGCTCGGGGATGGTTTCCTCAGCAGCCAGCGCATTCCCGCCAATTTCTCCTTTCGCGCTCTTTTTTGTTCGTGAGCAAACGGTGGACCTCGTCGTCCTCTTCGCTCGATTCATTTGTTTCGCCCGACTCTTCGTAGTGGGTTGTGGTGGCAGGGTGCTTTCTGTCTTTGGTTGGTGTTTCTTCGCTGTGTGTGTTCATCTTTTTAATGGCTACCGCAGATTTTTTCGCGGCTTCAGCGGCTGTAGCTTCCGCGATGGCTTCGGTAACGGTGATGTTGGGCTTGTTGAGCAATTTACTCTGTGCGGTCGAGTCTCTCAGGCCCAGCACCACGCGATCCCTCATTGCCTCGTATATGTTCAAAAATTCACACTCACCCCCTATTTGTCTGAGGGCAGCGATGAAATCGGCGACGGTCTCTCCCTCTCTCTGGTCTCTGCGGTAAAATTCGTGTCGCTTTATTAAGTTAGACACCATCAGAGCGTAGTGTGCCTTGAGGAGTCTCTGCAATTCCGTCCACGTTAGTTGTTTAACGTCCCGGGGCTTCGCAAGGGCCTTTGCCATCTTAAAAACTGTTGGCCCGCAGTGCGTCAGGAACACAGCTCTCTTGCGTTGCTCTGAAATGCCTTCCATTTCATTGCTCTCCAAATACATTTGGAAGCGATCAGCATATGAATCCCAATCCTCTTCGTTGGGATTGAAGGGTGCGGGCGGTGCGTTGTTTCCAGACATCTTGGTTGTAATCTGGACTTCTTATCACCACGTGCAGGTTTTCCCGTTCAGGACGATCCCATCCTCGTCGCCAGTGTTTTGTTCGGAAAACACACAAGGTAGACCGGGTTCCAACAACAAATACTTTATTGTAAACTAGTCAGTAAATAGGAACGCTTGGCTGAAGCCGGGGCCAGCCTTTTATACAGGCTGGCTTGCCTGCTTGCAGCCAATGGCAGTTGTTTCGATTTGCCGCCTTTTTGGCAGCTCTTTGGATTGGTTCCTAGTGAACCAATCCAGTGTTCATTTTATTAACCAATCAGGTTTGTAGATTTGGAGCCATCCACTTTACATATAGAACAACTACATTTTCCATCACTAAATTTTAAGAAGATTGATTAAGAAAGAGTGTGCTGATTCAGGACATGAATTATATTTTAGCAGGAGAAAGGTGGGAAAATTTCACAAGAAGAGTTCTCTATTCCTCTACTCGTTGCAGAATACCTTATGCCACCAGACTCGACAGTCTAGACCTAGAAAACCTAGAACTAAGCTGCCTTTGGTTCGATGTTAGTATATAAAATCATATATTGCAATGTCCTACCTGTCAGTGAATACTTCAGCTTCAACCATAACAACACAAGAGCAAACAATACATACAACCTCAAAATTAATCACACCAAACTTGATTGTAGGAGTGGTCAATGTCTGGAATACTCTATCTGACTCTGTGGTTTCTTCCCCAAACCCCAAAAACTTTAACCTTTGACTGTCTTCTATTGACCTCACCCCTTTCCTAAGAGGTCTGTAGGGGGCGTGCATAAGCGCACCAACGTGCCTACCATCCCTGTCCTATTGCTTCTTTTATTTTTCTTATATGTATCCATATATTCATAACTATGTTTTTACTTATACCTATTATCTTGTAAGCAATTGACAAACCAAATTAAAAAAAGATCTCAACTCCTTTTAATAGAACAATTCTGAGATACGTTGGAGCCACAAATGAAATGTAGAAGCTACAGGCAGATTCAGAGAATTAGATGTCTTATGTATTCTTTTGTGTACTTTTTGCAAATTGAGGTGGTACTATAAAGTACCACCATGATATTTTTCACAATAGCATGCAAAACTGATTATTTCTGGAGTAGTATGAATGTTTTTAAACACATCCTAGACATTATTAGAAACAATGGTACTGTTGCTCTTTAGCAACAGCTATCAGCCTAGCGGATTAAATTTCAAAATCAAGGTAACAGATGCTGATTTCAATATATTTGTCAAAGCTTTTGCTATCAACTATGTTCCAGAAATGACCTCCTCAAAAAGAATTTGAGTTAACTGTATTTGGGAATAGACGGGAGTTCTTATTCAGTCTCCTAAAGCATTCCTAATAAGCCTTTTCTAGTTCTGGGAGCTCGGCAAATGACCCTGTATCTTTTCCCTTACTTTAAGAGTCAGAAATGTTGGGAAATTGCTATGAGTAATTTTCACCCATTAGCACATTCCCAGTCAGTTCTTACATCCAGCTCAGAGTAAGCATAAATGAAACAACTCATTTCAGCTGGCAAAAAAACAAAAAAAAAACATATAGCTTGATACTTAATTAAACATCATTGACTTTAAAACCGCAAATTAAATTTAACAGCAAATTTAATGAAACAAATATAACTTGATATTTAATTAAACATTAGACATCAAAAGAGATAGCTGAAACAAACAAGAAAAAGTAGTGAGAGATATAAAAAGCAGGTAAGAATTTATACATACTGTTGTGTATATATTCTATTCTCTCTCTCTTTCTCCCTCCCTCCTTGAAAAGAGATGAAAAAGGAGACCAGGTTACTCTCCCTTTATTCTGCACCTTGAAGAAAGAATTTAGTGAATGGGAATGATGAATTCCACAAGAAGAACCTAAAGCCCATGTAACACTGCCCAACGGATGCAAAAAGGACACAGCGGATGAGCAAAATGTTCCATCCGTTGTTATCCGCTCTCAAAAGGGGCAAAAATTTGCATAACCGGAGCGGATAACACGGTCGCGGGGAGGATGCAGGGCGGATGCAAAGCGGATGCGGAACGGAAGCCCAGCGGATGGGAGCGGAAGGCACATCCGCAGGGCTTCCGGGGGGCCTCAGCAAAGCGGACGCGGAATGGATACAGCGGATACAGAACGGACGCCGAACAGATGAAGCGGATGCACAGCGGATGCACAGCAGATGCACAGCGGAAGCCTAATGGATGCCTGGCATTAATTGCGCATGCGGGGGGGATGCATTGTGTCAGCCCCGTGGATATAACGGAAGCAGCTCGGAAGCAGGTCGCCATTCAGAGGAAAGACCTGCTGCCGGACGGATTGGCTGCCTTGCCTGCCCTTCCTGCATGTCTGCCTGCGAGCCTTGCTGCCAGCCTTGCTACCAGCCTCCCTGCCAGCCTTGCTGCCAGCCTGCCTGCAAGCCTCCCTGCCAGCCTTGCTGCCAGCCTGCCTGCAAGCCTTGCTGCCAGCCGGTCTGCCTGCCAGCCTTGCTGCCAGCCGGTCTGCCTGCCAGCCTTGCTGCCAGCCTGCCTGCAAGCCTTGCTGCCAGTCGGTCTGCCTGCCTGCCTTGGTGCCAGCCTTCCTGCCAGCCTTGGTGCCTGCCAGCCTTCCTGCCAGCCTTGGTTCATGTCTGCCTGCCAGCCTTGCTGTCTGCCTGCCTGCCAGCTTGGTGCCTGCCTGCCTACCAGCCTTCCTGCTAGCCTTGGTGCCTGCCTTCCTGCCAGCCTTGCTGCCAGCCTTGGTTCCTGCCAGCCTCCCTCCCAGCCAGCAACCCCACAACCATGCGGAAGCACAGCAAGCCTCAGCCATCTGCTGCCAGCCCTGGCAAGAGGGACAGAGCTACCATCCCGCCCCCTGGCCCTCACTCTGGTTCTGCTGGGGCTTCTGCAGCACGGGCTCGCTCTTCTGGGGCTGGGGCTTCTGCTGCTTCTGCTTCTGGAAGAGCTGATGACAAGCACTCCAGCACCAGCCACCTCCACAGCACCTGGACCCTTCACCCCTGAGACTGAGCAACCAAGAGGAGTGCCAGAGACTCATTTTTGTTTTATAGCTTCTTGTTAATAAAGTCTATTTATGATTCACACACTTGCTTCATTTCTTTTTTTTAATAAAGTCTTGGTGGAAACTTTTAGAAATGGTTTAAGCCTTTGCATGCTTGTGGGATGGGTTAGGATAGCTGTGGGATGGGTTAGGATAGCTGTGGGATGGGTAATAGCTGTGGGATGGGTTAGGATAGCAGTGGGATAGATAAACCTCCAGTGCAAGCATAGTGGGACTATATGGTCCACCCTCCCAAGTGCCACACCTATGGCCCTTTATTATCAATAATAATGTAATAATTATCCACACATGTCAACATAAGCACAACTTTTTATTAACGCCCTGTTCATTGTAGGCCCACCCAACATACATGGCCCAATCTCATCCGTGTGATGAGACAGGCTGAAGGAAGCATCCATTAAGCATCTACCATCCTGTCTTGCCACTCCACTGCTCCAGCTGGGGAGTTGCACCAGTGTCTCAGGAGGTTGCGCTGCTTCTTTGCTTCATGTGAGGCTCTGTTGGGGCCTTGCACATCCTCACTGTCGATCAGGTTTTGCCCTTGCCTCCATTCCCCAGGCTCCATGTCCCCATTGCCTTGCTGGAGGTCCACGAGCCTGTTCTGCAAGACTGGGTAGCGGGTGCGCATGAGATTGTGCAGGATGCAGCAAGCTTCCATGATGTTCCTCACAGTCTGTGGGCAATGCTGCATGGTGGTGAGAAGTAGCTGGAACCTGTTGGCCAGGATGCCAAAGGCGTTCTCCACCACCCGCCTTGCCCTGGACAGCCTGTAATTGAAGATCCTCTCTTCACGGGTGAGGAGTCTGGAAGTGTAGGGTTTCATGAAGTAGGTTGTGAGGGAGAAGGCATCATCCCCCACAATGAAGTAGGGCACATCTTGTGTGTCGTTGGGCAGGGGTTCTGGATCTGGGAAGCCCACGATGAGGTTGCCTTCCAGCTCCTCCTTGAGGTGACTGGCGTTGTATACCTGGGCATCTGAAGATGAGCCATTGCCTGAAGCATCGATGTACATGAACTTGTAGTCAGCATCGACCATGGCGAAGAGGATGATGCTGAAGAAGCCCTGGGAGTTGAAATAAGTGGACCCTGACTTGGCTGGCGCTTTGCAGGCCACGTGCTTGCCACCTATGGCTGCAACGGTGTGGGGGAAGTTCCACTTCTGATACCACTGCTCTGCAACTTTCTTCCAGCCTTCTTCAGTGGAGGGGCACTGGAGGAGCTCCTCCTTGTATTCTTTGATGATGGCCTGCACCACTTCTCTGACCACAATGCTGATGGTGTTGGATGGCACCCTCCAGCCGTACTGCATGCTCCTGTAGGAGGTCCCTGAGGCCAGATGGCGCAGAGTGAGTGCCACCTTGAGCCCAGGTTCCAGGCTGGGCCGGAAGCTGGTGTTTGCCTTGGTCAACCTGGGTGTCATGCGCTGTACAACTTCGTCAAACATGGCTGGAGGCATCCTCATGAAGTTCTGGAACGCCTGAGTGTCTTCGTTCCTGAGCTCCACCATCAGCTTGTTGTACAGTCCGTCCTCTGCTCTTCTGGCGAACCATCTTTGTATCCAGACTCTTTTTGGGTGGCTCCTTTTCTTCTCGCAGTAGAGTTCACAGAGCCTGCAGATGGCTTTGCACTGTTGCAGAACAATGGTGGCTGCCGAAAGGACTTTGTAACAATCCACGGTGGACATGACTGGATGCTGTGGAAGAGGAAGAGGCAGATGAAGGCTGCAGAGGTCTGCACCGCTGGGCTGCTGTTCTGAAAGTGAGATGCAGAGATGCTCCCCCTTTTTATAGGCAATATAGGTTTTCCGCTAGGCATCCTCTAGGCATCCTCTAGGCATCCTCTAGGCATCCTCTAGACATCCTTAATATCCGAGATAGGTCCCCTCTGCTAATGTTTTTTCCATTTTAAATGCTTTGTTTCTGTGCTGCATCCGCTAGGCGTCCGTTCTGCATCCGTTCTGCGTCCGTTCCGCTTCCCCCCTGCATCCGGGCGGATGGAGTTGCGTGGATGCGTAGCGGATGCCTAGCGGATATAGCGGATGCGTAATGGATGCGTAACGGATGCGTAGCGGATGCAGAACGGACGAACTGGATACATTTTCTGCGCAAAAGTTTTGGGCAGCCCAAAATTTTTGGAGCGGATGAAACATCAATAAACGGATGCTGGACGGATAGAGAGGAAGCAAAACGGAGGCAGTACATCGCGTTTTCGAACGGATGGCAAGATTTTTTGTCCGTTTTACATTCTCTTTGCATCCGTTGGTTCAGTGTGACATGGGCTTTAGGTAGAGACAGAAGTCCATTGAAATAAAACATAGTCACATTGCCTCATGCACATGTATACCCCAATAATGTCAGCCCATAGGCAAGTTTTTGATCGGCATCAGGATTTGTTTTAATCAGAACCTGTTAACTGACAAAAAAAGTCAACAAACAATGATGGAACAGGATCTGATTGTGACTGAAGTTTGCAACGTACAAGTTTGCATCTTTTTCTTGCTTTCTTTCTGCATGACCTCCATATCTGTCTTCTCTGTCACATTTATTTATCTTATTATCATATCTGTCACATTTATTTATTTTTATTTGTCAATTGCTTACAAGACAATAGGTACAAGTAAAATCATAGTTATGAATACATGGATACATATAAGAAAAATAAAAAAAAAGAAACAATAGGACAGGGACAGTAGGCACGTTGGTGTACTTATGCACGCCCCCTACAGACCTCTTAGGAAAGGGGTGAGGTCAATAGAAGACAGTCAAAGGTTAAAGTTTTTGGGGATTGGGGAAGAAACCAGAGTCAGATAGAGTATTCCAGACATTGACCACTCCTACAATCAAGTTTGGTGTGATTAATTTTGAGTTTGTATCTATTGTTTGCTCTTGTGTTGTTATGGTTGAAGCTGAAGTATTCATTGACAGGTAGGACATTGCAATGTATGATTTTATATACTAACATCGAACTGAAGGCAGCTTCGTTCTAGGTTTTCTAGGTCTAGAATTTCGAGTCTGGTGGCATAAGGTAATCTACGAGTAGAGGAGTGGAGAACTCTTCTTGTGAAATATTTCTGGACTTTCTCAGCTGTGTTAATATCAGATACGTAATGTGGGTTCCAGACTGATGAGCTGTATTCGAGTATTGGTCTAGCAAATGTTTTGTATGCTCTAGTTATTTGTGAAATATTACCAGAGAAAAAGCTATGTAAGATGAGGTTAACAACTCTTAACACCTTACTGGCTATGCAGTTACAGTGGGCTCTAGCACTTAGATCATTAGAGATGAGTACTCCAAGATCCTTGACAAAGTTTAGATCATCAACAAGGTCTTGACTATTCAGCTTGTATTTTATTTTCTGATTTTTCCCAAAATGTAAGACAGAGCATTTATTGGTTGAGATTTGAAGTTGCCATTTGTTTGACCATTCTGATACATAGTCAAGATCTTTCTGAAGGGTAGCAGTATTTTCTGTGTAGCAGTTTTGTTGAATAGCTTTATATCATCAGCAAAGAGAACGTAGTTGCTCTTGATATGATCACAGAAGTCATTTATGTAGAGTATGAAGAGAGTTGGTCCTAGAACATTGCCTTGGGGGACAACATTGTTGACAGGTACAGAATTTGATAGGATGCTCCCAATTTTGACCATTTGTTGTCTGTTTGACAGGAATGCTTCTATCCAGTTATGCAGGTGTTCAGAGATACCGTAAGATTTTAGTTTTAGGTGTAGTTTGTCGTGTACCACTGAATCAAAGGCTTTACAGAGATCTATGTAGGTTGTATCTATTGCTTTGCCCTGATCGAGTTGTGTAGTCCAAATGTTTTTGCAGTGTAAGAGTTGCAGATTACATAATAGTTTTTTCCTAAAAACAAATTGTTTTTTAGAGAGTAGGTTGATTGTTTCTAAGTGGAGGATGATGGATTGGTTAATAATTGATTCCATGACTTTACAGGTGACGCAGCATAAAGAGATTGGTCTGTAATTTTCAACTTGGCCGGGATCTCCCTTTTTGAAGATGGAGATGACCATGGATTGTGATCATAGTTTTGACAAGGAGCTGGTCCTGAAAGATTTTTCAAAGATTACGCTTAGAGGTTCGGCTATGGCAGTGGGCAGCTTTTTTAAGAAGTAGGCACATATTCCATCTGGTCCAATAGATAGAGATGGTTTTAGATTGCACGGTGCTTTTTCAACAATGTCTTCTGTAAAATCGATATGTATCAGATCATTGTAGTTATCTGTGGTTCGACTAGGAAATACTGGGCATGATCCATTGCTGTTTACAAATACTGAGCCAAAGAATGTGTTAAAGAGGATGGCTTTAATA
The DNA here is from genome assembly GCA_015471245.1 of Laticauda colubrina. Classification (NCBI taxonomy): domain Eukaryota; kingdom Metazoa; phylum Chordata; class Lepidosauria; order Squamata; family Elapidae; genus Laticauda; species Laticauda colubrina. Next base: position 94,145,608 of record BLBF01000003.1, on the reverse strand, counting down.
GTGTCATTGTTGCAGTCTTTACCATGAGGTCCTTTCAGGGGTGGGATGGACCTTGAGTCATTTAGTTTGTTGTTTATTAAATTGTAAAAAGTGCGGGTGGAATTGGTGTATAGAAGGTTTTCTTCTTGTTTAATGTGATAATTAGTGCATTCAGTTTTGATCTAGTGGCATAAATTTTTGTATCGGCTTTTGAAGTTGGCAACGTGACCAGATTTGTTTTTCCGCCAAAGTGATTTCTTTTTGGATTTAAGCTTCCTTATTGTTTTGGCTAATTTTTTTTTCTGGTTTTGGGAGTTGTCAATGGTAAATATAGTTTGATGACTCTTTTGACATCAAGTAAAAATATGTTGTAATGGTCTTCTACAGTAATGCATCCAGAGAATAGATATTGCTAATCAAAGGATGAGAGATCATTGTTGCCTTTTTTGAAGTTATAACTGGGAATTCTGTTGTTGTGATGATTGTTGTGTGGATGTATGTTGAGACAAAAGTCAATCATTTTATGGTCACTGTTGGAAAAGGGTTCTTTAATTTGTATTCTGTAAATTGAATTTAAACATTTGCAAAAGATGAAATCGAGGCAGTTGTTAAAGCCCCTGTCACACTGCACCAATGGATGGAAAGAGGATGTAAAACGGAGAAAAACACTTGCCATCCATTGGTTAATGCGATGCTTCTGTTTTGTACTCACTGCGTCCATTTTGCTTCCTCTTTATCCGTCCAGCATCCGTCTATTGACGTTTCATCCGCTCAGAGGGTTTTGAGCTGCTCAAAACTTTTGCGCGGAAAATGTATCCAATTCGTTCATTCTGCATCCACTAGGCATCCGCTAGGCATCCGTTCTGCATCCGTTACGCATCCGCTATATCCACTAGGCATCCGCTACGCATCCACGGAACTTGATCTGCTCCAGCGGTAAACGGACGCAGGGAGGAAGCGGAACGGACGTGGAACGGATGCAGAACGGATGCAGAACGGATGAAAGCGGATGCAGCTCGTAAAGAAAGCATTTAAAATGGAAAAAACGTTCGCAGAGGGGACCTATCTCGGATATTAAGGATGTCTAGAGGATGCCTAGAGGATGCAAAGGGACACATAGTGGAAAACCTATACTGCCTATAAAAAGGGGGAGCAACTCATCTGGATCTCACTTTCAGCCCAGCAGCCCAGCTGTGCAGACCTCTGCAGCCTTCATCTGCCTCTTCCTCTTCCACAGCATCCAGTCATGTCCACCATGGATCGTAACAAAGTCCTTTTGGCAGCCACCATCGTTCTGCAACAGTGCGAAGCCATCTGCAGGCTCTGTGAACTCTACTACGGGAAGAAAAAGAGGTGGCCAAGAAGCATCTGGGTCCGAAGATGGATCGGGAGAAGAGCAGAGTACGAACCCATCCCACAGATATCCTAACCCATCCCACAGGTATTCCTGCCCATCCCACAGCTATTACCCATTCCAAAGGTATCCCTGCCCACCCCACTGCTATCCTAACCCATCCCACAAGCATTCAAAGGCTTAAACCAATTCTAAAAGTTTCCACCAAGACTTTATTAAAAAAAACAAATGAAGCAAGTGTGTGAATCATAAATAGACTTTATTAACAAGAAGCTATAAAACAAAAATGAGTCTCTGGCACTCCTCTTGGTTGCTCAGTCTCAGGGGTGAAGGGTCCAGGTGCTGTAGAGGTGGCTGGTGCTGGAGTGCTGGTCTGAAGCCCCACTGGGGTGCCTGGCCCCGAGAGGACAACAGGTGACGGTGTGTTGAGAAAGCTCTTGGACAGCTGGCTCAGACCCGTGATGTTGAGAGCTCCTTCCTCCATGCCATGGGGTGTCAGCCCCAGTACCGACGACAGATGTACTGAGGCCGGGCTTGGCTGTGGGGTGGAGGAAGGAGCAGTGTAGTGGGGCTGTCTGGTCTGCAGCTGGGTGAGGACTGGCGTGGGTGGCATTGTTGGCGTGGGTGGCATCAGTGTCGTGGGTGGCATCGGTGCCATCAGTGGAACCGGTGGCAAGGGTGTTGTTCGATGACTCTGTGCCTGGACTGGGAAGGGCTGCTGCCTGTGCTGCTGGACCTCCTGGTAGCCATAGCCCTGGTAGGTGAGGGCCTGTGGAAAGCCTTGGAATGGGAGGGACATCATCTGGGGTGGAGGAGCAGACCTGGACTGGGTGGGAGCAGGTTCCTCTGGGTCTGGAGGGTTGTGAAGCAGCTCGGTGATCCGGTCCTTCACCACCTGGTACTGGGGTTCCGCCATGTCCGTGAGGGTCTGGTTGACATAGGTGAGGAAGGGCTTGCAGTTGGAGGACGAGGAGTCGGTGTGGACCAGCTGAGAGAGGAGATCTATGCTGCTCTGGATGGTGTCCCTGATCTCCAGCAGGACAGTGTGGCTCTGCCCCTCCGGTCTGCCTCTCTGCCTTTCTGTGGAGGTGGAGCTGGGGGTGGATGCGGGCAGGGCTGTGGTGGACGTGCCATCTCCTTTCTCCCACCGCACCAGGGAGTCCTCCACGCGCTCCACCACGGTCACAACAGCTGTCCGCAGGTTCTCCGCCATGGCACGCTCCACAGAAACCTGCCTGGAGACAGGAGCTGACTCTCGGCCGGAAGAGGACTGGCTCTCAGCAGGCTGCTGGAGAGAGAGGGTAGTGAGAGGGGCTGCTGGTGCTCCTTGGTGGTGGATCTCACCCTCCAGGAAGCTGCACCTGGCCATGACGTAGGTCTCTCTGTCCGTCAGCTTAACCGTGGCCTGGCCAGATTTCTTCAGGTGCAGCTTCCCGTACCAGGTGTGCATGTGCTTCCACCAGCCGAGGAGCACCTCCGAAGTGTAGCCCAGACTCTCCGTCTTCTCTCTCCAAGCAGCATGCTTCTGCTTGGTGTCCCTGTAGAGACGGTGTCCCTTCCGCCACAGATAGTCATTCTCTCTCAGCCACTCCAGCACCTCATCCTCATGTTCCTCCTCAATGGAGTATTGCCTCCTCTCCCGTCCCCGCATATGCCTCTTCCTCCCTTTGGCAGGATCAGATGGGCCCTCATCAGAGGGGCTCCCAGGTAGGGGCTGCCCCTCCACACCAGCAGCAGCAGCAGCACCAGCAGGATCATCATCATCATCATCAACAGCAGCAGCAGCAGGATCATAATCATCAGCAGCAGCAGCACCAGCAGCACCAGCAGGATCATCATCATCATCAGCAGCAGCACCAGCAGCACCAGGATCAGCAGCAGCAGAGTAAGCACCAGCAGCGCTAGCAAGACCAGAAGCATGAGCAGGACCAGGAGCACGAGCAGGACGAGCAAGACCAGGAGCACGAGCAGGACGAGCAGGACGAGCAAGTCCAGGAGTACGAGCAGGACCAGCAGGACCAGCAGGACGAGGAGCAGCTTCAGCAGGGTACGCACCAGCAGAAGCACCACCGCCAGGAGCAGCTTCAGCAGAGTAAGCACGAGCAGAAGCACCACTGCCAGAAGTAGCATCATCAGCTCCTCCAGAAGCAGAAGCAGCAGAAGCCCCAGCACAAGCCCCAGCAGAAGCAGAGTGAGGGCCAGGGGGCGGGAGGGTGGCCCTGTCCCTCTTGTCAGGGATGGCGGCATGTTGCTGCTTTCTCTTCTTCCCCATGGTTGTGGGGTTGCTGGCTGGCAGGGAGGCTGGCAGGCAGGAAGGCTGGCAGGAAGGCTGGCAGGCAGGCAGGCACCAAGGCTGGCAGGAAGGCTGGCAGGCAGGCAGGCACCAAGGCTGGCAGGCAGGCAGGCACCAAGGTTGGCAGGCAGACTGGCAAGCAGGGAGGCTGGAAGGCAGGCTGGCAGGCAGGCAGACAGCAAGGCTGGCCAGGAGGCTGGGAGGCAGGCTGGCAGGAAGGCTTGCAGCAAGGCTTGCATGCAGGAATGCAGGCAGGGTAGGCAAGGCAGTCAATCCGTCCGGCAGCAGGTCTTTCCTCCGAATGGTGACCTTCCGAGCTGCTTCCCTTTATATCCGCGGGGCTTACGCAATGCATCCCCCCTGCATGCGCAATTAACACCAGGCATCCGTTAGGCTTCTGCTGTGTATCCGCTAGACTTCCGCTCTACATCCGCTTCATCCGTTCCGCGTCCGCTCTGCATCCGCTTCATCCGTTCCGCATCCGCTTTGCTGAGGTCCCCCGGAAGCCAAGCGGATGTGCCATCCGCTCCCATCCGCTTCCATCCGCTGGGCTTCTATTCCGCATCCGCTTTCCATCCACTCTGCATCCTCCCCGTGTCCGTTCCTTTCCCTGTTATCCGCTCTGGTTATGCAAATTTTTGCCCCTTTTGAGAGTGGATAACAACGGATGGAACATTTTTCTCATACATTGTGTCCTTTTTACTAACGTTTTGCATCCGTTGGGCAGTGTGACAGGGCCTTAAGTCTTGTGTTGTTGGTTACTAGTTGTTCTAGTCCCAGATTTGTTACAGCATTTTAGAAGGTTACATGTGTGGATTCAGTTGTACATTCGTTAAGGGTCCAGTTAATATGAGGTAGATTGAAGTCACTAAGAAAGATAAAAGTGTGTGGGCAGGATGTTGCCCATGTTAGTAGTGTATTTCGCTTGCTTGCATGTTCGATGTCATTATCAGGGGCTATATAACATAGTAAGAACTGAAATGTGATATTTAAGGACAGTTCACAGAAGATGATCTCAGGAATAGCAAACTCCTCGGTAACTTGGATGGTTTTTAGATGCAGGGACGTTTTATAGAAGATAGCAACACCACCTCCTCTATGCATTTCACGATCTGATCGGTAAACATGATAGTCTCTTACTGTGGTAATGGAGTCAGGGAGAGATGCATTGAGCCGTGCTTCATAGACAAATATAATGTCGAATTTAGCCATTTTTAGTAAGAGAAGAAATTCAGGTATTTTATTTACAAGGCTTTTTGCATTGAGTAGCTTGCATTTAAGGCCAGTTGTGATTGGAATAGAGGTAGTTAGGGGTGTGCGTGCCTAGTTTTGATGAAGGTGGATTGGATGGGGTGGGATTGGATGCAGAGTTGTGGGTTGTGTGACTTACTTTTGATACAATCAGTGCGGTAGTCAATGTAGAGATCTTTCTCTCCATTGTCTCGACGTCTTTTGAGTTCTGCACAGAGTTCACGGGAGTGGATTCTTTGTAGCGTGGATAAGTATGGTCTTGAGCAAAGTTTTTTTGTGGTTGAGATTGGTTTTTGCAATGGCATTTATTATGTGAATGAATATGCATTTGCTGGACTCATTTTTGCATACAACTCTACAAAATCTTGGGGTCACAGAGCCATCATTGTATTTGAACCCATGGCCATCTCTGGTTATTTAAATGATATCTTCAGGAGTATTAGAGTTTTTGTTGTATTAGAGTTGCTCATGATATCACGAACTTTGGTGATGTCATCTGATTCATTGGTGTCTTTGAGACCAAATAAGATGGTATTTAGATGTTTTTGTTCACATTCCATGGTGTCTCTGATGAGTAAGGAGATATTATTTGTGGAATTATTTGAAAGGATAGTAATTGTTTGTGGCTGTGGTTTGGTGGTTATTTTTAGTTGTAGTTGTGATCGTAGTTGAGGTAGTGGTTGTGGTTGTTGTGGGATTTGATTTTGAGCTGATAGGTACTCACTTATCAGTGCTGTATTTTTTTTTTCAAGAGAAACTAGGCTTGCTTGTATAGTTGTTTCAAAACATGTTGCTAACATTCTTCTACTGAGTTAATGAGTGATTCTATGCTTTCAACTCTGTCAGGTAGGGTACTCAGTTTGTTTAGCTTAGGAGAACATGATGGACATAGAAAAAAGAATGTATCTGAAGTTTTAACCATATCAGCTGGGTTTTTGTTTGTGTTTAAGCAGGCAGGTGGACTAGATTATCGCACAGGCAGCATTTGATGTAAATTTCGCTTTCATTGATGGTTTCAAGACATTTGAAGCATGTGCAGGAGTCTGAGAGGTCATTGGTAGAGATATTTTTCTTTTTTTTTGGTTTGGAGTTTTTGGCTGGCACAGTCAATGGCAATAGTATAGTAATCAATTACAATAGCTAGTTAATGTGATAGTAGACAGTTACTTAATGAATGTTGGTAATTAATAAATGTTAATTAATATGTTAGAAAACAGGCTCTTGGAGATTAATTGATTGTGTGTCATTGAGTTGTTTTTGACTCAGTAATCACTTCGATAGATTTTTTTTTTCATAATATTATATGGCTGGAAGGGACCTTAGAGAACTTCTAGTCCAAACCCCTGACTAAGGCAGGAGACCACACAACATCTCAATCAAATGGTTGTCCATGAATTAAAGCGAATATACCTGTCCCAGGATCCAATCTCGGTTGGTCACAGGGACCAGAAGTTTTCTGAGATTTCATAATCATGCTGGAGCCCATCCTCAGGGAATTTCTCTCTAGCGGAGTGTGTGTTCTGGGCTATTCTGTATGCGGTATTTATATGGTGCCTGGTTGTGTGTGGCTTTTTAGTAGTTGATTGGGGTGTTGATGACTGGCTATTAAGTTGTTGACTATCATTGCCTTGTGCTGGTAAGCCCTTACTTCCTAAGTGCAGCACTTGATAAGCTGGACAAATGGTTGTCCAGTCTTTCCTTGAAATTTCCAGTGGAGGGAGCCAAGCTGTCCACTGCTTGATAGTTCTCACCTTATTTACAGGTCAAATCCCCCTCTGATTTGCCATGCCCTCTTGTTCTACCCTCAGGTGCTATTGAGAATCCTCTACCCTGTAGCAGCCCTTCCAGTATTGGAAGACTTATCATTTCTTCCATCTTTTCTTTTAGGTAAAAATACCATTCATAGGATTTAGCCACAAACCCCCTTATTGTCTTTGCTGTCACTCCTTGCACTCTTTCTAGGATCTCAGCATCATTTTTGTATTGTGCCAAAACTGGAAGCAGTAGTCCCAATGTGACTTCACCAGTGAAATATAGAGCAGCACTATCATATTCTTTGATTTTGATATTATCCCACTGTTGATGCATTCCAGGACAATATAGATTTTTTTTTTTGGCAGCTGCAGCACATTGCTAATTTATACTAAACACTGGTCCTGGAATAGAATGCAGTCTGGATTCCCAGAAGGGAAGAAGTGCTTTCCAGAGGACAAAGAGGCAGCAGAACTTGGAAAGTTTGATCAATAGGAAGAGGGTTAAAATAACTATTTCAAGAGTATATCTATAGTTATGCAAATTGTTGCTTCAACTTGGCAAGCTTCTGTCTATTGGTGAAAAACAGCAAAGGAAACTCTTCTTGATTAACTCCATTGTTGTTCTTTGTCCTTGGGACTGACAGTTCCACCAGGACATACTCATTTGTTGTTGCATCTACGTATATACCATTTCTTATCTCTGAAGTATAAGATAGTGACTTTCTTTAAATTTCTTTAAATTTGTCATTACTATAACAAGCCTATGAGTTAGGCTGAGTGTGAATCTCCACTAAAATGATTTCTAGGGTGTTGCCACAAATCTGGAACTTCAAGGCCCTTCTCCAACATCTTTATCACTTATGATTACAAATTTGGGGCAACGAGATATAAAAATGCAAACTAAGAAACTGTTCTAACCTGCATTTCCCCATAAAAGATGATTTGTTTTGCACCATGAAACAACACACACACATACACACACACATACATAAAAAAGCAACCCCTGTGTAACATGTTATATGAGGACAATGAGCTCACCTCATGGCTGATCTCTATTCTTATCTCCCACAGCAAAAAGGAAACAAAACAGATAATTTGCAATGGATGTTTATTCAGTAGCTGCTCTGTAAAAAGGCTCAATAAGAAATGGATGTAGTTGAAAATAGCATACTAAAAATCAAGGACTATACTGATAATCAGAATAGAAATGCTCCTCTATGTTTGATTAACACTTTTTCCTACAAAGCATTGCTGGCTCATTAAAAAAAATGCCACTGCTTTTAAACTGTAGGAGAGGGTAGCAGTATTTGGCCTGTTGCACGTCAGTGACCAAATAGGCTAGTGAACTCCTGCAACATATCAACTGTGAAATTAACATTGAAAATTGCGAGGCTTTCCCATAGTGGCTAGGGTTTTAGTGCCATTGAAGTTGATGTTGTGACCTGTGGTTTTCATGTGTTGGACTAGTGAGGAGGTGTGTTCC
>BLBF01000003.1:94101135-94120887 GCA_015471245.1 Laticauda colubrina | reverse complement strand
TGACCTGGGCTTGACCTAGGCTCTGAATAAACAATGATAGTGACCCCCCCCTTTTGAATGAGCATAATAAAAGAGCGTGTACCCGGACATTCGGGGCGCACTCATCCCGAGGAACTTCATCTCCTGTCGTTTCTTTCTCCTTCGCTCCCTATCATGAGACGCCCATCTGATGCGGAATAGCAGATATCGCAGTCTGTGGAATGGGTTTGGGTTTGAGTCTGGTGAGGGTGATTGGTGGTGAAGTCATGTGTTGTTTTGGGTCTGGTGTTGTTTTCATGGCTGGGACTCATTTGTTGACAAGGGTTTGTTTCCAGATGTCTGGTTGGTGGGAGGTATTGTCCCATTTGTTCATGTTATGGGGGTGTTTCCCTCTTTCGATGGCTTCCCTGATTATTCTCTTGTTGAAGTGTTCAGTATTGGAGATTAACTTGGTTCCCTCAAAATTAATTTCATGTCCTGTGGCTTTAAGGTGCTGGAAAAGGAAGGAAGTATTTTCTTCTTTTCTGTTTTGCGATGCATGCATTTATTCTCCTGTTGGTTTGTCCAATGTATGTGGCTGGGCAATTGTTGCATGGTATTTCATAAACTCCTTAGTTTTCTAGCTGGATCTTGTCCTTGGGGTTTCTTCAGATGTTGGCTATTTTTTGATCAGTTCCAAAGGCTGTCCTGATATTGTGTTTGTGGAGAATTTTGCTGATATTGTCTGTGGTGCCTTTGATGTAGGGGAGGAGGGCAATACCGTTGTCCTGTTCTGTGTCTCTGTTTTTTGGGGGTGTCTCCCTTAGGATTAGGTTGGTAATTGTGTTTCTTTGGAATCCATTGGAAATTAATACATTAGTGAGGGTGTGTGATTCTGTTCTCAGGTGGTCTTTGTCGGCTAGGTGTTTGGTTCTGGAGATGAGGGTCTTGGCTACGGAGTTGATCTGTACAGGGTGGTGATAGGATTGCGCGTTTAAGTAGTTTTTGATTGTGTTTTCTTTCGGTGGATGGTGTGTCCTAGAGAGCCATTAGGTTTTTTGTAAATTAGGACATCCAGGAAGGGAAGTTAGTTGTTGGTTTCTGTTTCCATGGTGAATTGTATTTTGGGGTGTCGGCTGTTGAGATGTGTGAGGAAGTTGTCCAGTTTTTCTTTCCCATGTGGCCAAATTACAAAAGTGTCATCTACATATCTAAGCCAGAGTTTGGGTTTGTGTTCTTTTACATTCTTTTCAATATTCTCTTCTCATTGTATTGATTTGTAATAACAGATCATTATTTCTTTATTTTCAATATTATTGAAAAACACAGCTGTAATTTCTTTAGACGGTGTTGGCTTTCGTATGCATCAAGTTCTTCCCAAGAATCAAGGATGTCATAATGTTTCAGTATAGTATATATGTGGATCCAAGCAGTGTGTCTTTTATAATTAACTGATGGAAATATTGCCAATGTGCAGATTTTTCAAGTCCATCCAATATTTTTTTGGGTATAGCTGTCTATTGTGCTGATAAACCCTAGGACCACCATGGACCACCATAATCTTTCAATTTTGATTTTCAGATATTTATACTTTGTGATCTCCTCCAATTCTTTGTCCTCTATTGTACTATTTCCTGTTATTGTTATATTCAATTACCTACATTTTTTTTTTAGCACAATAAAATCTGGTGTTATGAGCCAAGATTTTATGACTTTGTATTCAGAAATCCTATAATATTTTAACCTGCTCATTTTAAATTACTTTTTCAACCCCGTGTTCCCATTAATATTTCATTACTGGCACATGATAATTTTTCCAGATATTCATGTTTATCATTTTGGCAATTGTGTTATATCATTACTTACAATCAATTTGTGCAGATTTCTTGCATGAGTTAAATATATGATCTACTATTTCTTCTGCCTCTTTGCACAGTCTGCATTTTGAATTATTTGATAATTTTTCAATGCTGGCCTTAATTGCATTAGTTTGAATAACTTGCATTTGAGTAATAAAAATCAATTCTTCAGTTTCTTTTTAAAACACAGTACCCCTTTTGTAAGCTGTTGCCAGATTTTATCTTTATCCACTTTCCTCTTGATCTTTTATAGAAGCTGACGATGATGTAATGATTTTCCTTGTTCTTGTTTTTTATTACATTATTTGAATATTCACTTATTATTTCCTGTATATTTAGTGTTTCAATTTTGCAGTGCATGTTCTTGGCTGCCTTTATGTAATCAGCCAATGCATGCTTTTGTTTTTCAGTCATTTAAGTAAACTTCTGCCTCCATTTCTGAGTTCTTAAAAGGCCCAAGGAATGTTTTGATTCCTGCATTTAGATCTTGGTCCTTCTATTTTTTCTTTTCTACCATAAACTTTGCCTTTTCAGCAGCTGCATATTAGGCTGACATTTTTATTGCATCTCACTGGACAACCCCCACACCCCTTGTGTACTGGATAATGGTTACTGGAAGGAAGCGAGAATGTGACTTAAACTAATGGTTATTATAAATGTATTTGAAAAATATATTGTATTTTTTGTAATTGTAATTGTGAATTACTGCAATGTTATTTGTTATGTGATTTTCTATAAGTCACTTAAATCAGATCACAAAATATATTAATTATATGCAAATAAATAAAGCCATAGTTTAGGTAGTATGAGCAGATCTGAGTTGAAAAATCCAAATGGCTTTTATATGGCAGCTGTCATTGCTTCCATGTAGCGATCATATGGATTTTTGCATCCTGGTAGCCTTACCTTAGGTAAGTAAATCAAATGTAAACCATGGTTTCAAGTTATGGCTAAGACTCTCATCCAAACCAATATCCAAGTTATCATCTCATTTCATATAACACCCTTGGCCTACTGCCAATACAGCTTAGCATGATCTGCACTTGTACCCAATGTATTAGTAATGTAATAGTTCCAACCTAATAGTTGGGTTGGAAAATATATAAATCAGGATAGACATTTTAATACTGTCTCTTTAAGAGAATGCTAAAACTGTAATTGGGTGTGGTTCCTCAAATGGCCATAAGATGGAGCCAGAAACCTGGGTTGTTTAGTTCCTGTTCTGTTGTACTTTTCTGGAGAGTGTTGCCATTCCTGTATTGACTGTTGCTGATCGTTTATGTGAGTCTATTTACTGAACTGTTTTTGATACTGGACTTTGTTATTTGGATTATCCCTGGACTGAAAACTGACTGCTTTAACTGTAAATGACTTGGACTGCTTGTTTGGACTTTGCTTAAACATAAGTAAAAACCTACATTTTACTATATGGTGTATCTGTGTGCTAGTTGTGTGCTGTTCTTCACTATTCTCACTATGTCTCCCTGTGTGAACTCATTCTCCTAACGGGGAATTACCTCAACACTGGTTATGGGCCATACCAGGCTCAGATAACTGAGAGTTAGTGTGAATACACAGTACCATATACAGACAGCTGTTTACTGTTTAATTGTGGGCTACTACCTGATAAAGATGGCACAAGAGACTTCAACAAGTCTATCACTGATAACCCAGTTGGATGGAACAAACTATGTTTCCTGGTCAATGAAGTGCAGTCTACTTCTGTGTAGAGAAGGTTTATGGAATGTAGTTCAAGATCCACCGGATGTAAATGCTTGGGATACAGAAAATGAGGATGATGCCTAGAAGCTTGCTGACTTTAAACAGAACAATGAACGAGCTCTTTGTATAATTGGTCTAACACTGAGTGACCAGCAGCTAGTCCATATTCATGGAGAAAAGTCTGCTGCTAAGTGTTGGGAGAATTTGAAGAGGATTTATGTTCATGACAGTGTAGATGCACACACACATATTACATGTAAACTGTTTAGAGCACGTCTTCTGAAAAGAGGAGATATGTTGGCTCATTTAAACTTCATGAAAAGAACTTTTCAAGAACTACATGAAAAGGAACTGACATTTTGAGAGCTGTATCAAGTTTACATCATTCTTTCCTCATTGGATGAAAGTTATGATGATTACGTATCTTCACTGGAAGTCCTGCTCAGGGATAAACTGACATTGACTGACATAACCGGAAGGTTGTTAGAAGAGGCAAGAAAATGGCTGGAGAAAAGCAATTGAGAAAGGAACAACCACAAGAAGAGGATTTGTCTTCAACTGCCTATACTGTTAGGAAATGTTTTTCTTGTAGGGCTAGGGGACATATAGCGAGGTTCTGTAAGAAGGGACAATGACAGAATACTGGTTATCACCAGAAGGCCAAGAAGAATGTTAGTTTAGCTATGTCTAGCAATTCAACTGTAAACCATGATTTGTGGGTTGCTGATAGTGGAGCATCGCAATGCATTACTAAAAATAGAAAGGTTTGTAATGATGTCTACGAGTAAGCAACATGTACAATTGGCAAATGGATGGGAGATCAAAGCTTCTGGTGAAGGTACTGCATATTGTTCTTGTATAAATGAGCATTTAACTATGTTATATGTACCTAAACTGAAATTAAATTTGTATCAGTAAGGGCTTTAGTTAAGGGCTTTGATTATGTAGTAACATTTAGGGGAGATAACTGTAAATAGAGAAAGAGGTTAAAAGTGTTACTGTTACTTTAGAGAATGATTTATATGTGATACATGATGACCAGTTGAAGATGGCTAACTCAGTTTATAACAATGCTAAGCCACATGATGAATGTATACATTTACTACATAGACGTCTGGGGCACATTAATTTTAAAATGCTGAAGCAAACTGTTGAATTGTCAGAGGGAATAAAATTGAAACCCTGTAGCAAGTATTTAAACTGTAATGCCCGTAGCCAAGATAAAAGCAGCAAACTCCAGCAAACAGACTAAATGGGTTTAAGATCAAAGAACCTTTGGAGGTTGTGTTTGTTGACATAATTGGTCCGAAGAAACCTAGTTTGAGAGGTGTCTGCTATATTTTGAGTATAATGGACCATTACTCATGGTACAGTTTCTGCTATCTCATGAAAAACAAAACAGAAACATTCCAACATTTCTTTAACTGGCTAAGATTTGCTGAGAGAAAAATGAGGAGTAAAGTAATTACTTTAGTTGCTGATAATAGGATTGAGTTTGTCAACAAGAGATTCCAAACAATGCTGAAATTGGCTGGTGTCCAGCATAAACGTTCTGCACCTTACAGACCACAACATAACTTGTTTGTAGAATGAAGAGGGCAAACATTACAAGCCATGGCTCGCACTATGTTATCTGATTCAGGTTTGCCTGAAATACTGTGGGGAGAGGCCATAATGTGTAGCAATCATGTGTTAAACAATGTAGTTAAAAAAACAACTGGAGAATCGCCATTCACCCGTTGGCATGGCAGAAAGCCAAATTTAAGCTATCTACAAACATTTGGAGCTCCAGCATGGGTGTATATTCCCTCACAAGTAAGACTGAAAGGGCAACATAGGGCTAAGAAATTATTTTTTGTAAGTTACGAGGCCAACCATAGATTGTTTAGATTGTGGGATCAAGGCACAGCTCATGTTTATTGTAGCGCTAGTGCTAAATTTCTTGAGCACGTTGGGTGGGATAAACTGGAACAGCAATCCAGCAATTATGTTTTTACTGACACCTAAGTAGTTCTAAAGATGAAATAAGTAAACCACGAATAGCCATTAAAGAGGAAGAACAGGCACAGGAGGCAGTAGAAGAACAGGAGCAGGTGGAACAGGAAAGTCCACCAGTAAGCCCTGTATTACCAAGATGTTCAACCTGAGTAACACAACCACCTGATAGATATCAGGCTAGTGTTGTATGCCAAGTGAATGTAGTTCTTGGTAACTATAATGAACTGAAACTATATCCTGCTAAGGATCAGGCTGCTTGGCAGAAAGCAAATTGATAAGGAACTGGAATCATTAAAAAAGTTGGAAGTATATGAAAATGTCAGGTTACCACCAGGTAAACATGCCATAGGGTGTAAATGGATTTATAAGATTAAGGCTAGTGTAGATGGGACTGTTACCCATAAAGCCAGGTTAGTAGCACAAGGGTTCAATCAGACAGCAAATGACTACAATGAGGTGTTTGCACCTAGTCTGAAGGCTACCACATTAAGGGCAGCATTAGTGTGGGCAGCTAAGCAGAAATACATTGTAAATAATTTAGATGTAGAGACGGCATATCTTCATGCACCATTGCAACATACTATACATTTAAAGAAATCTTTAGATATCAAACATGATAGCACAACTGATGCTGGAGATTGAAAAAGAGTCTTTATAGCTTGAAGCAATTAGGATATGAGGGGAACCAGTGTATAGTTAAAGAATTAACTAAAATAGGTTTTGTCGCTGGCATGACTGATCCATGTTTGTTTAAAAGAGAAAGTAATGGTGTAATTTCATTGTTGCTATTGTTTACTGATGACATAGTATTAATCACCAAAACTGAACAAGAAGCTACTAAAATAATCTCACTGTTCGAGAAGAAATTTAAGATAAAACAGTTAGGAGAGATTAAACAATATCTTGGTTTAAAGATAGATAGAACTAGGGGAGGATACAAGACCTCACAGACAGATAAAATTAACCAGTCACGAAAGAATTTTAAAATGGAATTTTGTAAGCCGGCTAAGACACCAATGAGCCAGGAGTTAAGCAATAGTGATGTTCAAAGTCCTGTTTTTGATAAGAACATTTATCAGTCCTTGATTGGTAGTTTATCTTATCTCAGTAATTGGTATGCCAGATATAGCATACCGTGTTAATCAATTAGCAAGATTTAATGCTGAGCCAAATGAAAGGCACTAGCAAGCGGCTAAGCATGTGTGAAGATATCTGAAACAAACAATGCATTATGCATTGTATTTGGAGCCTAAAGATGAACTGAGTTTAACTGCATATGCCGATGCAAGTTTTGCTACAGATATGAATACACATCTGTGTATTCTACATCAGGTACTGTGGTATTATTGGGAAAGGTGTTGATTGGATGGAGGTCTATTAGACAGAAATATTTAAGTTTGTCAACAATGGAGGCTAAATTCTCATGTTTGTCTTTATTATGTACAGATTTAGTTGATTATAAGCAACTATTAATTGATATGGGAATTGATGTAACAGATCCTATTGTTGTTTATGAAGACAACCAATCAGCAATACAGATGGCTTCAAATATTGCTGTTAAGACTAGATCAAAACACACAGATTTAAGATATTTAAATGTGAGACAATGTGTGCAAAGTAAGATGATTAAGCTGGAATACTGTATGTCAGAAAATAACATCGCAGATCATTTTACAAAGCCCAAGGCTCTGTAAAGCATAAGGCTTGTTGTGAGGATTATGGACTTAGAATGTAAGGTTGTATATATTGTCCTACATAAAGGGGAGAATGTTAGGATTGTAAGTCACCTAATAGTTGGGTTGGAAAATATATAAACCAGGATAGACATTTTAATACTGTCTCTTTCAAAGAATGCTAAAACTGTAATTGGGTGTGGTTCCTCAAATGGCCATAAGAAGGAGCCAGAAACCTGGGTTGTTTAGTTCCTGTTCTGTTGTCCTTTTCTGGAGAGTGTTGCCTTTCCTGTATTGACTGTTGCTGATTGTTTATGTGAGTCTATTTACTGAACTGTTTTTGATACTGGACTTTGTTATTTGGACTGAAAACTGACTGCTTTAACTGTAAATGACTTGGACTGCTTGTTTGGACTTTGCTTAAACATTTATTGGAAGTAAAAACCTACATTTTACTGTGCAGTGTATCCGTGTGCTAGGTGTGTGTCATTCTTTACTACTCTATGTCTCCCTGTGTGCACTCATTCTCCTAATGGGGAATTACCTCAACACAATGTTTATTGGGATTGGTGGATTATCAGAACTTCAGCAGTGAAATTTCCATTCTGAGTTGGAATCTATCCCTATTTTACCTATTCTGAGTGTGTTTGGATTTGTTTTCTTAGAATATAAATCCATCTCTGTGTTTGGGACCCAGTGTCTTTAAAAGTCTGCTGATCCAAGTGAATCCTATTATAACGGAATTCTGATTCTCTCTCATAATTCTTCTAAACTTTAAAGCTCCAATATTCATCTGAAGTAGCTTGATAAATATTTTGCATCTGGAACAAGGGAACTACAAAATTAGCTCTGCAAAATATTTTTATTAAATGATTTGAAAGGTGTTATTTTAATTAAATCAAATATGTAGTTTCGAGTTTAGGATGATCCATCCTACCTGTTCTTATGACTCATCTTGGATTTCCACTGAGGACAATCAGTGGAGGAATAGTTGTAAAAGAGAAATTCAAATATTCTGTTTTTTCCTTTTATAAGGTTGCTAAAGATTTGAAGCCTGCTAGGGACAGGAGAAGAAAGTTACCTATATGTATAGCTAGCAATGTAAACTAATTGTTTACATAAGTTAAAAAAAATGTTGGTCCCCTTGAACTGAAAATGCAACTGATTGTCTCAACTTCCAAAGTACTTCCCACTAACCAACTATATTCCCCATTAATTGGCCAGTCTTTTTCTTTTGAAAAGTAAGTTTTGTTTGTGATGCCACCCTAGAACAGATTAGACTAATTGCAATAAATTCTAAACATTTCTCAGCCTTATATTTTGCATTCTGTAATTATTCACCTTCCATGTCTTGTCTCGCTATTGGTCAGTCAATAAGTGTTAATTCAATAAAGTGCTAGAAAATACTCTTGAGGTCTGTACTCTTCTCTGGATCCGGACTATTGAACGCTTTCCTGTCCAAAATGGAAGGTATTGATTCTTACTGATACTTACTTTTTGTTATGCCACATTCTGAGCCCTTTCTCAAATAATTCCATCTTTTGTACCTACTGTATGTTCTGAAACCTTGAACCCACTTATTTTTTTTTAGTCTGGAAATTCAGCATGTTTATGGATTCCAAGTGATCCTAGCCATACCAGGTAACCCTCCAACATATCATCCTGGCCACATCATCAAGCAATGTGTATGTATGTCTGGGTATATTTCTTCCTCCACCCTTTAAAATAGGGGTGTCAAAGTCAAGGCCCACAGACCGGATCTGGCCCACGAGGTGCTTTTCCAGGCTATCCTGGAAACAGCAAAGGACCGGCCCGTGGTGCATTTGCCAGCAAAAACAGAGCTCAGGAGGGCCACATGTTGCAGGAGAGAGTTGCAGGAGCCTGTCACAGCCAAAAATGGAGCTTGGGAACCTATTTGTTTCTGGCAGAGCTCTTGGGCCGCTACAGGCACCCCTGACATGAGTGACCTCAAGTTGGTCATGCACACCCTGGCCTCCTAATGTGCCCTCAATGAAATTGAATATGACACCCCTGCTTTAGAAGAACCATAGTGTTTTTGAATGTTTGCATAATGTGCCTAATTTCAGAAACAATGCAATATCCATAATAATATCCTGGGAAGGGGACAAGAGAAGAGAAATACTGAAACATCTCAAAGCTCATGACTTACTTAGTTTTGGATACCAATTTGGATATCAATTTCAAGCATAGGCAGAGCTGCATGAAAAGAAACACTGTTCTTAGGACTGCTGTTAGTAAATAGAAAACACCTTGGCTAATGATATAGAACAGGGGTCACCAACCGTTTGGACCTCAAGGACCACCAAACTCATAATTTTAAATCCTGGGGACCACTAATATGAATTTTGACTGACAGTGGCTTGCTGACATTGGTGGGAGAGATCGATAGAGATCTGCTCTAACCTCTCTCCCTCCCTCTCTCTCTCTCTCTCTTCCTCTCACATACACACACACACACACACACACAGAGGCAGGGGTGGGATTCAAATTTCTTAACAATTGGTTCTGTGGTTGTGGCCTAATTTCTGGGTGTGGCTTGGTGGTCATGTGACTGGCTAGGCATGGTTTGTCTGTAAATATTATAAATATATATATATATAAATATTGATTTTTTTATAAAAAAAGAACAACTTTTTACCCAAAATCAGGCAGAGCAGGCAGGCAGATTGAGTTGCTCACAGAATCACAGATTCACTTAGAGATCTGTGTTTCTGCCATCAGCTAGCTGAGTCTGCACTGCTTCAATCCTAAGGAAGGTTAAAAGCAGAGCCAAAGAACTAGAGATTAGCTAGAAAGCAAGAAATCCAACAATTTCCTGCTTTCTAGCTAATCTAAATCTACTGGCACAGCAGAACAGCTGATGGCCGGAAAAAGGAAAAATAGCAACTTAGCAGGCAAGTTTGTCAGGTAAGGAGTGAGTGGGTGGGGAGGGCGAGCCATGTGGGCGGCGCAGCCTTATGTTCTTGAGCAGCCTGGACTAATTGCTTTGGGGGGTGGTCTGGGGGTGACATTTCTCTGCGGACCACCAAAATGTTCTCATGGACCATCGGCGACCACTGGTCTAGAAGGCATGTCTTTTGGGACTACCAAGACTGCTAGACTGCGTGCAAGGGTGGGATCTGACAGGGTTAATTGCCAGTTCGGTGATTTACAAGGTTTGGTGATTTACGATGTGCTTCTGCGCACGCGCAACGCCTGTAAATTGTCATCAGCACACTGCGTGCAGAGACGCAGTCTTTCAAAAAGCACTTTTTTCCTGCTTGTTAAACTGCAGCTATGCCTCGCACAGCAGCTGAAGTTGAAAAAGAAGGAAATAAAGGTCAGGTCAGAGCCCGGGCAGGCGACTGGGCAAAAACATCAGCAGACATAGAACCAGTTTTATGTCTGCTGTTCTTCAGAGCTACCGATTCTACAGAGGTGGACAGAACCCGTGGAAACCTGCCCGACTGCATGTCCGTAGAGTTTTTTGCTGGGCTTTATTTGAAAGTTAGTGCACTGGATCCAGAATGCTATTTAGAAAAGATGCTTAGAAGGGACTTTCCCTACAGAAATCCACTTGCTGCACACTATCAAAACTAAGAATGGATGTTGTTACATTCATTTTAATTGCTATTTTTGGGGAAGAGTGCCTTAGAGAAGAAATGGCAGGATGATTATCAGGAAACATCCCTACAGTAATAGTATTTTCCAATCATCTATCTCTATCCAGTATATTTATATCTCTCTATCTATATATATATCGATGGATCGATAGATATAAAGCTATTTGGGGAAGGAAAAGTGGTTTGCATAAAAGTGAGTGATCATAATCACCATATTGTCTATTTAACTTTTTTTTAAAAAAAGGATTCCAATTATTGGAAAAAAGTAATGAATTGAAGATTGCTTCTTGGTGCTACTATGACAGAAAAAAAAAAAGAGTTAAAAGTGGTTGTGTGTTACCTTAGATTCTTGATTGCTCCAGCTAAAACTGGGGAGGATTTTTAACTAGATTCCTGGTGGATATATAGGCACATTCAAGGGGCTGCAAAAGTATCATCCAAGTAATTTAAAGGCACAACGATAAGAAAGCAAAGGTTGTATCTGCAATGTAGAATCAGCTAGAGAGTATGAATCCATGGATTCTAAACTAATGTATTATGGAGAATTTTTTCCATAAGGCTTTTAAAGTTTTTACTCTGTGCATTCTGGTATTAAGTACTTGAAAAAACCTTTCTTCAAAACTGGTCACTTGTCTAATTTATGACTTAAAATCAACATGCAGCATGTTCCAGGAACAGATGCATTGAGGTTTGTCAATATTTTACCAAGTCTCTATGGCATAAAGAACATTTTTGCATATTTGCAGTAAGAGTAATCCCAGATAGATCCCTGCCCTGCCCGATTTACAGATTTTATTAATTTATTCATTTTTTGCATTTCAAAGAGGGACGCTGTTCAACATACAATTAAACATCAAAATGTAAAAATAGCATAATCCTAACATTAAAATGTTAGAATTAAAAAAATTAACAAAATTAAAAAATGTTTAAAGAGGCAGAATAATTAAGCCCTATTTACATAGTTACACCTATCCAAGAATTTGAATGTTCCAGGCGTTGGAGAATCCAGAGAATTAATAGGAATGTGCAGAATAACTGAAAGTGTTTGAATTAGGAGATAATCCAGTTCATCTTTTGTTCTGGGCCAGAGGTCTTCAAACTTGGCAACTGTAAGACTTGTGGACTTCAACTCCCAGAATTCTATGCTATGCTGGCTGGAGTCTTCTGGGAGTTGAAGTCCACAAGCCTTACAATTTGCCCAGTTTGGGGACCCCTGTTCTAGGCCCCTGCCAATTGCCAGTTGCTAAGCCAATTGCCAAGTTTTGGGACCCCTGTTCTATATAACTAACTGGAGAAGATGTCAGAATAGCCCAGCGCTTCAAGATCTGTGAACCAATAAATCTTCAAAACCACTCTTGTAAAGAATGTATCTGACAGGATCAGCAACATTTCACTAATTTCTCAGGCTGATTAGAAGGCCTGAAGGCCTATACCTTTTATCATCAGCAACAGTGTGAAGCTGTAACACAAGCCCTATTATTAAGTTGTCAAAAACAGAAATGATGACAGAAAAGAGACTGGAGGTAAATCAACATTTTGAGTGTAATTAATATGTATTCTGGAAGCTGACAATTAAGCAGTGATTCTTACATGTCACTAAAGTAAAAACTCTCAAATAAAAACATTTAATTGGGTAGCAAAGTCAGGGTAACCATAGGCCTTAAAATTAAGCAGTTAATCTTCAGATGATTGCATATCTAATTTATATACATTATACTTACTGAGAGTAAGTTCTACTGAACATACTGGAGCTGTATAAATCTTGTTTAGTTCTGTACAGGCAAGTATAATACATTTTTATTGCAATTCACAGGTTCTAGGTTAACCAACACAGAAATTCATGCTTTGAACCACTCGTTGGGCATATGAATAATTAATTCCACACAGAATTACAATCAAACTGAACACGATGAACTTTATGGTATATTTGTTATGATTTATTTATTTATAGGCAGATCACTTCACTATTTACAGTACATGAATGTAGAGATTCTACAGTCTTTGTGATGTAAACAATTAACTCCGCAATGGGGGAGTCTCAAAAAGAAGCCAGTTCTGAAGTATTTACATAATTTAAAATAGAACTTTTATATACTCACTAGATAGATATAGATAATACATTGAGCAATTTGGTTAAATCATCTACGAAACTATAGAATCTGACAATGTAAAAATACAAGAAAACATTCTCTTATTTAGAAGGTTGACGTTGAAATCACACTAGAAAGAAATATTTATTTAAAAAATGACAATAACGAAAGGCATAAAATGTATGCCAATTAAGGTTAAAGTATATTACATAAATAAGGACAAAACAATACGACTGGGGAGAAAATAAATGAAATATTAAAATCTTCTACTACTCTTTTAAAACACCAAACTAAAAACTTGATTGTATAGATTACAAAGGGGTCAGTTCTGCTGCCTTTACTTACCCAGAAGTAAATTACCACTTAGTTAATACCTGTAAAAACATGGCAGAACTGGGCCCTTCTAATTATTAGCAGTGTTCTCCAGAAAAAAAAAGAAAAGGAAAAAAACCAACCCTCAGTAAATCTTTATTTTATAATTTTTATTATAAATAACATATAGCAAACGTGCCCCTCTTTTAGGTGAAATTCTTATACCTTTCTCTAAAAAATGCATCAATTTAGCTTCCTTCAAACGCTCTGCCTCACATCCACACATAAACACACATGGCAAAGAGGGGCATGAATTCATCATTGTGTGAAATAATGCTTCCTAAAGCACCAGCTAAAAACAGTCTTTCCAGTGGTCTGTCTCGCAATCAGTATCATACACATGAGGAAATGGAAAAAAAAACAAAACTATTATAAGAAATCTGCTTTTCAGTGGTGAAATGACCCTCCTCAAAAGGCAGCACATTTATGAACTGGTCCGGGTGCATTTTAATGCACATGGAGCTCTGGGCAGATGGAGACATCTCGTCTTTTCCAAAGCTGACAAATGATTTGAGGAGCCTGCAGCAATGGCAATGCAACTGAAAAATGGGTCAGCTCCTACACCATGTACAGCTTTCTGCACACAATGGTTCATAGGTGGATTTAATGCATGATTCTCATAGACAGATGAACCTAGGACTGATGCAGATAATACAGGCATGCTATCAGGATTACTTGGGTTGAATCTTAGAGCGACAAGGTGATGCCTTTAATGATAGAGATTTGCATAAGTGAGGTTTAAATATTACGTCTGGGACATTTAAAACTTGCTCTAATATTCATTGCGATTCTTCCCAAAACTTGAATGGTTTCCATATACAGGTAGTCCTTGATTTACGACCATAATTGAGGCCAAAATTTATGTTGCTAAGTGAGACAGTTAAGTGAGTTTTGCCCCATTTTACAACCTTTCTTGCCACAGTGGTTAAATGAATCACTGCAGTTGTGAAGTTACCAACACAGTTGTTAAGTAAACCTGGCTTCCCCATTGACCATTTTTGTCAGAAGGTCGCAAAAGATGATCACCTGACCCCAGGACACTGCAACTGTCATAAATAAGAGTCAGTTGCCAAGCATCTGAATTTTGTTCATGCGACCATGAGGATGCTGCAATGGTTATAAGGGTGAAAAATGGTTATAAGTCACTTTTTTCAGTACCATTGTAACTTCGAACAATCACTAAGTGAACTTAGAAGGACTACCTGTATATATAAGGATTTTAGGGAAGTTCAATTCATCACATGAACTCCCACACAGCCTTTGACATCTAAGCCATTTTGCCCTAAAATATCTTTTTAATATATATTACATTCTTAAAGCATTTGTCTCAGAATAAATTAGTAATTCCCTTTTGTAGCTGCACACTGTTAGACCATGTACTTTGGCTAATCAGAAATACAATGCAGAATGCATGATATGCCCCTAGCTATTTTTGATAAGGAGGGTGAACACCGTCATCAGAACAAAGAGGTACCTGAAATTATACACAAAAATATCAAGAAAGGGGCTATATGGGTATCATATACCCAAATGCTATATGGGTATCAATATATTGTAAGGATTTATAAAAAAAACCCAGTCAAATTGCACAAATGAGAAAGAAATAGCTCTTTGCAAAAAATTCAGAAAACATGGAAATGAAAATGGGTCTTGGTATGCTTACATTGATAAAGAATATCACACATGGACTATCTTGTAAAAATAAACTGAGGAAATGCTAACCTGCTTCCTATTTTCATATAGTAAATTAATGCCATATTAAACACAGCCATGCGTACACTCATACTGACTCTTGTATGGCTTTTTGAATGGGCTACCACTGAGAAAATTGAGAGTTCACCACAAAAACAAAGACAAAGCCAATACCGGTTTTATGGAGGTAGAATAGGTCAGAGGGAAAACATGACAACTGTTCGAATAACTGGCAGTGAAAATAAGATACAGAATTCAGTTCTTCTTGTGCAGTCTCTTTACAACACTGCTGTCTTACTTCTGACAATGTTTTCAGTTGACATCAATATTGACTTGTGTTTCACATAAAGTGATCATTATTAAAGGATCAAGAGAAAATAAATGGCTTGTGACTTATTCCTATCTTAAGGTATTTCTCCTGATTTTCCAAAAAAAAAAAGAAAGAAGGAAAATTAGGAAAGATTTTTTTCTCTTTCTCTCATAAACACACACACACACACACACAGATCTACAAACATATATAATTTTGTTTAAAAAAATAAATGTCTCCCTCATGATTGCCTTTCTTAATACACCCTTTTGTTCCGAAAAACCCTGGACAACTGATTCTCTTTATTTGGTTTCTCATGTGTTCTCACAAGATCTTGATTTGTTCTGTTACTCATCGTTATGGCTAGGCCTGTCCCATGAACATGGGGCTGTTGGCATTATGCATATAATTAAAACAAGGACAGAAGAAAGGCAAATTTTACAGAAAGGACCCCAGCAGCATACTCTTTATAAAAGGGGCAAAGAACACGATGCCTTCAGAAATGAATCCCCTAAGCTGAGAGGCAGCATACATTCATTTTTAGCCAGAGGACCTCTTCATACTATCCTAGGAAAATCAAAATGTGCTGGATATAACTGCCCTTAGGAGGAATCTGTCAGAACACATTAGCAGCAAGGATGGCTGGAGCAAGATATAAAGCTCATCTTAATTCCTTATTTTAAGGAAATAGTTCTCTTACTGCATGAAAAAAAGTTCAGGTTGTATTGTAGACTTGTTGACCCACCAATGTAACCAAAGACTATCAGTTGCTTATCCAAGCCTATGGGATCTCTCACACTCCCAGGCAAGGAGCAAAATCAGGAGACCTGATGATAGCCTGAGTTTAGTTTATTGGATCACAAGTCTATTATTCAGGTACTCTGATATTCAGAGGCAGGAGAATAAAGCTGGGTACTTTACACATTTGATCTTATCACTTTGTCATATGGAACTTGGCCATTCTTCAATAGCCTTTCATAATTACTCTTTACAATATTTATGGAGCACTGTAGTTGAGTGCTCTACATACCAAAAGTTCAATGCATTGTACTTATTTATTCATACAAACTTTGGTATATCTCTCTGCTCTAAAAGATTTGGGACGGCATTTGTTCTTCCTGTACAAGGAGGAGTTTGCTTAAAATTCTTCTATCAACACATTACAATTTCCCAAGTCACTGTAAGAATAAATATGAACAAAGGATTTTTACACATTTCTCCCTGTGTGGGTGATGCAAACTAGCTGTGCTTCCAATAGCAATTAGCATAAGCTGCGGGTATTGATATGCTGTAACCAGGACAAATGTGCGTGCTTTGCAAACCATCCCACTCAGGTTCTACATTCAACACTGCTGAACTTGCAGATGCTGAAAGGCTCAATGCCCCATTGTTTTCCTCTCATTCATGTGTGCGTTTGTGCACATACGTGCATATTGCATAAAGTCCTAGTGAAGTTTCTCGCACAAAAAATATATTTTTATAGGCTTCAGGCAAAACAAAGATCACTTATTGCACCTCTCCCTACAGCTAGGATTGAGAGGCTTATGTGCATTACAGGATCTTCCTTCCTTTCAAAGAGCATGTCTTGCATGCCCTAATATCACTGGCAAGTCCAGTTTCTGAAAATTAACTTGAGCGATAAAAGCAGATAAGCCACATTTGCAAGCAAGTTTGGGCTAGAAGCAGCACCTTTCCAAACAGCAGAAGGACTGTTTTAACTCTTTCTTTCCATTGGCATTCAACACTTTCAACACGCTTAAAATTTGATGCATTTTCCATCTCTCTGACCAACTCTAGTTCTGAACTTTTTGATATCTTTTGTAACTAAGCCAGGAGATGGAAGAATTCCACTTACTAGTTGCTGGGATGGTTATTATTATTTGTTGTTGTTTGATTGTTCTCTGAAAACATCAGTACAGCACAGGACAGGACAGTCCTACCCACCCTAAATGTGTCACTATGTACATTCTACAGTAAGCTCTATAGCAATCACATGTAAACATCATTGTGATAAGGAAATACTAGGACAGAAAAGGCAAAGCTACAATGAGGCACTTGTCAATAGCAGATACTTCATCTTGGCCAGACTTTGTTCTGGACTGATCACAAGAAGATCTAAGGGTCTTGTAATCTTTTAATAAGTTCCTAAACAGAGGTGTTAAAAGTGATGTTGTTAGCCAAAACATTGTGACAGAGAATTTTGCAAGTAACATGGAAATTATATTAGCTGCCATATAAAATCAGGATTGTTATTATGAAAGCTCCAGATCATCACCCACATCCCAGAAATAAACACTCAGGATGGGACAAGAAATTCCTTGATCTTATGGTGCTTTTGATATGTACAGTCCTTACCAAGGGAATGGGGGACTATTCAGACAAACAGACTTTGGGACAGCATGAATTAGGCCAGAATCAGGATGTTTTTTGTCCTTTGATTCCAAATCAATACATGCTGATGCTAAAGAGATCTTAAGGGAAGAGAATCTAATTGATGACAGAATTAAGGCTGTAGTATCTTATCTACATGAGATGGCTGAACCCCATCGGTCTCATCTTTGTGAAGAACAGAATAAAGATATGGTGACTGATGGAGGACTTAGCAATGCTATTTGGTCCCCACTCGAAAGTGCTCTCTTGATGTTCCTATTGCTTATTTAGTGTCTCCCTATAGCCTTTGTTGGATATGAATTCTCACAAGAGCAGCCACATTGCATCTGGCAAAAGATGCGTTTGGTACAGTGTACTGTGTGAGCATGAGGTCTCCACATGTATTTATCCTCATCTGATAGCCTCTTTCTCCAGAAATCATTTGTTTAAGTTACTCAAAGCTGATTCCCTTCTCCTGGACATCTCAGGGTTTTGAATTTAGGAAAAGCAGATCAATGAATAGACAGCAAGAGTTCTAGGCCATGGGCAAATCAAAAGAAAGGAATATGCAGGCAAACAGACATATACAATAATAATAATAAAAAAAGAATAGAGTTACCATATGCTGCTGGCTATATATTATACAGTATGGCTTATTCAAATTTGTTCAGGCAGAGAGCAGCATTTAAAATGGGGCAGAGATACTCTGCTAATGCTGAGTGCTGGGTCAAGGTGCAAGGATGCTTTTGACCATTTTTTTCTGTTAGTCTTGCAAACAAATCCAGGCTATCCACCAGACAGGAGATTTTACTTTGGTTGAATGACCAGATGGTCAGAAATCTGTTCCTTGAGGCTGCTGGGGATATGACTTAAATAAACAGTTCTACCATTTGTGACTTTATGGTGACGTCATGAAACAATGGCTGTTCTGATGGTGGGGTCTAATGCTTAGGAGCCTTAATTTTTCTGACTCTTTCCAATCTTCTTTGTCTCGCAAGAGATTTCACATGTAGGATAAATAGGTCAATGGCTACTACTAGTCATATTGGCTGTTATGGACTTCTCAACTCAGCAGCAATGGGCATTAGATGACCACTTTCTTGTAGATCGACTGCTTTCTTGGGCAAGCCTGCTTTGGACTGCAGAATCACAGTTTGTCATGTCTCATGCAGTCATTGATTACGGAATGGAGATCCCAGCATTCAGTTCAGACAAATGGAGAGAATGGTTTATACTGCCATTCAATAACCCCTTGGCTAATCAAGGACAAACAGATTTTTTTTTCAGATGAGCCACTCACTGAAGGGAACCATTCTGGAAAGGCTGCATCTGCTGAGGGGCAAGTGCCTCATTACAGTGCATAGTTAAAAATCAAGGAAGCGGTACAATAAATCTGAATTACAGTACATCTGAGCCATAAATACATTATAAGTATATATTTCTTTCTTCTATTAAAAATTAGTTTACAATCTTGATTCTATTCACAATTAACAATTTCATAATCACACACTACAGACCAAAAATGAAATAAAAGTTATGGTGAACTTAGCTGCCACTCCACGGCGGAAATGGGACCAGTCAGAGAAAGGGGATTGGACAAGAAGAGGACAAAAGGCTTTTGCAGGCTCATCCTAACACAACCAATCAGAAGCAGAGATATTAACTTGTGGCAGTGGAACATCAACACCATGGGAACTCACAGACAGAAGCAGCTTGTTCAATGTAAACATCAATTTAAAGGGTCAGCAGTCTCTCTCTCTCTCTCATTATATACTTAATCATTCCTTGAAAACGTAAACATATTGGAAGTGCCTTGACTGAGGTATTAAGGTATTCCTCAAAGGTTAAGGCTGTTACCGATGCAGACTTTCCTGGGCCTCCTGCAGAAGGCTGTCAAAATCCATGGTCTCATATTTGCTTTTTACTGGAGTTGGAGAGGACTCTTCTGTATTGGAATCTGCTACAAAGAAAAGATAAATGTTGTCAAAAAGAGGAAGGAAATAAGGCAGGAAAGGAAGGAAGGGAAAGGAATGAGAAAAAGGAAGGAAGGAAGGAAGGAAGGAAGGAAGGAAGGAAGGAAGGAAG
>BLBF01000003.1:93976624-94101125 GCA_015471245.1 Laticauda colubrina | reverse complement strand
AAGGAAGGAAGGAAGGAAGGAAGGAAGGAAGGAAGGAAGGAAGGAAGGAAGGAAGGAAGGAAGGAAGGAAGGAAGGAAGGATTTCTTGTATGGTCCCAAGAAGATCAGCTAAGTCATGTGTATATTACATATAATGTTTCCAAGCCACATGGAAAACATCTACATCTCCACTTCCTCCTGAAATGGAAGGATTCAATGATCATGAGTAGTCTGTTGAGATATCCCCTGTGCTCTTCTCTTCTCTGAAGAGGCCGATCAGCAAATATGATGGGCCACAACCCATTTGGCGGAGGGAACCAAACTGTCTCTCAAGAGAAATGGTTGGCCAAAATCTGTCTGGAAACTGTTAAGAACTGCCTGCACTGGATAATTCATTCTCTATTTTGGGTAATCACATTATATTTGATTTCATAACTGTGTGCTTTTTAACTATTTTTTATGGATAGGTTGATTAATTTACATTTTCTTCAATTACAATAGTTGTCTGCCCCTCGCAGGGGAGGAGGGTTTTAATGAAAATGAAAGAAAATAAATTAAAATCACTTATAGCATGTGAAAATGAGCAAATATAAAAATCCTTGGAAGGTTTAATCTGCTTTATTTGGTTTTAATAAAGTATGGGAACAAACCCAGCTTTTATTATTTGCCAACATTGAATCATGGCTTAATGTGTTGCATATATCTAATCAATTTTGGGTAATTCAGTATCTGTAGTAGTTAAATAATCAGTGGATTAGTATGATTAGTGTAGTATGAGTGATTCAGGATAACTGTTCTGATTCAGTCATCTCTGACAGGAAAAAACCTATTTATTATCTCTGACTGTATAAAGAAAGCACAATGCTAATAAATAGAAATAAATGTATCAGATACTAAATAAATATTACATATAGATAATAAAATATGTAATGAGGATTGTTGGGATCATATAGATTTTACGCTTTGGATTTGAATTAATATCCATACCAGGATCACCGTGTGTGAGTTGGATGGCCATATAATTTTGTTTGATAATAAATAAAGGGATGCCTGCTGGGGAATTCTGGGAGTTGAAGTCTACACTGCTTGAAGTTGCCAAGGTTTTAGAAACCCTGCAGTATAGGAATCAATTCAGTACACCCTTGCTAAATCAAGTCTGTTAGGATGAAACAGGCCAAAATGATTGCTGACTTACCCAGATCAGTAAATCTGGTCCAAAAGAAGTGTCCAAAGCCGCCATAAGCCAGCTGGATCAATGGCTCATTTCTTTTCCACAGAGAAGCACCATTCTTCAAGGATAGGGCAGCATGCTCAGAACATCGGTATGTGATGACACCATATTTATCTCCCCTGGATAATGAAAGAGGGAATGCCAGCATAGCCAACAGAGCAGTGTTGTTTATTTGTCATTATTTTTATTCCGTGTCTCTCCAACAGGAGCTCAGAGCATCTCATTGAAATCTCATGCAAACTTTATAGGAATTAGGATCCAAGAATCTATTAATCAAACTGCAGTGATTACATTGGCATCTCCCAGCTGCCTTGGAAGAGAACACTCCAGCCAGGCAATTTATTATTTTTATTTCCACTTACATACCACTCAGGATAGTTAACAGACATTAGGCTGCAAAACATTGACCTTCCCCTACACAAAATAACATACATTGTTATATTGCCTATTTATATAAACACAAATCTGCAACAGACAAGAAACACTGAACAAAAATGATTTACACACTAAAAAAAAAAAAAAATTATTTTAGTGGGTAAATCATTTTGTATGTATGTACAGTACACATGCAGTCCTTGGCTAATTCATTAACATAATTCAACTGAAAATTTCTGTTGCTAAGCGAGACAGTTGTTAAGTGAGTTTTGCCCATTTTCTTGCCATTACTTGTTGAGTGTGAACCACTGCAGTTGTTCAGTTAGTAACACAGTTGTTAACTGAATCTGGCTTCCCTATTATTTGCTTGTGGGAAGGCCGCAAAAGGTGATCACATGATCCCAGGACACTGCAACTATCATAAATATGAGTCAGTTGCTAAGCAACCAAATTTTAATCATTTGGTGATTAAAATTTTAATCATTTGGTGACCACGGGGATGCTGCAACAATTGTAAGTGTAAAAAATGGTCACAAGCCACTTTTTCCAGTGTCATTGTAACTTCAAACAGTCACTAAATGAAGTGCTATAAGTTGAGGACTGACTGTATGTGTGTACATTCACGTACACAGGATATTTTTAACTTAAATGCCCTATTTTTCACTTGAAACAGATAGTTCCAACTTTGTTGAAAAGGCACCGCTGCTATTCTGAACATTCTGGAAGAGTTTTGAGCTCAAAACTTTCAAGCTTGGATTGTACTGCTCCAAATTTAATCTGCTTCTGCATATAGCACACTTAAATTACATACAGTACACATATGCTAAGTAATAGTAATCCATAGTAAATTCAATGAGGTGCTGCATCTTTTATGCAAAATAGCAGCATTAGTCCTTACACAATTAAGTGATGAAAGGATTTAATGGCAGTTTCTTAGCCAAAACAAATATGATACAATTGAAGGAAAAATGAGTTTCATACTGCAATCCTTACACATATTTAACCAGCAAAAGGTTTAACTTATTTAACTTATTTCTTAATAGGTACACTAGTTCAATTAATTAATACTCCGCTTTTGCATTCAGAGCAGATGTTTCTCCAAAGAACAAGAATTATCCAGCTAGTGAACTTTGGATTCCAATTTTAATGTTAATCATAGAGTAAGATAGCTGATTTACAAATACTCATGGTTTCAGCCAAGGTTAATAATGAGATAAGGAAAACTCACCTTTTATTCTTGGTCAAAATGCAACACTCAACAATCTCTCCAAACACTTCAAACTGCTTCTTCAGTTCACTAGAGCTCATACTGCTGGCAAGATTTTGGATGTATACTACACGGCCTTCTCCCTGTTTAATAGCAATAGCACTTAGACTTATATATTGCTTCACAGGGCTTATAGCCCTCTCTAACTAGTTTACAGAGTCAGGATATTGTCCCTAACAATCTGGGTCCTCATTTTATCAATCTCAGAAGGATGGAAGGCGAGGTCAACCTTGAGCCAGTTAGGATTGAACTGCTGGCAGCAGAATTAGTCTGCAATACTGCATTCTAACCATTGCACCACCACAGTTCTCTGTGGTTCTTAATGACACAAGTAAATTGCTCATGCCTATCCTGGTACAATGTTTTAAACTGATAAATTCTTGATATCTCCAGGTCCACTTTAATAGTAAAATAACACCTTTTTATATTTTAGTTAAGAACCATAACTCTTTTGTTCCATTTGGTTTTGAACTCACATTAGTCCGAAAATTATTTTTTTACCATCAATCCAAGTTTTCAAAGAACTTGCTGTGTGAAAAGAATGAATGGAAAATCCAAGACAGAGGAATTGTAGATTAGAAAATGCACAGGAGTAGTTTAGAAAGATTTAATTCAGAACTAACTTATTGTTGTTGATCTTTTTAAAGCTTGACAAGCCTGTCACAGTAATGGATGTTTGATGGAAGTTTCTTGCCTTTGGAACAATCTCCTAAATTACATTATTGGCTTAAAAATGCTGGTCACTTTGTTTTCTTGGAAGCTTTAAATTGTTCTATAAAGTGATCTAAAAACCTAACACTAAATCTAACACAATTTCTTTTAAAGGAAAGAAAAAAGAGTTTACAGAGCAAGGAGACCAGGTTTGGTGAATGAGTAGGAAATCATACCACAGCAAATCTCTGAAGCATTTTTGATTTTCAACACAGCTTCAAGAGGAGGCCTCCCATTCACTAGCAGATCTGAAAAGATTCATATGCTGCATAGGCATCTATCATTTATGGATGTCAAACCATTCATATAAGAACCATCTCCTAACATTTTAAATGACATGAAGGATGACTGTATAGAAAGACTAATACTAGGAATCTATGTTCAAGAAGACATGAAGCAGACAACTTAATTAACCAGTTGACTAAGTATCTTGATAGGAGATGGTTTTCTCACCTAAACTTCTTTAAACTTCCCAAAATCTGCTCTAAATATGAGCAGAAAAATCTGCTCTAAATGTACTAAATGAATCTGTGTCTGGCTGATTAAAAGATATACAGAATATTAAATCACCACCTTCAAATGCAGCCTTTTTTCTACTTCAACAACTGTATATCTCCTCTTATTGGTATGATTTTTAAAAGTGATACCATGTGTTTTTCAAGATTCAAAACTCTAACTCTGTGGAACTGCATGCTGATGAGTAATAGTTCTCATGCCAAGACCAGCCAAAAGATTTTGGAAGGGAATAAAATGCAGAAACTGGGAACAGACTGAGTTCTTGGCAGAGGGAGAATTATCATTCATCAGCATGCATTTCCATTTCCACAGAGTAGTAGAATTTGGAAAACCAGCTAACTTCCTGTATTACCCCTTCTTGAATATATTCATGCCTCCCAAAATTCAAATGTGTTTCAGAAAGAAGGATCCTCTGATCAGATTAGAAACCCTATCACTTCCACTTCATTCATCCCAAATCTCATTGAGAGTTTACAGGTCACTCACAATGGCTTTTTCTCTTTTTTTCTCCATCAGTCTCTGGCTGCTCATGTTTCCCTCTTGACAATGTCTGCCATTTTCACGTCTATTGGAAAACAAGAAATACAGACCAAAATGGATTCCAATTGTTCTGAATCTTAGAAATCAGAATCTTAATCAGAAAAATGCTCCTAGAAACATACTCCTTGCTTGCAGGAACACTCTTACCCTTTTTACAATCAATATAGAACGTCACGGGCTATTACAGATTCACAAATATTTAAAACATTTTTTAAAGTGGTCAGATAGCCACCAAATATTGGAGCAAAGAGGTAAACAAAAGTAAATGATGAAATATTATATAATTTGAAAATCTGAAGATAAAATCTTTTTAGGTACAGTCATACTGTGGCTTTGGCCTTAATCTTTTTACAAATAATCTTACTTTTATTTCTATGTATCTGGACCGGATATCTCTTTTTTTCCCCATTGGTTCTCAAAAACCTTTTATGCGTGGAGGATCTCATTCCAGTTCAGGAATGCTATCTATCCAGTAGAGGTTGGTATTCCTGAATCAGGGAATGTAGGCAAATTTCCCCAATTTCCCTTGCAGCTGCCATGGCTATTTTTTATGCAGTTCTAATAGGTCTATCAATCCTCTGGAGTAAATTTTCCAGGTCTGGAGGAGGAACTAATTCAGTAAAAATAATTCCTCCCACTTCTGTACTTTGCTCACAGGATTTTTGAATTCAGCCCACTGTCTTTTTAGCCTAATAAGACATAACCCCCACAGCATTGGCAAACCAAGAATAAGGAAAAAGAGGTAATTCTGCCTGAGAAATTTCTCAAAATTTAGTCATATACTCCCCTAAGCTGACTGAAGGGCCATCCTTCATACCCCATTGCATTATTTTAAAATGTAACTAAAGAGTATGAAATTTTAATGTGCAGTACTCTGAAACAATGCAATCAAAAATGCAAACCAATGCAATTGACTATGACTATCTCAGACCCTTCCCCAAAAACAGTATTAGTTGCAAATGAATGTACCTGAAAACCTGCTGGCTGACTGGAGACCTACTTCTGCAGCATGAAGACTCTGAATCAGATCTGTTTCGGGAGCAATAGTGCAAATTGGTCCTAGAAAGAGCACTACTGTGTAGACATCTGTTGGAACCCAATGGACTCATGTAGTACTCCTCCTCTTCTTCCTCCTCTTCCTCCTCTTCCAATGGAGAACCAATCTCACTGCAGCTGTCTTCAAAGACAGTATCATATTCAGGAGTTTTGAAGAACAGGGCCTCCTCCCCATCTTCCAGGGCACTGTCCAAAAGACCAAAGTGTTTGGTCAAACTGGCTCTGATTTCTTGGTCCCTCAGCTGTTTGGTGCCCTCCTTCACTGAGCTTTTATCAAAACTCTTGTTGCTTTCCTCCTGATAGGGAACATCAGGCACTTGCCTCTTGTGTTGGCTTTCTATATGGCTCAGAGGCTCCCAAGATCTTAGCACCTTCCTCTGGAGCGAATACTCAGGTTTCAACACTTGGCAATAATCATGATCACCAAAAGACCGTGAGAAAGGGCGTTTCAACACCCCATGTTGCTCAGAGTGAGCAGGGTGAATAGCAGACCGACTCAGGTGGGCATACAGCTCTGTCCTCACTGGTTGTTTTTTCTGATGTTTTCTGGAAATTGGCCTATGACTGATCATTGGTTGTGGCTCAGAGCTGGTGATGACCGCAGTCTTCTGTGCTGGTCTCTGGTGAATGTCTGGCTTATATAGGTCCTCTTCTGAAGGCTTGTATGGAGGAGTAGTTGGTGGTGTGAGACCTTATCTCCCCCAAGGAAGCAAAAGGATAAAACTCTTTCAGTATAGGACCATGAGAGTAAAGAGACATCACTATAATAGGAGTTAGGTCTGTTTTTTAAACCATGCCCACCCCTCTGTTGAGCCTTCAAATCGCACAGTTCATCTGGGGATATATACTGCTGTTTATATTTAGTCTTTTGCCTTTATAAGATGGCTACTGTGGTTCCAAAATAGTTGCCACTCAAAGGACGTGCTGCTCTGCAGTTGTCTTTTTGAGGAAGGGAAAATCAAACAGGGTTTGGGGTGCCTAGATTCCTCTTCCTTCATGTTAATGATTAAATACAGGAATTACTATCTGACAATCTGGTTTTGGGTACAGTGTTTTCTCTATGTTTTTAAAATAATAAATGCTTCATCTAAATTCTGCCCTTACCTGCAGTGCCACACAGCTCTACAGTCAGAACTTGATCAAAGCTGCGCTTCCCGAGTGTGGATTCTCTAAAAATGAGAATAGAATGAAACGGTTATAAAGAAGCCAAGGCATCCATTAAAAATGAGGAATTCACACAATGAAATAGAAAGGAGCTTTGAAAATAAAGTGTCACATGGGGAGGACCTCATGGCTGTCATTTAAATGGCAAACTTTTTAATAAGCTTAGATAAACGGGCCCACATCTGGTAGTAGCTAATGAAGTGGGGTCATCTCCAAAAAGCTATATAGGGAAGTTGACAAGCTTGAAAGGAACTAACTCTTTTAACTTCCACTTAAACAACCAAAAGGTCTCAAATAATCAACACAAACTAATAAAATCTAACCTGTCTGTTCAGCTCCTCTTTACATTTTTATACATGGAAGCCCACACTTCTATTACAAGGATTCAAAAGTAAACAAACTTTGGAAGTCAGGGGCACATTTCAAATTTTGTAAGCATGTGACTGATATAGTCACAAAACGGTTGCCAGGAGAGACCCACTTATTCACAAATGAGAAATGACAAAAACTTCCATTTATCTGCAATCAAACAAACCCCAAAGGCATTCTTGCAATAAATATTTACACCATAGAAGAGATCCTAACATAGCACATTTTTTCAGCTAAGGTAATTCTCCTGAAGAACTAGAAGAAAGCAAGTTATACAGTACTTTCAGGTTCATTTTAGTTAACATCTAGTCTCTATAGTAAACTCTTTTGGCACACCAATGGACAAATTTCTGAAAGCAGAAACAGTGAGATCTTCTGCATAAACAAAACTGCTTCACTATGAAGCAATACTATATAATTTAAATTCTTCAATGTTTGTTCTTCATCCATCCAAACATCTCACTTTTCCTTAGCTTTGGTTATTGAAATATACAGAAATACAGTTTTGTATAAACATTGACATGTCACTGTCAGGTTAATGTCTATCCAGCCATACATTTCCTCCCCTTGAAATCTCCCTAACATAGGAATCATCTAGCAATGATGGAACCTTGCTATAATATGCAACCTGTGGTGAACATCCCAAGTTTGATGTGATTTTAACATAAAGAGTCAGTGATGCATATGTTTATATCAGTAGTTCCAATATCTGTAATGGAGTTTTATGCTCTAGGTGGGCCATTTTGAGTCTTTCTTGGGTAAATTGCACATTTCTGTCTATAAAATGTTTAGCTGCACTATGAAGTTTAGCTGCACTATGAAGCCAGTAGTGGATTATTTTGACATTAAGCTCCTGCACTAGAAGTCCTCTTAATATACAAGCAGCTTAATTTAAGGATAGTTATCAATCAGACAGCACTGAAGGCACAGCTTGGTTATCAGGATTGAAAAATTCTGAGATTGCCATTTGCCAAGTTTTCTGGCTTCTGACACTTAGGGAGATCATCCTTTCACAAGATATATTTTGGGTATTGCACTTACGTTTGTGCCAAGGGCAATGATAGACACCGTGGTGCTTCTGAAACAAAGAACAGAGAAAAGCAGAATGATTCAGTTGGCCATATCTCTGCTCATAAAGTGGATTAGTAAGAGAGAAAGCATATTATGGTCAAATGAGGTGAGCCATGGAAGATACATGGTTTAGCTTCTATTTTGTAAATTTGAAACCAGAGCAGGATAGATGAATTCTATTGGAGATGAAGGAGAGGAGATTAATTCTTCTTTCATACAGTTTTTCATTTTGAGATGATCCACCACACTACACTGAATTTTATTGTCTGGTTACCACTCTATGATTAATAGAGAGGAGAGTAGCTTTGGGAAACATCATATGGAAAAGAATAAATCATCTCTCTCAATACTGAAATAGTAATCTGATTCAGTTTTCCCTGTGTCTGTCCCTAATTTAGCAACAGGAGGAATTATTTTCCTACTCTGTATGACTGAGTCCTGAGTGGATGGATTATGACACAATTGGAACACAACAGTTCAGAGCTTCTTGTTTCTCCCTCAATGTGTGAGTCACATCAAGCATACTGGGCTTCTATAATCTATTTCTTGTCAGACCTGGGTCAATTCAATTAAACCAAACTCTTTCTTTGCCGCCATTTTTTCAATACACAGTTTTATAGGAAATGATCTATATAACTGGTTTGGGGAAAGAAATTTATCCTCAACAATATTTAAGATATTCAGTCAATCTAGGAGGATATGGGACCATATCACACCAGGCTCAATCCTTGAAGAATGTTAGGACTGGTAATCTGCTTTCTATTATCATGATAAAGCATTTTTTTTTCTTCCAGAAATGTGGAAATGCTGGTACAGGAGAATGCCAGGGCTTTCCTTTCATACATACCTATTTGATGACAGGGGGTGAAGCATTGACTCTCATTTGCTGCATAAGTGTCACTTTCCCTAGAACTTTCTGGTGAAGGGGTCTGCAATTCCATTGGGAAACTCTGGAATCCCCCGTCCATTTCATCAGCACCACTCACTTCTACTTCTGCTGCTGGTGCTTCTGTATCAAAGTTTTGCAAAGATGAGCAGAGGGCAGGCTCTATTGAAGCAAATGTGTTTGCTGTGGTTGCTGAGGACACAGTAGGTTCTGAGGGAGGTTTATCAAGGAAAGAGTGCCAAATGCTGAGCTCGGGGTTGAGTCTTTTAGAGCGACGCACTGCATAAATAGAGGTGTCCTGCTTGCGGCTTGACTTCCCATAGGATTCCTGACCTATGGGAGTCCCTTGTTTTGCACCATCCTCTTCTGCAGTTTCAGCCTTGGCCTCTACTTTGAGAATCTGTCTCAGCTCAGTTTTCATTTCGGGTATTATTTTGGTGGCAGGCTTATTATATCCATCTGTAGATTCCCTCCCCGTATTGTGAGGTGAAGTTCTTGAAGACTTGTGTAGCTGCAACCTGGCCAAGGAGGCGTAGACAGGTTTTGCTAATCGATATGGCTTACTCACATCACATGGGAGTTCTCTGGCAAGCAGTTCTTTCAGGATGGAAAATTCAGAGAGCGGAGTTCGGGATTGTTTGCAGTGCATGGAGAAATGCCAAGGACTGGATGGGCAACTATCATTCCCACAGAGAGGAGGCTGCTGCAGGGCGAGATCCGGCTTTGCTCTTTTGGAGGGGCTGTGAAAAGGCTGGTCTTTCCCCTCAACAGGATGCATGGGGGACAGCTTTCTTGGAGGAAGGCAGTAAGTATGCATGTAGTGGATAAGCTCCACTGCAGCATGGAGTTCCTTGTCTCCAGTGCCTTTCTCAGAGGAAGAGAGAGGAGGCGCTACACTGTTTCCACAATTTGATGCATCTTTATTTAAACTGTCATCTTCTTCATTTTGGATGTAATGTCTCTGGGATACAGAACTAATATTGTCAGCATGACACTTGTCTTGTGGCCCACTGTTTTTTCTGTGTGGGCAGTGTCTAGTAGTGGCGGATGTAGTAAGATGTTTATGAAGCTCAGTGCAATTCCGACTCTGAGTTTGGGGAAAAGTTGACTTTCTGTCTTGGACACCTTCCACCTTCAAAAGCAAACGAAAAAGAAAGTTAAGCTACATCCAAAAGGCATCCAAAATTTATTAATTTCTTTGTTCTAGTTGGTTAAACATATTACAGCAGAGATCTGTAAACATATTAAACATATTACATATTAAACATATTACAGCAGAGATCAAATCTTTTCATATTTCACATCCCTAAAATGGCTGTTTCAAGACTTAATTATACTGTACTTAATTAAATTACTTAATTTAACTCTACCTAATTGCTGACAAACTAGTAAGATAACATTGTATGGTTTTTTTTATCCCAACCATCCATATCAAATGCCATAGATTCATATTAGGTAAAAAAAAAAATGGAAGAATCATTCTCAGTGTCATTTTTCTATGACTTAAATGACAGAAGGTTCTGGCTTTAATTAAAAACATGTAATTTAACATACAGAATCATTATGGTCTATTCTATTTCCAGAGAATTTGTGGAATCTGATTTTCTAGTGGCTGCTTATTATTTCTCTAAATTTGGCTTCTATTCTCACAGTGGAAATTATTGTGCAAATGACTTTGTTTTATGCTTGAAATAACAATAACCAATTCTCACCACCATGGTCATGGAGATCTTCATAACAAAAAGAGAAATATTCATTTCTGATCCATATAACAAGTGTCAAAGAAAAACAGAGTGAAATTGCAGCTTGCACAAGCATTTAATGCAACTAACAAGTGTAAACTTATTACACAATTGCCCCTCTAGGTCCCTCTTTACTTTTGGTTGACTAAGTTGTCAGCTAGAATGATCAGGAACCTGATTAAGTTTACACATGGTGCAGAGTTTGTCTCTCAGTTCATTTCAGGGTGATTAACCCCCCCCCCCCCATTACTACTTTGGTGTGTTTTCTACATACATTTGTTAACTATCAAAAAGTTCATCTATTTCTTCTGCTTGGTTGGGTAATGTCATTCTTTCCCCCCCTTATATATTAACCTATGGCAATGTTATTTCTCCCCCCCCCCCTATATATTAACCCATATGCATTCTCGGAGGCTTTCCTTCTTGGTTTTATGCATTTCTGTATAGAAGTACTGATCTCTTATAAATAATGCAACTCCAGCTCCTCTTTTGTTAGGTCTGTTTCTTTTGAGCAGTTTATAACCTTCCATCATTACCACATTCCAGTCTTGAGTTTCATCTTATCAAGTTTCAGTAATGGCAACTATATCTGCCCTTGTGTACTAGTAATTCAATTTCACCCTATATACCGGAGTGTCAAACTCACATCATCGCAGCGGTGTCAGATGATGTATCAAGACTTTTTTCCCCTTTGCTAAACCGGATGTAGGCATGGTCAACATGTCACGCATCCGGCCCACAGGCCAGGCATTTGACAACCCTAATATATACTGATATAACCTACATTAGCTATATAACTTATATCAAATCTATATAACCATATTAGAACCAACAAATATAATTCAAAGCTCCTGCAATTTAATCATATAAGCTTTTTTGCCTACAAGCTCTATAAGTATAATGGAAAAATGTCTTGTTTCTTAATTGCACTTAATTGTGTAAGAGTAATATTTTATTGTGAATATTGTTTTATTCAAAGATGCCTGTAACAACCATTGCTTTAATAAACTAAATGTGTTTGGCTTGGCTCAAATGATTTCTATAGAAGCTTTGGCATTTTATTCTATTTGAAGTCATTTATTAAGCACCAGATATGTAAAGAGGGATTTGATTTCACATCCATAAATATGGGCTTAAAGGACTAATATAGAAAGAAAGATATAATAGAAGTCCCTCAATATATAGCTTTTGTATCTATATATTTTTTCTTTTGTTACTGTGAATAACAGTCTTCCCCCTTTGCACATTTGTTGTTATAGTATTTTGAACTTGTTAGTTATATTTGAAAAGTATAGTTTTTATCAGCATTTATGCACAGTATGGGCTGGACTTTCATTCTGATCCCTAAAGTGATTTTTTTTTTTACACCCTGAATCAGAGAAGAGAATAGGTCATTATCCACCCTTCTCTGCAGGAATCTGTTATCTTTCATCATAGGCTTAGTTCCATAGCATTTTACATGCAGGTTGGCTTCTTTTCATTCTTTTTCTTTGCCTTTTGAGACAGTCATGGGAGTACTTTCTCTTTCACTGTTTTCATTGCATAAGTTCCCAATCCTGCAATTTGGATGTTATAAGTGGTTGCATAAAATGGAGGGGAGTGGAATCACAGTTGCACTGTGGGAACACTCTTGCTGAAGGGGAAAAGTTCTTTTACTTTTATTTCTAGAAAATTAAAGCAGTGAAAGATGTGTGCATAAATATACTGCCTGAAAGGTAGATCAGTGGGGATGGGATAGCATTGCTAGAGGACTTTAGGCCTCTTTGGGACTATGGTTCAAAACAAAAGGTAATGTGCCTACCATCAACTTTTACACGTACGTGTGTGTGTGTGTGTGTGTGTGTGTGTATGTACACGTGCGTGTAAGTACCGGTAAATATTTCAAGTTGCCCAGACATGATGGCAATGGCAAGAAACAAATCATTTAGCTGTAATGCATAATTCAGTAGTTGCAGCTCAACTACATATATACATACCAATTTCTGAAGCTACAAAGATATAAACTAGAGGGAGAATCACATTAACCCAACAAGAAACCCCTGTGCTGTGAGTGCTAATTTCCAGTTTGCAAAATTTCATATACTTTTGGTCCTTCAAACCACTCTTTTGAGTTTATTTTAATTGAAGCGATCAATAAAAATGAAAATGACTTGAAATAATATCAAGAAAAAGATAAAAATATATGTAATCTTAAAGAGAAACACACTTAAACATCTATATTCAATATTTTCCCTCGTAAAAAGAGGTATTTGTATAGATGAATGTCATCTATAGAAAAACAGCTTAATATATCTAAGATATTGAGACTGGATTAGAGTAGGAGGTTCCTTAATTATAGGATTCTTCCAAGCTCTTTTTCTATGCTAACATGTCAGTCAATTTTCTATACAAAGCAATAAGAAAATAAAAAGAAACATTAGCTTTGTGGGGAAAAAATGCAGATAGTATTATTTTTGTATTGTGTTGGAAGTTTTTGGAAATATGTACACATCAGTATCAGGATTAATGTTTTAATGCTTTTCCAGATTTCGTCAAAGACCTTTGATCATCTGTGTATAATACAGGAGAGTTGGAAATTTACTTTGAACAAATCCTTATCTTTGTTTCTTTTTTTTTTTTAACAAATTTTATTCAGTTTTTCACATAAAAACAAAAATCTCTTTTTAGTGGACAACATATTTCCGGGTCATCACCTTTACATACAAATATGACAGCAATTATACATTCATATATGCATACTGAATTCTATTATTACCTTTTCCATTCCAAATTTTCAGTAGGGAGAGAAACAAACACATTAATTCTAGCCTCTTTCATTAATCTCAATCGAAACATCTTTTTGTTTCATTTCAATTATTTCAAATATAATCCTTTAATATTTATTTTAAAAATAAATATAAATAATATGTGTTTGCCTAATAATAATATTAGTTTGCCAATGTCTCTCCTTGTTTTTAATAGTCTATATTGACTTATTAATCAGTTGGTTCTTTGGTCTGTCATATTCCCTTTCCATTACACATTCTTTTTATAAATTCTAAATTAATACAAGTTTTAACACTTAAGAAAAAAACAAGGTTTTTTATAGGTTTTCCCCCTTTTACGGCTTTGAGTATGACACCTCAGTGGTTAAAATATACCTTTATTCCTTCATCTTGATTCCCAATGAACCATTATTTTTAAGAAGTTACAATAATAATCATTACATCTTTTCATTTGGATTCCGCAGCATATTTTCCCCCCTTAATTTTTCATAAAAGATATCAGTATCTATATTGCCCTATTTTCCAAATATTTTTAATTGCAGAAATATTCTTATTACTCCTTTGTCACCCTGTAGAATCCCCTTTTTAATTCATCAACAATTATCTCTGAAAAAACAATTTCTTTTCAACATTTTACTGTTTCTGTATTTCTTTATTTCATGCGCCTGTTTCTTACTGCTTCTCCTCTCCCTCTTTTCCCCATATTTTTTCTCATTCCAGTTTATATCCCTCTCTTTCTTAATATCTTCCTTTCCCCTTTTCTGCTGGGTCTTTCTGTCTTTCCCAACTTCACAGGTATTCTCCCTTCGGATTGCCTTTTTAAGTCTCAACTTTTTGACCTTTCTTCTTTCCCCACTTCTTTGTCGTGTTCTTTGTGTTAATTGTCTATTTAAGATGTCTTCTCCCTGAGTTGACTCCTCCTCCTCTGAAGCTCTTTCTTCTTGTTCTTCAATCGCCATTTACATTTTTTCTAACACAGAACAAAGTGATTCGCCTCTTTCCTGTAGTCATTCTCTAATATTTTTAATTTCCATTTTTAATTCCCAAAGAGATATAATCATTACACACTCTTGTATTTTATGATCGTTAAAGTCCACACACAAAAAAACCCATTTTTACTTTCCTTCTTTCTTCTTTCAATTTTCTAAAGTACTCAATTGTTCCAGCCCAGGGACTATACCAAAAACATCAATTAATCCCACAATCAGTCTTTCCTTGCTTTTTTCTTTATTCTAGTTCTGCTTTCACTTTCTAAGATTCTTACTTTGTTTCAATATTTCTTTAATATTATATCCACACAAGTTCATTCAGAAACAGGATGCTTTCCCTTGTTTGAACTCAAGTTTTTGTCAAAAGGTGGCACTCTCCATTATACAACGTCTTCACCTTTTTTCCTTATTTTTTTATTTAGGGTTTTTCGAACCTCAATATTCCAACACAGTCCAGTCTCCAATTTGTAAACTTTATTATTATTATTTTTTGACAATCTTAAGTCCAGCTTTATTTTATACCTGTTTATTGCCAAAATATTTTAGTCCAACTTAGTTAAATCTTTAGTTCCGGCTTCTTCCTTTCCCGGTTCGAAGCCCCGTTTAGCTGTCAGAAATATTTTCTTATTTTTTTCCTGTCCCTTTGTAATTTCGCTGCTCACTTTTCTTTTCTTAAAAATTCCATGTTACCTTAATCCCAGGGTACTTTTGTTTTGTTGCATCGGCCAATTGTCCCGGTTCAGATGTTATCCACCTCTTTCTTCCCTCCTGCACAAATCTTAATCCAGCTGAGTCCTCCTCTTCAGGGTGGCCATTTTAAACCACCGCTGCAGTCGTCTTTGGGGGGAAAAAGACCAACACCAGGGAGGGAGATGCGGCTCCCCCCAACCTGGCTTGTGGCTTCCTCTTACTCCACCACCCCTCTAAGGCAGCTTCAGCCCCTAATCATAATGATTGGGGTTCTCCAATGAAAGAGCACGGACCATAGCCACAGAGAGATGTGATCTATGGTCTGTCAGCGAGGAGGCTCTGCCTTCTTCCTCCAACCTTATCTTTGTTTCTTATCTATCTATCTACTCGCCTATATCAGGAGACAGAAAAACCTGAATGATATAAGCTGTGGAGATACATTAAACTTATTCAGAAATAAAGAGTAGAGCACAGATTTTCAAAAGAGCTAGCAGGAAAAACAAGAGGAAAAATATTGTTTTAAAATAGCTTCTTTTAAATATTTCAGAGGTATGGTATAATACAGATTGCAGAGGTTCTTCGGTCAGTTTTCTGCCCATGTGACATATATATAACAAACATGACATTAAGCACAGAAGGCATAATATCTATCCCCACTCCAGGCTTCATTACACTCTGTCTTCCTATGTTCCTTATCTTTCCCTATGCAATCCAAATTCATTCATTTAATATACTGCACAATATCCTTCATCCAAGTGAAAAACCTTTAAAGGCCTCTTGTGTGATTTTAAACAATTGGTTTTAACAATTGGATGGTTCTATCAATTTGTACATTGTGTTCATAATAAATGACAAATCTGTTAAACGTGGAATCTTTTTGGCATGGCTTATCCAAAGTCTGCCATTCTAATGCCTTAATCTTCAGGTGGATTAAACAGAAAGAGTTGCACTGTCTTGCAAAACAACATTCCCAGCACCATTCTTAAAGATTTTGAAAGAAATAAGCAACTGATTGCTCTGATGGTTTGCCTGTGAGAAGAAACATAGGAGAAGAAGTGTTATACTGTAAATACGGAGAGAACAACTACCCAACCTTCATAGGAAGTCTCAGTGGTAAAAATTATTTGGTCTATTTTCACTGGAAGGTAAAGAGGAAATAAAGAGGAAAAACTGACCACATCACTTGGAAAGTGACTCTGGAGAGTCACTGCCAATAAGCGTAACAAATGTTGAGCTAGCGATCTGAACATACGACAACTGTGTAATATTCCTGGCAAAAAAATTCAGCTCACATAAACATAGTCCACTGTGATGTAAAGCTATAACTCCCAAGAAG
Source organism: Laticauda colubrina (assembly GCA_015471245.1). Taxonomy (NCBI): domain Eukaryota; kingdom Metazoa; phylum Chordata; class Lepidosauria; order Squamata; family Elapidae; genus Laticauda; species Laticauda colubrina. Next base: position 94,084,438 of record BLBF01000003.1, on the reverse strand, counting down.
AACAATACCTTTGCACATGATCGCTGAGGTCTGGATTTAGGAGGTCCTTGACGCCATATATTTCCCTCTCTTTGAACCTCATAGCTTGGAGGCACATTGGATGGTGAGAGAAGCAACTTCTTTAGCTAGAAAGGGAAATGGTGAAAGAAAGAGTCGAAATTCTTATATAAATGAACAGTAGTCACTTCTTTTTAAGTTCCCTAAATTCCCACACTCAAACACAATCATAGGATAAGTGAGGTAGAGATCCAAACTAAAAGGCACAGTGTGAGTTAAATACTTTATTTTAACAGTCTATCTTTTCCTCCCACAGAATTATTTTAGCATTATTCGTACAATCCTCCCCACCCTTCATATATTAGGAAGAGTATAAAAATCAAAGTATCAAAATCAAATATCAAAATCATACTCATGGTTGTCAGGGAAGGGTAAGAGGATAGAAGAGGCATGGTAGCTGAGTTGCTATGTTTAGGAGAAAGCTTTCAGTAGCAAACAGCATCTTATTTCTTCCATATTAAAAAAAAAATTCATAGATTTGGAATGGTTCCATGGATATTCCCCATTATAGAAAGTGACAGAGAAGAAAGAAGTCCTCTTTCTCTGAGTAATGTAGAATTTCATCATTTTCTTTAACACCCAGAAAAAAGATAAAGAATCATGAGGAAGATGCAGCATGGAAAGACTGAAGAACAGCAATAACTTGGCAAAGTCAAGCTTTAAAAAAAATACTCAATTTATTGCTGTGGTTAGTCTGACTTGCCATCCCATGAAAATAATAAAGAAATAATAACTCTATCATGGTACCCCATATTCTTAGGAAGAACTCGATGCATATGGAGGCTGACAGCAGCTAAAGAACTGGTAACAGTGATTTCACTTTTGGATACGTAATAGTAATTCAAAATCACAGCAAGCTTTCATTGGTGGATGGAAGAAATAAAATTTACTTCACATAATTGTATAAAGGTAGGAATTATATATTATCTCAATAAGCCCTGAGAAAAAGGTTGACAATGTAAACATCATGCAACTTTTTGGAAATAGCATAAGTGCCAGAATTGAAATTATTCCTTATAATGGGCGGGGAACTATGGCCCTTTTTATGACTTGTGGACTTCAACTCCCAGAATTCAGGAACAAGAAAGACAGATTCGCCTAGTACTTTAAAATTTACTAGAAGTCATGATTTCAAAACACTCTGCGAGTCCTTTCCAAAGAAAGCTTTCTAACATTTTTGGAAGTCCTTTCCAAAATTAAAACATAGGGATGGGTATGCTATAGGCCAGCCATAGTGGTTAGGGTAGTATTATATTTCAACATTGACCTCATGGTACCTTAAAATACTAGCTAAGTTAAGCTCAATACAAGTATGTAGCATATTATTTTCTTCAGCCTAGAGACAAACAAATAGAAATTGGGTTTGGAGAATGAATTTTTTTTCAATATGAAAATTTCAAATTTCTGACTCCTTTTTTAAGTGGCAAAGAGAGAAAAAACATGCCTTTATAGTTTAAAACAGCCTCTCAAATTTAGCATATTTTGATTTGCTGAGCCAAAGCTTCAGCCAAAGCCCATGTTCCATAGCAGTTTTTGAAAAGATGCTGTTCCCACATTCAGAGAAACCAGGTTTAAAAAGACTGCTGGTAGGTTTCCAAACTCATGGCTGGTGATATTAAATTGGTTTCTGAAAATTTGGAATATTCTCCTTCCCCTTTATCCTAATTTGTGATTTATTTTCAGATACTAATTTTAGTATGAATCAGGAAGTAGGCATAAGCTCCTGCCAAAGAAATCAATTGAATGTAACATTCTAACAAGGATTTCAATTAATTAATTCAACAGCTCATGAAACAATCTAAAGAAACATTTTCCTTCTTAGTTTGAGGTAGGTTTTAGGATGTCTATAAAACAGATATTATATTCCATGAAAAAAACCCCAAATCTGAATAAAATATTATTTTTAAATAACCGATAACACATTTTTTTCTGATTACATGCCCAGAATGTCTGTTTTTTTAAAAATAGAAATTCATATTTCCCACTCTCTCACTGAAGGCAAAATGGGAACCTTAACCAACCATTGACTCTGGTGGAAATATGGCAGCAAAAACAACTCTTTAAGGGTTGTCCAGAAACTCAAAACTCTCCTTAACAATTAAGCAAATGACAAATATTGAAAGTTCCCACAGCCAAAATTTTACAGCTTTTATTAAGATACAAGTGCAATACTAATTTGATCCTCTAGTTGTAAACTTTTTACAGTGACAAAACATTAAAAAGTTATTCCCTCAATTCTGCAATGTATACATCATATATATATGTGTGTGTGTGTATATATACACACACACACATATAAACACACACACATATTTGTGAAATATATGTGTGTTTGTATCTGTGTGTGTGTGTCTGTCTCTCTCTCTCTCCCCTCTGCATGTTTGTTTGTGTGTGTGTGTGTGTGTGATATGTAAACATACAGGCAGCTTTGTGACATGGAAATGTGTGCTTCTTACCACTAGATGGCACGATAACACTTTTAGGAATCATGAAATTCATTAATGGTAGATAACAGGGAAGTGGGGTGGATGGGTGAGAGGCTACAATCTACAGCTATATTCTTGGTATCCTGTGCAAATGTTCTGCTTGAAGTGAAGAATGCTCCTGTCCTTTATAAAAGCACATTTTGGGAAACAACTTTATGGAGCATTGAAGTTTCAGGGCATTGAAATTTCAGAGCTCCTTAATGATCTTATCTTGTTAAATGAAACCTAGATTACAAGCAGCAGTATTTTCTATTATCAGAGAGGCTGTCATCCATACTATTCTTTTCTTTGCTCTCACCTGCTGGTTGGCTGCTAATATCATGTACTGAAGAATAGAAACCACAGAAAATCAACTGCAGATTGTTCTGCTACCTCAAGGGAGAAGACTAGGATGCATGCCTCAATTAAAAACTCAAAACTTCCCAGTTTTCAGTTGTTAGTTTACCTTGGAAAAACAAGCCCCTTTACTGGAAGCAAGTTTCAAGACCCTTGGAAATTATATAGGCACTATGTGAGCTAAAGATATCAATTTCTGATATCTACATGGACATAACCATGCAACACTATATCTTGTACTTCGCAGTGATATCTCATCCAAGTAGTAATTAGTTCAATTTTTATCTCATTTGGTTTTCAAGACCAACTAGGATTGGCCAGAGGCAGCTATCAGCAGAGACCGTGAAATCTCAGAACAATTTATTAAATTACTGTACTAGAACTGTGGTTTTAGAGAATATACTGCATAGCAGCTTGCCCTATATTATGACTACTCACACAAAGAAAATGTCACACTTTACATCTCCTTCACAGATATGAAAGTGTGATGTAAAGAAAAATGTAAGAACTAAGAGAAAATGTTGAAACAGTGGGCATCCCTAGAGTAGATAATATTTGAAATTAATACAGGTGGCCCTCGACTTACAATCACAGTTGGGACAAGATTTCCAGTTGTAACCTTAAGGTATTCATATGACAAGACACAATTTTACGACACTTTTTGTGGTGGCCATTAATTGACTGTAGTCATTAAATGAATCAACAGTCATTAAATGAATCAACAGTCATTAAGCAATTGCCATGGTCGTAAGTGAAAACCCATTTTTCTGAATGGGCTTGCCGGAAACCAGAAAAAGATGCCAGAAAATCACAAAAAAAACCCACTGCAAATTGTAGTCACATGATCATAGACCAATGCAACTGGTTGTTAGGACAAAACAGTCATGTGATATGAAGAGTAGGGTGTGAGGCACATTTTATGATGGCCAGAAGTGCTTTGTGGGGTGTAAAGCACTTGTTGTGCACCACTCGTTAAATGGAGGATCAGATGTATTGTGATGTGCCTAAGCCTTTCATGCACTAGCCCGCTCTATGCCCTTCGTTTTTTATCCCAATCATATTCTTCCCAATGAGAATTACTAAGGAGCAGATCAGATGAGAGCAACGATGTGGCACATGTATACGTATACAACAATAGATAGAATGCTTTTGTACTGTTATAACTGTAAGCCTATAATGAAAAAAATTCAGACCTTTGCTTCCTATCATACCCATGCAGCCGGATTATCAGAGGCGCATCCAAATCCACCTTAAACAGTAGGAAGTGGTTCTTACTAGAGACAGCTCATCAACCTCTTGGGCCACAGGAGGCCCTCTCGTGACTGGTGCAGCAGGATTGGGAGAGGGGATGGGTGAGGTGAAGCCGCTGTTGGGCATGTCCCCCTCATCCATATTTTTGAAGGCAGCCAGACCCATGTCTTCTTCCTGAATGTCATCCAGTGTCTCAGTGAGAGCTGCCAGCAAAGCTTCATTCTCACTGTCAATAATCTGCTGGGAGGAGTCAGAAGGACATAGGAGAAAAAGAGAAATTAAGAAGAGATGTTTCCCAAACACAGTGTTTTTTACAAGATGCAAACTCACTTGTCATCATATTCTAGTATTTATGTAGGAGAGTAGCCAGATGACTTTATATTCTTTTAAAAGCAGACAGAAAAACTGGTAATTACCATGGCATATTTATATTCAATATATACCTCACATTAAACATATAATAAACATAAAGTTTGATCATATGGTTCTAAAGTTTTCTTTGGCCTTTTGTTCAATAAACAAACTAACAAATAAATTGATTCAAATCCTAACAAACACCCCATATCAACAACCTTTATTGTAATTCAGGTCTAGATTTCTATTTTCAGTGTTGTGTAGTCATTCTTTTAGCCATACCCTTGTTTGCCCTAATCACAATTCTTGATATTTTAATAGAGACCAAATACTGGGGGTAGAGCCAAGAAGAATATATACATTTTTAATAAACAGTGATCGATCACACACTATATTTACAATCCTAGTGATACTAGCCTAAAATATAACAATAATAGGACAAGCCAAATAATAGATTTAATGTAATAACACCGGTAGAAACAAGGTTCCTAGTATTGTCAGGATTTGACAGTGCAAGGTACAACTCAGTTTGAATTCAAAGAGGAGCTGTGTTGAAGTTTCTTATTCCAGATAGTTACCACAATTCTTATGCTGAGGTAAACAAAGGACTCAGAACATTAAATATATGACATATAGGCAATGAGTCTGATCTATTTCAGTTTATTAAACCCCAGATAAGATCCAAAATTCATGCATTAATCAGATAATATTAGGAGTAAAAAATTCTGGTCTGTCTATAAAACATTAAATATCATTTTTGAAAATATTAAAAAAACTTATGCTGTCCTAAGCAATTTAATGAGCATTAATTCTCATTGAACACAATGGACTTTTTAATACTAAAAATCTTAGGATTAGATTAATATCTCTTTGATATCAAATAAAACATTACCTCTCAATTACTTGATGGCATCTTAATCTGCTAGTCTTTCTTCTCTCATTTATATTAAAAAATTACAAATTGTAGTAGAGTAGGGTAGGGTAGGGTAGAGTAGAGTTGAATAGAATAGAAGAGAATCTAAAAGGGAACCTGGAGATCTTCCAGTCTTCTAGAATTTGTAGCTAGACAGTACTGAAATGTAATATTTTTTCACTTCTGGGCAACTCTTTCATATAGCAATACAGTTGGAAGCCACTAAAGTAGCTTCCAAGTATAACAGCTGTATAGGATATATCAGATTAGAATCTTGTAAATTTTACAAAAAATGAATTTACCCAAAGCAATTAAAAATTATGGAGATGTTTAATTATATTGTGGAGTGTTATTGAACTGCAAGTTAGTAAGTAATACTGTACCTAACCCTATATGCCTTATGACATGATTCCCTTGTCATGTTGTAATACCTAGCTAGCATTTCATTGCTCAACACAATGGTTCTCAACCTGTCTGTGGGCCCCGGGCAGAGGGGGGATCCGTGAAGGCTTGAAGAAATGTTATGATCTGAAGTATTGAATTAAATATTGCAGGTCCTTGGCCATAGTCTGTGGCTGAAAAAGGTATTTAAAGGGGGACCATGGTGAAGAAAAGGTGAAGTCTTTACATACTTGCATTACTCTGTGCTGCAATGAGGTACAGCCATCAGGGTGCTTCACTATTTTAGGATACTTAAAGAAAACATCTAATTCAAGTACAATGCACCCTACCCTTACATGTAATTCCTATACTGCCTTTAAAGCTATAGTGGTGCTCACATGACACCCTTTAATATAAAGTAGCAACTACATTTTAGCTTAGCCTGAAGCAAAACCCCCAGACTGTTTGAAGTTAAAATTCAGTGTGTTGTACAAACATGAAAATGGGTTAACAGAGTCAACTGTGATTAAATTTACTATGTGTGAGTCATGCTTCGATGGTAAGTTTGCTTAAAAACACATCAAATAACAATATTATACCAAATATAAGCAAATACTCAAATCAGATCCAGATCAAGGATCTACCATGAGATATGCAGTTCTTCTATACCCTATTCAGATTCCCAGCCTCTGCTGTTATCTCATTATCAAATCAAACAACTTAATTTACAATTTTGGACAATGTAAATTGCAGAGCTCTTTTTCTTGCATTCTCAGATGGAAATGCAGAAGAGGAAAGAATGAACAATTCTACACAAACATTTGTTCTGGTCCTGATTTGGACATAGCTGATAATCACATGTTCAAGTTATATGTAGTTGGCCCTCAGCCTACCAGGCTAGCAATGGAAAGAATGCTCTAGAGACACAACACATTAAGTGTTGAAACCTAAACGCTGGGAGCACTGATATCACACTCACTCACTCATTCACTCACTCATACACACTGAGGAAAAGCTTAGCTGTCCAAAACATTAGATACCCAAGTCTAATCCAGTTAAAACTAATTCAAATATATGGCACAGTCTTGCCCACTGATGTTTTTTAATTCAAAATTTATATGCATTTACTGTATAACCTTCTTGCTGATAAGTGCATTTATTTATTATAGACTGATATAGGATTGTTTTCTACAATCCTATATCTATGCACTGTACATGTAGCATTTTCTTTTCAGTTATACTGTGGATATTATATAATCACTTGTGGGTCTTGCTCATGCCCAAACATATGAAATGATTTTCAGATATTTAAATATGTAGTTTGTGTTTAAAGAAGTAAAAAGTCTTCAGTTACTCTAGGTATATCCTTGGACTATCTGCAACCATTATTCCTCCATAATGGTGAAGTCATTAACCAACCACCCCCGCCCCCGCTCCAAGTCATGTTACATATGATAGCACCAAGAAGAAAAGCACCAAGAACACAGTATTCTTTGATAAGATATTTTCCTTCTAATATTGGCAAAATACCTCTTTAGACAGGACATCAACAGGATATTTTTCATGGTGTTTTATGAATTCATTCTGTATGAAACACAAAGGCTTGTTCTATTTATATTTTCCTGGGGGGAAAATACATATCCTGTAACGATGATCTGTCAGTCGTTCTGGAGTTTTTAGAACAACAGCATAAAGCTGCAAAGTGTAGGCACTAGGTCTCTTTTAAAGTTTTTAATGAATGAGCAGTTATAATACAACTAGTCTGGCAGGTCCTGAAATCTCAGGTGACACTTATATTAAAAGAAGGAACAGAAAAGAATTAAAGACATGTTTATAATAGTATCCACTAATATACTTCACCTTTTGAACTTGGACAAAATGCTTATGCAAGCAATCATATGATTGTTTTTCCTATTTTCCTTATGCTACTGGTATGTAACAAAAAGCAGTATGTGCATTAAAATAACTCTTTTACAGCATGCAACACAACTTGCCCAAACATAAGTATTTCTCCACACTCTTAATATGTCCCTTCTCAGTTACATTTCGAGGAGGTTCTATCCTAGGAAGTGAAAATACCCGTATCATCCTAAAAATTGTTACAGGAATCAGTGTATAAATGGGTTCTTTTATTGTAGGAACTAAATAGCCATAATACTAGAGTCACACACATCCTGCTAGGTCCTTTTGCAACATCCTGCTAGGCTGTGCTCTTATGAAGTCAAATCAAGGAGGGATAGGGTAGGATACCGAAAAAGCAAGATAAGCTAAGATTGCATATTGGTAAGAGTGAGTAACCCCTTTTCCTGTCTGCATAAAGCAGGAAAACCTACCTGGAAGATTCTGGTGGGGTTAGACAAAGCTTCTGCCCAAGCCTTATGGCTTGACGTGTTCTGGTAATTGGCAAGGTCTGGGTACTTGAAACTATGGCATGCACTTTGAATATTAATGAATGAATCATCTTTTCATGAGCACCACCCATGTATTTGCACTATTGTGTTAATATGCCAATTTAAGATTTCTTTTCTCTGTTCTTATCCAAACCAGCTTTGTTGCATTTATCCAGAGCAAGACTGTTGTTCTTATCATTTGAATTTATATTGTGGGACTGTGGATTGTTCATTCATTCCTCCACAACTTTCAGCCATTTCAGGAAATTAAAACTGCATCCCTTGTTTGCACATACAGTTAAGCTTCTGCAGCAGATCAGTTAGAGGTTGCTTGGATAAGCTTCATTGCAGCTGGTCAGGCCTCCTACTGTAATTACACTCAGCAGTAACCAGAGGGGCTCCAATTACCTAATTTCTACGCTGTTTTTATTTAATGCATTTTAGAATTGCTATTCCCTGAAAAGGGCTGATTAAAACTCTCTTGAACCTCCATAAAAAATACAAAAAACTCTTCTAGATGCTATAGTAGAATCTAGCAATGGCTCTCACTACAGCAGAAGCAGCTCCTCCTCACTCCCCTCCCCAAAAAAGACTGAGCTGACGGGTGTCAGTAACATTCTCATTGCTATTTGTAAAAATTGATGATGTACCTGGAAAAGAAAGCAACAGCCTTTCCAGGTTGTTAGTGAAAAAAAAATACTGACCTGTAATCCATGCACCAGTAATATGCAGTCTCTTTAACCCTTTGCAGGCTAAAAATATGGTGAAGTAGCAAAGGGGAATCAGGGAATTCTGCTTTTATTTTATTCTCTGGCTTAGCCTTCATGTGGAGAAATAGGCATCACTTCTATCATGGCTAGCATGGCAACCAGGAGAGCTGGCAAGGGGATAAAATCATACATTTGATTGCATGGAGCTAGTGAATGCCTAATAGAAGCCTGACTCAAGGAAAGTAATTTGGCAATGAGTTTGGCTACAGCTTTAATATATTGTTTCCACTGAACACTTAACTTTGCCAGTTCCAACTCCAATCACTAGATCATAAAATTATACCAACTGATAACTCTATTTGGGGAACCTAAAGACCCATCAATTTTCACCAGAAAATGCCAAGTGTTTCAAAGTTTTTGCATCAGGAGAGCTTCATTCCATCACTAAACTTCTTTCCCCAATGGCCTGCCAGGCAATCATAGACATGACATGGTTTGGCCACTGCAGTCACTCAAAGTTTAGTAGGAAATTTATTCCCTACTCTCAGGTCTTTGAATTATGTTTGGTAATGCTTTTCCTTGGGGGAGTAGATAGCCATATAAATTTGTTTAATAAATTAATAGTTGGTTTAATTGTGTTGTTGCTGCCATGGGTGTGTGTGTGTGAGGATTTTAATGTGAGTCACCTGGAGTCACCTGTGTGTGAGTTGGAAAACCATATTTGCATACTAAATATTCACAATAAACAACTTCTTTATTATATTTACAAAATCAGATGACACATTTTGATGTTCTCAGAACACATTAAACTGTACAGGAAAACTGTACTTTGCCAAAGGAAAACTGAAGGTAGGAGGAGCAAATGAAAAGTAATGCCTCCAATGTTATAGGTCACCAATAGATGGCAATACTGACATGTTAGAAGTTGTGACATGTTCCTGAGCATCTGCTGTTTTCACTTGGTGGGAAGTTGCTGTGAGAAAAGGTTATCTTGCTATTTATTCATGAAATGGAATCTTGTATTAAATACTCAGTGTACTTTAATCATGATTGAATATTTGTCTGCTGAAAGAGCCCCTCCAATTGAAATTCATCAACAATTGCAGATTGTTTATATTGTGCTGACATGAGTACTGATAATTTGCCCTGATCTTGTAGAAAGGTGGATGGATTTCCTCCAGTTCATACATATTATGTGCTGTCTGGATTGCCATCTTATAACTCTCTTCCATGGAAGGTATATTTGTTTTGTGGTGGTTGTTATTTTAATTTTGTGATCTGCCCAGAATCAGTTGGAGCTGTATGGTATCAAAAATTGAATCAAATTTTTGATGCATAAACTGCATCATTGGGTCAAAACATATACTGTAAATATAGTGAACTAGAAAGAGCTGATGTGTGCGTATCATGCACAAAGTGGACAGCTTGTGCCAGCAACTAAGTTTCAGATGTGAAAGTTTAACTAATTAAGGACAATTGACAGATCATTCAAAGGAAAATAGCTGTCAAACTTGACATTTCACAGGAATGTGTGGGGTCCAATTATTGATGTTCTTCAAAATCAGAAAGTTTGAGCAAGGTAGGCTCCTCACAGACTAATGGTAGAAAAAGCTTTAAAAGTTGAAATTTGCCAGCAGTTGTCATGCTACAAGAATGAAAGTGAGGAATTTCTTCAAAGCTTGATACCTGACAAAAATGGGGCTCATTATGACCCAGAAATGCATCATCAATCTGTACAATATATATTATCAGAAAATTTCACCGATGAGAATTCAAGAAAAGTCAAGATCTGGCAGATGGGGCTATTCACATGGAATTCCTTAAACCTACCACCACTATTAACTCATGGTGCTACATTGCAACATCGAAAGCTTTGAAATAAACAGAATTTGGAAGCACACACGCATAAATTTGCTGCAATACACCTCACCAGTCAAGAGGCAATTGTGAAGTTGCATCTTATCATCTTATACCATCTGGCATGCAGTCCAGGATGGTGTCATAAAACTTCTATCTTTTCCAAAAATTTAGGAAATACTTTTGTGGGCATGCGGTGACTCAGAGAGGTTGAAGGAACTATCAGGACACAGTGGAAGAGAAAACATGTCCAGTTCTTTCATGATGGCTTTATCAAGCTTGCTTATCATTGGCAGAAATGTATAGTAAACAGTGGTGAAAATGTGAAGAAATAAATCTAAGGTTACAAAATAGTTCATTTCAGGGATTATTTCCATTTCATATATTACTATTTAAACTAAATGTATGTTATGGTGGTTACTTTTTATTTGACTCCTATTGCAATCATTTACAACATGCCCTGATATAAGAGCACTAATTGTAGTGTGAATGCAGTGTATCCAAATGTGAAATATTGCACCAGTTTGTGAAAGCTAAGAAAGAAAGGGGAAGCTATGGGTTGTGGAGGAAAAAACCCTCATAAATCTAGGTATGTAATATGGTTTTAATCTTCACTGGCTCATTGCTCCATCTACCCAGCACCACGTCTTAACTCATTATTTGTATAATGGGACCACATATATTTAGAAAGTACTTTGAAAGCAACACACAGAGAGTCTCATCTATAAATATCCACGTGCACAGAGATGTAAAGATGATGCTGAAGCTGGGTAATCACATAAAGCAGCCTTCTGCAGGATAGAAATTAACATTCTTGCGTCATATAACTTATGTTCCCCCTGTGAAAGTGTTCCCTCTGCACCAATCTTCTCTGCATCCTTCTCCTTTAGTGTTCCCACCTACAGAAGAATAATCCATCAGCTAAAAAAAAAAAAAAAAAAGCTGGATGCACCAGGCACCATCCTGTAATTTCCCTTCAATAATTGATCACAAGAGGATTGGCTCAGTAGCTCTCTCCTACTCTTCTACATCCTCATTAGCTTTACTATACTTGCTCCATTTAGAAACCAAGTGTAAATTAATGGAGCACTAATCATGTACAGAAAATATATTAATAGCCTGGATCCCCTCTCCATCCACAGCCACTTTTCCTCATACTGATCTAGGAAGGAAAAAAAAACTAGCCTGTACAATAAGGAATTAATAGGCTTATGAACCCATTAAGTAGAGTATCCCAGGTGCATCTGTTAAAAGAGATGCAGAACTAACCTAGGAGTGAGTAAGCTAAGCAGATAAGGGAATTTCTTTTCTTTAAATTTGGTTGAATGAAAAAAAATATTTGCAAGAATTCCAAAAACAGATGGGTTTATACAATGATTTATAAGCATGTAATTACACATACAGTGCCATAAAATTATGCTGTATATTTTCATTCAAGACCACTACATTGAGAGGAATTAAACCAAAATTCACCCAATCTGCTGAAGTCACACAGGACAGCTGCAATCAAGTTTGAAATATCAAGGCACAGAAATATTTTAACTTGGTACTCAAAAGCAGACAGGGTTAATTAGCGCAAGTCAGATTTGTCTTTAAAGGCATGATCTGAAGTCCAATCACTATCAAGGAAATCTGTCCTCAATTTCTCTAATCAAAATCATCACTTGATGCTCTTAACAAAGAAGGAGGTTGATATAGCAAGCACTTAATGGGTTTTGAAATAAAGGATCACAGACCAAAATGCAAAATTCATGTGGCAATACTGGATCCAAAATTGTATCTTAGAATGTGTACTTTCTTTACAAAGGACATGGAGTTCTGTTCAAAAAAAAGATATACACCAAGATTCTGAATTACTTAGCCCCCATTTTATGTTCCCTTCCCGTTTTCTACACATCTCCCTTGTCCTTGATGGAAATAGGCATCTCCACTTTATGAGATAACATGAAAAAACCCATGGAATATTTTACTATGAAACTTCATGTGACTTTACTCCGTATCTTCATAGATAAAGATTATGTATGTAAGATAGACTCTTGTAGACACCAAAGATCTAAAACAATAGGTTGAACAAACATGTTGAACTTTCTTCCTGAAATCACTCCTGTGAATGAAGCTCCAACTCCCAGATCTATCTGAGTAAGAAAATATGGTCAGCAATTCAAAACATATAAATAAACCAGAGAGAGCCAACACATTGTAAGTTATGTTCTTCCTTTCACCTGAGAAAGTTAAATATCAAACCCCAGCCTAATGGCACTCAAATTGATTTAAATACTAGTAGTCCTTGACTTATGACTACAGTTGGGACTAGAATTTCCACTGTTAAACCAGGTGGTTGTTAAATGATTATACTTGATTTTATGAACTCTCTCCCCCATAATGACTATTAAGTGAAGCACTGCAATTGTTAAGGGAATCACAAAGTTACGGAAATTTAGCTTCCCCTTATTGATTTTGCTTTTTGGAAGCCATCTGGGAAGTTTGCAAATGGTGATCACGTGACTCTGGTTGCTGCAACCGTCATAAATACATATCAGTTGCTAAGCATCTGAATTTTGATAATGTGACCATAGGGATGCTCCAATGGTTGAAAGTCTCAGAACCAGGCATAAGTAACTTTTTCAATGCCGCTTTAACTTGAAAAGGTCACTAAAAGAATGTCTGTTAAGAAAGAGTCTTGTGATGTTTTACTTTACAACTGCACTGCTTAGCAATGCAGTTGCTGGTCCCAAACTGCAGTTGTTAAGTGAAGAAGACTTGTGCCTTTTGCTCTTGATAAGATTGCAGTGGTAATCAGCAACTCAGAATGGCTGTTTAACTCAATCAAGATTAAAGTAAATACAGTTAAAATGATTAATTCCCTTGTATTTAATCATTCTCTCTACACTCCAGTCACATTTGAAATTACAATTTATGTATGCAAATTTTGCATGTACCCAAGGTTTTTAGGAGAAGAATGCACTCTGGGATCCCAGAGTGACACATTCCTTAAAGGAAGCAGAAAGCTGTGCTGCACAGCAGACTCTCCCTTTGTAACAGGGGATCTCTTGCTGTAGGGTACCTGAAAGAGCTCAGAGTCATCTGTGCTGTATTGACTGGATTCTGTTTCAGAGTGCTCACACCACCACTGGAACTCGCTGAAGCAATTGGCTGAGTCAAAGTCATTGGTATCCAGCGGAGACAAATCAATCTCAGGGAAATCAGAGTAAAGCTGCTCCTCACCAGAGACTTCATACTATGAAGGAAAGAGGAGGGAAAAAAAGAATAGTGAGTTTTGCAATATGTAGTGCCTGCCTGCGAATTCTTGATTACTTCATGGCAAATAATACACTTGCATTCATGCAACTCTATATATATATACAAATGACAGCCCTAGAAAAACAAAGATATTTCTAAGCAAGCTTTAAACAGAGATGAGCAATTTGTGGTATGCAAACTTTCAAAGACCTTTTCTGCATTTGCCAACTATGCTGCTACCCTTTTATTTAACTAGGCTGAGAAAGAGGATATGTGAGGACAAATACCTTACTACAACCTTTGAATTTACAAAAACTTGTTATGAAACAGTGCATTTGGTCAATCCATGCTGCATATCATTTCTTCACTGCTAAAAGCAGGAGAGAAATCTTGTCTTAAAACTGATGTATGAGAGAGGTTTATTGTGCATATACAGTATATGTTGGGGAAATTACAGCATGTATTCATACATGTACAGCCTCCATCTCACATCTTGGGGCTGAAAAGCACAACATGCAGTAGCGCAAGGACAACATATAATAGTGCTGATTTACCGAAACTGAATCACTCAGCTGCAATTAGAGCTTTTGAGAAGTTGCCTATAGTGTTAGACTTAATTTTCAGGCTGGAGGCAAATAGATTATTTTCTACCTATGGATATAGCAGACACATATTGCTAATGCCTAAGTAATTGAGAAACCTGGTGATTTTGCAACTAAAAATATAATAACATAAAATATAGTGTAGGAATATTTTAGAGCAAATTTATGAGTAATGGGATAAAAAGAAAGAATTGTCATTTTTTAAAAAATTAACCCCCTCCCTCACTTTGAACGCAAATTTAAATAGGCTAGCAATGTGCTGAATTAGGGCATTGCTACCACTTAAAAAAAAATCATGGGGTTTCAGAGTTTTTACTATAATTATGTTTCCCTAGCTTATCTCCAGATTATTGACATTTAAATACATGGAAAAATGTGACTACTACTATCTGATTATATTTATTGACTTTAAATACATATGTAGATTATAACAAAAATTCTACAATAAACAAAATGTTTGGTACTAATATTTTCATTTAACTACTAATATTTCCATTTGGGAATAATGCCACAAGCTTGGGCATTTTTTTTCAAAATACATTAGTTTTGTATTTCCTACATGAGTATAATATTATGGAGATTCAAAATTTAACAATTCTTTGTTCTTAGAAATACATTCCCACTGTTTCCTAGGCCGAAACTTCCTGAAAATAGTTCTGATGGTTTCTTTCTTTTTCAGGGAGAAAAAAAAAACAGAGGGAGGAGTTATTGGTAATAGATAGCAAGACATTAAAGTCTGTGTCTGCTCATGGAAACAGAGCCTCCTTCAATCACCTTTTAGCAAAATTTTCAAATTAAAAATGGCTTATTCCAGTGTTATATTATGCATCAAACAGAATTACATGTCCCCCCATCCAAAAAAGAGTTACTCCTTAAGTGAAAAGAGAAATTGCAGCACGTGGCAATAAAAGATTCTGATCCTCTTTTTCCTGAGATATTTTTCAACTGGATGTTACAAAAAAAACTGTGATTTAAGAGTTGGCTCCATTTTTTAAAATATCATCTGCTTTCCCTCATCTTCTCTATCATATCATTTTCAGTGGTTAAGAATGTGAGCAGAAACAGCATTGATTTCATTGGCTGAATATTAAGGCCCTGTCCCACTGGCCGATGGATGCAAAACGTATGCATAAAGGACACAGCGGATGAACAAAATTTCGGGGGTGGCTCCATCCATTGTCATCTGCTCCAAAAAGTGGCAAAAATTTGCATAAACAGAACGGAAAAGAACCGACGTGGGTAGTATGTAGTGGGGATGTTAAACGGATATTCATAGGAAGCCTAGCGGATGTATATCGGATGCAAACCGTTCACTGCACATCCTTTCTATTTCCCTGCTACTAACACTGTGTAGACGTTCTGTGTACCTTTTGGTTCCTCCCTCTTTCCGTTTTCAGCTGCAGCAAATGTGAGTTGAGGGGATGCCCAGAGAATGCAGAGAGGATACAGCAGACGTTTAACGGATGATAAATGGACATAGAACTTTTGTTGCTCGGATGTCACGGATTTACATTGTACACAGCAGAAAGTTCATCCGTTCACAAAGTTTTGTGCAGCTCAAAACTTCTTGGGTGGATAAAATCTCAGTGGACGGATGCTGGAGGGATAGAGCGTATGAAACACCTATGCAGTGAGTACACAACAGATGCATCGCGTTTTCCAATGGATGGCAAGCTTTTTTTAATGTTTAACATCCTCTTTGCATCCGTTGGTGCAGTGGGACAGGGGCTTTAGATGCTTTGGAAAGCTTTCAAGCTGAGAAGTGAGGAGGAGGAGGAGGAGGGGAACTTAATGCAATAACATAAATAACAAATAGGAAACTCTCTTGACTACAAAGACATGTGTTCAAGTAGTCTTCTCCAAACTGATGTTTTCCAGATGTGTTGGACTAGAACTCCCAGTATAAACAAGGGAAAGTGAACTACTGCTCCAAAAAAACTACAGTTCCAGTGCATTTTTCATTTCTTAAGAGAAACAATTCTAAAAGCCCAATGTTGCCTGAAAACAGGGGTGTCAAACTCTGGCCCAAGGACCAGATGTATCATGCACTGGCCACCCACACACCCAGTTTAACAAAGGGAGGGAAGTTGCGATACATCATGTGACAACGTGTCATCACGAGTTTGACTCCCCAGCCTCAATAACAAGAGTTGCCATGAGGTAAAATGAGTGGCCAATACATTTTACAAACAGTTTTACCACAACAGTCAGGAAAAAGAGAAAATCTTAGAGGGTCCTCCAGGTAGTTACAGTAGTGCTTAAAAGTTGATAATCCCTTTTATTTTTTGATATTCCTGCAAAGATGACCTAAAATATTATTTGTTTTCCACACAAGTTCTAAAAGTAGATAAAGAGAATCCAATTAAAGAAATCAGTAAAAGACAGTATATTTGTTCAATTATTGAGGGAAACAATTCAAGACTTCAATTCAATGCTCGTATGCAAAAAGTATGTGAACCTCTAAGGATCAGTAGCAGTTCATTTGAAAATTTAAATTGAGTTAGCTGTTTCAATCAAACATAACAAATTTTATTTCTTTATTTAAAGAGTTGATCTTCACAACACAGGTATGAGGAACTAGGTCATGGCCCTGAACAAAGGAGATCCCTGAGGATCTGAAAAACAGTTGTTGATGCTCACCAGGCTGGAAAAGGTTAGAAAACTATTTCCAAAATGTATGGTCTCCACTCATTCACTACCAGGCAAATTGTGCACAAATGGAGGCATTTCAACACCACTGTTATCCTCTCCTGGCAAAATTGTATCAAGAGCAAAGTGTACACCAGGAGCTATAACACCAGGAGTCTCCCTGAACTCCAGGGTAACATCTAAGGAAATAAATGCCTCTATTGCATTAACAATTATCAGGTTAACCAGATGGCTAAGATTACTGGAAGAATAGAAAATGTAACTTTTTAACTTGAATGAAAAATGTTGCATTGATGAAAGATAATCACTACATTCCACCATAAGATCTTATTCTGACTATGAACATGATGATGGTAGCATCATGGTTTGGGCCTGATTTTCTGCCTATGCACCAGGATGACTTGCCATCACTGATGGAAGTTTGAATTCTGAAATTTCAAAGATATGTATATATCTGAATGGTAGCTCAAGAGCTAGTGGCTCATACAGCAAAGCAAAACCAACAAGACCCAAGCTGTAAAATGGCCAAAGCAGAAGAAAATTAATATTTTGGAATGGTCAAGTCAAAGTCCTGACCTTAATCCTGTAAAAATGTTATGGAAGATCCTGAAGTGGGCAGCTCAAGCAATGAAGCACATCAATGCCTCTGAATTAAAGTTGTTATATAAGGAGGAATAGGCTGAAATTCCTTCAAGCTGATGTGCAGGATTGATCAACTGTTGTTGGGAAATATTTCAATGCAGTTATTGTTGGCCAAGGAAGGCACTCTAGTTACTGAAAGCAAAGATTTAGATATTTTTGCTGCACATGACAACGTAACTTTGGATAATTTTTCTCAATAAATAAATGAACAAATATAATGTTTGGGGCTCATCTGTTTAATTGGGTTCTCTTTATCCAGTTTTAGGACATGTGTGGAAAAAAGATCTGTTTTAGGTCATATTTATGCAAAAACATTGAAATTTCAAAATGGTTCATAAAGTTTTAAATAGTTCTTTGTAGGCCCAGTTGGAACAGAAGCATGGAAGCATTTGAAGTTCATGATTTTGGTTCAGTACATAAAAATTGTATCCATTGTCTCTGGCTTTTATTTTTTAGCTTTTATTTTCCTCCTGAGATCTTTCGCCCCAAAGTTCCATCCTTCACCTAAATGTAGCTCTGCCACATTCAAGGTATTAGAAGGCAATCCCTTCAAACTTCAATATTTCCTTGTCCCTGGTGACAATCTCTTTGTACAGAAACAAGTTCCTCTAGACACCTATTCAATAAAGACTCTAACAATCCATTGTAATTTTTCCTTCTCCTCAAACCTAGCCAAAACACAAGAATAATAGAGCAAAATCAATGGCTGGCGCACATAAGGCAATTTACGCTCTAAGAACTGAGCTAAAAATATCCAGTCAATCACAGAGAGCAGCTGAGACCCAGCCCTACTTCTACTACATTCTCAAGGCATACACAATTGCATTAATGTTCAGTACAAAGCAAGTAACCAAGGGCAGAGTAAAGCTGCACTGCACCATTAATGCTAAGCTTATGATAAGTCATAGGTTATGTTTAAGGTTTCTACCTTTGAAGATTCAGAATGAAGAGAAAGCAGGGAGAGAACTGTTTTAATGTTAAGGCCTGCCTAAATAATGGTTTATGCAAACTTGTGCTTTATAGCACTGCTTATAGCTGGCTGTCATTTGATTCTGGAGAAGAAATGATTATTTCAAAATTATATTAAGCTAGGTATATAGAGTGGCCTCTTTATATAGTTATGTGTAGCTTTGTTGCTAATTGTTAAAATAATTTTTATCTCTGCAAGGGGAAATCTGGATCCCCAAACCCTCATTCTAATTCAGTTTGCTTGTCCATACTGAAAAAATGATGTCCAGTTTTTATTTCAACGGTGAAGTTCTCTTGTTCACAGCAAATATTTTGAAATTCACAAAACATAATAACAAGCAATAACTATTCCTGACCACAACTGTGCTAGTATAGTACTCCTTCCGCATTGAAGTCACATTCAGTGACTTCAACAAAGAATATTCAGCATTTGGCTTTTTTAAATCCAGTAAATAATCTGCATTCTTTGTTTCTGTAATAATCAGTAGTAGCATTTAAATCACTGGCCAATATTCATGAACACACACACACACAATATTCTAAACCAGTGAGAATGCAAGTGTACTTATTTTGTACTGCCTAATCATAACACAAGATCAAGTGAGCATATGAAAAACCAACTGCTTTGAATTTTTCCAAGCATCTCTAGAAAACAATCAATTTTCATAGAGACAGAATACAGAATACAATTCTTCCCATCAGTATTCTTGTTTCTCTTATCTAGGGAAACCTTAGGTTACAGTTGGCTTCTTGCAAAAAAAATAGGATTGTCACCATTTTCCAATTTAGGTTGGGATACAGTTGTGTTCCAATACTATAAACTATTAGTCCTCTTCTTCTCTATAAATATCAAAGGCATTTGGTCACAAGATTATGAAGGAAGATCTTAGAGAAAGAAGGAAAACTGAATTCAAATAAAAACTGAAAGCAGTATGGAAAAAAGTTGCACCTGAACTCTGCCCAATATAGTAGTTGCACCTGAAAGTTGCACCTGAATACAGTAGTTGCAAAAAATTGCACCTGAACTCTGCCCAATCACCAAAATGAATATTTATCTGATTAAAATAGCCTTGATGTCTCACCACTTGTTCCTCATCAATGAACTCAACAGTAATTTCAGAAGCTGTCTAATACACTGAAGATTAGGGGAGCAGCATTGCAAACCGAGCAAGAAAAGCAGCTTAGCTTGCTCTTGTGCTTTAACAGAGCCTCAATATGAAAGAAATTGAATTGAATTGCAATTGAATCTTTTTTATAACATGGAAGTAAATACCATAATACCGAACAAAGCAACATAATTTCTCATTATCATGAATCTATCACAGTTTAAAAGAAAATTTATTTGCATTCTTGTTGTAACATAAGGCCCATGTGCAACAATCTTGCACAGAGATTGTAGGATTTGCCCGCAAACCAACTGGTGTCTGAGCCTACTCACTGTCACTCTCTTGAATTGTTGGTCCACACCCCCTAAGAGAAACGTCAGGGACATTTTTTTCTGTTTGGTTTCTGTTCTTCCTTTTTATCAACATTTAAGGGAGAAAAGTTCATGCAATTTGAGCACTATATCAGTACGCATATAGTACAACTTGTGCAAGACTTGAGACTAGGGGTGGGATACAACAGGGTTAACTACCGGTTCGGGATTTACAAGCTTCTCTGCACGCTGTGAGCTGCACACCTGTAAATCGTCATCAGCATGCTATGTGCAGAGACGCAGCCTTTGAAACAGCCCTCTTTTCCTGCTTTTTTAACTGCAGCTGTGCCTCATTCAGCAGCTGAAGTTGAAAAATCAGGAACTAAAGATCAGGTAAGACCCCGGGTGGGCAGGTGGGCAAAAACATCAGCAGACATAGAACTGGTTCTATGTCTGTTGCTCTTACAGAGTTATCAGTTCTACAGAGATGGACAGAACCGGTAGAAACCCACCCCTGCACCTCTGACTCAGTTTGATCAAGAAAGGTTTGCAAAATATTGGATATACTTTAGAATTCAGCATTACGAAATGAAATAAGAATGACAAGAATATGATTCATAATCTGTATTTCCGGGAATGTCTGATCCATAACCTCCTCAAAAGAATTGTTAGCATTTTATACTTTATCTTCAATCATTCATGCAACATCTTACTTTCTCCCAAGAAGTTCTATTTTTCCCTCAAGAAGTCCTCAGAAAGCAGAATTTTCTTTGCAATGTTGCCAACAAAGAGCAATATAATGCCAAAAATAACTAAACTCCTTTTCCTTAAAAAAAAAAAAGAAAGAAAGAAAGAGCTGCAGCCAATTTTTGACTTATAATGAAAGGCAAGATAAACACTTAATCCTACATTAGGAAATTAGTGCATACAGTAAGAATTCAAAAGTGGTCCCACTTTCAACACCTGTTGTGGTACTTAAGACCATTTTTCTTCTATCCATCTGTCTGTCTGTCCAGCCATCCGTCCGCCCATCCATCAGTCTGTCCGTCCATCCATCCATCCATCCTCCATCCATCCATCCATCCATCCATCCATCCATCCATCCATCCATCCCTCATCCATCCATTCATCCATCCATCCACAATCTACCTACCTAATTTTACTTTAGAATACTGTAGAGGACATATATGCTGGTTTAGAAGATACCATACTGGTATATGATGTTTGCTTTTTCTAATGAACCACTAAAATGTGGCAGGATATAAATTTAATACATAAATAATATATTTTCATATACACTGCAATTATATTATATGTATGAAGACTTCTACAATTATGTGAGTTCTTCAGTTGTCTTTGATATGTCACAAGAAAAGAAATCCTAAATTGCACTCACGAGGCACAGCTGACACTAGCACTTAGGATGTCCTTTGATAATCTCTACAGTCATGATGTGTTCTCACTGCCAACAGAATTCGGTATAAATAAACTCCTGCAATCTAATGCCTCTTTGGGCTACTGCATGCTGAGATCAGCTGCAAGATTCAGCTGGTGTCCTGGCAATGCCATGTTGTTTAAGTCCAGTATACAATCACCTGGGAAATAAAAAAAACAGTATTCTTTGCTATTGACTATAGGAATACATCCATCCAAAGTCAACAGAAGCAATTGTCTGTTCCGCTAATGTTGAACACAATAATTTGAGCGTTTAGTTTTCAGGATTTAGTAGCATAATTCATAACTACAATAGAATTAGTTCTTTAAATTTGGCAATCTAGATTAACAAATTCAAAGTTAATCATAATCTTAGCCCTGTCCTTCAAGACAGTAAGGTAAAGGTAAAGGTTCCCCTTCACACATACATGTTAGTTGTTTCTGGCTCTAGAGGGTGGTGTTCATCTCTATTACAAAGCCAAAGAGCCAGTGCTGTCTGAAGATGTCTTCATGGTCATGTGGCCGGCATGACGAAATGCCAAAGGCACTCAGAACGCTGTTACCTTCCCACCAAACTGGTTCCTATTTCTACTTGCATTTTTACATGCTTTTAGGTTGGTAGAAGCTGGGACAAGTAATGGGAGTTCACTTTGTTATGCGGTGTTAGGGATTTGAACTGCCAAATTGCTGACCTTTCTGATCGACAAGCTCAGCATTTTAGCCACTGAGCCACCATGTTCCTCACGGGAAAGTAGCCATGTTTTACTGCATGCATTTCCTGTCTATCTTCATTCTGTTATAACCATTTGTGTTTCCTCTCTACTGCTTTGAACATCATTTTTTAAAAAGGAAATTAGGTTGCTGTCACTGATTTGACCCAGTTCATGTAAAGGATAAATCATGAATCATGTTCCATCAGTGTTAGACTAATGGCCCCAGGCTTAGGAATCTTCTCCAAGCCAGTGCTGAGCCTTATTCACCTGTAATAACAGCTAAGAACTGGACTAAGTATATTCTAGCAGTAAAGTATATTTTGTTTCTGAGTATAGTTTTCTTCCTTCAGTGCTTTAACAATGTGATGAAATACACATCTTTGGTCACATGCCTTGGAAGAACAAACACTTAACAAAAAGCATTTAACAAAAAGCAGAATAAGTGAATTTATTTCTGATTTTTCTTTTTATCTAGAGACATATAGGTGGATGGTACAGGACTCTACTATGGAAGTGTCTGCACTTGGAATGTATCTTGAGTGGTCCACTGTTCATCATTTCCTTTTAAAGCCCATGTCCCACTGCACCAACGGATGCAAAGAGGATGTAAAATGGAGAAAAAAGCTTGCCATCCGTTGGAAAACGCGATTTATCCGTTGTGTACTCATTGCATACGTCTTTCATACGCTCTATCCGTCGAGCATCCTTCCACTGAGATTTCATTCAAGCAAGATGTTTTGAGCTGCACAAAACTTTTTGAGTGGATGAACTTTCTGCCGCGTACGATGTACATCCACGACATGTACGGGCAACAAACGTTCTATGTCTGTAATCATCCGTTAAATGTCCGCTGTATCCTCTCGGCATCCTCTGGACATCCCCTCAACTCACATCTGCTGCAGCTGAAAATGGAAAGAGGGAGGAAACGAAAGGTACACGGAACGTCCACACAGCGTTAGTAGTATGGAAATAGAAAGGATGTAAGCAAATGCATCTCGTGTATATAAAGGATTAAAACGGACAAAATGTTTGTATATGGGATGTATCTCGGATATTTAGGATGTCTGCAGTATGTCCAGAGTATGTGGAAGGACACCTAGCGGAAAACCGATATTTCCTATAAAAAGGGGGAGGAAATCACCTGGATCTCAGTATGAGTCCAGCAGCAGTGGTGTACAGACCTCTTCACCCTTGGTCTTGCTCTTCCACATCATCCATTGTTCTCCACCATGGATCATCACACAGTCCTTATGGTAGCTGCGATCATTCAACACCAGAACCAAGCCCTGTTCAGACTGTTTCACCTTTTCTATACAAGGAGAAGGAGATGTTCAAGAGCTGTGTGGGTCCGAGGATGGATCGGGAGAAGAATGGAGTTTGGATTGTATGACAAGCTGATGGTGGAGCTGAGGAATGAAGAGACTTGTGCATTCCAGCACTTCATGAGGATGCCAGCAGCCATGTTTGACAAAATTGTAGAGCATCTGAGATCCAGGTTGACCAAGCCAAGCACCAACTTCCGTCCCAACCTGGACTCTGGACTGAAGGTGGCACTGACTCTGCGGCACCTGGCCTCTGGAACCACATACAGAAACATGCAGTATGCCTGGAGGGTGCCACACAACACCATCAGCAAAGTGGTCAGAGAAGTGGTGCAGGCCATCATCGAAGAATACGTGGAGGAGCTCCTCCAGTGTCCCACCACTAAAGAAGGCTGGAGGAAAGTTGCAGAACAGTGGTATCAGAGGTGGAACTTTCCCCACACTGTTGGAGCCATAGGTGGCAAGCATGTGGCCTGCAAAGCTCCAGCCAACTCAGGGTCCTCTTATTACAATTACAAGGGCTTCTTTAGTATCATCCTCTTTGCCATGGTCGATGCTGACTACAAGTTCATGTACATCGATGCTTCAGGCAACGGGTCAGCTTCAGATAGCCAGTATACAAGGCCAGTGACCTCAAGGATGGGCTGGAACGCAACCTCATCATGGGTTTTCCAGATCCAGACCCCCTACCCAACGACACACAAGATGTACCCTACTTCATCGTGGGTGATGACGCCTTCTCCCTCAGAACCTACCTCATGAAGCCCTACACTTCCAGATACCTCACCTGTGAAGAGAGGATCTTCAACTACAGGCTGTCCAGGGCCAGACAGGTGGTGGAGAACGCCTTTGGCATCCTGGCCAACAGGTTCCAGGTACTTCTCACCACCATGCAGCATGACCCAGAGACTGTGGAGCATTGTGGAAGCTTGCTGCATCCTGCACAATCTCATGTGCACCCGCTACCCAGTGTTGCAGAACAGGCTTGTGGACCGTCAACAAGGGAATGGGAACATGGAGCCTGGTGAATGGAGGCAAGGACGAAACCTGATAGACACTGTGGATGTACAAGGCCCCAACAGAGCTTCATGTGAAGGGAAAAAGCAGTGCAACCTACTGAGACACTGGTGCAACTCCCCAGCTGGAGCAGTGGAGTGGCAAGACAGGATGATAGATGGTTAATGGATGCTTCCTTGAGCCTGTCTCATAACACTGATGAGATTGTGCCATGTATGTTGAGTGGCCCTACAATGAACAGGGCATTAATAAAGAGCTTTGTTTATTTTGAAATGTGTTGATCAATGAATAAATTGTTATTGATAAAAAAGGGCCATATGTGTGGCAGCTGGGAGGGTGGACCATACAGTCCCACTATGCTTGCACTGGAGGTTTATCTATCCCACAACTATCCTTACCTATCCCACAACTATCCTTACCCATCCCACAACTATCCTTACCCATCCCACAAGCATGCAAAGGCTTAACCATTTTTTCAAAGTTTTCACCAACACTTTATTAAGTAAAAAAAATGAACCCAGTGTGTGAAGCAAAGATAACCTTTCTTAATAACTGTCTTAAGTAAACTGTATGACTTTATTAAAAAAGCAAAATGAACCAAGTAAAATGTCTTTAGCAAAGATAAAGTGAACAGGTAACAACTCAGTCTCTGGCACTATTCTCAGTCACTCTGAGGCATGTCCATGGTCTCAGCTGTTAAGCGGGCGGGGACTGTGGAGGTGGCTGTGGCTGGAGTGCTGATCTGAGGCGCCATTGGGGTGCTTGGCCCCAAGAGTACAACAGGGGATGGTGTGTTCAAGAAGCTCTCAGAGAGCTGACTCAGTCCCGTGAGGTTGAGAGGCCCTTCATCAAGGACCTGGGATGTCAGGCACAAGACTGATGACAGATTGTCCGTTGATGGGCTTGGCTGTGGGGTGGAGGAAGGAGGAGTGTAGTGGGGCTGTCTGGTCTGCAGCTGGGCGAGGTGATGCATCTGTGGCGTGCGATGAACCTGGGCCTGAACTGGGAAGGGCTGCCTCTGCTGTGGGAAGTCCTGGTACTCGTAGCCTTGGTCGGTGAGGGGCTGTTGAAAGCCGTGGAAAGGCGGTGACATCACCTGGGGTGGAGGAGCAGACCTGGACTGGGTAGGAGCAGGTTCAGCTGGGCCTGGAGGTTTGTGCAGAAATGCTGTTATCTTCTCCTTCATCACCTGGTACTGGGCTTCGGGCAGGTCAATGAGGGTCTGGCTCACGTAGGTGATGAAGGGCTTCCGGTTCGAGGATGGTATGTTGCTGTGGACCAGTTGAGAGAGAAGATCTGTGCTGGTCTTGATTGTGTCCTTGATCTCCAACAGGACAGTGTGGCTCTGGCCCTCCAGTCTGCCTCTCTGCCTGCATCCTGTGGAACTGGGCGTGGGGGTAGGGGTGGGTTGGTCTCTGGTGGCTGCCACTTCTTTCTCCATTTGTGACAGGGGATCCTCCATGTCCTCCGGCATGGGGAGTGCAGCTGTTGGGGGGGTCTCTGCCATGGGGCCCTCCGAAGACACCTGCCTGGACAGGGTAGCTGGCTCCTGGCTGGAAGAGGATTGGCTGTCTGTGGGCTGTCTGAGGGAGAGGGTTGTCAGAGGGGCTGCTCCTCGGTGGCGGATCTCACCCTCCAGGAAGTTGCACTTGGCCATGACGTACATCTCCCGGTCAGTGAGCTTGATAGCGGCCTGGCCAGATTTCTTCAGGTGTAGCTTGCCATACCAGGTGTGCATGTGCTTCCACCATCCAGGAGTACATCTGCAGTGTAGCCCAGGATCTCTGCCTTGTCTCTCCAAGCTGCCGGCTTTTTCTTGGTGTCGCGATAGAGTCTGTGACCCTTTCTCCACAGGTACTCGTTCTCCCTCAGCCATTCCAGCACCTCCTCCTCATGCTCCTCGGAAAGGGTGTACTGTTTCCTCTCTCCCTTCTCCTTCCCTTGCCTCTTCTTCCCTCTGGCAGGGGCTTCAGCAGCAGGGCCTTCAGGGGCTTGAGCAGCAGGGCTTTGAGGGCTTTGGGGCTGGTCCACCACAGCAGCAGCACCACCAGCAGCAGCAGCAGGGGAAGCACCAGCAGCAACACCACCACCACCAGCAGCAGCAGCAGCAGCAGCTTCAGAGTCAGTGCCAGGGGGTGGGATGGTGATTCTGTCCTTCTTGCCAGGGCTGGCAGGAGTAGGCACAGGCTTTCTCTTCTTCCCTGACTGATGAACCATGGTGTTATTCGAAGATGTTTGTGGCATCACGTCTTTCCTCTGAATGCTGAATGCTTGCAAGCTGCATCCTTTTATATTCACGGAGCTGACGCAATTCATACTCCCCGCATGCGCAGTGAATGCTTTGCATCCACTATGCTTCCGCTATGCATCCGCTATGCATCCTACAGGCGTCCGTGATGCATCCACGTCATCCACTATGCATCCGCTCCTTCCGCTATGCGTCCGCTTCGCAATTCTCCCCCGGAAGCCCTTCGGATGTGTCATTCGCTTCCATCTGCTGTCATCCGCTAGGCTTCCTATGAACATCCGTTTAACATCCCCGCTACGTACTACTCCGTCCGTTCCTTTCCTTTCTGTTCTTTTCTGTTCCGTTTATGCAAAATTGGGGCACTTTTGGGAGTGGATAACAACAGATGGAGCCACCCCCAAAATTTTGCTCGTCCGCTGTGTCCTTTTTGCATACATTTTACATCTGTTGGTCAGTGGGACCGAGCCTTAACTACTTGTGAAAGAAGTGAACTTTGTTCTAATATTACTCAGGAGATTGCAAGAAAAGCATCCACTGGGCCTTGGAAGGTGGCCAGAATAATGGTTGGGAATTCTGAACCATCTTTCTTTCTAGACATTTCATTCATGTGCACTGGAGCAAACAAACAAACAAAAAAATACCCAGCCTGGGAGTTCAGTAAAATCAGATCACCCCTGCCTTTTTTTTTTTTTTTTAAATCTTCTAAGGAAACCTAAATGACATTTGCTGGATTCGATCCTCATGCCACTCTTCTTTGGAAAGGGGACAGAAAATGAAAAACATCCAGCAGCTGACATCATGAGATCAGCTTGGTTTATAAATATTTTAGTAAATGTTAATTCTCCCAAAATCATTTCAAATGATCTCAGGTAATCAGATTTTAAAAAATCTTACATAGTTAGACTGGAGAGCTATGTTAGTAAAAGTAATTTATTCTTGCATAAATAAGTCAACAATCAAATAGTAAACAGTACACAGCTTCCTCTGCAAAAGAACAAGGAATGAAAGAGTGCTTTTCTACTACAATGCCATGGAGATAGATTTCAAATATAATTGAAATTTTATGTACTAATGTGGTGTTGTTGAATCCCTTTCAGGAACAGCCCAGCGTTGGATCTGTTTTCATCAAATAGCAAATCTAGCCATGATAAAATATTCTAAGCCTTATATTGTGATTTATTAATGGAGTCACAAAGACATCTACATTTCTGTCTGTTTGTACAGCAGTTGATCTTCAATGAAGTCATCACAATATTATCATAAAGCCTTTCTTTAAACATGCATTTCCTGTAACTGATAAACAGTCATGAAAATTTTTGATTAAATTAAAGAAAGAATAATCAAGAAATTGATCAGTGAGAGCAGTCTACTGTGAGAGCCACAGTAGACAGGCAGACAATGTCTAGCTAGATGTAGCACTGAAATCACAATTCTTTTTTGAGATTTCTGACACGAGGAACAAGATCCGAATAGAAAATGCAAAATGTACTGGTTGCTCTTGGGAAGTTTTCTTTCTGAATTTTCTGCTAATGTCTGACTTTAATATAGGTTAGTGGATCACATCTTAATAGATGCAAGACAACCCTTGTGAATTTTAGGATAGGATCAGAAAAATGAAGCTCTGCCCATGAAGGTTTTGTGTGAGAAAGATGAAAGATTGTATTGATCCTTGCTCTAAATTGGTAACACTCTTAACTCTCAGAGTTACTTTGAAATCCAATGCACTCCGCTAACACACAGTCATCCTCAATGACAGACAGACAGCTAGATAATTACAAAAGTGAAATTTTTGCATGTATGTCTATCCCTCACCATGCTGGGTTAGTTCACACTGAAGTATATGGATGAAACATCCCGGCACCAAAAACAGAACAGTCTTCTTTCTAAATCTTCCTGGATATGGCTATGTTCCTTATGAATAGCTGATTGTTATACAGATTATGCTGTACCACTTGGACTACTGACTACTGACCTAATTAAGAGCTAAAAGGCTCTGTCTACAACTTTCCATTAATATTGATTGTCAAATTATGTAACGCAGGACTGCAGGTTTGGTTCCAAGTGTACACATGCATATTTAATTTTTTTATTAAAACTAAAAACCTCAAAAGTAGAAAAACAGAGTTGAGAAATTCAACAAGAACTGTTATTCTGTCCATTGGCCTGGCCTGTTCCCTTTACTGAAAGAAAAACTATCATTCCTCTCCATCCATCATCTATCTACCTACCAGTGTATACACACATGTGTACGCATTCTCCATAGTAATTTGGATGCATGAATACTTAGAATGTATTGAATTAAAAAATAAAAATGTCCAGTCAAGAAGTATTTCAACTTAGCTTCTAAAACTAAGAATAATTATAGCATTCAAGCCTCTGAAAAGGTCATCCAATGGCTTTTAACACAAATATATTACTAACTGGAGATATTGCAGACTGAAAATGGGATTTCCTGCTGTTTGTTTCTTCATTGCTCAATGGTGGCTTCTTCTTGCTTCCTTATGTACTGTAGACCTCATTTACCCAGCCTTGCTTGCATAAGACCTAGAGGGACTTTTGGAGAGGCTAAACGAAGCCATAATAAAATGATTAAAGCACTGCTGTTGTGCTTTCTTTCTGAGCCACGTGTTCCACTATTGAAGAAGCACCATGAAACCATAGCCATTCTCTTGCTGGGGTTGCATTTAGTCTTCAAGACATGCTTCTGATTTATTGGTTTTACAATACCAAGACTAGATCCCCATATATGTAAACTTATTTGTCTTTACATACAGACTAATGAATATTTGCATGTGTAATTTTCTGCCATTTTAATGTAATAGAAATACAGTATGTTTTTTACTAGAACTGTTATTGAATAATCAATCTAATACTCAAATTTTAAAAACTTATGTATGTGATTTCTACCCATAGTAAATGGGGGAAAAATCCTCATACTTTTCCCAATTTCTGTTTGTTTTTGTGGTTATTCTCTAAGCAGCAGGGCTTAAAATGCCCAGTGTAACAAACAACCTTAAAACTATCCTTCACCATCAAGAGAACAGTTTTTCAAACTTAATTTTCTAGATTAAGTTGTGCCATCAGACATCTTTTGCCATCAGCAGAGATGTGACCTTGAAAATATCCACCCTCCTTCTACAAAGAGATCATTGATTTCAATAGAGACCTTGAAAACCCTTTGTGAGCAGATGGGAAATTCTTGCAGGCTCTCTATGGCTTATGGTTAGAGCTTTCTTTAAACTTTAAGATAAAGCTGGGTTGAATAAGTTGTGGCTCCTGAGCCTTAGTTTTGCTCAAAGTCTTATAAGCTAAAAATGTTGGGTTTTAAAAAAAGTGCACAAAAACTGTAGGATATTTCTCAGAGCAATCCAAACACAAAAATAGAAAGGAATTTCCTGAATTTTCCAAAATTAATGGAAAACTGAAGATTCACCTCTGTGGGATATAGATTTGCCCACTCTGCATCTTTACCTAAATTACTGTTGCCTTGCTCTAGGAAGGGGGGAAAATTGGGGGGAAAACAATCATAAAAAGGTTCTCTGCCATTATAAAAGATGATTCACCTCAGTGCAAACTGCATTTGCGTTCCAAATTCTGAAAAGGACCTATATGAATATTGAATGCAGAAGAAATGGAGCTTATCACAAAATCGAAGCAGACTGTACAGTTAGAATAAAGCTAAATTTGCACTTTTCTGAAACTGGTTCCTTAGTTATGGGAGCATCTTAAAAATATTTTTGGCAGTGCAGCAGAAAATAGAGAACAAAAGGGAGGTTAGTCTGTGAAGCAGTAAGCTTCTTCTTAACAGCTGCTGCAGCAGCTAAAAAAAAATGCTGCTGGAAGGACAGACCACAGCAGCTTTTCAGTAACCTAATCCCATTTTAAACCTTGAAGACTAGATTTATGTTGTCATTTGCATAAATGCTACTAAGATGCTTTGTAAAGGGCTTGCAGTTCAAACATTTCTTTCCTATTCTCAGGTCATGATGGTAAGTTAGGATTGTTCTATTGGAATGGCTAGAGAGCACTCAATTTCACCAGGGACACAAAACAGAAAACACAACCAATTAGACCACTCACTAAAAACATGGCTTCTGCAAATGATTCATCCTAATTGATTCAGAGTCTCCCACTCATAAGTAAGTCCCCCATCACTGGCTTTAAGGGATAAAAATAACTTCAGCATCAGCCTTGTCAAGAAAGCTCCAAATCAGCAAGTCACATTTGGGAACTGTAGCTGGATAACAAAGCAGAGCAAGGTGAAGTGATTTACAAAGAAGTTTGAGAGAGGAAAGTGATGCCATTTCATCCTTATGTTGGGTGATGGGAGACACTTCAAACCTCATAGGAATGGTGGGTAGACAAATGAAAGCAGGTCTGAAGGTTTAAAGTCAAAGGAAATTGATGCCACCCTCCCTCACACCAAAAAACAATCCTGTGCAAGGAGATTTTATGAGAACCATCTGGGTTTATCAGAGAAATCTGTAATTACACACTATAAGCAACCCAGATTATGGGTGTGGTGGTGAGAACATTTTTTGTTTTATGATGATGATGATGATGAAGAAGAAGAAGAATTACTGACCTTTCTGATGGGACAATCTCTTCAGAGAGTGCATCAATTCAATTATGGATATTTCAACCACTTGAGGGACACAATGTTTACATTCAGAGTTCCCATACCTATAACTGAACCAAAATATCTTGCTGGAGCCAAAGTCTTTTTTTTAAAAAAAAATAGAAAACAAGTTATCTGTTAACATTTTTGGAGTAGTATTTGAAAGGCAGCATGTTCCTGTTTACTGTTCTAGCCAGCCATGTTCTTGTATAAGAAATTCCAGTATATTCTCCTCTTTTTCCCTTACCCCTTCTCCTTCAATAAACTCTCAGATTCTGTGATCACCAAGTACCCACTGCTCTCAATGGCTACATTACCTCAAGGGCTTCCACTAAGCATGATCAACCAAACTGACTGATTTTGCTTTTGGTTTTTCTAATTTGGCTGGTTTCACTATTAACATAAAGCTATATTGGAAGTAGTTTTGGTGTCCACGGAAATGTTTCAAAGATTTTTAAAACAGCATCCAATCCTCCCTTAAGTGCAACACTGCTGGAAATATGACTACATTATGAGATTTAGCCGAGACCCAAACAAAAATTTGCAACTAAATATTTTTAGGAAACTTATTAAAAAGGTGTAAAGATGATACACATCCCTTGCAGTTTGATTCCTACATTTGATACCAAAACACATTTCCTTTGAACAAGATGTAGTCTATGCTAATAACTATTAATAATAGTTATTCGATATTTGTTTGCCTACTCCTGCTAAAGTTTTATCTTAATTACTTACCATTACTACATCTCACTCAATCATAACTATAGTACCTAAACCTTATTTCATCTATACTAAATTAACTGTTACATTGGATATTTATATAGTACTATGTATGAGAGAGAAAAAAACCTCTATCTATTTTCTCCATGTTATTGTACTGACAGCTGCAACTGTGTCTCAAAATATTGGTTTTCTGATGAGTGATTCCCCCATTACCAGCATTCAATAGCAGTTCCACATAGCTAGTTCTGAATGTGCTGAACAATATAGAACAAACTCTTTTTGATATCCAAAAGATCACTCCTCTTTCCTGGTGAAAACATTACTCTACTACAGCACAGAGTAGCTTTCCAGATATTGCTGAACTACTGTGCACTAATCTCTAATGATCTCTAATTGTCCATGCAGGCTAGGGTTGCTGTGAGCTGTAGCTCAGCAATACCCAAAGTGATATGGATTTCCCCAACTGTGCTGTCCAGCGTTTCTTAATATCTCCTTACAATATCATGGCATAGTGAACTGAACAAATTTGACTTCCTCTATTTTTGCTACAGTAAAGAATTCCAAGCTGAATTCTTGCTCTTTTGTGAAAAAGATGTACAATCTGGAAAATTCAGTCACTGAGCTATGGAAATGAAGTTCTCTCTTCATAAGACTTTTCATCTCTAAGAAAAAATCATATCTGATTGAAATTATTTGATGTCATAAAAATAAATATGTGATTCTTGAAACATATGTATATTTTTACTGCTTCTTTGCCTCTTTCAGTCTTAGTAGTAGCCCCCAGTGATTATCTAGTAAACTAGGCCAAATTTATTTTGGGTATCTGCAGGCTCAATTCAGGAGTTTTACTGGGGAATCTGCTAGGTTCCAGGAAAGGTTAATCTCTTTGTGCATTGTGTATGCTGACTATAAGACAATTATTCTTAATTGAGAGAGTAAACATTAGAAGAACAGAAATGGGGATTACAGTATTTTGAAGCTGTCAAATAGTAGCTAAATGAAAGATGTTCTGAAGAATAATAGTTTGGGAAAGCAAGAGAGAAAGAGAGAGAGAAAGAGCAAAGCATGTGGCAGTCAGCATGAAGGTCAATGCTGCCAGGAAATATGCCAACCCCTGTGATGGCATTTGACAAAATGTCATTTTAAATGGATAAGTGTTGTGCTGATTCGTGTTTTTGTCAGGCTACTCCTCTTGACAGTGTGATATTTATAGCTAAGGCCTCAGAAGAGGTGACTAGTACTCCCCAGGAGTTGTGACTGGAGAGGCAGCCCAGCTTGCAATGGCAAACATAAATATTTGACATGGTGGAGGGAGGTGAGAAGAATTATGTCCCACTGGGCTATGGAAAGAAAAGAAAGGTTCCCTGGGTGTCAAGAAAGCTCCTTCATCTGTAGGCAGGTGAAAGAAATATCCATAGTTTGTACCAAGTTTCCAAAAGGGATTAAAATTTAAAAACGAACAGTTTTGAGAGTCATCAGGATCTTATTAAGGCTTTCACTCAGCTTAGTTACTGGTCTCAGGAAAACATTTTACACTTAGAAAGAACATCAGAAACAAATGTGTGAGTTTCCTTTCTGTTGACAAATAAGCATGTGATAGTTTGTGATGATAGGTACTACTAGAAGCAATATAGGCAGTCCTCAAGTTACGACCATAATTGAGCCCAAAATTTCTGTTGTTAAATGAGACATTTGTCAGTAAGTTTTGGGCAATTTTATGACCTTTCGTGTCTCATTTGTTAAGTGAATCACAGCTGTTGATAAGCTAATAACCTGGATGTTAATTGAATCTGGCTTCCCCATTGATTTTGCTTGACAGAAAGTTGCAAAAGCAAATCATATAACCTTGGGACACAACTACATTCATAAATATAAACCAGTTGCTGAGCATCTGAATTTTGATCACTGGGAGGGGGGGGGCGTGTGTGTGAAAGAACAGTCATAATTCATTTTTTTCAGTGCCGTTGTAATTTTGAATGGTCACTAAAAAAACTGTAGTAAGTCGAGGACTACCTGTCCTCATGCAACATATTTAATTACAAATACTTTTAAAATGTACATAAATTTGATTCCAACAGTAACAGATCCCTACAATATGATTGAAATATGACTGATGCTACAGCTTACAGAAATTTGTTTGATGCTACAACTTATCATGCCCTACTCACTGATACAAACCAATGATAAATACCATTGCTATTCTTGTTTCTCTATTACAATTGACAGGTAGATAATTATGTAACAAAGGAAATATTTTTGTTGTGATTCATACAGTAACCAAACCATCAGAATCTTTGGTCTTCCAGTAACATAAATCATAATACCAGAATTTTGTTCTTTAGAAGAGAAGTTCAAAAACATTAGCAACAATTACTGACAAGAAGTTGTAATTTATCTTGAACTAATGATGAGAAATGATGACACAATGGGCTTTCCCTTATAATCTCTATCTACAAATAGAACTGCTATAAAAACACACTAAGCTATCAGAGCAATAAAACATTTCAATTAACTTGGAAATAGGTTAATATTTTCCTTAGTATAAAGAACAAAACAATCATGTTACAATTAATTTTCAAACTTGAAAGAATTTGTTGGATAACTAAACCTATATTATCCATGTGGAGGAAAGGGAGTGGAATATCCCCCAAGAAATAAGGAATGAAACTGAAGCTGAAAAGTAAGCAAAGTTAAATCAGAGCATTTTAAACAAACATGGGAATAATTTGGGAAACAAATAATGCTTTGTCAAAGATTAATTAACTCCAGTATTTGTTTTTGGGGCTTCCTCCTATTTTTCACGCCCATGCATCTATCTGCAGTTTAATCTGATACTATTGACATAAGAATGTTGGAGACAGGAAACTTCCCAAAATAAATTTCAAAATTCTTCTGATTTCTTTGTGTTAAATCAAGATAAGTATGAAGAAAGATGTAGCCAAATGTGCCAGTATTCTGCATCTTAAATGAGTAGATATTCCTAGCAGATAAAAAATAATTACAAATCAGAATTGCAGCCAGAACTGGTATGAAGTATGGCATCCTTACAATCATTAATAAATATATCATATTATATGTTTTTAATGAAAGAAAAAGGTTTTTCTAAGACAGCAGAAAAAACATGAGGCAAAATATAATCAAGGCCACACCACCTCAAGCTCATCTTTTCTACTCTGGACATCTAACCCTGGGACACCACCAGGGATGGGATCCTACCAGCATGACAACCAGTTGGGTGAGCATGTGCCAAACGTGCACTGCTCAGTACTTGTATATTAACTTCTCCTGCAAGGAATAACCATCTCCTGCTGATGCGTGGCTCTCAGCTGTGCCACACAAAACAACTAAGGTTCCTTTAGCAGGGAATAAAGGACAGTCTAGAGCCTGGGCGGTGAGTGGGCCCAGTCGAAGAAAAGAAGATCTTCAGAGCAAACCGGTTTGGTGTCAGATGCTCTTCGGAGCTACAGATTCTATAGAACCGGGCCGAACCGGTAGAATCCCACCCCTGGATACCACTGAACAGCTACATATGTCAATAAGAGATACAAAAGAAATCCATCACAGATTTTCTTTGAAATTCTTTGATTCATTAAGAGAGATTTTTATCACAACATGGAAGACAGTAATGAATGAAATCTATTCTCGTTTGCTATTCCTCACTACAAAAGTTGTATGTAAATCATTATATATTTGAAAAAGTTGTCTATGGAGATTCTCAGTCATCATGGATCAGGTCATGGATGTTGCAAAGGTGCTTTTTCAAGCAGCAATTGGATTTTCTGATTTTTCTTTGAAGACATTTCACTTCTCATCCAAGAAGCTTCCTTTGGGACTATTTGAAAAAAATGAATTTTTTTAAAAAGGTTGACCCTTTTTGTATTATTTAAACAGAGTATAAAAAGACAGTGAAGGATCCCTGGGCTTGGATACCAGGAGGGTTACTAGATACCAACAAGTGATACTAGAGTTTTGGGATAGGTTTGGCAGATAGAGAATGGGCCATACTCTGGGAACATGGCCCTGATCCTTGTACTCTCTGCACTCAAGCTATGTCCCAGTTAGCAGATTGTCAGAGACCCTGGCTTCCAGCTTCTGCCATTAAATGTCAATTAAGTTTATGATAAGGTCTCCCTCCTTCATGTTTTAAATCATGGATGAAATGCCTGATCTGGCATGCCTACTGAAATCAGGCTGGGCTGAAGGGGAGATCTCTTCTCAGAAATGTATACAGCTGGGCTTTGGGTATGGTATCAATCAAGATCTCAGGGCAGGACTGGTGAGGTGGCAAGTTCCATCTGAGAATCTCTGAAGGCCTTCAGCAATTATGCTGCCAAACTGTGAGACCCTGTTCATTAAGTTCAGCTTTTGGGATTAGTTGGGATTGTTGCTATCAGCCTTTCTGCTGAGTAGCAACCTCCCTGTCTGAACTGCTTGACTCCATTTCTTGGGTAGTGTTGAAGTTTCCAAGATTTATTGTCTAGTATGGTCTTGGGGACTTCAGTCTGCTTCCATGGGACTGGGATTGGAAGTAGCTGACATGAAGCCATAGCTGACATGATCCCAGGTCATCCAAGTCCAACATGGGACAGTGGATATACCTGATCTGATTTTCCTAATGGAATAGTGACAATGTAAATGCAAATTGGGGAGCCTCTTTTAGTCTCTGATTACCTGTGATTACTCTGATTATTATGCCCTGATTGCCATGAGATTTCTTAGTGCCACTCCTGCTGTAGGGAGAGAAGACCTATTAGATTGGCACACCTTTAACAATGGCTGGAACTTGATGTATTTCAAAGGGAGCTGTAGTGGTGGTGGGACTGTTCTTTCCAGACTGCTGCCCTGGTCACTGCTTGGAATTAAAGGACTGCTGAGGCTTTTAATTGAATAGCACCTATGCAACTTCTCCTCTCTGCTATATTCATGGATGAACTGAAGGAAATGAAATCAGAGAAGAGTTATCTAGAGCATTGTTAGCACTTGTTTGAACACATGTTATGCCACTACTAAGATCTACTTAGGTGTAAGGGCAGTGAAGCGATAATACTTCTCCGATAATATTGCATCCACAGATAAACATCCTGCAGCCTTGTTTCAGGTGACATTTACCCTCTTGGGTTAGAGATGGCTCATCTATCCTACTACTGGATCAGGTGGGAAAAAATTACAGCATCTGTCGGACAAAATAGATCAAATGTATTCTTAGTTGGATGCTGACTTTTTCTGCAGATTATTGCCCTCACATCTCAGAATGGTTTGAATCTTTTTGACCTGAGAAAATGGACCTGGTTCTTATGATCCATGCCCCTCTTAGCTAACTAATGCTATCAGGAAATATCACAAGAGTGGGCGACAGCAATGGTGAGTAAGGGGGTTGTTTATCCAACACTTAGGGAAGCTCTGATCTACCCCCTTCTCAATAAATCCTCTTTGGAACATGCCATACTGGACAAATTTCATCTAGTATGAAATTGGGGGGAAGTTAATTGAGAAGGTGGTCACACAGCAGCTTCTGACAATTCTGGATGAAGCAGATTATCTGGAATACTTTTAATTGGGATAACATACTTTTATCAAATTAGATTTGATTAAAAAAAAAGAATGCTCTGAACTGAAATTTGTGAAATCATTAAAGAAATATTCCACATATACAAAAGTATGAGGCGGTAAATATGGCTAAATGCTAGGTACAAACAGCACAAAGTAGCACTTACAGTCCTAGAAAAATTATGCCCAATAAAGAGTCAAAAGAGACTGACGAACTATATGAAAGTCAAGTTTTATAGGAGAAAATTCCTGCTTATTGGGACAAGTTGTGTAGAAAAAAAATATACTGCACATTGAGTATATATAAATACACATTAAAAAAACTATACTTAAAAGCATACACGATATCTAATCATTTTTAATTATTGATTGGAAATTAGAAAAATTGAATATATTTTATAACACAAAAAGATCTGAACCTATGAAACATAAGTGTTATTGATATTATGGGAAAAGGAATTGAAAAACCTTGAGCAAAGTTAAAAGAGATCATCCTAGAATCTCTATGTTGTCACAAGTGGACTAAGTTCAGCCTCCCTTTTGAATTCCATTGACCCTTATCTAACTCCTAGAAAATGCTAATCATTAGTTGAGAATATTCTTGTGAATAGTCATGAATAGCAATAAATCAGCTTAACTGGACCATGCGTGGACCTGATCTTTAGTGTTTGACAATATTCACTTGTGGAAACTGCCTGGACTGGTTTGGCAAGGTTTCAGAACTGGTTTACCATTGCCACGTTCCTAGAGTTGAGAAAAAGTGACTAGCCTAAGGTCACTGGGCTGGCTTTGTACAAAATGCAGACGAGCCTCTGCCCTCAAGACCTGAAAAAGCTGGTTCTCCCACCTTATACAACGAGAAGAACAACTCGCTCTAGAGTGTCAACTCCGAGACATGCTCTTGTGGAACTCAAGTCCAGAACACACTCAACTGGCAGGAGTTGTGTACACACTTTAGTCAGAGTCTGGAACAGATTACCAGAAGACATTGTAGGCATGTTTAGTGACAGAAGGTCTCAATCATTCAAGAGTCGCGTCCACAACCACCTTCTGCAGATTGTATAGTATATTATTTATTAGGCCCCACTTTTTTCTTTTTGTCATTATTCTTCTCTTAAGCTGCTGTGAACCCTTGATTAGGCCATGAGGTTGTCATGTATAGTGCACAGCATTGTATGCATGATCTTGATATTTAGTGTCGCGCCTTGTGGACTATTGTTCACAATAGCATGTTATATAAAAAAAAAAAGGAAAAAAAAGGTGGGACTAGAACTCAGTCTCCGTTTGTAGTTTGATGCCTTATCCACTAAATTAGCTTTCTCTAATTGTTTTCTCATTGTGCTTTCCTTTCAAGAACTCTAGTTTCAAGGAAATAAAAGTTGGGTTCAGAGTAAAAGCAGTAACAGACTTTTATATATGAAGAGGAAATACTTTTATATTCTGTTAATATAGTAATATAATTTTACTAAAATATTTGATATTCTTGCTACAGCTGTATTCCCATATTATAGGCTCAGTTAATTTATATCTTAGTTAATTGTACCATCAGAAAGTGATTTTTCAGGCAGAAGTCCAAGGTCTCCTCAAGAAGAAGGAGCCTCCAAATCTAGTGGATTTACCATATTTTACATTTAAATAAAATAATATACATGTCTTTCTTAAAAACTCACTCACCAGTTTAGAACAAGGCCTAGAATTATCTATCGGCATTATACTGGCATTATGTTCTTTTCATTCTTGTCATGACATTTGATGTTCTTAATCTACACAAATGGTATTTTGTATAAAGAAAATGATTAGTTTAGAAATGCAAAAATGATATACTAAAATATTACTAATTCCAAAAAGTATCACTACAATATATTGAGTTTGGTTTCAATCAAGCAGCATCTTTGTCCTATATTTAAGAACTAAGAAAGTCAGAATATAATTGCTGTAAAATTATTAATGTTATATTCATAAGCAAATACAAATATACCATTTAACTTTTCACTTCTAGTGCAAATTTAACAAAGTCAAATATTTACATCCAGTAGAGAAAATGCATATATTAGGCTTGTTGTTAGTTGCAAAGTTGTGACTGACCCATCACGACCCCATGGACAATGTTCCTCCAGGCCTTCCTGTCCTCTATACATCCTCCAGAGTCCATTTAAGCTCATGCCTACTGCTTCAGTGATTCCATATAACCACCTCATTCTCTGTCATCCCCTTCTTTGCCCTCAATAGTTCCCAGCATGAAGCTCTTCTCCAGTGAGTCCTTCCTTCTCATTAGGTGGCCAAAATATTTGAGTTTCATCTTCAGGATCTGGCCTTCTAAAGAGCAGTCAGGGTTGATCTCTAGGGCTGACCAGTTTAATTGCCTTGCAGTCCAAGGGACTCACAGGAGACTTCTCCAGCACCATAGTTCAAAGGCCTAAATTCTTTGGTGCTCAGCCTTCCTTATGGTCCAACTTTCACACTCATACATTAGATTAGAATTAGATTAGAATTCTTTGTTGGCCAAGTGTGATTGGACACACAAGGAATTTGTCTTGGTGCAAATGCTCTCAGTGTACCTACATTTCGGCAAGAGTCAAGAGTCAAAAATCATAAGGTTCACTTAATAGTCATAGGGTACTATAAGCAATTAAATCATACTAGGAAACAGTAAATCGTAAGGGTACAAGTGACAAAGTTACAGTCATACAGTCACAAGTGGGAGGAGATAGGTGATAAGGAGTGATGAGAAGATTAACAGTAATAGTAGTGCAGACTTTGTAATAGTTGAACAGTGTTGAGGGAATTATTTGTTTCGCAGAGTGATGGCTTTTGGGAAAAACTGTTCTTGTGTCTAGTTGTTCTGTTGCAGAGTGCTCTATAATGTCATTTTGAGGGAAGGAGTTGAAACAGTTTATGTCTGTGATGTGAGGGGTCTGTAAATATTTTCACAGCCCTCTTTTTGACTCATGCAATATACAGGTCCTCGACTGAAGGCAGGTTGGTAGTAATTGTTTTTTCTGCAGTCCTAATTATCCTCTGAAGTCTGTGTCTGTACTGTTGGGTCGCAGAACTAAATCATACAGTTATAGAGGTGCAGATGACAGACTCAATGATTCCTCTGTAGAACTGTATCAGCAGCTTCTTGAGCAGTTTGAGTTTTCTGAGTTGATGCAGAAAGAACATTCTTTGTTATGCTTTTTTGATGATGTTTTTGATGTTAGGTGTCCATTTTAAGTCTTGTGATATGATAAAACCTAGAAATTTGAAGGTCGCTATTATTGATACTGTGTTGTCTAGTATTGTAAGAGATGGTAGTATGGGTGGGTTTCTCCTAAAGTCTGCCACTATTTCTATGGTTTTGAGTGTGTTCAG
The DNA here is from genome assembly GCA_015471245.1 of Laticauda colubrina. Classification (NCBI taxonomy): domain Eukaryota; kingdom Metazoa; phylum Chordata; class Lepidosauria; order Squamata; family Elapidae; genus Laticauda; species Laticauda colubrina. Next base: position 94,043,208 of record BLBF01000003.1, on the reverse strand, counting down.
TTTCAGATTGTTCCAATTATACCACAAGGCAAGCTGTACAACCTCCCATTTGTATGCAGATTCGTCACTGTCTCAAATGAGACCAATCACTGTTATATCATCTGCACACTTCAGTATTTTAACATATGGATCATTTGAGATGCAATCATTGGTATATAGTGAGAAAAGAATGGAGAAGGCACACAGCCTGGCGGGTGGTGGTGCTAATTGTACAGGTATCAGATATGATTCTTCCTAGCTTCACCTGTTGCTTTCTATATATTAGGAAGCTTATATCCACTTAGTGGTTCAGGTACCACTAGCTGGTTTAGATTAGTTAGAAAATGTCTGGAATGATGGTATTGAATGCTGAACTGAAGTCTATAAAGAGGATCCTTGCATAGATATTTGGAGATTCAAGGTGTTGTTGGATGTAGTGCAGAACCATATTAACAGCTTCATCTATTTGCTCAGTATACAAACTGCATAGGATCTAACAGCGGATCTGTTAGGAATGTAAGTCACCTAACAGTTATTTGTGTTGGAAATATATAAATTAGGATAGACATTTCAATACTATGTCTTTAAGAGAATGCTTAAATTGTAATTGGGTGTGGTTCCACAAATGGCCATAAGATGGAACCAGAAACCTGGGTTGTTTAGTCTCAGTGAGTTTCTGTTCCTTTCTGTTGGGGAGTTTTGCCATTACACCTAAATAACTGTTACTGATTGTTGATGTAAGTCTGTTACTGAACTGTTTTTTGACACTGGTCTTTGATATTTGGATTATCCCTGAACTGAAAAACTGACTACTTTACCTGTGAATGACTTGGACTGCTTATCTTGGACTGTGCTTGAAGGTTTATTGGAAATAAAAACTTACATTTACTGTACAGTGTATCTGTGTGCTGTGTGTGTATTATTCAACATTACTCTGACTACGTCTTCCTGTATGCGCTCATTCTCCTAATGGGGAATTACCTCAACCCTGGTTATGGGCCCAGGCCATATCAGGCTCAGATAACTGAGAGTTGGTGTGAATAATCAGTGCTATATACAGACAGCTGTTTACTGTTTAATTGTGGGTTACTATCCTGGTAAAGATGGCACAAGAAACTTCAACAAGTCTGTCACTGATAACCCGGTTGGATGGAACAAACTATGTTTCCTGGTCTATGAATTGGGGTCTACTTCTGCATAGAGGTTTATGGACTGTAGTTCAAAATCCACCAGATGTAAATGCTTGGGATACAGAAAATGAGGATGATGCCAAGAAGCTTGCTGACTTTAAATAGAACAACGAACGAGCTCTTTGTATAATTGGACTAAAACTGAGTGACCAGCAGCTAGTCCATATTCATGGAGAAAAGTCTGTTGCTAGGTGTTGGGAGAACTTGAAGAGGATTAATGTTTGTGACAGTGTAGGTGCACACATACATCTTACACGTAAACTGTTTAGAGCACGTCTTTTGACGGAGATATCTTAGTTCATTTGAATTTCATGAAAATAACTTTTCAAGAGCTACATGAAAAGGACTGATATTTTCAGAGCTGCATCAAGTTTACATCATTCTTTCCTCATTGGATGAAAGTTATGATGATTACGGATCTTCACTGCAGGTCCTTCCCAGAGATAAACTGACATTGACTGACATAACCGGAAGGTTGTTAGAAGAAGCAGGAAGACAGCTGGACAAGGACCAACTAAGGAAGGAACAACCACAAGAAGAGGATTTGTCTTCAACTGTCTATACTGTTAGGAAATGTTTTTCTTGTGGGGCTAGGGGACATATTGCTAGATTCTGTAAGAAAGGAAAACAACAGAAAACTGGTAATCACCAGAAGGCTAAGAAGAATGTTAGTTTAGCTATGTCTAGCAATTCAACTGTAAACCATGAGGTGTGAGTTGTTGATAGTGGAGCATCACAATGCATTACTAAAAATAAAGGTTTGTAATGTCTACGAGTAAGCAACATGTATCATTGGCAAATGGATGGGAAATCAAAGCTTCTGGTGAAAATACTGCATTTGGTATTTCTTGTATAAATAAACATTTAACTATGTTATATGTACCTAAACTGAAATATAATTTATGATCAGTGAGGGCTTTCATTAATCTTGGTTATGTAGTAACTTTTAGGGGACATAACTATATAATAGAAAAAGAGGGTAAAAATATTACTGTTAATTTAGAGAATGATTTATATGTGATACATGATGACCAGTTGCAGATGGCTAACTTGGTTTATAACAATGTAAAGCCACATGATGAATGTATACATTTACTGCATAGACGTCTGGGGCATATTAATTTCAAAATGTTCAAATAAACTGTTGAATTGTCAAAGGGAGTAAAATTGAAACCCTGTAGCAAGTATTTAAACTGTAATGCCTGTAGCCAAGAGAAGAGCAAGGTTATTCCTGCAAACAGACTTAATGGGTTTAAGACCAAAGAACCTTTAGAGATTGTGTTTGCTGACATAATTGGTCCTAAGAAACCTAGTTTGGGAGGTGTCTGCTATATATTGAGTATTATGGACCATTACTCGCAGTACGATTTCTGCTATCTCATGAAAAGCAAAACAAAAACATTCCAACATTTTTTTATTAGCTAAGGTTTGCTGAGAGAAAAATGAGGAGTAAAGTAATTACTTTAGTTACTGATAATGGGACTGAGTTTGTTAACAAAAGATTCCAAACAAAGTTGAAATAGGCTGGTGTCCAGCATAAACGTTCTGCACCTTACAGACCACAACATAACACGTTTGTAGAACGAAGAGGGCAAACATTACAAGCCACATATTGCACTATGTTATCTGATTCAGGTTTGCCTGAAACACTGTGGGGTGAGGCATACTGTGTCGCAACCATGTGTTAAACAATATAGTTAAAAAAACAACTGGAGAATTGCCATTCACTCGTTGGCATGGCAGAGAGTCAAATTTAAGCTGTCTACAAACATTTGGAGCTCCAGCATTGGTGCATATTCCCTCACAAGTAAGACTGAAAGGGCAACATAGAGCTAAGAAGTTATTTTTTCTAGGTTACGAGGCCAACCATAGATCATTTAGATTTTGGGATCAAGGCACAGCTCATGTTTATTGTTGTGCTAGTGCAAAATTTCTTGAACACGTTGGGTGGGATAAACTGGAACAGGAATCCAGCAATGATATTATTACTGACACCCAACTAGCCCCTAAAGATGAGATAAGTAAACCACGAATAGCCATTAAAGAGGAAGAACAGGAGGAAGTAGGAGAACAGGCACAGAAAGAAGTAGAAGAACAGGAGCAGGTGGCATAGGTGAGTCCATCAGTAAGCCCTGTATTACCAAGACGTTCAATCCGAGTAACACGACAACCTGATAGATATCAGGCTAGTGTTGTATGCCAAGTGAATACAGTTCCTAGTGACTATAGTGAACTAAAACTGTATCCTGCTAAGGATCAGGCTGCTTGGCAGAAAGCAATGTTTAAGGAACTAGAATCTTAAAAAAAAACTGGATGAAAAGATTAAGTTACCACCTGGTAAACATGCCATAGGATGTAAATGGATATATAAACTGAAGACAGGTGTTGATGGGACTGTTAGTGATAAAGCCAGGTTAGTAGCACAAGGGTTCAATCAGACAGCAAATGACTATGATGAGGTGTTTGCACCTAGTCTGAAGGCTTCTACATTAAGGGCAGCATTAGTGTGGGCAGCGAAGGAGAAATACATGATAAATCATTTGGATGTAGAGACAGCATATCTGCATGCACCGTTGCAACACACTTTATACACTGCTCAAAAAAATAAAGGGTCCACAAAAATAAGACATCCTAGATCTGAATGAATGAAATATTTTTATAAAATACTTGTTTGTTCATTACATAGTTGAATATGCTGACAACAAAATCACACAAAAATTATCAATGGAAATCAAATTTAGCAACCCATGGAGGTCTGGATTTGGAGTTACACTCAAAATTAAAGTGGAAAAAAACAGTACAGGCTGATCCAACTTTGATGTAATGTCCTTAAAACAAGTCAAAATGAGGCTCAGTAGTGTGTGTGGCCTCCATGTGCCTGTATGACCTCCCTACAATGCCTGGGCATGCTCCTGATGAGGTGGCAGATGATCTCCTGAGGGATCTCCTCCCACACCTGGACTAAAGCATCCCCCAACTCCTGGACAGTCTGTGGTGTAATGTGGCGTTGGTGGATGGAGCGAGACATGATGTCCCAGATGTGCTCAATTGGATTCAGGTCTGGGGAATGGGTAGGCCAGTCCATAGCATCAATGCCTTCATCTTGCAAGAACTGCTGACACACTCCAGCCACATGAGGTCTAGCATTGTCTTGCATTAGGAGGAACCCAGGGCCAACCGCACCAGCATATGGTCTCACAAGGGGTCTGAGGATCTCATCTCGGCACCTAATGGAAGTCAGGCTACCTCTGGTGAGCACATGCAGGGCTGTGCGGCCCCCTAAAGAAATGCCACCCCACACTATTACTGACCCACTGCCAAACCGGTCATGCTGGAGGATGTTGCAGGCAGCAGAACATTCTCCCTGGTGTCTCCAGACCCTGTCACGTCTGTCACATATGCTCAGTGTAAACCTACTTTCATCTGTGAAGAGCACAGGGCACCAGTGGCAAATTTGCCAATCTTGGTGTTCTCTGGCAAATGCCAAACGTCCTGCACAGTGTTGGACTGTCAGCACAACCCCCACCTGTGGACGTCGGGCCCTCATACCACCCTCATGGACTCTGTTTCTGACCATTTGAGCTGGAGGTCATTTTGCAGGACGCGGGCAGTGCTCCTTGCACAAAGGCAGAGGTAGCGGTCCTGATGCTGAATTGTTGCCCTCCTACGGCCTCCTCCATGTCTTCTGATGTACTGGCCTGTCCCCTGGTAGTGCCTCCATGCTCTGGACACTATGCTGACAGACACAGCAAACCTTCTTGCCACAGCTCACGTTGATGTGCCACCCTGGATGAGATGCACTACCTGAGCCACTTGAGTGGGTTGTAGACTCCGTCTCATGCTACCATTAGAGTGAAAGCACCACCAGCATTCAAAAGTGACCAACCATCAGCCAGAAAGTATAGGAACTGAGAAGTGGTCTGTGGTCACTACCTGCAGAACCACTCCTTTATTGGGGATGTCTTGCTAACTGCCTATGCTTTCCACCTGTTGTCTTTTCCATTTGCACAACAGCATGTGAAATTGATTGTCAATCAGTGTTGCTACCTAAGTGGACAGTTTGATTTCACAGAAGTGTGATTGACTTGGAATTACATTGTGTTGTTTAAGTGTTCCCTTTATTTTTTTTGAGCAGTGTATTTAAAGAAACCTTTCATTATTAAAAATGATAATACAACTGATTGCTGGAGATTGAAAAAGAGTCTTTATCATTTGAAGCAATCAGGATATGAGTGGAACCAAAGTGTAGTTAAGGAATTAACTAAGATAGGTTTTGTGGGTGGCATGATTAATCCATGTTTGTTTAAAAGAGAAAATAATGGTATAATTTCACTGTTGCTATTGCTTACGGATGACATAGCATTAATCACCAAAACTGATCAAGAAGCTACTAAAATAATATCAGTGTTAGAGAAGAAATTTAAGATAAAACAGTAAGGAGAAATCAAACAATATCTTGGTTTAAAGATAGAGAGAACTATGGGAGGATACAAAATCTCACAGGCAGATAAAATTAACCAATTACTAAAAAGTTTGAAAATGGAACTTTGTAAACCGGCTAAAACACTGATGAGCCAGGAGTTTAGCCACAGTGAGTTTAGCCAACAGTTCAAAGTCCTGTTTTTGATAAGAACATTTACCAGTCTTTGATTGGTAGTTTATCTTATCTCAGTAATTGGTCAAGGCCAGATATAGCATACTGTGTTTATCAATTAGCAAGATTTAATGCTGAACCAAATGAAAGGCACTAGCAAGCTGCTAAGCATGTGTGAAGATAACTGAAATAAACAATGCATTATGCATTGTATTTGGAGCCTAAAGATGAACTGAATTTAACTGCATATGCCGATGCAAGTTTTGCTACAGACATAAATACGTGTAAATCTACATCGGGTACTGTCGTATTCCTGCGAAAGGAATTGATTGGATGGAGGTCTTTTCGACAGAAACATTTAAGTTTGTCAACAATGGAGGCTGAATTCTCATGTTAGTCTTTATTATGTACAGATTTAGTTTATTATAAGCAACTATTGATTGATATGGGAATTGATGTAACAGATTCCATTGTTATTTACGAATACAATACAGCAATACAGATGGCTTCAAATATTGCTTAAGACAAGAACGAAACACACAGATTTAAGATATTTAAATATGAGACAATGTGTACAAAGTAAAATGATTAAGCTGGAATACTGTATGTCAGAAAACAATATAGCAGATCCTTTTACAAAGGCCCAAGGCTCTATAAAGCATAAGGCATGCTGTGAGGATTATGGACTTAGAATGTAAGGTTGTATATATTGTCCTACCCAAAGGAGAGAATGTTAGGAATTTAAGTCACCAAACAGTTATTTGTGTTGAAAATATATAAACTAGGATAGACATTTTAATACAATGTCTTTAAGAGAATGCTAAAACTATAATTGGGTGTGGTTCCACAAATGGCGATAAGATGGAGCCAGAAACCTGAGTTGTTTAGTCTCAGTGAGTTTCTGTTCCTTTCTGTTGGAGAGTTTTGCCGTTACACCTAAATGACTGTTACTGATTGTTGATGTAAGTCTGTTACTGAACTGTTTTTTGATACTGGACTTTGATATTTGGATTATCCCTGAACTGAAAACTGACTGCTTTACCTGTGAATGACTTGGGCTGCTTATCTTGGACTGTGCTTAAATGTTTATTGGAAGTAAAAACTTACATTTACTGTACAGTGTATCTGTGTTCTGTGTGTGTATTATTCCACATTATTCTCACTACGTCTCCCTGTATGCGCTCATTCTCCTAACAGGGAATTACCTCAACAGGATCCGTGATAGTTTTCAGGTGGGACAGCACTAGCCTTTCAAAGTTTTTCAAAACTACAGATGTTAGAGCAACTGATCTGTATTCATTCAGTTCCCTGATGGAGGGCTTCTTGCAACTGGGAAAACCATAGTCCTGACTATGTGCACTTTTGTTGGCAGCATCTCTGCTTTTTAGTATGCTGTCTTGATTTGCCATATTAGGCTACTGCATACTTATCTTGCAACTGAACTGTTCTTCTCTTACAGGGCAACATCTGACAGTCCTAAACTTATCACCTTAATAAAAAAGAAACAACAAACATGGTACAAAAAAAAAACCAGCTTTAAAATCATCCAATTGAAATCCCAGAGTTGTCTATAAATCCAGGCAGCATTTTCTAATAAACTTGATATTATCTTCCATTGCACAGCAATGAGGTACACAATGAACAGCAATTATATAAAATATGACAGAACAGTCTGAATGGGGAGACATCTTTAGATATAACAAGGTAAAACCAGGTCCATTTTTATGAATATTCAGGAAAATCATCAGGTAATATTTAATTTAAAACATTTTCAAACATTTATTAAGAGTTTATAATCCTTTCACATAGGAAATGAATGTTATACAGGTTTGCTGCAAAATTAAAGATACAATGGTTTGGAAAAACAAACGTAATCAACAACTCTCCAGCTAACTTGTAAGAGAATGGCCATGCCAACTAATGAAAAGACTAGCAGCTAACTTTTTAGCTGTTAATATCTATTCATATAAGTCTATTGAAGGGTGAAGGGTGGATGGCTCAGTAGCTAAGACCCTGAAGCTTATTGATCACAAATATTGGCAGTTTGGTGGTTCGAATCCCTAGCACCGTGTAATGAAGTAAGCTACTGTTATTTGTCCCAGCTTCTGCCAACCTAGCAATTCGAAAGCATGTAGGAATGCAAGTAGAAAAATAGGGACCATTTTGGTGGGTAGGTAACAGCGTTCCATGCACCTTTGACATTTAGTCATGCCAGCCACATGACCACTGATATGCGCTGGCTCTTTGGATTTGTCATGGAGATGAGCACCACCCCCTAGAACCAGAAACTACTAGCATGTATGTTCAAGGGGAACCTTTACCTTATTGAAGGATCATCTGTATTATCCCGCTTTCTTTTATTGTTATGCTAAAGTCTGAAGAATAATCCTTACCTTGCATGATAAGCTTTGTATTTGGGCTGGTGATTCCAATGCATGCCATAACAAATTGATCAGTAGCTTTACTTGCAAAGGCCCCAGTGAAATAAAAAGTTAAATAGCTACAGCACATATACCAGTTAACGAGTGATGGATTTAATGACCTAAAAAACCTCCAGACCTTGATCCATAATTTCATGTTAAGCTTCATGACTGGTCCAATACTGTGGTGTAGGATTACTGCTTGCTTTTCCTAGGTGACAAGCTTTCTAAGAAAAAGGCTACCTAACGCAAAATGTTTGATTTGATGTATCCAGAAAAGGAAAACAAATAACATACTGATCAGAATTACATTCAGGGCTTAGCTGTTTTGCAAATACATTATGAAGGCAAAAGTTTGATATCAAACGTCAGGCTTGTTTGTCATCTCAACTTCTTTTGCTTATTTGTTTTGGGGAATGCCTAAGAATACTTCAGGGGTAAGTAATAGGGGACATATTACAGATGCAAAGAGAAAATGCCCCTAGAAGCTTCCATTCCTATTATCTTCCTTTATGTATGGAATACTGGAAACCTAAATCATAAAACTAACAAATAGTCATTCTGCCATCAAATCTCCGGAGTGTTAGGGCACACAAGTGGCACATTGGGTTCCCATTCTGAGTTTCTAGCCTTAGACAAAGAGCTTAAATCTCCTGTATGTTTATATAAGGTGACCAACTTTTTTAAAATGAGAAGGAGGACACAAATAAATTGAAGGAAAAAAACAAAGCCACTTATGTGTGGCGCACTCTTGCGCATGGGTACACTCTTGTGCATGGCACACTCTCTCAAAACAATTATTCTGTATGGAGTGCATGCATCTCATAATTGCCTCTCGCTGCACTATATCGAGCCTTGACAAATCACCATGTCAAATATAAATATGTCACATCACACACAATGGATCAGATCGGTATTGATCAAATATGGAGATTTACAGGTTAGTCTCCAAATATCAAAAAGGAGGACATGTAGGAGGACACTTTTCGAGAGAGGACAAAAAAGAAGGACTATCCTCCCTGAAGGAGGATGGTTGGTCACTTTATAATATTCTAGGATTCTTATTCTCAGGATAAAGAAAATTTTCAGAAATGTATAGAGTCACAAGCAAACATTGTTGAACTGATTCCCAAGTCAGCATGATTCATCTCCATTTAAAACTAAAATATCCTTCCTATTGCTCACTACACTAAAAAAGGTATAGTAATTAAATTCAGTTCATTTCAAGTTTTACCAAAAAGATGTGACTGACAAGAAGAATCTGCACATAGATATACTTAATAAATATTACTTATGTTTTCACTGCCATATATACCCATTTCCCCCAAAAATGAATTAAATGCCTTTTTAGTTACAACAACATCTATCTTAACAGTTTTGAATTCAAAATCACTGAAGTCCTTGGCATTTGATTTGCTCCAAACTTTTATAGGTCTACTACTGATCTTTGCCTGATCTCTGTGCCTTGGAACTGAAAGTCAAAGACGTAAATACTTTTTACTCACTGTAAATGTTCACTTAAACATTCCTACCATCTTAAGAAAGAAAGGTAACAATTGGGGAAAAGGACCCTTGCCTGCTACCTATTTTTTACTGAAGAGTCTTTGTTTATTGTAGACACTAGGCAAAGACCTTCTCTTATAGTTTTCTCAAGCCTGGTATTCTTTTAACCATGTCAAATTGTTTCATGCTGTCTTTAAAGCCCATGTCACACTGCACCAATGGATGGAAAGAGGATGTAAAACGGAGAGAAAAACTTGCCATCCGTTGGTTAACGTGATTCATCCATTCTGTACTCACTGCCTCCATTTTTCATCCTCACTATCCATCCAGCATCCATCGACTGAGGTTCCATCTGCTCAAAAAGTTTTGAGCTGCTCAAAACTTTTTGAGCGGAAAATGTATCCAACGTATCTGTTCTGCATCCGCAACACATATGGGGAACATCCCTTCTACATCCGTCGTCATCCGTTATTTATCCGCTATATCCGCGAGGCATCCGCTGCGCATCTGTGCAAGTCAAATCCGCTCCAGTGGAAAATGGACACAGGGAGGAAGCGAAACGGACATGGAACAGATGCGCAGCGTTAGTACCATGGACGGAGAAAGGATGAAAGTGGATGTAGCTCGCATACAAGGCATTTAAAACAGAAAAAACATTCACAGAGGGGATGTATCTCGGATATTTAGGATGTATGCAGGATACCTAGAGGATGCAAAAGGACACCTAGTGGAAAACCTATATTGCCTATAAAAAGGGGGAGGAACTCACCTGGATCTCACTTTCAGTCCAGCAGCCCTGCTGTGCAGACCTCTGCAGCCTTCATCTGGCTCTTGCTCTTCCACAGCATCCATTGATGTCCACCATGGATCGTAACACAGTCCTTTTGGTAGCCACCATCATTATGCAACAGTGCGAAGCCATCTACAGGCTCTTTCAACAGTTCTATGTGAAGAAAAGGAGGCAGCCAAGAAGCGTCTGGGTCCGAAGATGGATCGAGAGAAGAGCAGAGTACAGACTGTACAACAAGCTGATGGTGGAGCTCAGGAACGAAGACCCTCGTGCATTCCAGAACTTCATGAGGATGCCTCCAGCCATGTTTGATGAAGTTGGGGAGTGCCTGAGAACCAGGTTGACCAAGGCAAACACCAACTTCCAGCCCAGCCTGGACCCTGGGCTCAAGGTGGCACTGACTCTGTGGCACCTGGCCTCAGGGACCACCTACAGGAGCATGCAGTACGGCTGGAGGGTGCCATCCAACACCATCAGCATTGTGGTCAGAGAAGTGGTGCAGGCCATCATCGAACAATACCTGGAGGAGCTCCTCCAGTGCCCCTCCACTGAAGAAGGCTGGAAGAAAGTTGCAGAGCAGTGGTATCAGAGGTGGAACTTCCCCCACACCATTGGAGCCATAGATGGCAAGCACGTGGCCTGCAAAGTGCCAGCCAAGTCGGGGTCCACTTATTTCAACTACAAGGGCTTCTTCAGCATCATCCTCTTCGCCATGGTTGATGCTGACTACAAGTTCATGTACATCGATGTTTCAGGCAACGGGTCAGCTTCAGATGCCCAGGTATACAACGCCAGTGACCTCAAGGAGGGGCTGGAACGCAACCTCATCATGGGCTTCTCAGATCCAGACCCCCTGCCCAATGACACGCAAGATGTGCCCTACTTCATCGTGAGGGATGATGCCTTCTCCTTCAGAACCTAACTCATGAAGCCCTACACTTCCAGATGCCTCACCCGTGAAGAGAGGATCTTCAACTACAGGCTGTCCAGGGCAAGGCGGGTGGTGGAGAATGCCTTTGGCATCCTGGCCAACAGGTTCCAGGTACTTCTCACCACCATGCAGCATCGCCCAGAGACCGTGAGGAGGATCGTAGAAGCTTGCTGCATCCTGCACAATCTCATGCGCACCCGCTACCCAGTGTTGCAGAACAGGCTTGTCGACCTCCAACAAGGCAATGGGGACATGGACCTGGGGAATGGAGGCAACGGCGAAACCTGATAGACACTAAGGATGTGAAAGGCCCCAACAGAGCTTCACGTGAGGACTGGCATCGGTGGCATCGGTGGCATGGCTAGCATCTGTGGCGTGGGTGGCATCGGTGGCGTGGGTGGCATCAGTGGCATAGGTGGCAACGGTGGTGTCCGATGTACCTGTGTCTGGACTGGGAAGGGCTGCTTGTGCTGCTGGACCTCCTGGTAGCTGTAGTCTTGCTAGGGGAGGGCCTGTGGAAAGCCTTGGAAGGGCAGTGACATCACCTGGGGTGGAGGAGCAGGCCTAGACTGGGTGGGAGCAGGTTCATCTTGGTCTGGAGGGTTGTGAAGAAGATCGGTGATCCTGTCCTTCACCACCTGGTACTGGGGTTCTGACATGTTCATGAGGGTCTGGTTGATGTAGGTGAGGAAGGGCTTGCGGTTGGAGGATGGGTCGTCGGTGTGTTTCAGCTGAGAGAGATCTACGCTGCTCCTGATGGTGTCTCTTATCTCCAGCAGGACAGTGTGGTACTTTCCCTCTGGTCTGCCTCTCTGCCTTTCTTTGGAGGTGGAGCTGGGGGTGGATGCAGGTTGGGCTGTGGTGGAAGTGCTGTCTCCTTTCTCCCACTGCATCAGGGGGTCCTCCACGCGCTCTGCCAGGGGTAGTACAGCTGTCGGGGTGGTACAGCTCCGTCGTGGCACGCTCCACAGATACCTGCCTGGACACAGGAGCTGACTCTTGGCCAGAAGAGGACTGGCTCTCAGCAGGCTGCCTGAGAGAGAGGGTTGTGAGAGGGGCTGCTCCTCGGTGGCGGATCTCACCCTCCAAGAAGCTGCACTTGGCCATCACGTAGGTCTCTCTGTCCATCAGCTTGACCACGGCCTGGCCAGATTTCTTGAGGTGCAGCTCAAGAAATACCAGGTGTGCATGTGCTTCCACCAGCTGAGGAGCACCTCCGAAGTGAAGCCCAGGCTCTCCGCCTTCTTTCTCCAAGCCGCCTGCTTCCTCTTGGTGTCTCGATATAGCCTGTGTCCCTTCCGCCAAAGATATTCATTCTCCCTCAGCCACTCCAGCACCTCCTCCTCATGTTCCTCTTCTATGGTGTATTGCCTCCTCTCCCGTTCACGCTTCTGCCTCTTCCTCCATTTGGCAGGGCCATATGGGCCCTCATCAGAGGGGCTTTGAGGTTGTAGGGGCTGCTCCTCCACACCACCACAGCAGCAGCAACAACAACAGTAGCAGCAAAAGCAGGAACAGCAGGAACAGCAGGACCAGGAGCACCCGCAGGACCAGAAGGACCAGGAGCAGCGCCAGCAGAGTAAGCAACAGCAGGACCAGCAGGACCAGGAGCAGCACCAGCAGAGTAAACACCAGCAGAAGCACCAGCACCAGATGCAGTGCCAGCAGAGTAAGCACCAGCAGAAGCACCAGCACCAGAAGCAGCACCAGCAGAGTAAGCACCAGCAGAAGCACCAGCACCAGGAGCAGTGCCAGCAGAGTAAGCACCAGCAGAAGCACCACCACCAGAAGCAGCATCAGCAGAAGCACCACCTCCAGAAGCAGCATCAGCAGAAGCCCCAGCACCAGAAGATCGAGCCCGGGCAGCAGAAGCCCCAGCAGAAGCAGAGTCAGGGCCAGGGGGTGGGAGGGTGGCCCTATCCCTCTTGCCAGGGCTGGCAGCAGATGGCAGAGGCTTCCGTTTCTTCCCCATGGTTGTTGGGTTGCGGGCTGGCTGGCTGGCTGGCTGGCTGGCTGGCTAGCTGGCTGGCTGGCAAGCTGTGTCTGGAAGCAGGTCTTTCCTCTGAATGGGTGACTGCTTGCGAGCTGCTTCCCTTTATATCCGCGGGGCTGACGCAATGCATCCTTCCCCCATGCGCAGTGAACGCTAGGCATCCGCTAGGCTTCCGCTAGGCATCTGCTAGGCTTCCGCTCTGCATCCGCTTCATCCACTCGGCATCCGCTGTGCATCCGCTTCATCTGCTGTGCATCCTCTCTGCATCCGCTCTTTCCGTTCTGCGTCCGCTTTGCTGTGCTCCCCCGGAAGCCTTGCGGATATGTCATACGCTTCCATCCGCTTCCATCTGCTAGGCTTCCGTGGAGCATCCGCTTTCCATCCTCCCTACGTCCTCCCCCCATCCATTCCTTTCCGTGTTGTCCACTCTGCTTATGCAAATTCGGGGCACTTTTGAGCGCGGATAACAACGGATGGAACATTTTGCTCCTCCGCTGTGTCCTTTTTATAAACATTTTGCATCCGTCAGCCAGTGTGACAGGGCCTTAACAGTTTATTGTATCTTGTAAAAGCACACTACTTGTTAAAACTGAGGGATGGGATATGTTTTACATGAAAAGCTAGTATCAGTCTGTATAACAGAAAATAGATATTAAATAGTTAATAGTATTATCAGCATATTGGATGAATTATTGCAAAAGCATAAAAAGAAGGATTTTTTTTTTAGAAAAAAAAACCTCCAACACCTGAAACTTCGTTAACTGTGCAAAGGTAGAATCAGCAATTCTTACATCCCACAATAATATTTATTCTCTGGTTTCTCAAATTCTTCTCTCTTTCTTGCAATTGCATGAATGATGGATAACTCTGTTCTCATTCACAGATCTAATCAGCATGCCTGGAAAGCTGCAGAAGGATACCAGCTAGAAGCCTAGCAGGCTGGAAAGGAATAAGGTCAAAAATTGCCCAGATAATTTCAATCAAACAAATGAATAAATAAATAAACCATTCAATGCAGTTCTTCAAATCAACTCTAGTTCTTAAAAAGCAGAAGAATGAAACAAAATTTTGCTTGGTTACATGATCATTTTACCAGTTCATTGATAGCCTAAGTCCATATACTAGCAATTCTCTTGCATAAGTCCATCCTCATACTATTCCCAGACCCATGGGGAAAGAGCAAAAATTTTAATGTTTTTCAAAAAGCAAGCAAAGCCAACATCAATAAAATTTCAGGGTGAGTACAGTTCCAAAAGGGTGACGATAGAGAAGCATATCTCCTGAGTTCTGCCTAAGATCCCCAGCTATTTCAGGTTCTCTTCCTCGGGTCAGTAATTTTAACTCCCATGATCATTTCAGTTGCTTGCTGCTCAGTTGGCCTAAATTTATAATGACCAGAACTGAACTTCAGGACTTTCTAAATTCTTGATATCACACTCTCCCCCCCCCCCCACCCCACTTCTGCTCCCGCCCTCTCCTTAATTGGACTGTAGTGTTTGGCTCTGTATTAACTTATTTACATCTTTCATTTACAATTTTTATGTTTTGTGATTGAAAGCCAGCCAGAGTTATCCTGTGGTATAATGGGCAGCCAACAAACAAACAAACATCTGGATTTGATCAAGTCAGAATAACTTTTAAAAATTCCTTTCTGTGGCTTAGAATCTGTTTCTTTTAAAACAGCTTAAATTTCATTTGTCTCTTTCTCCATCAATTGACTTAATACTCAGTTCATAATGAACGACTACTTCAATACCTTTTTCACAAGTATTATTGACAAGTCAGATACCCTTTTCTTTTGTAGTCTACATTTCATTTCTGTCTCCTTAATTAAGAACTTTATACTTGTCTCTGTTAAATTTCAATCCATCTTATTCAATCCGTTTTCTAACCTGTCAAGAATTCTTCCTTTTAAGGTATTAAATATTTCAACCATTTTCTAAATCTTCTGCAATTTGAGACATTCTATTTTCTTATCCAAGTCATTAATGAAAATATTGGAGAACTCAAAGTCCAGGACTTAATTTAGTAGCATCCCAACTGATACTTTTTTCCAGTTTGATGAGAAACTGTTGGTGGGTGTTGTTTGAGTATGATTTTCAAGAAATATGTGCATCCACTTGTTAGGAAATTTAATCCACATTAAACTACTTTACTAATCAGAATATTACAGACTACTTTGCCAAATTTTTGCTGAAATCAAATATAGTATGTAATCCTTGTGGATATTTTCGCAGTGTTATCTCAGGTGTGCTAATTCTCAGAAATGCTTGATGATGCTAGTTCTCAGTAAAACCATGTGAAATGTTTGGAGTTGAAAAAAAAATGCCCTGAACATATAGGGTGAAAAGTCAAGAACTGAAGCTAGTAACAAGGTCAGTCTCTCAAGCATGCACTGAGCTCCAGGGCTTCTGCTCCACGTTCAGAGTATTTTTATCCTGTCATATGATCTCTTCTCAGTCCCTTAAAATCCCATTCTCAAGAAAGGCTGGGAAAACTGTGCCTAAAAGTCCAACAGTTGCATATCCTGTTCAGTTTTTTCACACCAAAAAAGGAAAATACATTTTAAAAACAGCATGTTTATTGCCCTGAGCTTTACATCTTTAGGTTACAATAGTACATAGCTGAGATTTTAAATAGTTGTAGTACTACTGAAGTAATCAGAGCTCTTGGTCCAACTACTACAGCAGATTTATTTCATAGTTCCGACAAACTTATTACAAATTACCAGGTAAATTAAGGACACCAGGGACATAATTTCAGCAAAGGTTACTTACAACTGAATTGAAAGTTTGGAATAGAATTAAAGTGTGACAAATCTAAGTCCCACTCATACTGACTTTAACTGGATTTACACAGGATAATCAAAACACAAACACAGGGGACTACAAAACTGATCTGAAAAAAATAATTAAATATTTGCAACTGATAGTTTTACTGCACATCCACAATGAACATGCACTGGCTTCATTAAACTCATGATGAACTAATCATCTAACCATCTATGAACTTTTAATGACCCTTTAAATCAGTGGGGCATTACAGTCTATGCTACAAACTGTAATGGCAATAAAAAGGTGAGAAGAGGTTACAGAAAATCTCTATGCATGAATGTATATTTAAGGTAGTATAGCATTTTAGATTCAAGGTCAAAAAAGTGCTTCAGATTATATGTATGGCATTTTGTCTTCAACTCCTTAAACCTGGATCTATATCCTTTCCTGGGTCTATAAAGCAACTGTAGAGGTCAGTCACACAATTCTGGAAAAGAATACACCTGCTTTAATTAGCTGCAAACTCATGCTATATTTATGCTCCCTCATGCTCTGAAGCATCTCTCAACTTTAAATATACATGTGTATATACATGTATATACATGTATATACATTACATGTATTTACAATATACATGTAAATTGTATAGCATTTCTAAAAATGTCATGAAATTTGGCTTTTTAGGCACCTAATTTAAAAACTCGTGATTGGCAATTTAAGATTTGTAAATATACAAGAGTAGCCCTCCAACTGAAGAAAATTATAATATATTAAACGGAATGCAGGGTTTGTGCTTCATACACATCTAACTTTATTTTTCAACTAAATCAGAAATTGTTTTGTCAAAATACATTTTAGATGTATTGGATAATGATGACAATGATGATATGATAATATTAATTTATTAAATTGTATGCTACCTGATTTTGGGCAGCTCATAACAATCAAAGAAATAAAATGAAATAAATAAAATATAAAAGATGGCAAATGCCACAGACAGAATGGAATAAAGTGAGGGGAACAAATTATCATCATCAACATTATTTTTATTTTTATGAATTGCAGTTCAATTATCCCATAAAATAATAAAATATACTTTAAAAAGATGTTGCAAAATACAAATAAAGTAAACATAGAAAATCCACCAAGTTTACAGCAGATGAAGATAAATATGAAAAAAAACATCACTAAAACAGCAATAATTAAATTTTAAAAAATTAAGAAAAAAAAAACAAAATAGCAGAAATAAATTCACTTGACTGAAGCTATCATTAAGCCAAACTTAGGTGCTTTTCCCAGTGCCAAATACTACAGTGGTGTCATTTGAAGGTGAATAATCTTGGCAATCTACATCTTTTTTTCCTCTTTTTTTTTTTTTTTTGAACAACCTGTCTGCAATTCTATGCTAATATGCTGCCCCTGAGTTTCATTATTGGTGCTGAAATAAGATTCAAGTGCTAGTTTGGTTTCTGTAGCTGTAGCAGAGGGGATTTTTCTCTGTCACCTCAAGGAATGAATTGTATTGGGCTGATTCTGCCACTGACACCAAATGCCTTCTCCTAATTATGGGAAGGCATTCTACAAAGTGAAATGAAAAGGCATTGCTCCTAATAGAAGCTTCCAAATTTTGCTTGACAACCTCACCTTAGGACTGAGTGTCCTAAATTGCCTTTACAGAGATAGAAATATTCAGTTCAAGGACTTACCACATGGGGCAGCTCTATACAAATCCAACCACTCCTAACTGAAGCTTCAGCATTGCCTGAGAAGTCAAATCTCTCAATCTTTGCACAATAGCTAGAACAATCCTTGCTCAGTGTTTTCAGATCTACACATATAATAAAAAAAATTATGCCTGTAAATGTACTCCAGATGCCTGAAGCTAACTTTTAAAAACTTGGCAGAAATTCCCAAGTCTTTCAGAATTGAGCAGTTCTTTTCACATATAGTAAACGTGACTCAAATAGAAGCATCCCCAGTTGTGATAGATATGTTATGAAAGTCTAGGACAGAAAAGGAAAAAAAAAATTACCATCCTAGTAATCCCAAAGGACGATTAAGGTGACTGCAAAGTTCAACATTATTAAGAATGGACAAGTAAGCTATTAGTATCTGTCTTGCACATTAACTGTAATTTTACACAGGCGTCAAAGCACTTTTGTAGGCATATAATGTCAAGTATCCTTGCAATCCATGATGAAAGCAGCTAATGTAGCTGAGACTCAGTAATACAGGTAAAATGTCTACATTGCCAAGCAACACATTGTTATAAATGGCAAGGACTCCCAACAAATTTAAAACAGCCAACATCTCAGGCAGCCTGAACAGTGTTTTCCTTTCTTCCAGTATATTAACCTTTCTCTCTACAAAAATGCCTCCCCCTCCTTCCTTCCATTACATGGATGGAAGAAGGCAGAAAATTAAGGGTAAAGGGGGCAAAGATTGATCCAGTATATATTGTTAGTCTAACATTCTTTCTGTATTACAAAAGTGGTTGACACCAGTTTCTTATCAGATCAACAGGCTACAGTTTGCTGCTCCACTGAGTCCAATACAACACTTTTACGGCATCTGTGGACTCTCCCTAACCTGGCTTTAAATAAGTTCTCTTTTTAGAGCTAACTCACATGTTCGTCACTGAGGCAAATAATTTATTGAGTTGAACGTGCAGCTTCCAACTGTGAAATATTGCTTTTGAAAATGCTCCCCCCTTAAAAATTACCTTCATATCAAAACTTATTATTCCAGAAAAAAAGCTTCTAATTCTAATTATTTATTTAATAAGCAGGTACATTTAAAGAACACTGTGTTTTTTTTTAACACGGACAGTTCAAGCTCACAACTCAATACATCCAAGGTAGCTAGTGCAATCTTGAACCTCTTCAGCAAAATAAATAAATAAATATGCATCCTGCTTTATAATATACGTAACCTATCCATTAATTACGAACAATCAAAAACAAAAGGTCTCCAAATTAATTTCTCTTAGTACAACACAACAAGAGCGCACAAAAGCCCACATACTTTATGAATCTTATTCCCAATCTTATCATACACTGAACAAGCAGACTAATGCAATGAAAATAAACTATCACAATAGAAAACCTGTAGTTCTTGGGTATCATATATGAACAACTACCATTATGGGAGCAGAGAACTGCAAAATATATTATTCTTAGTTCCACATTATATAAAGCCCAAAAAATTATTTTAAAAAGCTTCCAGTTTCATTGCATCTATTCTTCTCAGGAAATACTTTCACACATGCATGAAAACTTCAGACAATATGGATAGTTGTGCAAGTTTTCATCAATGGAATCACAGTTGTTGTATATTATTAATTTTTTATTATAAACTTGTAATGGGGATACTACCACAACAAGTACCAATGGAATATAATGCTTTCTGTTTATTTTAATCCATACACTATAAGAGAATTTCCCTAACCATAAGGGAATGGTTTATTTCCACATTATGAATAATGGAGTAGACCTTACAATAATTGTTTTGTTCGGAAAACACACGAGGTAGACCGGGTTCCAACAACAAATACTTTATTCTTTAACTAGTCAGTAAATAGGAACACTTGGCTGAAACCGAGGCCAGCCTTTTATACAGGCTGGCTTGCCTGCTTGTAGCCAATGGCAGTTGCTTAAATTTGCCGCCTTTCAGCAGCTCTTTGGATTGGTTCCTAGTGAACCAATCCAATCCTTAGTTTATTTGACCAATCAGGTTTGCAGATTTGGAGTCGCCCACTTTACATATAGAACAATAATGATGTTAATGTCTCTCCAGAGAACACTTATATATTTGCAAAGCACACATTTGTGTGAGTTACTTCATTTTGGTCTCAGCACTAATGAGAAACTGTAATTGTTCTTAATAATCATATTTGTAGAAAAATATTGAGGTAATCCAAGTTCTAATTCTCGACTTTACTCACTATAGCACAGAGAGATTCTGTTGCTAGCTTTCTCTATTCATAATAGGCCTAATAGTGAAACTTTAAAAATTGCTCAGGCTCTACATTCTAGAACTGAATATTTTGTAGGTCAGATAAATTTCTCCAAAATATATGTGATCTCCCAATCATTTCATTAATACTTTATTTTTCTCATATTCTTTTATTCCTGTAGATTTTCTTACTCCTTTGAAACATATTTTCAGGGAAATTGTCCTCTAATCCCTATATTAGATTTTTGGTAACTTTTGGTTTTTTACTGACTGAAAAAATTAAGAAATCCCATTCCATCTTTAATATGACAATGGAAAAACTCATTTCATAAATTACTCTAATAATTGGTTTTAAAAACCTACCTATGTAATAATAGAACTATGATTATCCCGTGGGCACTCATTATAACACGAGACATTAAACACTGAAATTGTCAAATGGATATGAGCCACCTAGTTTTGAAATTTCTCACCAGCTTTACAATTTAACCACAAATTGTCCTTCAAGCACTTTTAGCAAGAAAAGAGGTCCATAATATGATTCCTGTGTGAAACTCTTAAAATAATTATAATCATGATTTTATCTTCTTTTTTTTTCTTCAATTGATAAACCAACCATTTTTCTGGCTTTTTTTGCAAATTCAAATTTCTTATTTTGCATAATTCATTTTACTTACTAAAATAGATTTTGCTAAGAAATAAGAGAATTTGTGAATTACATGTGCATGATGTAAAATTCAGATGGCATGGTTTTCTGTGGTACGATAATGTTAATGTAGATTTTAAGAATCATTATATTAGATGTGTCATGTTGAGAACATGGAAAAGATATAAAGCCAGTCTGTACCCAAAAATGTTTTTATGAGTCTCAGCACAAGAAGCCTTTTACTGGAAAGAAACACTAGGAAAGGAAAACTCAGGAGTTGTTAAAGCTGAAGCATGAAAAATATAAAATAAAATCAAAAGAGCAATTGGTTGCAGAGGGATTTTGTGTTCAGTAGTTTTCATTTGAACAGTTAAGAGAAAGATTTATGGTAGATAACAGAACATTTTGAATTGAGAAGATGATGACAGAATTTGAAGTTGAACTACTGTATGTACAAGTAATTAACATGTATTTTTTATTTATTAAATTTATATGCTGCCCATCTTCCCATGAAGTGACTCTCTGCTGTTTACAGCATATATATTTTTTTATTTTCATTGTTAGTTATTCACTATTCTTTCTTAATTTCCTTGTTTCTTTTGCAATATTTGAATTGTTTTTATTGAATTGGTTAAACATTTCTTCAGTAAGATTATATTTTTAAAAATGAACTGTAAACAGATGTTATATTGGCAGCTGTGTAACTTCTAAAGCATCATTATTATATCTTTAATATGGCATTTATACCTCACATATTCCAATTCAAATATGAAATACTGCACAATCCTACATCTAATACTGCTATCAAGGAATTTATAGTTCTCTTTCCTTCAATTACTTAACATGCTGCAACCTATTTTACTCCATCCCAGTGGAAAATCTCTGCAGATTTTTTTACATGACCAAACACATTCTCCATCATGGCACTTATTATTTCAACTCAGTTATTGCAAGATTTAGGGAAACATGCCCGGGAGCAAGCACAGAGTAGGCATTATTCCCTGTAGGCCAAAATATTTTTTATTCTTTCCCCATCAATGTATGACTTATAAAACACATAACATCAATGCCTTTAAAAGAATATGTGCTAACTGGATTCTTCTAATACTCTCTCCACAATATACTATTTGAATTACAAAGCACTGACAACACATAAAGATAAACCATCTCTGAAAGTGGATAAGGAAAAACTGATTTCATGATAAATAACACACTGATTTAGAGATTTAGTTAGGTATCAAGGCTACAGAAACAAATAAAAATGTTTTTAAAAACGATAAAACCCTGACCTGATATTCTTTCAGTACCAATATCTAGGAAAAGTTGGGGTAATAAAAATGAGAAAGCATGAAAATCTAACCAGATTTAAACAAACATTCATATAGTCTACCCTATTCCTCACAACCATTTGTCTTTCCCACATATTGCCTTTTCTTCATGGTATTTTGTGAGGAGATACACCATACTGAAGGTTAATAATTCACAACTCCAGAATAAATATGAGAGGAATGTGAATTAGAACAGAACTGAATTACCACAGGCCTAAGCGTAAAAATCTTGAAACAAATGAGATACGGTATGATCTGCAGGACCTGATAAGATATGATGGTACATTTCAGCTCAAAAGTCTTTTAAATATCAGTTCCTGCTAGCCTTGTTTGTTAATATTTGCATACTTTTTGAGCAGTTTTTTTATTTTTGAAGAAAAACAAATAGGAGATATACATATACATATAGGCACTTGAGTAGCTATTAACAATTAAGAGACCTCTCTGTTGATTAGGAGTATGTGACCTCCATATACCTACCACATATCCCTCTTGTCAGCTATGATTTCCTTCGTTTTTAGTCATCCCTTTGAAGGATGAGGACAGAATGCAAAACAATGGAAAGAAAAGGTTTCTTATCGCTTTGAGAAAAAATATAATTAGGAAAAAGCTTTCATAAGAATATGGTCCTAATCATCACATTTGCATACAAATAGTCCTCAATTTGTGACTGATCACTTAACAAGTACTTGAAATTACAACTGACTACAAAAAAGTTACTTATGCTCTGGAAGCAACAACTGCAGCATCACCCTCATGATCACATGATGACATTTTGGTTATTTGGCAACTGGCCCACTTTTACTAAAAGTGCAGCATGCCACAGTCTCATCATCATAACTGACATTTTTTTTGTTGTTTCCTTGCAAAAAATAATGACAAAAATGCTCATTGGATAAAATTGGTTTATAGTCATAATCATGTGGTTTGTTTAATAATCATGGTGAGTTGATTAATGATCATTGTAATAAGGTTTCTAAAATCAAGACCAGTCACATGATGTTGACTCAGAATCACAATGACTTACAACTGAAATTCCAGTTCCAACTGTGATTGTAAGTCGAGAACGACCTATATCACTTAATTTCGAATGTAAATATGTATCAATCCAATCACACTGTTAAAATAATGTTAAAATTAAAAACAGAAGCTAAGATATACAGCATTATTTAGTGCGGTATCTGCTATCCCGCATCAGATGGGCGTCTCATGATAGGGAGCGAAGGAGAGAGAAACGACAGGAGACGAAGTTCCTCGCGATGAGTGCGCCCAGAATGGCTGGGTACACGCTCTTTTATTATGCTCATTCAAAAGGCGGTGATTGTTTATTCAGAACCTAGGTTAAGCCTAGGTCAGACGGAATGTACAGATTTAACAATGGCTCAAACAAAAGCAAGATATCAGGACAGACAGGATGGCAAGATTTATATTTGATCAGGATATTACTTCTTCACAAAGCTGCATGCCAGACAATGTAATCCCAAGTGAATAAACCATTTCTGCAAATGTTTGACTCCTTGTCTCTGTATGTGCCCTGTAAAAGGTCACTGAGAAGACAGAAGCTTAATGATTACACGTGAAATGATACAATGTTGCAATGTTTGAATGATACATAGTTGCATTGATACACAGTTGCAAACACATAAATGATACATAGTTACAACAATTTAGCTATCAGGCCATCTTGAGACATGGAGATCCAAATTGTTGGGGGCAATATTCTTAACTCTGTAAACCACTTAGAGTAGAGTAAAGTGCTATGAAGCGGTATATAAGTCTAAGTGCTATTGCTATTGCTATCTTAGAAATGTGCATGCAATATCAGTGATAATTACATGCGGTTCTAAAAAAAACTGTAAGTGACTATTATTCATTTGATTATGAAGGGTAACTATCAAATTATTAAAAATATTTCCCCTAAGTATACAACTATTTCAGGACAAACAACAGCATGATTTATTTCTAGATATTTTTTAGAATGTGACCCAGTTTAAATATATGTAAACAAAGTATGCATACAAACAACACATCCGTTCATCTTGCCATCCAAAATGTCTACAGACAAAACTATTCATATAATAGATGTCTAAATAACATGTCTTACCAACTGGTTTGGGCTAAGATGTGCTTATTTTATTCTTAGGGAAGCTAGATCTCTTGTAGTCATTAAATGCCTTCTGGAAACTGATTACAAAGGAGAAATTTAATTTTTCTGAAACTTTCACCTTCTGAGTTATGAAAAAAATCACATAGAAAATATTTCCAGAATCCCTTGAGACTGGAGTGTAAATTTAAGGACAAGTAGCAGATGCTGGGCTATAGATCTATTCATTAGAAAGTACCATGTATACTATATTCCAGGGATAAAAAGGGAAAAATTGTTCTGCTGTCTTCAAAAAGGCTGAATCTTGCCAAGAAACCACTTTTGCATGGGCCAAAATTTTCATAGTACAAAATATATTGTTTCTGTTCACAAGATCATATGCAATTAAAATCAGTGGTGGGATTCAAAAAGTTTTACTTCCGGTTCTGTGGTCATGGCATGGTGGTCATGGCAGGTGATTTGGTGGGCATGGCTTGGTGGGCATGGCAGGGGAAGGATACTGTAAAATTTCCATTCCCACCCCACTCCAGGGAATGAATACTGCAAAATTCCTTTCCCTACCCATCCCATTAACCTGCTTTCCAGCTCTGTTCTCCTGTGCATGGAAACAAAAGAAGACCCAGCCAATCAGCCGGGACTCAGGAGGCAGAGAATAGATGGGGGCGGGGCCAGTCAGCGGTGGTATTTGCTGGTTCTCCAAACTACTCAAAAATTTTACTACTGGTTCTCCAGAATGGTCAGAACCTGCTGAATACCACCTCTGACTAAAATGTGCTCTGTATGTAGACAAATGAAACTGGTGGAATCCATAAGAATATCTTTTTACTACTACTGTTTCTGTTATTACTTCTCCTGTTCCACCTGTTCCTCCTTCATTTATTCAGGTTATTCACAACCACAAATATCTGAACAACTACATTTTTCACTGAAAAAGGAAAAGCACAACATATATGCATACATACATCATACATACATACATACATACATATCAAACATATACATGTTTGTATGTTATATACATACACTATATACATACAGTGTTTAATTCACTGTCTTCAGAAGAGAACTAGATATATGAGAATTAGATTCTAGAATGGAGAAACATAGATTTATATGAAATAGATTTATATGCTTGGCAAACATGGAAAATGTTGAGGTATCCACTTAATATTATAGTTTCCTAAACTCCTGAGTAGCAGAAAAAAGGTCAAGTCAATTGAAACTGTTCAACCAGAATGAAGATATGCTGCAAGACTTATTTTCATCCAATCACTTCTCACCCCCAAACACCAACTCCAACTATTGGCAGAAGCTGGATTATGGATATTGTCCCTTTTTGGCAATATGAACAGGATACAGCACATAGCTGAGCACCTGATAACTGCATTTCAGCAGATTCTCAGACCTTGAAGTGTTCTTTAAAGCTGCTGTACTAAGGATTCAAGGCAGGCACCTGAACAAGGTTGATTGAAGAAAAAGCTGATATTCAGTAATTTCCCTTTCAATGCAGCTAGCAAGCTGGGAACAGCAAACCTGATATGTAAGAAAATGGAGGTGGCTGTATCTGAATCTGAACAAAAGGGCTTGCATCTATGGCAGTATAATAGCATATATTTCCAAGTATCTCTTGTTCACATACATGGTTCCTCAAACTTAATTGCATGTGATTTGAGATTTGCTCATCTAATATTTTTTCTTTATTTCAATGTAACCAGGGGAAAAATGGAGCAGCTAGTGATCTGGAAAATGTTTAAGGAGGGAACATTTAACTCTTTCTGTCATACTGCTTTAATCATCTTACAATGTTTCCAGCAATTACGCCACATTCCTAATTTACACTACCGTAGAAATAGTCACTTCTTCCTCCATCTTTACCTGTGTCCTACTAATGTAGCTTCAGAAACTGCTACAGATACCCTATGAAAAAAATAACTATCTCACAATTTATTTATCAGGAAGTGTTTGTCTTGCTTTAGTTCCTAAAGCAAGAGTGAACAATTAATCTTCCCAAGGGGCCATATAAGAAACTGGGACTTTTGTGAGGGCTGAACCAATAGGGCTGTGAAGATGTACAGGCACACCTGCCTGTACCTGCACAGATGTAAAATGGAAGGGAAAAAAAACCCTAGTCCTTTTCAAAATAAAAGCAATGCAGTTTTATTCTGTGCATAGCACATTGGTGTACACTTATTTCCATTTGATTTCTAAGTTTCTATTGACCTCACATAGGCTGGATAAGGACAGCCAAAGTCCCAGATGTCACTTTGGGGCTGTAAAATGCCTAGGCTTTTCCTTAAGGCTAAGTCCCACTGGCCGACGGACGCAAAACATATGCATAAAGGACACAGCGGATGAGCAAAATTTCGGGGGTGGCTCCATCCGTAGTCATCCACCCCAAAAAGTGGCAAAAAATTGCATAAACAGAACGGAAAAGAACAGAAAAGAATGGACGTGGGTAGTATGTAGCGGGGATGTTAAATGGATGTTCATAGGAAGCCTAGCGGATGTATATCGGATGCAAACCGTTCACTGCGCATCCTTTCTATTTCCGTGCTACTAATGTTCTGTAGACATTCCGTGTACCTTTTGTTTCCTCCCTCTTTCCGTTTTCAGCTGCAATGGATGTGAGTTGAGGGGATGCCCAGAGGATGCTGAGAGGATACAGCGGACGTTTAACGGATGATAAACGGATATAGAACGTTTGTTGCTCGGATGTTATGGATTTACATCGTACACAGTGGAAAGTTCATCCGTTCACAAAGTTTTGTACAGTTCAAAACTTCATGCGCAGATGAAATCTCAGTGGACAGATGCTTGATGGATAGAGCGTATGAAACACGTATGAAATGAGTACACAACGGATGCATCGCGTTTTCCAAGGGATGGCAAGCTTTTTTAAAAGTTTTACATCCTCTTTGCATCCGTTAGTGTAGTGGGACAGGGGCTTAAAGACAATGTTCTTCTGTGGAATCTAGGAGCTATGCCTTCTCTATCATAACATCTGCCCTATAGAACAGTCTCCTCCCTCAAGCTTAGGTTGATCTGAAAGTGGGGCCTTCCATAAGTCTTTAATAACTTGGTTCTCTCCAGGAATAGAACCAAGATGTTAACAGAATGCAATCTATGTTTAGTCTGCTTGATTAAGGAATCTTTAGCTGACTTTGCGAGATGGGTGACTATATAAATCTGCAAAATTAATTAATTACCATCTTGCCAAATTATTTATTC
This sequence comes from Laticauda colubrina, assembly GCA_015471245.1. Taxonomy (NCBI): domain Eukaryota; kingdom Metazoa; phylum Chordata; class Lepidosauria; order Squamata; family Elapidae; genus Laticauda; species Laticauda colubrina. Next base: position 94,015,774 of record BLBF01000003.1, on the reverse strand, counting down.
TCAACCTCATCATGAGACAACTAACAAGAGCTGCACATTTTGGCCCAATGAAAATGATACTGCATAACAGTGCTGATAATCTATTATGCCACATAATTTCTTATTGTAAATAGAAAAGGCCCATAAAGTATCTATCCAGATTCCATGTGTTTAAATTCCTAATACGATATGTCAAATAAAAAATCAGAAGAATATTACGGTTCTGAATTAGGCTTCATCATCTGAATTCAACTAATCAGGCTTCTTTCTGGAATTAAATAACATTTCAGAAAGGAAAATAAACACGGAAAGTTTCCAAAAGGAGGCAATATGTAGTGACTGGCCACTGAACTTTCAACCCAGGATTCATGTCTCTCTTTGCTGTACTTGCCCTTCACTGCATGAACTGGAATATAGCATGACCGCTATACTGTTCTCACTGTATTATTTCCACATATTACCACCAAAGGTTGTCTGAAAGATATGGCAATCTGTAATTACTATATCCTCGTTGACCTTCCCCATACCATTTGACATCAGAGAAGGTGCTAAACTAAATTCACAGAGATTAGGAGTAGTTCCAAGCTATGTTGACTCTCAGGCTGTACTACAGTGACTTTGGAAGTCAGAAACTCCATCAAAGTACAACTTCTTTTGGTTGATCCATAAGATAAATGGGGATTAAGCTGCATGATATAACGAGTTGTTTTAAAGATGAAAAGGTTCCTTAGTTAAGAAAAAACTGACCCAAATTTTGGCTTTTACTAAGTATTCACTACATTGTTTCTCTGAAGAATATATTTGTGAGAATCGCACTGTATCTTCTGACAGACTCTGACCTTGAACATGCAATAAAGCTGACAATCTTTCCAAATCTTGGCAAAAGTAATACAGAAAATTGAAATATAGAGATATTTACAATCGTTACTATACATTTCCATGGAAATACATGAAGAATTTGCAAAACTGAATGATCCCTCAGCCAGAGTGTTTCTAATTCTTGAATAGGCTTCTTCTTCAGTTCTATTTTTTTCACTACCAAATTTTCAGAACATTTGCCAAAGCCGCGGCTGCTTGCAGCTTGAGGCCAATGACAGTTCTTTAAAATTTCCCACCATCAGGCGGGCCAATTGCAATGGTACTTTACTATCCAATCCCATAGCGGCCTGCTCAGCCAATCAGATTTAGGTATTTGGAGTATTCTAATTTCTATACACAACACCCCTCCCCTCTTGGTGCCGTCCAACGTGCGGAACGTAGTCACGCAGGTAGGTGGGGCTTTTGAGGGTCCTATTTGACCTGTGCAGCTCAGTCTCAGCGTGGTCTTCCATCGGTTCGGTCAGGATCGCCTTCTCTCCATGTCTTCTCCATGGAACCTTCTGGAAGGGTGAGTCAACCTTGCCGCTCCCACCAAGGTCTCTCGGGCTGGTTGAGTTGGCTCTGCCGCTCCTTCCTCGTCTGTCCGGGTTGGTCGAGCTGGCCTGGCTGTCTCCTTCCTAGAAGGCCTTGCCTCGCTTCCCTGCTACCGGTTCTCTTCTCCGGAGGTCATCTATGGGTAAGTGCTCTTTTTGTCTTACCGAGGGTTCTAATTTGGGTTTGTGTTGTGTCTTTTGTCTTGTTATTGGTGGTTCATCTCTCCCCATTTTATTATTTTGTGTTTCACCCCCCTCCTTGGTTGTTTTTGGATTGTTCGTTGGGGGTGGTATTTGCAGCGATGCTTCGGAGCTAGGTAGGTTAGTATTGTGTTCCAATGTCCTAGAGTGAAGCTGGTCGATGTGTCATGTCCATGTTCTGCTGTCATCTAGTGCAAGCTGGTATGACCAGGGCCCTGTAATTTGTGTAACTGTGCCTGGAAGCCATAATGGGTCCCCAGTAAGATTTTTGGCAGAGACTAGGTCTCCAATGGTAAAGGAGCAATATTTACTTGACGAGTCAGGGGTTTTTTCAGAGGTGTAGGTGGGGTCTAGGTAGGAATGCAATTTTCTACCTATGAGGAGTTCTGCTGAGCTTTTGTTAGTGGTTGTGCTAGGGGCGATATGCTGAATCGTCAGCAGTTTGTTTAGTCTATCTTGGATGTCCCCAGTGTCCAGTTTGTCTAGGGCTTCTTTTGTATAACGAAACCATGTGTTCAGCTTGTCCATTTGAAGCCGGATGAGCCGGCGCTTTTAGGGCATGTCGGATGCCTTGTGCACCTAGGTATTGTTCGAAAGCTAAGGCAGTAAACTGGGGGCCATTGTCAGAGACTACTACATCTGGCAGTCCATGTATAGCAAAAAGTTTGTTCAATTGTCTTATGACTGCTTCAGTAGTTGTGGATGCCATAAGAATAACCTCTAGCCAGTTTGAATAAGCGTCAACAATTATCAAGTATGTGTTCCCTTTCGTTGGCCCAGCAAAATCAATATGGAGTCTCGACCATGGGCCTCTAGGAGTTTCCCATTCCAGGACTGGTGCAAGAGCGGGGGGGTAGGCCTTGATTTCTGGCAGTCATGGATTGTTGCCACCCATTTTTCAATGTCTTTGTCCAGCCCTGGCCACCAGACATAATTCCTGGCCAGGGCTTTCATTTTTACTATGCCCGGGTGTCCCTCTTGCAACATGCACAATGCTTCCTCCTGCAATTTTTTGGGAATTACCACCCTGTCCCCCCACAGTATAAAAAACTTTTCCAGGGACAGTTCAGTCTGCCGGGTGCGAAAAGGTTTAAAACTCTCAACTCTATCTTCATCCGGCCAGCCCTTACCTACCCAATGCAGAATTCGAGCTGTCATCGGGTCTTTAATGGTAGCTTTAGCGACGTCTGCTGCAGTTAGTGGCAGATTCAGCCATGTCTCGATCTGAAGAGTGGGGAGGTGGGAGATGGGTCGCCTTCCTTGTTGGGCAGTGGGGAACAGCTTAAGGCATCCGCATGGGTGATAGTTTTTCCTGGCCGATGGATGAGTGTGTAATTGTATGCAGCGAGGAATTCTGACTATCTCATCATTCTTGGCGATAGGATGTTCGGGGTTGGTTTGTTTCCTGCCAGAATTCCTAGCAGGGGTTTATGGTCCGTGATAATAGAAAACGTCCTACCATATAGGTATTCGTGGAATCTCTTGACGCCTGCTATGATGGCGAGGGCTTCTCGGTCAAGTTGGCTGTAGTTCCTTTCAGATTTTGACAGCGTTTTGGAATAGAAGGCGACTGGAGCTTCTCTGCCGTCTGGTAGCTTGTGGCTCAGTATGGCGCCGATTCCAAAAGGCGATGCATCATAGGTGACCGTCAGTGGCAGGGTGTTGCTGTGTTGTATTAAAACAGTGTTGGATGTTAATAAGTCCTTAATGTTTTGGAATGCTGTTTGTTCTCGGTGGCCCCAATTCCAGACAGTTTTTTTTATCTAATAGCCGATGTAATGGCTCTGCTACGGTTGCCTTTTGGAGAAGGAAGACATTGTAGAAGTTAATGAGACCTAAGAATGCCTGTAAGTTGTTTTGTTCTTAGGTCTGGGTGCGTCTTTAATTGCTTTTATTTTCTTTTCAGTGGGGTGTATCCCTTTCTCATCTATAAGGTAGCCTAAGAATTCAACTTGATTGGTGGCTAGTTGACATTTTTCTCTTTTGACTTTAAGCCCTGCTTCCTTGAATCTTTGCAAGACTTTTCTCAGTCTGTCTTCTAATTGGTGTTTGGTTTTTGCTGACACTAATACATCGTCAAAATAGGGAACGACCCCTTTTAGTCCATTTAGAAGGCGCTCCATTAGGCTTTGGAAAACGCCTGGGGCAACGCTAACGCCAAATTGAAGTCTGTTGCATTTGAATGCCCTTCTGTGCGTGATTATAGTCTGTGCTTCTGCAGTTTTGGGGTCAACCAGCAGCTGTTTATATGCTTGCGTGAGATCAAGTTTCGCGAACATTTTTCCTACCCCTAATGAATGAAACAGATGTTGAACTACTGGAACAGGGTACGCGCTTTGCTGGAGTGCATGGTTGAGGGTGGCCTTATAATCACCACAGATGTGTACTGATCCATCTGGTTTGACAGGAGTCATGATGGGAGTTTCTCACCTGGCATGGTCAATTGGCTCTAACACCCCTTGTGCAATGAATTTGTTTAGCTGCTCATCTATTTTTGGCTTTAAGGCAAAGGGAACGCGTCTGGCTTTGAGCCTGATGGGAGCTATCTTAGGGTCTAGGCTGAATGTTATAGGGTTCCCCTTGTTCTTGCCTAGGGTCCCGTCGAATACATCCCAGAACTCTTTCAGCAGGTTCTCCTCCCAATCAATCTCAGCAATGCTGTTGATTCCTGTCACTCTGATTCCCAAGGGCATGAACCATTCGATTCCCAGCAGGCTAGGGTGATCACGGTCGACGATTGTCAGAGGAAGTACTTCGGCGTGGTTTTTGAAATCTATCAGGAAATGTCCAAGACCCACTACCGGGATTCGGTTTCCCTGATAATCTTTGAGTATTAGGCTTTGCTGTTCCAGTTCTCTTTGCTTGATGTCTGGCATCAGATTTCTGATGGTGTTCCATGATACAATTGACAGGTATGATCCGGAATCTACTTCCATTTCACAGGGCTTTCCTTCAATTTTTACGTTTATTCGGACCTTTTTTGCATTTGCTGCCCTGGCATTTCCTATGATTATTGTTTGGTGTGTTTCTTCTCTGTCGTTCATTCACTGGTTTCTGTTCTCTCGGCTCCATCGGCTTCCGGCTTGTCTATCTCTGTTTCGGGGAGGGGGGGGCGGTGCCGCGTCTTTTTGGACTATAGCTCTTTTTGTTCCGGCAGACCCTTGCAATGTGCCCCTGTTTCTCACAAAATCTGCAAATGGCATCCAGGAATCTGCATTCAGAGCACGGGTGGTCCCCTCCGCATCCAGCACACTGGAATTCTTGCCTCCTTACTCTTTTTTCCCGCCATTTTCTTTCCAACTGAAGCCTATGTATGTCTTCGTTGTCATCATTGGTGTCGCTCAGGGAGTCGAGGTCTTCATGGTGGGCAGTTGCAGTGGGTTGTTTTTGTGTTCCTTCCACCTTCTTTTCTCGAGTTTGGTTCTGTGTTTCTGGATTTGTTGAGTTCATTTGGCCCATGGTGGCTGCGGATTTCTTGGCTCCTTCAGCGGCGGTGGCTTCTGCGATGGCCTCAACCACTGTGATATTTGGTCTGTTTAGTAGCTTGCTTTGGAATATAGCATCCTTCAACCCGACGACCACGCGGTCTCTCATGGCTTTATCCATGTTGAGAAACTCACAGGCTCCTCCGATATCTCTTAGGACTACTACGAAATCTCCGATGCCCTTGTCTTCTTGTTGATCTCGCTTGTAGAATTCATGCCTTTTAATAAGATTGGAGACCACAGGCACGTAATGGGCTCATAGCATTTGGTTTAATTCTGGCCATGCCATTTGTTTTACGTCCCGCAGTTTGGCTAACACCTTGGCCATTTTGAAGACAGCAGGGCCACAGTGTGTGAGGAATACAGCTCTCTTCCTCTGGTCAGTTATTTCTTGAAGGTCGTTGCTTTCAGTGGGTTTTTCACAAACTTTCAGTGTATTCTGTTCTGAGAAGAAAGGTACGCAAGACTGGTGTTCCAAACAGCTCTTTATTTAAACAACTCAGTGACTTGTAACAGGACATTTGCCGAAGCCGCGGCAGCCCTTTTTATAGCAGCTGCTCACGGCTTGTGGCCAATGACAGTTCTTTAAGATTTCCCGCCATCAGGCGGGCCAATTGCAATGGTACTTTACTATCCAATCCCATAGCAGCCTGCTCGGCCAATCAGATTTAGGTATTTGGAGTATTCTAATTTCTATACACAACACAGTGTATATATTGTGGACCATGATGGAACTTTTGTAAAAGCTGCTTTGAACAAAGGTTCCAAGAAGAAAAGCAAGAAAGGGGAAAAACCCCTGCATTATTCTGTAGCAAATTCTACTAGCAGAAAAGTGACCTTTTCTTAGTCTGCGCATCTAAATATAGGATCCAAATTAATTAACATGCTTGCTACTGGACGTGGGACCAAATGAAGCAAGATGCTTCGGTAAGAGTTCCAATGACACCAGTAATAATGCAAAATTAAGTATGCATAGATAAAAGCAAGCAGCTGGCCAGAACATCTCAGACTAACTCATAAAAAGGGAAAAAGAGTTTGCAACTGACTTAGACAAAGCCCTTAAGAGTTTAAATATGTATGAGCCATGATGCACACAAGCCAAAATGAAAATTCTGAATGGATCCCCCACTAGGTGCCCTGAAATCTAACTGCAAGCAGAAAATAAGCTGCAGAGATGATAAATATTGATCTTTTCTAAAGGAAAAAAATGGCTATAAATAGGTTTTCGTATTTAAAACAGCTCTGTTTTAAAACAAAGCTTTGTTTTTTAAAAAGCTTTGCTTTTTAAAAATCCTTTGAAAAATAACTTGTTTTACGATGAAACCTTAATACAAACAAATCAGCTGAGGATTATACAATTTCTATTAAACAAAAGGCATTAAATATGTTGTAATACAAAGAGAAACCATGGTTAAAACAGAAACTGTCTAAAGCTAAGCCAATCCTAAACACGAAGACCTGAACCATATTGAACCATATTGAACCATTTTGTTTATCCAAACAAAATTCTCCTGAGTTTGGTGAGTTGCATTGTAACTTATATCATAAATTATATGTTGTGTTTATTTTTGTGGACAATTTATCAGATCTAGAAATTAGCATGGCAATAAACGGACCAGAATATTCCATACTCAGTCCTTCATTCCTTTAATTCTTTTCATTTCTTAGATTTCTATTTCACTTTCCTTCAGGAGTACAAGAATTCTTCCTTCAATGTTGGGCAATAATAACTGGTTCAAATTATCTAGTCATCCAGGGAGCTTCCATAACTCCGACCACTGCATTTTGAATCCAACTGTAGTTTCCAGGTAGCAGCTCCACGTGGAAAGCATTGCAGTAGTCCACCAATAAGCCCCCACCCCACTCCACCCCGGTCAGGAAAGGGCACAAAAGGCAGAGAAACTGAACCTGTGCAAAACCTGTGCTGCCACCTGATCCAAGAATGGGATCAGGTAGAGCCCTTTAGTCCGTATAGACCCCTATAGTGAGTAGGGCAGCGCAATCACATTTTGGAGCAGAGGTTGAAATTCCTCTGAATCAAGTAGTCCAAGAACCCAAACAATTTGGATTTGGGTTCCTGTTCCCTAGCAAGCATTCAGATTCTGACAGCCTCAAGGCATCAGGAAAAGACTTTAGCATGGGAAAAAACAGCTATTAACCAGACTTCTGGGGGAAGCATGGCAAATTAAAGACATTTCTGTGAAAGTGGAGCCAATAACTGTAGCAAAACAGAAGAACTGGCAAGGGGATGGGTTCTTTGGGAACTCTCCACATAGGAAGAAGAAGCAAGATTAACATGTGTTCCAAATGTCTGCTCCTTGCAAGAAAGCCACAAGATAATGGTTTTCCGCAGGTTTGAACCCGAGGAAATGAAGGGATTAGACATTTTGTATGTGTGCGTGTGTGTGCGTGTGTGTGTGTAAAATATCCTGTATATGACTGTGTTGTGCATCGTCCAGAGTTGTCTTTGGTAAAATGAGTGACTATACAAAAGAGAGAGAGAGAGACAGAGACAGAGAAACAGAGACAGAGAAACAGAGACAGAGACAGAGGCAGAGACAGACAGACAGGCAGAGACAGAGACAGAGATAGAGACAGAAAGAGACAGAAATAAAGACAGGGATGGATGGATGGATGGATGGATGGATAGATAGATAGATAGATAGATAGATAGATAGATAGATAGATAGATAGATAGATAGATAGATAGATTTATAAATCTCACTTTCTAATCACTTTGGAAATTACCTATTAAGAGAGCCAGGTTGGACTAAAGGTTAAGTCTACAGCCAGGAGACTCTAGACATGAAAGACATGAAAGCTGGCTGGGTAACTTTGGGCCACTCACATTTTTTTCAACCCAACTCACCTCACAGAATTGTTTGTTGTGGGGAAAATAGGAGAAGGAAAGATGACTGTGTGTGTTCACTGCCTTGAATTATGAGATAAATAATAATAATAATAATAATAATAATAATAATAGCTTCAACTCTGAAGTTGAAGCTATTATTAGCTTCAATTAATAATAGCTTCAACTCTGAACAAAAGAACTTAAAGAATGGTGGATATATATAAATAAAATAAGTAAATAAACTTGGGATGTGTGTGTCTATGAAGGGGAAAGTGCTATGGTAGAATATAGCAACACTGCAATTCGCAAGAGGAAGGTTCACATTCAAGGAGGGGGATAAAACAAGCGACAATATAATCTGGAGACGGAACAGGGGAAGAGGAAGAGATTTAGGATTATTGCTCATCAGGTTAGAGTAGTATATGTTTAATCTGGCAAGATTCTGTCTATATGGTATATGCAAATAAAGTACTGAAGGTAGGCTGGATTGTTTTATGTCATTCTTGGACTAGGCTGAAATAACTATTTTAAAACTAGTAGAGTCCTTTAGAATAAGTTTGAAAAGTTGCCAGGTGACCTGAGCTTCAACTCTGAACAAAAGAACTTGAAGAATTTGAAAGAAACAGCCATAGTCTAAATAAGATTTTGATTTAAGAAAATTACAAACAGATTAAAGGTCAACTTAAATTTGGAATATTGATTTTGCGTATAAAATTTTGGAATTAACTATGGCTTCTCATGGAAACCAGATTTATATATTTATGTATTTGTCTGTTTTTTAACTAATTTGTTGTCCATCTTATTGTCACATGACTCTGGGCAACTTATAATCTTACAATTATTTTGATTATCTTGGCTGATGACAAAAATAAACAATGTTATGATTTTAGAAACTGGACACAAGAAGACTAAAGTTTCTAACGTAGTAGAACAATTAAAAATACAAGCCTGTTTTTGATGTCAGTTAACAAAACATCATATCATTGGAAATATTAAATATTAAAGCCAATTTTGAAGAATGGTGGCAAAAATTAATAGCTACAATGTCAATAGTGTCGGTGGTGATTTCTCGTTATATGGATAGATTATGTCTAAAAGTCATTAATGAGGAAATGACAGATAGAGTATAAATTTTGTTTGACAAGACAAAGCACTGAAAATTGAACTACAAATGATGAACAACTGAATGAGTTGCACAAAAGAATGTGCAAAAGAAACTGACTGAATTTTCAAAAATAAAAGGGAAAATGCAAAGGACAAACCAAGAGAATGACTTGGAAAATGTTTTCTTATGAGATCTACAAAAGGCTGAAAGTCTTTGTAAAAAAGAATTGAAAAGAAATCAAATCATACACTAATATTTGAAAGAATTAAAGATTAAGATTGTAAACTACCCAGAGTTGCCTTGATGTGAGACAGATGGCCTAAAAAATTATAAATAAATAAATAAATCTGTCAGAAGTGAAATGAAGTAATATAAACATGATTTATTTGATCAAGATTAAAATAAGACTTTTTAAAGTCAAAGTTCTGGCAACTTTTACAGACACCAGGATTGAACAGTTTGTTTGTTGGATTTGCTTATAGATAAGGGATAGGATATGGGATGAATAGATATCTTGTTGTAACATTATAAGAGTAAAGACTTATTAAAAACACACACACACACACACAAACACATATAATAAAAATTATATTTTAAAAAAGAGAACAATAGCTAATAGCTTTGATATAGTGTGACTGTCCCCGAAAATCATCTGCTGGGAGAACAATTTTCTGAGTTAGCTACAAGCTTCATTCTCATAAGGGAGTTGCCTTATGGCTAGTCAAGAGCCAAGATGAACAACTGAGTGTCATCTATATATTGATGATCCCTGACTCTCAACTGATAAATGATATTTTTCAGCAATTTCATGTAGAAAATTAAGCAAGATGATCAAAGTATCAAAACCTGTGGTGCCCAACAAATTAGAGGTTTTAGATTCAACCTCTCACCAACATTGAATGGAATGAGTTTCAGGAGAAAAGGGAGCCCCTTTTCTGTAGCACAGCATCTCCTGCCCCAATTCCTTGCAGTTCATCCAAAAGAAATTGTGACTGATGGTATTGAAAGTTGCTGAGAGATTGGGAAATGGCAGGGTAGAGGAAAAGAGAGAAAGCTGGCAAAGGTATGCAAAAGTTTTAGCACACCATAAATGACATTTCAGATCTGCAAAAAAAGGAGTTTGAGAAAAAGGAACAAGATGACTCACCTTGGATCAGTAGAGAATATAGGTAGTCCTCAGCTTATGTCCATTCATTCAACAACCATTTTAATTTGCAGTGGGTCTGAGAAAATTGATGTACAACCAATCTCCAAATTCCTGCTATTGTACCATCCCCACAGCCATGATCGTAATCTGTGTGCTCAAGTGTCTGGCTTGTGATTACAAAATCATGAGCCGAGCACTTGATATCATGGAACCACAATCACATGATCCTTGCCAACATCCCACAAGCAAAATCAATGAGAAGCTGACAAGGAAGATTGCAAGTTGTTCTGGTATGTTACTCCTGCCCACAGCACACACATCTCTGCCCATACTCATCCTTTGCCAGCCCTCCCAATTTTCCCCTAACTCATCTATGGTCTTCTTCGGTTCACACGTGGCCTGTGCTGGCTCTTTCAGGAAAACACAGTTATCTCCTTCAAGGCTATTGGAACCACCTCCTCCTTCAAGTTACCCAACTATATGTCACCTCCCAAGTGGCCTTCACCAGCCAGGAAAAACAAAGATCTAATAAAGAGATGCCTGGATTAGCAGACCCAAACATCCTGCCCACTTTTACAGGAATATTAGGATAAAACACTTCCCAGATAACCAAACAAACTCCTGCCTCACTGCCAGCCTAGGTACAGTCCAATTCCGAGGACTTTATTGAGCAGATGTCTAGGATATTTGTCACCAGTGACTACTACTGCTACCAGCACTCAGTGGCCCAAGAAACCAGGTAAAAGGAGTAACTGAAAAGAAATAATGCACACACACATACACACACACTCATGTATGACATATAACATCCACTCACTCTTCATTTACTTCTCCTCAAAAACCCCAATTCCCCCAGTCCAGTCCAAAATGGTTCAAGAATAAAATGCAGGCCATCAGATCTGTGATGGGATTCAATTTTTTTACTACCGGTTCTGTGGACGTGGCTTGGTGAGCAGGCAGGGGAAGGGTACTGTAAATCTCCAGTCAGAGGTGGTATTTGCCGGTTCTCCGAACTACTCAAAATTTCCACTACTGGTACTCCAGAACTGGTCAGAACCTGCTGAATACCACCTCTGCATCAGATTACATTGATATTTTTCTGTATTTATTTTATCATAACAATCTCCTCTTCAATGTGCTAATTTCTCATGGGCATCTTTTCAACTCATGAAGTTTCTGTCTAGGAACTACCAGCTTGGTATACTGGTTAAGGCACAAAGCTAGCAACCAGGGGACTGAATTCTAGTTCTGCCTTAAGGCATGGAGCCAGCTGGGAGATCTTGCCAGTCACTCCTTCTCTTTCAGCCCTAAGAACAAGACAACAATAAACAACTTCTGAAAAAAAAAAAACTCACTAAGAAAACTGCAGACAGTTGCCAGGAGTCAACACTGATTTTCAGGCACACTCACACACACATACACACAAATGACAGTTGCTTCTGGAATTTCTGGATGCCAACAAGTTTATTTTATGCATGTTTCAGGGTGAAAAGATTGCTACAAACTAGCCAACCAAGCTCCTCTGGCATCCAACTGCAGCCACAGCTTGTTGCAAGATGTTACCACCAGCCACAGGAATCTTCCACTTCAATGCCCTGCTACAAAACATAAGGCAACTCCCTTATGAGAATGAAGCTTGTAGCTAACTCAGAAAATTGAAACATGAAGCCCAACTGTTAACTCCAATAAACTACTAAATGCAATGTTCTGAATGTGTGTACATCTAGGATTTTCATTCATTATTCTGAGATACAGAACTATCACAACAATGAAAGCTGGTCATACCAAGCACTTATCTTTACCTTGAAGTTTCCATAATCAAGGCAGATACCTGAGAGGTCTTGTGCCTACAGATTGTATTGGTTCATTGGCCCAGATATGTATTGGTTCATTGGCCCAGAACAAGATATTTTCCAGAAGAAATTGGAAAAGAGATTTGATGTCATCAGCTGAAATTCTTTGGTAGCATATTGTTGATGCCGAGCACGTGTTCTCTTCTACACACTATGAATGATCTGATTGGGCATTTTGAAGATATCAAGCCATTGGATCAAGCTGAAAACATTCATTGCTACTTGTTATGTTTCTATTATATCTAATAAAGGAAGATATCTACAGCTCAGGGTTGACATGAGGGGTCCTGGTTGCTCTCTGAGTTTGCTTGTTTTCTTGCAGATGTTTCATTACCCATACTAGGTAACATCATCAGTGCTAGATCAGTGATAGCACTGATGATGTTATATAGTTTGGGTAACGAAATGTCTGCAAGAAAAGAAGCAACCTCGGAAAGCACCAAGAATCCCTCATTGTACTATATCTAGAGGATTCATTAAGCTCCCTGGATCTTGGAACAGCTATACCACCAGGCTAAAAATTGTAGGTACTACCGGTAGGTGGTATAGTGGGACAGTTAACCTGTTGTAAAGACCCTAGCTACCCTACAGTTCAGTTTCCTTATGTCTTGTGACACTGTATTTTAATTTTCCTATAGGAATACTTTTTACACGTTTTTTTTACTTTTTCTCATCATCACAATGGGTGGGGGCAATGGATTATGAGCATTTAATGCCTCCCAAAAAATGGAGAATGCTATATCATACTCCAAAATTTGCAGACTAAATTGTAAGATTCAAGAGCACCATATAGGCTGCAGTGCCATCTTATCTGAGTGCTCAGTCAGTCAATCTCAAGAGCCAATGTAATAAAAGGCAGGAGAGATAGAAAAGCCAACTGGAATTACAGAAGCTGACATGCCTGCTCAAAAGTCTAGAGTTGTAGTCCAAAAAAGAACAATGTTTCCTGACTATGAGAACCACATTTTTATTTGCAGGCTTCTACACAGCATAACCTACTGCTAAAGAGACTCTACATTCTTCAGGATTCTTTAAAAAAAAACAGTACCAGGAAATACTACAACAAAAATAACAAGCCAATCTTCAAGATATATGTACATCTCTGGATGGAATCAATATGAATTGTTCTGTGTAAGGGGGGGGGAGGGAGGGAGGGAGGGAGGGAAAAAGAGGGGGAGGACTTTTTAACTACCTGTTATGTGTTTGCAAAACTGTCTTTAGATTCCAGTTGAACTATAAGCAAGAAAAAAGTACCTTGTAACACAAAATTTGACTCTGCGGTTATTTCAAAGTTTTTGTTTGTTGAGCTTTTAAAAAAACTTGCAAACATAATGAGTAAATATTAGTCTCTTGACAAGGATTTCAATGACAACCTATTCCAAGAAATGCAGTAGTGAACTGGAGTTTTTGTGTTTGAGAAAAAGAATGAAATAACACATAATTGTGGTTATGAAAAAAGTTGATCTATACTTTCTGCCAGCTATTTTATACTGCATGTTACCCAATCTGAATTATGTAAAAGAACCAGGAACAAGTACAGCAACAGCACGATGAGAATTATATAGCATTAAAAAAAACCCTCACACATTAGTCACACCAGATTGTTCCATCTAAAACAGCTTTAGTAAAGTCTTACCATTATAATTACTAGAGACATGAGACAAACAGGAAACCTAGAACACATCAACTGTGGAAGCTTTTTTGCTGTATGAACTGGAGGTGCTGCAGCACTGTGGTGAGAAGAAAACGTGATATTCAATTCCAAGATAGATCAGGTAAAGACAGATTTAACTTACAGCGAGCATTTGCATCATGACCAATATAAAAAGCAATCTGATGCTTGAATCTAATACCCAATGAATAATTACTCAGGAGACTTTGGAGTTTTCAAGGAATCGGCTAAAAGCACCTGCAGAAATGAGTTGATAAAAGCAGGTTGTGCAGGACTTCAAGCTAGCCTTTCACTGCATTTCCTTTCCCTCTCTTATTGCATTCTGCTTCATTGTAAAAATTTCCATACAGTACAGAACAAGGGTGAATGTTGGGATGGTGTGCTGGATTTATTAACCAGATTACTATCCATCTCACTGCAAAAGTCACCTTGGAGAGAGACAGCAGTCACATGAATTGGCTCCAAGACAGCAAAGATAGGATTTGTGTAACGTAAAACTCACTGCTGAAAGTTGGTACAAAGTCCTGCCTGCCTGTCTTGCATGCTGAGCTCAACAACTGGATCATTTCAGCATGAACATGGTGCATGATTACAGGATATACTTTAGAACAGGGCTGTCAAACTCAAGGCCCAGAGGATGGACCAAGCCCACGGGGTGCTTAGATCTGGCCCACGGGCCCCCCCTGAAAATAGCAAAGGGCCAGTCCACGGTGCCTCTGCCAGTGAAAACAGAGCTTGGGAGGGCTACACATGACCCTCTAAGCTCCATTTTCACTGGCAGAGGGTTGCAGGAGGTTGTCTCAGCTGAAAACAGAGCTCACGAGGGCCATGCATGGTCCCCCAAGCTCTGTTTTCACTGGCAGAGGGTTGTAGGTTGTCTCAGCCAAAAACAGAGCTCACGAGAACCACATGTGGTTCCCCAAGTTCTGTTTTCACTGGCAGAGGGTTGCAAGAGGCCATCTCAGCTGAAAACAGAGCACTGAAAACCTCAGCTGAAAACGAGGGCCATACATGATTCCCCAAGCTCCATTTTCATTGGCAGAGGGTTGTAGGAGGCCGTTGCAGCTGAAAACGAAGGTCGGGAGCCCATTTCCGCTGACAGAGCACACAGGCCAACACAGGTGTCCCCAAAATAAATTATGTCATGCTGGCCACACCCACTCTGGTCACATCTACTCCAGCCCCACAAGGTCAAACACAATCCTGATGTGACCCTCAGTGAAATTGAGTTTGACACCCTTGCTTTAGAAGGAACAGTAGTAAGGACAAATTATTCATCTTAGCTGGCAAAATCAAGTCTTACTACATACCCTACATGATTTCTACCCAGCTTTAGGAATATTTTCCTCTGCTTCCAGAAAAACAATTATTACATTGGCATAAAGACATACGAAGGAATTACCTTTTAAAAAAATACTGAATCAAAAGTCACCATTCTGTTCTCACA
This sequence comes from Laticauda colubrina, assembly GCA_015471245.1. Taxonomy (NCBI): domain Eukaryota; kingdom Metazoa; phylum Chordata; class Lepidosauria; order Squamata; family Elapidae; genus Laticauda; species Laticauda colubrina. The sequence goes on along the minus strand of BLBF01000003.1, from coordinate 94,000,622 downwards.
ATAGCTAATCACATCAGAAAAAAATGCAAATACTCCTCGACTTATGACCATAATTGAGCCCAAAATTTCTGTTGCTAAGTGAAATATTTGTTAAATGAATTTTGCCCCATTTTACAACCTTTCTTGCCAGAGCTGTTAAGTGAATCACTGCAGTTGTTAAGTTAGTCACACGGTTGTTAAGTGAATCTGGCTTCCCCATTGATACTTATCAGAAGGTCGCTAATGGGGATCACATGGCCCTGGGACACTGCAATTGTCATAAATGTGAGTGTCAAGCATCTAAATGTAAATCATGTGACCATGGGGATGCTGCAACAATTGTAAGTGTAAAGAATAATCATAAATAACTTTTTTCAGTGCCGTTGTAACTTTGAGAGGTCAGTAAATGGACTGTTGTAAGTCGAGGACTTTAATTAGATCATGGATCTGAAATACAGACCAACAGCCCTAAGCAGTTCAAAACCTTGATAGTATTAGAGAAGGAGTATCAAATTCAAGGCCTGGGGGCCGGACCCGTGGGGTGCTAAGATCTGGCCTGCGGGGCTGCCTTGGAAACAGCAAAGGACCATCCTGCGGTGCCTCTGCCAGTGAAAATGGAGCTTGAGAGGGCCTCAGGCGGCCCTCCCGAGCTCAGTTTTTGCTGGCAGAGGGTTACAGGAAACCTTCGCAGCTGAAAACTGAGTTTGGGAGCCCGTTTTCGCTGGCAGAGCACTTGAGCCACACAGGTGCCCTGACATGAGTCATACCCACACCGGCCACGCCCACACTTGCCACGCCCCCCCCTCAAGCTCAAACACAACCCCGATGCGGCCCTCAGTGAAATTGAGTTTGACACCCTGTATTAGAGGATTTAATATGTGCTTTACAAAATATTAAGTCTATAATAGCTATTTATAAAAAGTTCCATTAATACACTCCATTAGACATTTACAGCATAAACAGAGTTATATAATAATAAAATGGTATTCATAATACATTAAAATTAATGGAAAACTCTATGTTTTGGTTGGAAACTATATGTCACAATTCTATTGATGAAAATTTATGTTTAATTCAACAAATAATACCTGTGTGCCTTTTTGAATGAAATGAGAGAGTTAAACTAATTAGTGATGCTATGATGTTCAAAAGGCAACATTGGTTTAAATGGTTTGGCCTGGAATTACAATGGCTCCCTTTTCGACAAACTTTTTACTCAATTGCATTCTGGAAAAAGTCATTTGCTTCATACATACTCATGTTCTTTTGATATTAACAGTAAGGGGCTGAAATAGATACAAGGTAGCCTAATGGTTTAATGACCATTTTTTTAGTGACTCTTCAAAGTTGCAACAATGCTTAAAAAAATGACTTACAAAGCAGTCCTCAGACTTATGACAATCAGTGTTCCCAAAGTCACATGATCATGATTTGAGTGCTCAGCAACTGTTGGACATTTACATCTGTTGTACTGTTCTGCAGTCACAAGATTGTCATTTGCGACCTTTGCGAAACAGGGCAGTGATATTTTCCTTAATAACCATTTTGTCTTGCAACAGTGCCAGTTAGGGTCATTAGGCAAAAACAATCTACATTGCATACTTTCATGATTAAAAAAAAAAACAATTCCTGATACTATAAGGTTGGAAGGACATTCATTCTATATCAGTTATTCAATGGTCTGAAGAACTTATCTCTCTTTCTATATTTGAACATGCATTATATCATGGGAGTCTCAATTGGAGGACTATTCAGAAATCTGGATTGTACATATTAATTTATATGTTTGACTGCCCATTTTGTTTTGTTTTTTTAGTTAAGTACACTGACTTAAAAGTGACTGGTTTAATTGTATAATACAACACAAATAATTCGTTCTAAACACTGCTCCATTTAAGGGTTTGAATAATCTTTTAGGTTAACTATACTGTACTTTGTAAAAAAAAATAACCAGCCATTTTCGTCACATTGTTTGTCAAGGAAGTGTATCTGGCAATGGAAAAATTCTCAATGACATTCTGAGTTCACATACAGACAGACTCTCAGATTCCCTGAAGCACAAATCTGAAAAGACCAACCAAGGTATAAACTTTTGTGTGAATATTCTGATTATTTCCTTGGAATAGAGAAAGAATTGTTCTAGGTTTATTATTTGAAAAAGAAATCCAGAATTCCATTTTGCAGGAGTAAATTTTCTGCAAACACTGTCTTTAATACATACTTCCCTGCTTCCCTTCCCATTATGTACATCTATGCCTTTAGTGCTGAAGTACAGTGCTGAAACTTTTCGATTCTAGGACAGATTATATAAAATTTTGAGAGAAATATATTTTTAAAAAGTATTTAACATCCACAAAAATCCCTGCAAAGTTACCAGGTGATAATGACATGGCAACCATGAAAATATTTTATTTAAGGATAGTTACTTCAAAATGAAAATCCTGCCTTTCCACCATAAGATCTTAGGATAGCTAATAGTTTGATAAAAGCATTGTAAAAGAGCTCAACAAATAAAATCACAGTATAGATTACACGAAACATAACAGTAGATGCCAAGCAATTTGTTCCTGCAGAAAGTATTTCAGAACTAAAGCACTATAGTCAAATATTTCCTCCCCCACCACACTTCTCTTAACAGCCAATCTAAATTTATTATAAAAGGTATCTAGATCTTTGTAAAAAGAAAGCCAATTCCTCAGGTTATCCAATTCCTAAGCATCACCACTTTAAATTGCACTCAGAAATAAATCAGATGCCAGGGATGTATTTTCAAATCTAGCAAGAAACATTTTCTTGGCTCAGTCCCACTTACCTAGCAACCGAGAGATGTATTTTTTTTCCAAATATCTACCCACTATATCAGGATCATTCTGGATATTGTTATTAAATGGAGGAACAGATGGCAACAAAAGAGAACAAATCAGAAAATAAGCTTCAGTTTTGGCCTGGGAAGGATATTCAGTCTTTTTTGGCAAGGCAATATACTTATTAGACCAAAGACTATTGAAAACAGATAAATTTATCAATTGCAAGGACAAAACATTTGGCTCAGTATTTTCCTTGTTTATGGTCAGTATCACCAAACCCACTTCAGCCAACAATATTTTTAAGAGGAATTATTTTTAAGAGGAATTAAGAGGAAAAAAGAATACTATACCCAAGCATTCACTGTTGTATATGAGTTACTGTATAAATTGTTGGACAATTCTCTTGTGGGGAGGGAGACTCAAAGGGAATGGGAAGAGATATTTCATATTATAAAATTAGAATGTTGCAGCAAACTTTCTGCTTACATGAAGGTGTTCAACTATCCAAGTGATTTACTTAGATTATGCAAAAGTAAATTACAGACAAGGAGAGAGGGGCTGTCCCTATCAAGCCCAAGGTTTTTCATCAGTAATTTTTCAATAAGATCCTCATTGAGTGCTCTGTGATTATCAGGATTAAGAACTGATATTGTATCTAACCTGTTATATAAAAACATTAAAAATCAGCAGTGATCTTGCTTATCCTCAACAGAGCATTTTCCCTCACTAACATATACATTCCAAGATACATGTTGCATCTAATAAAGGAGGAAATCTATTACAAAAACAGACATGTATAAAGTCACAGAATAAAACCAAATGGGCAAAGTTGTAGCTTTATGTGTTAACCTGAAAGGTTTCCAAAGCATGTTCAAAATTCAGGGGAAGCATATTTGATAAAATCTGTTTGGGAGTATAGAGGAACTCTGCAATATCAGTGTTCTTTCTAGGCTAAAAGACCTGTCCTTTAAACCTCAAGGACAAAACATACTTAATTTTAGCTAAGGAAAAAAAAAGCGTTTCAGTGAAACAAAAGCACACAGAAAAGTTAAAAAAAACAAAAATCGAGTACTTTGTACAGACAATCAGTAGATATGCAACAAAACTATTGGGAGTCTTTTACATCCATGTATGAAAACAGTCTCTATTAGGTCTCTATTTCATTAAGTATTTAAAACCTGTAATTGATAATTATTGCAATAGAATGCCTCAAAATATATAAATATTCTGGATTAATGGGAATTGAGGAGGGGTGTTGGGGTTTTTTTTCCTATCATGGTGGGACCAGGGACTTTGACAGTGACTGGTGAATTAGTACATTGAATTAAGATGTGAAAACTGAAAATCTCTAATTTAGAGCATCAGTATTTATAACTCCAAAGATTACAACAGAGTAGGTGACTTTTGGGAAGATCTGGCCATCCTCACAGCCAGTCCAGAAACTAAAGCTGGAATACCTCAAGTTTTTAAATACAATCACTAAAGAAACCCATGCATGTATTTGTTTACATTGTTTATGATTTTTTATGCTGCTTCAGTCACTCTAACCATAAGTAGCTCAAAATACAAGAAACAAAAAATACAGTAAATACTATAAAAGAAAATATAATTCTAACAATACAGAATTAAAGTCATCATAAATCTAATCCCATAAACATAAGATTTCTAAAACAGGACATCATAAATAGCAATGTTCAGGACTTATCAGTAGTTATCTTTAAAAACCTTTATTAACAACAAAGATTGGCTGAGCCCTTACATTCTTTTAAGTCATAATATGATTATGACTTTGGATTAATATTGTATGTGAACACAGCTTCTGAGTAAATCACTTACATGTTATCCAGCTACAGCTCAAGAATTAAAACTAAAGGTATAGAGAGTATAAAACTATAATATCACTCTGGTTACAGGTCCTGATAATGCACTACTGCTTTTGTTTAGTAAATGTATCTATTCTAATATGAATTTTACGGTTATGGGTGGCAACACAAAATATATAGAGCTTGTAGTGCAAAAATAGTTAAACCACTGGTTTTGAGGAAATACCAAAAGCTTGCCTTTGTAAGTTACAGAGCTTCCATTGTTTGAGAGCTGTTTTCTGTAAACAGACAAGATTCAGAAACCTAAACCATAAATACAACAGGTTAAAACTCTTGAATCTTGTCATGAGTTAATCTTAAGAACACTTGAAAATTTATGCAGAGTTTGTTACACACTATTTCCCAAACCTGAGATGCAGTGGACCAAGGATTTACACACACATATGTATATTTTATAAATATTATTCATTACTATGGGTCCTAATAAAATCCCTTAAAAAACATTTTTATGTACTATAGGAAAGGTCAAATAAAAACAAAGCTTCCCCCTTTGTACTTCTAAGTAATACTTTTATTACAGCTATGACTATTACTGGTAATTGACTCCTTGAGGCAATACAGAAGAAATTATCTAATCAGAAAATCCCCTCCATCATTCCATGCCTTCACATGCAACATAAAAAACAAGGAAGAAATTTACATAATATGACAGAGATGGGAACTACATTCTGAACTTACCACATAGTGTTATGCAAATATCTATTCTGAGTGCACTCCTACTTCTTCTCTTTTACCAGATTACTATTTATCTTGATGGCTCCCAATTTTTGCTTCTTTCCCATTCCTTTGAATCTCCAGGCATCTATACTGCTATTCATTATTCTCCTTTTCTCTGCTACTACATTCCTACTGAGCTCATTATTTAGTGTTCACTAAGTGGATACATTTACCTTAGCTACAAAAAAAGAGAAGGTAAACATTAGCTTGGTTTACATACAATTTATTGCTAATCCAGAGTGCTGAACTAGATACAGGAGAAAAGAAAGAAAAAGGATTTAAAGAAAAGGTGTGGAAAGAGAAGAAAAAAGTGCATTATTACATATTGCAAATTCTACAGCAAAATGAGCAGCACAAGGAATACAGTATATGATATTAATTTAGGTGCAAGGCAAAATTAATTGGAAACTGGGGGTTTTCTGTGCTGTAATGAGAACTAGACAATAATGAGAAAATAAGTAAAAATACCTAGAATTGTTGTGGCCTAGGATCTGAAGACTTCATACAGGTGAGACCCCTATTTCAAAACGACTTATACAGAATACATATTGACAGGATTCTGAATGTATTTATTTCAAATATGTAGATTCAATGATCATGTTGTTCTTTGCTTCACTAACATTGTTGTAGTATCTCATGACATTACTCCTTGATGGGAGAGATTAGGTTCTTCCGCACCTTCAAGCTCCACAACTGAATTTCTAATTAGAGAAATAAAGAATCTTTCACTATAGACACTATAGACAATCATCATAAAACACTCCCTTCCAAAGTTTACCCAGAAATAAAGAACATGACAGTTTCTATAGTTACTTTTATGCATATCTTGTTGATATTTGTTGGAGGTGGCACCTTTTATATTGAGCAAACAAACAACCTCAGCTCTCCTGCATTTTGGGATTGTAGAACTTTATTATACTCAACATATTTCTTAGGAGATTTTGCTAACACGTAAGGCTGTTGAACCCAAGGATACAGATATACATATTAAACATTACAGTGAATTTCACAATTACCAGGAACTTGGCTGTTTCTTTTCATTCAGGGAAATCACCAAATGCATGTATGAACTAGCGCTGCTGAACAATTATGGCAATATGGAGGGAAGGTATCAAAATAATGTACTTTACTTTAAGACAGCAACTTAGAAGCAAAGGGTAAATTAAGCTACCAATTTACAAAACTAAAAGACTGATAAGGATAATGGTAGAAATTCAATAGAGCCACATGTAATATTAGAGTCAGATCTGAGCCCCTTAAGCAAAGTTCTCATCATACAAAATTTGGAACCCTGTTTAAAAGCCATAATTTAAATATTACAGACCATCTAAAAAACTTTTAGAGTTCATCATTCAATGAACAGGAATACACAAGCAACCTTTTGAAACTGATAGAGGCACCCAGGTGAGTTTTTGAGGGATATTTGACTTTAAACAACAGCAGCCATGTAATATGGATATATTCAGAGCTTCCGGTAGAAAGTAATCTGTCATGATGTACTTCCTGTAGAAAGTAATCTGCCAAATCTCTTGTAAGAGATTTTCAACAAAAAAAGGTATACGGTTGTGGTATATGTATTCAGAACTGTCCTATGCATGTTTATCTGGCCCTCAGTTCCACTGAGTTCATTGCAGCTTAATATCAAAGAATCATGTATGAAACTGCCTTTTAGATTAAATGACCCAAAGTTCAGTACTTCTATAATGTAGTTTTCATTTGATGCAATATTTAAATATACTTAACATGCTTAAGTAATCATTTTAATACCTTTCAATCATAATATTTAATAATTTGGAAAGAGGCAGGAATTATAATCTGCATTAGCAATTATATGAATACACTTTTGAACAGTACTTATTCTGAGTGATTAAATATCCAGACTTTAAAACAGAGAATATTGTGTCTGCAGTAAACTGAACTGGAATTTAAGGTACTAAAATGTATTTATAAAAATCAGGTTCCTTACTCACATTAAAAGTCAAACTATAGGCCTATCATTTTACTCATCTCACTGGCCATTAGAGCCCAATCTCTTAAGGATAAAGAGATGTAACTACTAGACTAAGAAAAAGACTACCAGTTCAAAAGTATGCAAATGCATGTAGATATGTAGGTACCACACTTTGGTGGGAAAGTAACATCATGCTGTGACATCATGCTGGCCACACGAGTGCATTAATGACTTCGGATAGTACTGACTCAATGGCCTTGAAACAAAGATGAGCAACAACTAGCAGAGTAAATCCGCAGGGACTCCTTACCTTCCTAACCATAACTATAAAGTAGGTTAACTGATGCATTCTATGTTTTGGAGCACAATTACCATGAACTTTGTCTAGAGCAGGGTTTCCATCTGGCCATTTTTCCGGCCAAATTCGAGAAATCTGGCCGTATAGAAATTTGTTTGGCCGTGAAAAAAATCATGTCTCTGGCCAAATATATTTGGCCGGAAATTTGGCGGTATGAAAGTTGCTTGGCCATGAAATCGAAATTTTGGCCAAATACTGGTTTTCAATACAATATATTCTCCTTGGCCATGCTGAAGAAGTCCCTGGTGGCCTCGGGCTACGACGTGGAGAAGAATAACAGCCGCCTCAAGTTAGTCCTAAGGAGCCTGGTGACCAAGGGGACGCTGCTACAGATCAATGGCACGGGTGCCTCGGGCTCCTTCAAGCTCAACAAGAAGCGGGCCGACCCAAAGGACAAGACGACCTGCAAGCAGCAGTCTGCGGGAGCCAAGAAGGCGAAAAGGGCTGCAGGTGCCACCGGGGTGAAGAAAGCTGTCAAAAAGCCTGCTTCAGTGGTGGCCAAGAAGCCGAAAAGCCCCGCTAAACCCCTGAAGGCAAAAGCTGAGCCTAAAGCTTCCACCAAGGCCAAGGCCAAGCCCACCCCTGAAAAGAAGTGAAGCTCCTGTGGCTTTGCTTCAACCCAATGGCTCTTTTCAGAGCCACTCAAAATTGTCTTGAAAAAGAGTTGAGCAATGTGAACCGGTGTGTTTTGGTTTGTTTTGGAAGGAAATATGAGACAGTCAAAGTAACAGGAAGGTATCGTGGCCGAGCGGTCTAAGGCACTGGATTAAGGCTTCAGTCCCTTTGGGGGTGTGGGTTCGATCCCACCGTGTCGTTTTATTTGTTTAGTGATTATATTTTTTCAATCGGGGGAGGGGAATCCCCCTAAAAACCCTCATGCCCTAGCTCCCCCCTCCTCAGGATCGCTGCATTTGGCCCTGAGCTTTCCAAGCAGTTATTTGAAGTGAGCTGCCTAGCCTGGATGTGAGTAAAAAAACACAGAAATTCCCATGACGTCTCGTCACGTTGTCAAATAAAGACTATTTTTTATGATTTGATTATTTAAAAACAGTTAAAAAACAAAAAAACAATATATCCTCATGGTATATTGCATTAAAAAAATTGGCTGGAAAATTTGGCCGTGAGACAAAATAATTTGGCTGAATTTGGCCATATTTTGACTTGAGTTTGGCTGCAGAGCCAAGCTGTGATCTGGCAACCCTAAGTGAGATGAGCTATAAATATTTTCAGATAAAACAATGAAACAAAGATGTAAATAAACCCAAAGAAACAAAGAGTAAATAAACCCAAAGATGCATAACACGGTCTATGTCTATGCATTATAGGAGATATAGTTCAAATATTTAAAGGGCTCGATTTGTTTCTCACCAATATATAAAGTATAAGAAAAAAAATGGAAAATATAAATCTTTATAATGTACCAAGGTGGTATATCAACAAAAACTGAATAACGACTCCCAGATTTGCCAACTACAGTAGTATATATAGTAACACTAGACTGGCCAAATTTTGTGTGAGTTGTACTAGTCAACAATCAAATACACGTCTGATTCCTGCCAATAATTTTAAATACAAAATTCATAGGTGTAGTTACTAGATTAAAAGTTACATACTGGGGATGTACTGTTCACTCCGTATGGCTTGCTGAGCCCCCCCCCCCCAATTCTTTTCTCAGTGTGTTTGTACTTTGTGGCACATGCTATCAGCTTAATTGGAAATACGATCTGTGCTGCAGTTTTTCTTTCCAGTAAGATTTCAATGCAGCCATATCAAAGGGGATCTTGGAGTCCTCGTGGACGTGTGCTGAAGTGGCCAAAAAAGCCAACGCAGTTCTAGATTGCATTAACAGAGGGATAGAATTAAGAGCACATGTTAATACCACTTTATAATGCCTTTATAAGATCATGCTTGGAATACTGCATCCACTTTTGGTCACCACAATATAAAAAAAAATATTATAGAAAGACTGCAGAGGACAGCAACAAAGATTAGGGGACTAGAAGCTTAAAACATAAGAAAAATGGTTACAAGAATTGAATATGTCTAGTTTAGTGAAAAGAAGGACTAGGAATGACATGATAGCAATGTTCCAATATCTGAGAGATTTCCACAAAGACCCACAAAGACATCAACCTATTTTTCAAAGCATCAAAAGGCAAGACAAGAAACAATGTGTTCTATATGTAAATTGGTTGACTCCAAATATGCAAACCTGATTGGTCAAATAAACTAAGCATTGGATTGGTTCACTAGGAACCAATCAATGAGCTGCTGGAAAGCGGCAAATTTAAACAAATGCCATTGGCTACGAGCCGGCAGGCCAGCCTGTATAAAAGGCTGGCCTCGGTTTCAGCCGAGCATTCCTGTTACTGACTAGTTTGAATAAAGCCTTTTGTTGTTGGAACCCGGTCTACCTCGTGTGTTTTCCGAACAAAACACTGGCGACGAAGATGGGATCGTCCTGAATGCGAAACCTGCACGCGGTGATAAGAAGCCAGACGACAGCAGAGATGCCTGGAAACAATGCACCGCCCGCACCCTTCAATCCTAACAAAGAGGATTGGGAGTCCTATGCAGACCGCTTTCAATTGTATTTGGAGAGCAATGAAATGGAAGGCATTTCAGAGCAATGCAAGCGAGCTGTGTTCCTAACTCACTGTGGGCCAACGGTGTTCAAGATGGCAAAGGCCCTTGCGAAGCCCCGAGACGTTAAACAACTAACATGGCCAGAATTGCAAAGAATCCTCAAAGCACACTACGCTCCGATGGTGTCAAACTTAATAAAGCGACACGAAATTTACCGCAGAGACCAGAGAGAGGGAGAGACCGTCGCCGATTTCGTTGCTGCCCTTAGGCAAATAGGGGGTGAGTGTGATTTCCTGAACATTGATGAAGCGATGAGGGACTGCGTGGTGTTGGTGCTAAGAGACTCTACTGCACAGAGTAAATTACTCAACAAGCCCAACATCACCGTAACCGAAGCCATCACAGAAGCCACAGCCGCTGAAGCCGCGAAAAAATCAGCTGTCACAATGAAGAAGATGAACACACACAGCGAAGAAACAACCCCAGCCAAAGACAGAAAACAGCCTACCACCACCACCCACTACGAAAAGTCTAGAGAGGCAATCGAGTCGAGCGAAGAAGACGACGAGGTCCACTGTTTATTCGCGAACAAAAAAGAGCGCGAAAGAAGGAATTGGCGGGAGTGCGCTGGCTGCGGAGGAAACCATGCCCGAGCCGAATGCGGATTTCTCGACGCTATCTGCAGGTATTGCAAGAAACGAGGGCATATCGAGAAAGTCTGTAGAAACAAGAAAGACTTTTCCGAACAAAACACAATGGATGGCAACTCATCAAGGAGAAGACCAATCTGCAATTAAGAAGAGATTTCCTGACAATTAGAACAATTAATCAGTGGGACGGCTTGCCTCCAGAAGTTGTGGCTGATCCAACACTAGAGGTTTTTAAGAAGAGATTGGACAATCATTAGTCTAAAATATTGTAGCATTTCTTCCTTGAGCAGGGAGTTGGACTAGAAGACCTCCAAGATTTCTTCCAATTCTCTTATTCTGTTCTGCTATTCAATACTTTGCCACACATTAAACAAGAAGAACCACACACACACATATACACTTTAAATCTACATTCAGCCATGCACTGGCATGGGAACCATAAATGTACAATTTCAATAACTACTTGGATCCTTTGCTTGGGCTCTTTTACCACAGCCAAATAGATCTATATGGGTTTTTTTTTTTTTAAATAAAATACAGTAGTAAACATCTCCCTCCAAAGCTATTATATTTTTTTCAATACTTGGCCAAGCTTTTGCACCACCACCAAATAATATATTTAGCTCTTAAACAAGACTCAGTTAAATATTTAGCCCAAATACTTTTTAGCATTTAGCATGGAGTCCAATTGAGGCAGGGCCAGATTATGGGAACTCCGGGCATATATTGTCGCGAAGTGCCAACACTTCGAGCACATTGGTTCAGTTTAGGATAACTGCTAGACTACAGGCAAAGGAAACCTAGATTCTAATTGGCTGCTTGTAAGCAAAATTGCTATCCTATAGTGGTATCTTTGTTCTGAATTCTCTTATATCATGACACGGATGTCAGTCAAACAAGAAGTCAAAGACAGATATAGTTAGCTCTCCTATTTGAATCATATAGACTAAATCAAAGAGAACAGAGAAGAAAAGGAAAAAAGCAACAAAGACTAGAAAAGTTGGTGTTCTGAATAATAGCAGCTTAACTTCAATCCCTCTAGAAATCACTAATAATTGTTTGCAATTACAATTAAGTTTTAAAATGGTAACAAATGAATGGGCATCGCACAAGAAACCAACCACAAAATCAGCTTAATTGGGCACAAGGATAGTTTTTTCCATTATCCCATATGATTAAAAAGCAGATATGTATATGATTCACATCTCAACGTTTGGGCACCTGTTCTCTTATCTAGAAATAAAGTTCACAGATATTTTCCTGCATATACAGTACACACCCATTTTCCACTTAAGGAATTTCTGGGTATAAGCTACAGACTCACACAGCATTTCATAACTAAACTCCATCTTATGCATCTACTTCCATGCCAAAAATACTTCTCTCAACATTAGATTGTTTAACAGTCACCATTCTTGGTCTCTGGTGTAGTCAAGAACTCCTAACAAGAGGAAAAAGGATTAAAATGCACAATAGGAAGTCTGTTTTTCCTGAGGAAAAGTACTTTGGGAAAGAATAATTTCAGAGCTTATACTACAAGACAATGGAATTTTATACAATGCTTCCTAATTATTTGTTTGTATAACATGTTACAGTAAGATTATTCATTATTATATTAATTTAGTGTAATTATAAATATAGGTTTTAATCTATGTCTCACTGAGCTTATCCCTTCAATACCAATTCCTTGTTTTCTGGAAAGGCTCCAATGCCATGCCTTTAATACCTTGGATAACAAGCACAAATTGAACAGAAGTACAGTAAAAAAGAAACTTTCAGTTGTTTTCCTTCTGTCTTCTATAAACATGCCTCACTGATCTCGCCACAACCCTTAGTGGGTTTAACTTAGTGTTAAAGTTTAGTATCTTGACCACCAGAATGTTCATATAAAACTGTCTAAGATTGCAAAGAAAGTTGTTTGCAAAAACGTTTATTTCAAAAGTAGTCAATAGTAAGTTAGCATGTAACTAATTATGGGTGTCCTCCCAAAATATGGGTTTATTAGCACCTAATAGTCATAAGAGAATGTTTGTTTTTATTATATTACAGCTGATAACAAGAGCTTACATGTGAAAGCAAGACTTACAGAGTGAATTCTTCAAGGACATGCATATAAATTTCTGGTGTTAATATGCAACATAGTTAAGCAGACAGTGTGGTTCAAAAGATTCAGTTAAAAATATTAACCCTTTCACATTTTTAAACTAACTGATTTTTAGTGAGTAGAAGGTGAATTATTTCCATATTTTCATTTTTTTTAAAATGTGGTGAGATTCCTATAGTTATCATTAAAATTTAAGTCATATTAAATCCATGTTGCTTTCTAAGCTTTCTGAGAATTGAGTGTAAGCAAAAACAGGGACAGGTAAATAAATTAAGGCAAAAAAATTAAGACAGCTAAAAAAGATTAATGTGTACTATTCACCAGAACAAAAGACCTATATGAAATCTGAATCACCAACATGAATATAGGGGAAAACGAGATGTTCATTGTAGCTGGGTTACCCCAGTTCATCTGAGAGACAATTTCACAATTTTACATTCATTTGGGAATGGATTTAAAAAAATCTCTGAAAGGTACATTACAAAGCAGTGAGCTTTGAAAGCAACAAAGACTATTAGGGGACAAGAAGCTAAAATACAGTATACAAGAACGGTTGCTGGAATTGGGTATGTCTAGTTTAATGAAAAGGACTAGGGGTAACATGATAGCAGTATTCCAATATTTCAGGGGCTGCCACAAAGAAGAGGGAGTCAAACTATTCTCCAAAGCACCTGAAGGCAGGACAAGAAGCAATGGGTGGAGAGAGAGAAGCAAAGAGAGAAGCAACCTAGACCTAAGGAGAAATTTCCTGACAGTTAATGAGTGAAACCGCCTGTGTCCAGAAGTAGTGGGTGCTCCAACACTGGAAGTTTTTAAGAAGAATTAGACAACGATTTGTCTGAAATGGAATAAAGTTTTCTGCCAGAGCAGCAGGTTTGAGTAGAAGACGCCAAGGTCCCTTCCAACTCTGTTACTCTACTCAGCTCTGTTATATACGTATGACAGATAAAAATGACAAGACAATAACCAGATTAAGAATTGGCAGAGTAGTTGTTTCTAAAAGTACAAGAACAGAGGGAGAGAATAGGAATGGCCATTTGGCTTTAACAAAGAGTGCTTAAACATCGGTGGCACCGTCAGTTCCAACTTACCTGTCACACTTCTCCCCAGAAGACTCTTATTGTGGTTCCAATGAGATAAATACCACTGCTGCACATACCACAAGGGCTCTCTTTTTTCCAAATTGCTTTACAACAAACATTCATCTGTCTTTCTAGGATGGTTGAGAAGAAAACTTCCAAGTATAAATAATAATTTGTAGAGCTTACAAAATTAAATTACATTTAATTTGTAATCTGCAATCGGCTAAAGTTCACATTTTGTTTAGCAACCTTTCCTCCTGTCTCAAAGCAAAAATGCAGCTACACATGCTCCAAAAATTTTCCCACTCCAAAAATTATCCCATGGCTCCAAGTAAACAATGTTGGTTACATGGGGATCCAGATGTTTCAGGAGGAAAAAGGATCTGACCAGTAGCCCGAGGAGAGCTAGAAGGATAAAATACATAAACGCTGACAAATGCAAACACAACCCAAGATTTCAGACCACTGTATTGAGAAGACCATTTTTGAAAAGTCATGCTCCTAATGCTCTTCTCTTCTTCTTTTCAATTTAATTGAAAATTAAAAATGAACATTCAAAATCCACAGCAATTAACAGTTTAGGGACATTTTCCCTATCTTTCAAGTAAATGACAATATGAAGATAAGAGACACCAAGCCCCTTTGTACAACTATAGTTGCTTTCACTTTCAAGAATGTATTACAGGGCAAAGTGAGATATGAGCTTCAGCTAAAAGTTCAACCTGAAGCTAACCCTGATCTTCTTTTATTTCAGAACTGTGACATTTCAGTTCTGAAGCATGAAGACAAACTGTTTTCCTCTTCCACTCAAATGCAACACCTTCAGAGACCCCAAAGCAGTCTGAGTCCAAAACGACCCCCAACAACCCAAGGCAGCCTGGTTAGTTCTAGGTGGAGGATGTATTTTGAAATATTCTCAGAAGGTTACAGACCTCTTGCTGGGCAGCACATTCCTGAGCTGCTTACACTTTATATCACCAAGTAAACAAGGTGCCAAACAAACCTTGGCTACTTTTCTGAATAGATTTTTATTTTTCAAAAAACAGAGGCTCTTTTAAAACAAAATTACAGGTAATTCTCAATTTACAACCACACTTGAGCCCAAAATTTCTGTTGTTCAGTAAGACATCTGTTAAGGGGGGTTTGCCCCATTTTGCAATCTTTCTTGACACAGTTGTGAAGTGAATCACTGTAGTTGTTAACTTAGTAAAATGATTGTTAAGTTAAACTGGCTTCCCCATTGACTTTGCTTGTCAGAAGGTTGCAAAAAGTAATTACATGACCCCAGGACCCTGCAGCTGTCATAAATCTGAGCCATTTGCCAGGTACCTGAATGTTGCTCACATAACCATGGAGATGCTGTAATGGTTGTAAGCATGAAAAATGGTTTATTCAGTGCTGATGTAACTTCAAAGGGTCACTAAATGAACTATTGTAAGTCGAGGACTACCTGTACTTAAGTTATCAAAATATATACAAGGAAACCTGTTGGAGGCCATCAAATTAGGATAACTGAGCAAATATTTTGTGTTTAAGGCTTATTTTAATGTTTTAAAAAAGCACACCAAAAATTGTTTTTTTGAGACAGTCGTTGTAAAATAGCACAATAAAGCAAAAAACCTAAACTGGCTTTGTAGATAATAAACTCAATGTCCAAATGGATATATGTTTGGATCAAGGGATGAGTATACTCAATAGCACAAGCATTGCTTGAGATCAAAAAATATCTAGGGTTGGATGTGGTTAGTGCATAGATGGGACATCACTAAGAAATGCCTGAACTGTGAACTAGGCTGGGAGAGTTTTTTAAAAATGGAAGAAATTAGTGCAAATCATCTCTGCACTATGGCCGAGAAGAGTCCATGGATGTGTAAATATAGCCACTGAGGAGAAGATCAACACAAGAGTGTCTTCTCTTTTTTCAGCACCCATGGGCCGATCCTATTATTTAGGGTCAGGACATTCTGACTGTTCTTAAAATCTTTCCAGGTGCAGACTGGTAGTGTAGAATTGAGAAGAAACAGAATCTGCTGTTTTGTTTTCTGAGCTGAAAGTATCATTTCCATAGTTCTTGACCTGGTTTAAATGTTTATAGCATTTTTCACCCAGCTGGCTTTCATGTTTAAGGGAGGCCTAGAACTCACAGCCTCCCGATTTCTAGGATAGTATCTTAACCACTACATCAAACTCTGTCGAAGTCCCACTGAATAACTTCCTGATGCAGAAAACATTATTGCTGAGTTTCAGATTGAGTGAGCAACTAGAAGGTCACTGGGGTATCAGGAATTGGAATGTGGCAATAACATCCTGATTATTTTCAAGTTTATTCACAGAACTGATAAATTACTTTATTTCTTTATTTTAATCTCTCCAACTACCTGATGTATTCAATTTTCATAAGATATACAAATATTTATGATTTTATTAATCAAGGGACACCAATTATTTCATATGATGGAGAAGTAGTTTTTGTTTAATACATATTTATTCAATCATTTATTTATTTAATGGCTTTTGTAACTTATTCCAATTCCAAAGTACACAGCTCAGAAACAAAAATGTAAAAACAAAACAAAGGCTAAAAAAATACTGAACAAAATAAATAAAATAGAAATAACTAATTAAGATAAAAAAGATTGTCGGAATCAACTTGAGCTGAAGGCTCACAGGAATAACATTGGGTGAATGTTTATCATTTAATTACTTATTAAATTTATCCATCTCCCATCTCACTCTAGTGACATGGGATGGTTAGGAGTCTACGGGCCATATGTAGTTACATGGGAAAAGGGTTCCAAAGAGCAGAGGGTACCCCAGAAAAGACCAGTCATCTGAGCCATTCTCCCACACTTATGCAAAACTCTGGGTATAACTTATGCATGCTTAGCCTTCACTATGACATTGACTAAAAGATTCCATGTAGTTGAGCACATGCAATTAATTCTTGCCATGTAATTGAGCCAGATGATAAACATTCCTTTTTCTTGGTCAGTGAAAAGATTAAACTCCTACTTCTGCAAAGAAGCCTCTTTTGTGTGTAAAATGCAGGCAAGTAATTTCTTTATTCTGTAGGCTTTGAGAAATAAAAAGGTATCTCACAAGTCCAAATCAATGTACCTGAATTTTTATTCAGAAGCATCGCTCTGTTTGATAGAATTTATGAGTAGCTTAAATGTTTATATGAAATTCTGCATTCAGTCAAAACAAAACAAAAGAGTCCTAATTCATTTTTCTGCTGATGATGTCACAATGGAAGGCAGTTTCCAGTTACTATAAGCTTCAAGCCAAATCTTTTTTTAATGATGTCAGGAATGGGGGGATGGTATAACATTGCAATAAAAATATGTTTTCTGAATCTTAAATGCCAAATAGGCTGCAACTTGGCATCTATCTTAAGTGCTGGCAACTACACTTATATCAATAATAGAGGAATCCTCTATCTTCCTTGTTGGTGTCCAATTATACTCCAGGAGACAGGCAGAACTAGCACTTGTTGGGATCCATTTCCTCTCTTACTGCTTTTATTTGTGTCTGGAATGGAAGGAACAGCTTTCGATGCAGACAATGGAAAGAGAGAATAGGTGCCAGGGCATCAAGCAATCAGGACAGCCAAAGAAGGAAAGAAATGGGACAGAAGAGATTACTGAACTTTCTTAGACAAGCAGCCTGTACTGTAAAAGGAATGGGGGCAAGAATGAACAGCTAAGATTCGGCTGTATTTAAACAGTGGTGAGTTTCTCAGAGAAGAGCAGACAGGGGGCAAAGAAAAATTCCTTGGGAACAGCTCTTGAAGGCTCCAAAGAGATCATTTCTGTGGGGGTCAGATTGTTCCAACCAGGATCAGAAGCATGTTTTTTTTTTTTTTTTTGTTTTAACTACAAACACAAGGAATACGAAAAGCAATCCCAAACACCATTCACACTTTCAGCATTGGTTAATCTTTGGAGCTATCACACCCTTATTCCACACACTCAGATTGGGAGCAAACTCTTCCATCCTGGAAGGCAGAATCACACTGGATGAGAAATTATTTCCACTGCAGAAATAATGAACTACTTTTCTACCTTGAGCATGTCTGCTTTTTCATTCACTGTCTGCAAATGCTGATATTGTTCAAACAGCAAGGCTTCTGAAAAAGATGTCAGAATCATTTCCACAATGTTTAAATGTCAATCATGGAAGGAACAGAACGCACTACAAAGAAATTCGCACTACATGTGAATCTTTCATCTTCTGTTTGCTTTTACTTGTTTTTCAAACTATGCCATAGTTTTGAGTTTTGCTTGTTCCTACAGAGTAAAGAGCAACAAGTTCTAGGTGAAAGTTCAAGAATTTTACAATGTACAGTGCTAATATTTTACTAGGTTGTAACAGGATTACAGTTGGCCTCACATGACAAGCTACTATTCAGTACCTGTCTGACCTTGTCCCTGCTTGTCCCCACTCATTCATATATACACACCCAAATTTCCAAATGTTTCTGATCCAGGAAACAGGGAAGGAAAGCACTGGTACAACCTGGCAACCCTACTTTAATACTTATGCCTTAACTAGGAGTTATTCTGATAAAATGCATTTTATATCTCTGAAAAACTAGCACCTGAATTTCAACATGGCACAGAACTATCAAGACAAACAACTGGCAATTATGCAGTAATAAGCAGGTCTCAAACCAGAACAATACTTCAAACCCATTTCAGCACAGGGAATCATCAACTTACAACATTCATTCAGTGACCATTCCAAGTTATGATGGTGTTGAAAAATGACCTATGACTGTTCTTTGCACTACAGTGTCATGATTGCAATCCAAGCACTTGGCAACAGTTTATGACATTTGCAGCATCCTGTGGTCACATGACTGTCATTTCCAACTTTCCCAGTCGGTTTTCAACAAGCAAAAATCAATGGGGAAGCCACCAGGGAAAGTCATAAGTCATTATTATGTGATGTCTCACTTTAATGACCACACCACAATTGGGACTGGAAAATTCATTGTTGTTGTGAAGTCAACATGTTTACACGAACACACAATCACATATATACAGCAGAAACTTCAAGATATTAAATTTCTGTGTGTGGACCTCTACGTTTAGATGCCAGTAGTAACCCACTTCACCTCACCAAAAGCTGGCAGCCATATGTAAGGCTTTGATCCCAGTTTATTATGATAATTTACTGCATATTCTTGCAGTTAAGCCAATAATTTTAGATGCCAAAATATACCCCAAACATTGGGTTAGGCTTATCTGTGGATAGGCTTATCCACAAGTATATGCAATAATACTTTTTAAAAGTACCTGTGAATCTTGTACAGACAGGTCTCAACCCTAATTTGGATAAGAGTTTCTACTGTAAGTCTCTGTGGTTGTAAAGCAAGACCCAATTTTATGACTATTTTTGAGCAGACCCAATTTTATGACTATTTTTGCCATGGTTGTTAAATTAATCACCACAGTCATTAATTGAATTAAAAGCTTCCACGATTGGCCTTGCTTTTCCAAAGCTACTGGTTGTAAATCATGATCACATGACCACAAGACACTGCAATCATTACAAATGTGAGCTAGTTGCCAAGCATTCAAATTGCAATCACATGATTGTGTTATACCTTCAAGGATGTGTTATAACATAAGCTCAATTTTTGTGTTGCAGTTTTTAAAGAAACAGGAGCAAAACTAATAAAAATCTGACAACTCAGTTCTTGGATAAATGTCCAATTTAAATATAGCTTTGCTTAACTGTTTTGTTTTATTCTGTTTTATATTGAGTTTTACAGAATCATGGAGAGAAGACTTATCCATTTAGTCCACCCACCCATTCTAAATGCAGAAAATTCTAAGTAGGGAAGTCAGGCAAGATTGCTGCCCAGTTCTGTTTGAAGATCTGCAAGAAAGGTGAACCTCACTCTGTGGAGTTCACAAGTCCCCCAGTGAAAGAAACCAACACTAAGAAGCTGTTAGTCTTATCCAACATTTATTAAAAACTTAGCATGCTCAAACCATTTCCACAGGGACTGAAATATATTGCCATTAATGTTCTCAGCTCTCCCTATCAGCACTGCAGTCCCTTCATGTTTTCCTTGTTAATGTCACATTTGGCATTAACAATAACTTTAGTGTGAAAAAGCCTGGTTTGCTTATTTATTTAAATTTAATTATTTAAATTTATAGGGTTGCCCACCTTATCATAAAGACTCTGGGTCCCCAGGAACAAGTTTTGAGCAATGTCATTCATTTTGCAAGTCATGTTATCTTATTAAAATTCAGTAACCCGAAGACAGATTTACTACTTATTTTTGGACAAGGGCCACACTTAGTGATCTGAAGAAACTTTGGGGGATTATTCCAAATAGTATGCAAGGCCAGAATTAGAAAATGTGTTGGACCTGGTAAAAATTAAGTTTCATTTATCTTAATTGACATTATTTTAAATTACATTTATAAAATATAACTAATGTCATTCTACCTCAAGTATTTTTAAAGATCCTTTCTATCATATTAAAAAATGATTTTGATGGCAAAAGTTCTAGGAATCGCAACAAGATTTTGGGGGACTCCAACCAGAAATAAGCTTGTATTTGCCTGCTTTGCCAGAAGAAAATATTTTACATTAACCTAAGTTCATTAAAAGGAAATCGCAGCGAGTACCTAAGAATCCATATATCTTCAGAATTTTTTCAGCGTACTGCATTTTCATATTATCAAACCACTCATGAGGGTTGTAGTTCTTCCATGTTTTCTATAGGCACATTTCCTTTCTTAGCCCTATGGGAACCTCAGTTTTAAAAATCTGCCTAAGAACCCTACACTCCACTTTGCTTGTTCAATTGCTAAAAAACAGAAAAGGAATAAGGAAAGAAAGCAGGTGGCACTAATTACAGTGTCAGATTGAAGATGGAATTGGAACCAATTCCCTAAGCTGTTCATTAAATCATGCTGCAAACTATTACGGCACTGGCAACAGCAAGAACATTACAACACACATCGATAGAAAGAGGAAAAATATATAGACATGCTGCTGCTTGCATATTAGTGCACATGTTCTTTCAGAGGCAAAATATTGTAATATTCAAATATATATACTTTGCATAAATACAAATATTTTCATGAGCTTGTATTGCAGAAAGTTCTGCCTAAATGAGTCCCAATAAATCTGATGTTTAACAAAGTAGTGCATCTGCAATGTAATTGTGCTTGCAAATTTTATATTGTAGTATTGTCATATGACTGATCACTACATACATATATACATAGACACCAGTGGTGGGATTCAATTTTTTTTACTACTGGTTCTGTGGGCATGGCTTGGTGGGCATGGCAGGGGAAAGATACTGTAAAATCTCCAGTCAGCCGTGGTATTTGCCGATTCTCCAAACAACTGTCCACTACAAGTTCTCTAGAACTTTCTTTTATAAGAAACTTTTCTACTACTAGCATATCTGACCTCACATTTGACAGATGTAGTAAATGCCTCAGACAGAAAATTTTGAGGACATCAACAGAAACATCTGCAAGGCATTCCCCTCCTGATTTGCTTGGGCCATTTCTGTACAGGAAGACACATTTATACCATGTTTATCCCAGTCTAACCACCTTTTATCTTTCTTTTCTCCAAACCCTCAAAGTATTCCTGCTTTTCTTATATTACTACAATACAAGCATTTGCATGATTCATGATGGGAAAATACTTTCCCTGGGACATCTAATAGCACAAAGAAAGGTGATGCAAAGGTTTCTTTAAAAAAACGTACAAGCTTTATGCTGTAATGCTATGCAAACTTGGGATTCATTTTATGGAAGAATATGCCCAGAACCTGGCCATAAGACCTGTAATAGACAAATAGAAAATGTTGACTGTTGGTTATAATTAAGAAAAACTTTGTTTCTTGGATGTACCTATTACTATGCCAAGATCTTTGTATGCTGTGAAACTGATGACTCAAAAGGCTGCTCTGTATATGATGAGGAAGAAATAGAATAATGAAATTGAACATAAATTTAGAGATCATTTCAATTACAGATCACTTGAATTCCTGTAATATCCAAGAATCTTTTATAAAATGAAATTTTAATTTTAAACCACAATTTTCCAATTATATTTTGTCTTTTCCTCTTACACAGGGGTGTCAAACTAACGTCATCATGGCGACATCACGTGATGTATCGGGACTTTTTTCTCCTTCACTAAACTGGGCATGAGCAACTGGGCGTGGGCATGAGCAACACCTGACACATCTGGCTCACAGACTGGAAGTTTGACAGCCGTGTTCTAACATATATATTCTTTCTCTCTCGTTTTCACACAAACACACACATACACACACACATACACACAACCTACTTCCCAGAATGTATGCTTAAAATAGGCTGGTATGCACCAATATGCTAACGTTCAACTGCCTCTTCATACTGCCTCACTTTTTAGTTTTTTAAAATAATGGACCAGAAGTATTTTTTATTTCCGAGAGTGCTCTGTCCCCCCAAAATTGTTGTATATTCACAGTATTTTTAGGGAGGGGTGGGGGATGACTGCTATTCGGATCTTTATATGGAAAACACCTCTAAAGAAAAAACTTTAAATTGGGTTTGTTGAGACAATTTGGAAGGAACTAAAGAAGATGGCAAGAAAAACTTCATCACTTTGCATTATAGGAAACAGTGTTTTCTGATCACAGCTGGCATTTGATGAATGTGGAAGCCACTTTGGTAGTCATTTGTGACCATGAACATGAGATATCCTTAAAGTTTCAAGTCTGTCAATCAATCTCCCAAATACTGCCTATGTCTCAAATGGAAGCAGAAAATAGAACTCATGATTTTGGAACAAAAGTGAGATAAATCAATTTAAAGTGGATTGCTTCAATGACTGCACCTGGAGATACTCTCTTGCCAATACATAGTATTTTTGCTTTCAGGTGTTCCAAAATTAGCAACTTGTATGATCATAGTCTAGCGCATGGGAAGTTCTACTCTAATAAAGGCATCAACTAGAGATATTTTTAAAAGCCCTAGTTCTGCTGCACTGATCTTACTATGAGTTTAGAAAATGCTCCCAGCTCTATGATTCTCTTAGGGAAAGTAAAAAATGGCACCTTCTAGGAGAGAATGAAGAAACAAAACCATGTGATTAATCATTTCTAGAAAACCTATTTTGAAAAACACAGTTTTGCTCCCACTTGGATAAAGAGTTCTTTTAAAGCAATAGCTTCCCGTACTTGAGGGAAAAAATGTTGGCAAAGAGAAAAGTTAGTCTGGCAAGTGAGATGGAGGCAAAAAAGAGAATTATTTTGCAAATTCTAGATATCGATGGGCTTACTTTAGACTAACACAACAATATAAATATTTTGTAGTCAATACAGCAACAAGGAAAACTCAGAATAAATATACAGATAATTTGACCATCTATAAAAATATCCCTAAATAAACAATATCTGTGGAGATTCTCAGTAATCCAGGTCATAGTTGTCCCAAAGGTACTTCTTCAAGAGACAACTGGACGTTCTTGTTTTTCTTTGAAGATGTTTCACTTATCATCCAAGAAGCTTCTTGAAGAAACATCTTCAAAGAAAAAAAAAAGGAAGGCCTTTGGAATAATTAAACAATATATGAAGACCAAAGAATCCACTTTATATACGTAGTTGAACACATGAATTATGAACTTCCTACTTTGACTTCATGAAACACCTGATTGTAGCAAAGTCCTTATATATTTATATATTCTGTCCATAAAGGAATAGCTCTTTTCTGGAGATATTTGTTAATGTCAGAGAACCCAAGTGAAAGGAAGTCCACTCCTATTTATTTCTATGAGGAGATGATGATGATGATGATGATTATTATTATTATTATTATTATTATTATTATTATTATTATTATTAT
>BLBF01000003.1:93944344-93971438 GCA_015471245.1 Laticauda colubrina | reverse complement strand
ATATATATATATATATATATATATATATTCTTAAGTTTTCGCGGGTACTTACATGTATGGTATTCAGCTTTGTTCAGGTATTTTCCCATATCATTATAGTTGTGCTTTTAAAGTTGTAGCAATGTTTCGGCAGAATTTCATCTGCGATCATCAAGCAGTATTCTGTACAGTATTCTGTACTGTATTGTACTGTATAGAATACAGTATTCTGTATTGTGTTCCCTAATTTCCTAATGCAGGCCTGCCAGGTCACAACTTTGAACAAGGTAATCCTAAATCAGAATTCCTGCTGAATTTTCAGTATATGACTTTTCATAATAGGTAGCCCAACATATTTGTCCTTGGGGGAAAGATTTTTTAAAAAAAGAAATCCAGTCTGGATGAATCAAATAAAGTATACCAGAACCTGGTATTTTTATAGAAGAAATACTTATGAGATAAGCCATACATGCACAGTCTGTTAAATCAATAATTCCACAAGATATAAAACTGATATGTTGCATATAATTGATAGTTCAGAATCTCAAAATGTAGGGTGCTAAAGTCAGATTCACATACGTACCAGTGATGGGATTCAAATTTTTTTACTACTGGTTCTGTGGGTGTGGCTTGGTGGGTATGGCAATGGAAGGATACTACAAAATCCCCATTCTCTCCCCAGCCTACTCACCTGCTTTCCAACTTTCTCCTGTGCAGGGCAACAAAAGAAGACCCAGCTGATCAGCTGAGACTCAAGAAGTAGATAATAGATTGGGGGGGTGCTCAGAGGTGGTATTTTTCCACTACAGGTTCTCCGAACTATTCAAAATTTCCGCTGTCGGTTCTCCAGAACTAGTTAAAACCTACTGAATACCACCTCTGATATGTACCCTATTTTCTTACATTAAACTATGGCCATCCATACAAATTTGTTAACAAGTTGATATTCAGACACACTTGCCTTTAAGCAAAATCATACTATGTGTTATTTTCTCCACAATCTATGGCTGTAGAAAATGCCACAGTACTACACCACCACTCCAAAGACTGCACAATCTACTGAATACAGCCTAGAAGGGGCTTCCTTTCTAACTTCACCCTTCTGATCACCTTCTGAATGATACAACAAACATGTCCCTGTTCATTGTAAGTTCAAACAGTTAAAAGCTTACAGTCCGATCCCTGCAGGAGAGATTCCAACTGGTTCATCAGTTGATTGGCTTACTTCCCTTAGCATATGTGGTAACCTCTGGCCCTGCTTGTCCTGAGCAGCTCCCAGCCTTGCAATTAGCCCTGCTGACCTCTGAAATCCTTAGTCTCTCTCGGCAACCATGCATTAAATCCCAGATTCAAGTGTGGAAATAGACTTCATAAAAAGCTTATTGCCCTATTTAATGCACTATACGCATGATGGATTCTGATTGCATAAGACTTGCTTAGCCTCTACTCAGTCTATTGAAAGTATGCCCTCAGCATTTTACATCAGTTAAGGTGCTACATATGGAAAAGAAAACAGGATCTAAGAGATTATGATCATATGACTTAATTTCTAATGTAACTTTAAAAAAGCCAGGGGCATATCCATCTGAGCTAGTAGGTTTTCCTCAGTATGAGGGAATGTATAAGAAGTCCTATGTATTTATTAAGTAGTGAGAAAAATGCCCTCTGTTCTAACTCAGGAACACTTTCATCTATATTTATTTGACATACTTCTGATTTGATCCCTGCCAATGGATGCTGGAGCTGAGCCATGGCATAAATTAAATTCTGCATGATGTGTTTTTATGGCAAATACTCTTGATGAGCCTTCTCAAAACTTAATGCCTTTTTTTCAGAAATTTCTATAATCACTAAACAATAACTATGGTATTAACATTTCACAGAACAGACACCTTTACTTATAAATATTTTTAAGACAGCCCCAATTTATAAATAACTAGTAAATCTTGGTGGGGAGTAAATTGGGTTTCATAACATTACCCTGTACACTTCTGAACTGCTGTAAGCTTTTTTTAAACCTTTAGTAGTTCTCAAAGCTCAGGAAGAGTGCTTCTGAGACTGTTAATTGAATTTTAAGTATTAGTTATTTGGTCTCTTTGATCCTGATACCATTGCTGCCTCTGAAATTCTATATTTGTTAAAAGTCTTGGGAGAATTAACTGAGGCTAGGAAGTTAAAATAGATGAAATTGATATTAGTTATGTATGTGACCTTCGGAACAACAAGCTTACATGTCCTATTACATAAATTAGTGGTATTTTATTGAAAAAACTCTTAAACTAGTCTTATCTTAAAATGCAGCAAATAGAACATTTTTTTTGGTGAATATTAGTATCTTGCAGTGTTCTCTTCATGTTGCTAGAAATGAAATTTAAGAGCTAGAAATCAATTCATATGAATTGTATTATTCTATTATTACTCTATTTTTGTCACAAAACTGTGACAAAGGGATAGGATAGTGGCATCATACCGATCACTTGTCAGAAATGTGTATGCCCTACTTAATTGTATATCCGGACATTGGAATTTATCAAGAAGTAAAAAATAATTTGTTGTGCACTTTAATAGCCAAAAGAACTGCAGTACAACATTGAAAGGCCAAAATTACAAGTAAAATGCAATAGTGAATTGTTATGATGTATGTTTCCTGCTTTGTTTTGAACTGGCCTTTTTTCAAGAGAAAAAATATGACTTACTTTTTTACTTCTCATTTGTTTTTTAAAAATTGAATTTTACCTTCAAGCATTTATTGCTTTTATTTTACATTATTTATATTATACAGCATCATTAATCTAGACCAGTGGTGGTATTCTACCGGTTTGGCCCGGTTCTGCCAAGCTGGTACCACTGATGAGCAGTGGAGATTGAACTGGTTCTCTCCACTGCTCTGCTATTGGGCCCCCCTGCCCGGACTTCCATACTCACATTTATTCCTTGCTTTTGAAATGCAGCTGCTTTGCGAGGCACAGCAGAGTGCTGCACAGCAGCTGCTGAAGCGACAGGGAGAATGCAGGCTTGCAGGATGTGAGTTAAAACGCCTCTGCGCCTGCACCCACCAAGCAACGTCCACCGAACCATTGGTAAAAATCTTTGAATCCCACCACTGATCTAGACCATATGATAAGTTAACATTTGTGTAACATCAAAAGATAACTGCAGTTTGGATCTCATCAGGCTCAAGTTTGACTCAGCCTTCCATCCTTCTGAGGTCGGTAAAATGAGGTCCCAGATTGTTGGGGACAATATGCTGACTCTGTAAACCATTAAGAGAGGGCTGAAAAGCACTGTGAAGCAGTATATAAATCTAAGTGCAATGCTATCGCTGCCATAACTATTTTTTAAAATCTTTATTGAAGTAAAATTTTCTCATCAAACTGAGAAAAGCTATTTTAGATTATTTATATGAATCCATTTGGGAAAAGGGCAAAAGTCAACAAGTCGCTGAATAGAACGACTGTCTTATTGAGACCTCAGCTCAAACAGAATCAATCATAGGATAATAAAATCAGTGATTTCAGTCTCTTTGTTCTCATACACACACACACACACACACACACACACACACTACGTATTCAGTAGCAGTGGTACATGCTGCTGGTGATAAATGTGCTGCAGCAATTCCTTTTTTATGGGTGTAATCAGGCCATAAACAGAAAAAGAGGATTGTATGTTTGTGTGTAGAGAGAATGCTTCACAGAGGCCAACAGACCATGCAAATCAAAACTCTGAATATATTTTCCTTTACTAACAGACCAATGCCTTTAAAAGGCAACAACAGCAATATCACATAGCAAAACAGTCAAGTAACCAAGAGATCTTCTGCATCCCTATGGAAAACACAGAGCAAACCTTATCCTGTGCACACTCCAGTCAGCCAGAGACCAAATCACAAGACCTATCAGCTAGCACTTCAAGCAGCTTGGCTGAAGAGCAGAATCTAAATCAGGAAAGCCAGAGCTGGAATATCTGCGCCACAAAGGAAGGTATCTCTATATATACACACACATGCAGATAGATAGTTGTAGAGTTGCAGGCAGCAAAAAGTGTGCCTTTTACCGGTTGCTTTCTCTGCATTGGCACCTATGCAAAATTAAATAAATTTTCCCTCCAGAGAAAATGGTTATCCAAACATCCTGGGCCAAAATTAAAGGCAGATCTGTCCAATTGGTACTCATACCACCCGACTGCAATAATATGCCTTCTGTGGCAGTTACAGAATAGTCCCTCCAGCAATAAGTATAAAAATAGCAGTGAAGGAGAAACATACCACGCAGTAAATGAAAAAACCCAAAGTGATCATTTTAATAAAAGTTATACACAACCAACATCATAAATGCTGAATGAGTATTTTACAAATAAAGTCAACTCTGCTACAAGACACTAACTGATTCACAAAAGAAAAGATGCTGCTTCGATTTATTGAGTGATTGGTCAATACTTAATTGTTATTCGATTTTAGACACTTTGCTACTAAAGTGAATACTTCAGGTGGTTAAAATTTATTTAAGTTGAAGCTTAAATTAACATTAATTTCAAAATTGATTATCTATTAAAAATCTTTGAAATAAAATTGCTACAGATTGTCTAATTGCTAACAGACTGAGAGTCAAAATCAACTCCTGTGGAAGTATATTGCATAGGAGTGTACACAATTAGCAACACCGGAGAAAATCTAATACAACTAAAAAAAAACAAATTGCTGATCGGGGCATCTTCAGATAATCTTTCTCTGCAGCTCTTAATGCTACATAAGTTCGATACAAATCAATAATTCAGATAATCAGGCCAAAACTACGTAGACTTGCACCTATATCTAAAAGTGTGTTAGGAAGCAATTGGCATCCATTGCAGGTTTCAGTAAAAACATCATGAAATATATTACTTAGCAATTGATTAATTAGTTCTGCAATTTGCACCAATTTCAAATTCCAGGTATTTTGTAAAGAAAGTCTCCCTGAGCACATTGCAATAATCAAGACAGGATATAATCAAGATATGACTGACATTAGGGGTGTCAAACTGGTGGCCCATGGGCCGGATGCATCACACATAGGCCATGCCCACCCCAGCTCAGCAAATGGGAAAAATATAATAAAACATCACGTGACAGCAACATGATGAGGTAAGTTTGACACTTGTGGACTAACTGCTCCCAATCGCAGTTGTCTCATAAAGGGCCAAACTGACATGCCAGCCATAATTGCAGAAAACCACTCCTCACCATAACCATTATCTTTAAATTTAGCAACAGCTGCATATCATGAAGCAACTTCTCTTACATTAAGCAATTGGGACTTTCTAACACCAGGAATGCAATCTTTTTCAAAATAAGCTGAACTTAAACTATGAAACAGACCTTTGGTCTTGTCTGAATATAATTTCAGCTTGTTCTATTTCATATAGCTTACTGTTAAACTTGTATAATGTTCAAGAGTACCAACTAACTCCTTAGAACTAGGTAGTAAAGAGCAACTGGAAATTATTAGCATATTGATAAAATCCCATTCCAAAACTCCTTGTGGATGTTTCAAGCAGATTTGAGCAGTGTGAGGAATAATCTGTCTGACTAGTTGCCAATCAGCAAGTCCCCTAATGTCACTTCTGAACATAGCTTAAGAAGAGAGGCCAGGACCATTGCAAAATGCTATGGACAATACCTAATCCTACCAGAGAGGAGAAGGATAATTTGACATTTTAAAGAGATGGCAGAACTGTGTTCTCCTCACATCCAGTTTCTAGCATTGGACTTCAATCAATAACATTTCGTGTCCAAAGCTTCAAATGGAATTCACCCAAGTCATAACTTCAACCCTTATTTACAACTCACATTTGGTTCAGCCACAAAAGAAAATACCTATCCACATATCTTAGCAAAAGCTGAAGAAGGAAACAAAACATTGGAAGGACAGCAATATATTTCTCCAGGAAGAAAACACTGCTCTTCTGAATATTGGTAGAATGAAACTATTCCAAAGAGACATACTATCTGAGAGAAAGATGTTGAATTATCTTTGGCAAATAAAATTGAAATTCCATAGACATTTTCAAGTGCTTTCATGCTACATATTGAATGTTTTACTTGTTTTACTTAGCCCCCATCTTCATATTTTCCCAGTTTTGTTCTCCAATTAACAGACGTGGCCATGAAAACCTTGTTAACCTCACTAATGTCATTAAGGACAGAAGAAAATGGCATTTTTCAAATTCCAATAGCCACAGAAAAGCTTAAAGAGTTGGTTAAGAGAGCACATCTTTGAAAAGTAATCAATGTTATCTTCTATATAGAGAAGAAAGGTTCAAAAGTAACAATTGTCAGTGATGCAAAAGTATGGAAAATGGAAAACAGAGGAACAAATAATTCCTGGGTGATATATTCAGCAATTAAAATACAGCACAGGATTTATTCAATTCATGGGTAGTAATTATATTTTTATACCTTATGACAAATTTTGGACAATCCCCAAAATGTTAAATTTCCCATTTTGATACTGATTGGTTTCTACTTTCCTTTTGTTTCTATTTTAATACTGCAATTTTGATAAAAGGACCGGGAAACAGAAAAACATCCATTTGTTTGAAAGAAGAAAATTCTCTGTTCAAGTATTATTTGCCTTTTAATTTAATGGAAGAGGTCTATATATTTTGTGCTAAACTAACATTTGAGATCATTCTGCACACTTTCCTGATTATCTAATACATGCAGAATGATTGGTTGAAAAATCTCTTGCTCCTTGATTCATACTAGGTGAGAGACAAACGTCCAGAATCTCTCACATCATTTCTGAGTGTCTAAAAAAACCTTCTGAGCTAAGATAACAAACTATTGTTTCTCTGAATTTCAGAAGCCTTATCATATACCAAACCCAGGGGGAAAGAGGCACTTTGACCTTCGTAATCTTTGAGCATAACCAAAGAAGTAACAACTATTTGCTCCTATTTTAAGATTGGAGAAAGTCAGGGAACATAATCCAACAACAAAATGAAAATATGAGAAACATATTTTCTCATATGGCCAAGAAAACAGGCAGAACTTTGGGTATTTCAAAAGAAATTCATTCACCATTTAATTAAGGTTTCATGAGAACGCTTTATAGTATGTTGTAGTTACAGTTTTTTATTGATATATTACTATTAGGAATGTTATCAAGCTTTATCATTCTTTGGCTTACAATATGAAATGTGGCAAATAGTTATGCTTGTCTCAATTATTAAATAAATATTATGACTCCCAAAGTTTTCTTCAGCTTACAACAAGGCAAAGGACAGAGGGAGAGAGAAAAGGCAGATTTCAAAAATCATGAGGGGTTGTGAGAGAGATCAAAATCAATTATTTCCTTAGTTTTGAAGGAGTAGTTGAATGGGGCTTTTTTCCCCTGAGGTAATTCTAAAAGATCTAGAGGCAGAAAAAATTCTAATCATTGCTTTTGACTTTCTATTGCACATCTGAAAAAGGTCCTACTGTGATGAAGTAATTCAATCCTCAAGTCGTGATTTAGTACGATAGGGCAGCCTCTGCAGATAAAGCCATTGCACAAGAAATAGAACCAATATTTCTAAGGGCTCTAAAGTCCATTTGCTTTAACTCCAAAGAAAAGTAAGTATTGTAAGTCTCTGCACATTATTCACAGATATGTTTGTCAGATTTACACACCTACTCACTATGAGTAACTCAAGAGCCTGGAAGCACAAGACTTCCCTTCAGCTAAATTAACTTCCTGATTTATAGCGTATGGTGTTTATGTGTTTCATACCACAGAATCTCTTTCTCTTTACTGCCTGTGGCCTTATTAGAAACTTCCAGGGAAGAAGAAGCTATATAGTGTTGAACAAACCTTGTTCTATATGTTCTACCTTCAGGGTTTGCTGCATATGGAGAAAAGAGTAATGGAATTAGTGTTATAATATGTAGAGGAAACTAAATAAATCAGGATTGGAGTATTTGATTAAATAGTCTTTTTCTCAGATGCCTCATTCAAGTAACACTATAATAAATAATAGGGACAGGGATTTTCAGTCATGATATTTCGGTTGTAAATTGTCATTCCAAACAAGCCTGTAATAATCTGTCTGGTACTTAGATGAAGATCATATTCTTTCCATCATAATTCTAACAACTTTTATTATCTTGAAATCCACTTTACTGATCTTTTATTGATAGCAATTTTACTTATTTAGGATGATAGTAGTTTATTTTAGATTGTTCTATTTATTCACTTAATATTTATTTATTCATTTACAATATTTGTAAACTATCCCAACCAATTACGTTTTTGTACAGTAATTAGGCAGTGAATGATCTCATAAACTGAAATATCAATGGCATGTCTACCTAAATAAAGAAAAAAAAATACTGCTTATAAATAATGAAGCAAACTGTTTTTGGTCACAGATAAGATTTTTCCACATACTGCCACCACTAAACTATTCAGCCCAAAAACTGAAAAATTGAATGTCTGCAAACAACCCTGGGAAGCCATCCCTAACTAAGAAATTATATTAATTTGTGTTGATTATTGAGCTTACTATTACACATATTTGTTTGTTTGTTTGTCCATCTCTCCACCCATCCATCCATTAAAACAGGAGACTATGAGAACAAACTGAATTTTAGTATTTCCATTAAATGAACTAAACATATTTTAATGTGTTCTATGTCCCAATTGTGTCAGGGTGCTACAAGGCACTTATTTTGCCTTGATATCTTCTTATTTTAAATGTCATACTTGCTATTTATTCAGTGCATCCGAATGCATCATGTTGAAGTGAACTGCCATTTTTAGGATCGTACCAAGTATATGATGCCACTTTTCCCAATATAAATCAGGTTGAGCCTCCCAAAAAATCCCAACCTTAAAACCCAATTTAGGCTTTGATGAAAGTCTAAGCAGATGATGTTTGCATTAGATGTTTGGTCATGTTGTATAATCTGGAACAAAATATAGCCTTGGGGTCAAATATTGCTAACCTCTGGAATAGTTAAACTATAGAATTGATTATCACAACACATACCAGTATTTTGAGCATTAAAGGAAAACCAGATATGTTCATGGGGAAATAAGACTTTTAAAGAAGGTTATATATTGTTGCTTGTACCCGATGCTCATGCCCTGTTTATGGGCTTCCACTAGCAATTTGAATGCTGCTTTTTGTGTCCTTATATTTAATCCTGTTCTCCTTGAAAACTAATGGATTTTGATCTTGAATCTCAAAGTTTTATGAGGTAAAGTATACGTTTCTCGCTGTGTGGGTGTCGATGTACATAGTCAATGTAGTCTCACAATACTGATGGAGAAGCCAGACATAATGCAATCTCCAAGTTGAGAATCAATGTTTGGAGCTGGGGGCCACCAATATCCTGGCACATTAAGGCTGCAAATAGCATATTGGACAGGGGATGCCCATGCCCTGTTTTTTCTTGGTCACACACAATCTTGATATTCAATGCAAAGCTTTTAGACTGAATTTCAATGTTATATAGGAAGTCCTTGACTTACAATGGTTTGCTAAGTGACCATTTGAAGTTACAACGGCACCCCCAAAAAGTGATTTTTGACCATTTTTCACACCTATTACCACTGCAACCTCCCCATGATCATGTGATTTATATTTGGATGCTTGACAACTGACTCACATTTATGATGGTTGCAGTGTCCCAGGCTCATGTGATTATCTTTTGCAACTTTCTGACAAGCAAAGTCAATGGGGAAGCCAGATTTACTTAACAACCATATTACTAATTTAACAACTGCAGTTATTCACTTAACAAACGTGGCAAGAAAAGTCAGAAAATGGGGCGTAACTCACTTAACAAATTTCTCACTTAACAATATAAATTTTGGGCTCAATTGTGGTCATAAGGTGAGGACTACCTGTACCATATTAACGAATTGCAAGGTTGTTGTTTTAATCCTTATATGCTGTCCATAGTCACTACTATGAGACAGAAGCCATATAAATCAAATATATAAACTAAGTAAGTGAAATAGACATTGGAAAGTGAGAAACTGTCATCACTAAAACCTTGCCTGATGGACGAGCAAGTCAGATCAAGTGAACAAATAAAGATGCTGCCAGTTCATTCTTCAAACAATAAACCAAAATGGACTAATGGGGAACAGTACTGAATCATTCATAACAGGCAGAGGCAAACAGAACAAAAAAAAGCCACAAAGAATCAGTTGGAACATTTGATAAGAGGGGAATGTTTCCTTTCATATGCTTCACAATTGCCTTAAAATGCTTCTGTTTCTTCTGTTAAACAGAAGGAACAGCTTTTCTTCACACACTTTCCGAGCCCTCTGATCATGTCCTAGTGGGAATGTTTTAATTATAATTCAGAGTTGGAAGGGACCTTGGAGGTCTTCTAGTCCAGCCCCCTGTTTAGGCAGGAAACCCTACACCACTTCAGACAAATAGTTATCTAATCTCTTCCTAAAAACTTCCAGTGTTGCATTTACAATTTTTCAAGGCAAGTTGTTCCACTGATGAATTGTTCTAACTCTCAGGAAATTTCTCCTTAGTTCTAAGCTGCTTCTCTCCTTGATTAGATTCCCACCCATTGCTTCTTGTTTTCCCCTCAGGTGCTTTGGAGAATAGTTTGACTCCCTCTTCTTTGTGGCAGCCCCTGAGATATTGGAACACTGCTATCATGTCTCCTCAAGTTCTTCTTTTCACTAGACTAGACATATCCATTTCCAGCAACCATTCTTCATATGTTTTAGCCTCCAGGCCCCTAATCTTCTTTGTTGCTCTTCTCTGCACTCTTTCTAGAGTCTCAACATCTTTTTTACATCGTGGCAACCAAAACTGGATGCAGTATTCCAAGTGTAGCCTTACTAAGGCATTATAAAGTGGTATTAACACTTCATGTGATCTTGATTCTATCCCTCTGTTTATGCAGCCAAGAATTGTGTTGGCTTTTTTGGCAGCTGCAGCGCACTGCTGGCTTAGATTTAAGTAATTGTCCATTAGGACTCCAAGATCCCTCTCACAGTCACCACTATTGAGCGAGGAACCACATATACTGTACCTGCGCATTTTGTTTTTCTTGCCTAAATGTAGAACATTTTTTGAACTACTCAGTCAAACTGAAAAAAAATGAAGGAGACCAAAGATCCTTGGAGTTAAATCTTGTCAATCAAGAACTGCTTCAGCCATTACTTACAAATTTTCAAGCTACAAACCTTCACTAATATGAACAAACTTGTGCACAAGTTCAACCTAGAAGGTCCTGGAAATCAGAAGAATATTAGTTTACAGTGCGTCAGATACATATATGTTTGTTTGGAATTGTGAATAAAATGGATTTACAAACAACCTCTTGGAATATAACCTATTCATCAGTATGTACTCTAAAAATGTCACCAAAAAAGAGTCCCAAAATCATTATCTACCTAGATTGTTCACATTTTTATTTAAATTGTTATTTTTCCATGTTTGAAGATGATTTCCCAGCTAGCAATCTTCAAATCTCCATTATTTACTGGGATATATACATACACACACACACACACACATACACATACACATATTTATAGCTTTAGACAAGAACTTTTGGATGTTGTTTTTCCCATTAATACCTATATTAATACCTGTATAACTGGATCAAACAAAATTTCACACATCTGATGAGGAAATTATTTAGTGATGACTGCAAGCAGGAGAAAAATACACAGACAGAATAAAAAGAAAATAACATTTTGATTCCAGGCTCTGTTTCACTCTTCTCATTCAACAATTGCTGAAACTGAAAATGCACTATTAGAAAGCACTACATTTTCTTGAAAAGAATGCAGAATCTAAATTACTGGGGATTTTAGTTTTTTTAAAAAATTGACAAACATTTGACAAGCAACTCTGCCTCCCTACAACCAGAAAGTCAAACAGAAACTGAACCAACAAAAAAAAAAAAAGGGGGGGGGGGGCAGAATAAACATTTTGGTTTTATTTCTCAGCCAGAACAGAAACAGATCCATTGTCAGCAAGCATTTGTTGAATCTGAGCTAGAACACAACTGTGAAGGAGGAAAAATCACATTGTTAATTTACAGTAATACTTCATCCAAACAACAAATAACTAATCTGACAAATGGCTTTGCAAGAACCAATATCACAATCTGAAAGAATTTAAAAAAGAAAAGCAATGTCTCCGAGAAATTATTTTTGTCAGTTTTGACAGGCTTCTTTACTTTCACTATTACACTAGCCAAGATTTGGGACTGGAAAACATTAAGCTGAAGTAGAGTTACTTCCTTCTTGTGACAAGGGCTTAGTTCTACACATAGCTCTAATTTAAGAGTTGAAATTAAACTGTACAAATAAAGAACATATTTGTAAACACTAACCCTGGGTTGCTTTGTTTTTGCATATTTGGTTAATTTCATGCTGCAGGCTGCTGTGAAACAAGTATCAGAAGAATAATATGAAGTACATATGTGTCTGTCTGTCTCTGTGTGCATGAAGAATTAATGCAATGGTTCAATAATTTATATGTAGCAACTCACTTTTTCAATGCAACTGTATCTTTTCTACTCTCTAAGTCTGTCTTTTACTATAATAAATATAGAGCTACTAACTCGACCCATGCCTCGCTACGAAGCTGTGGTTGGGGTTAGTTTTGGGGGTGGAAAATAAGGGGGGAGGGAATTCTGCCTCTGCCTACCAGCATCCATCAGTATTCATTTGGCTAGCATCCTGTCAGTGTGTGAGAGAGTTGAGGGCTGTCTGGAAACCGAAACAGTATTTGCTATGTGAGCAAAAAGAAGACAGCAAAGAGCCTGGGCGTGGCTTAGCTCAACTGTTCTGTAGTAAAGTTGCTTGGTGCTGTGAAAATTAAACTGAAACTAAAACACCTCTCCTCTGCTTGTGTTTTGCATTTGGAACAGATTTATTTTCAGGTGGGGAGGGGGAGTAGAACTCCTTAGCATCAGAGCATGTTAATAATAATATACAAAATACTAATGTTCTGATGGTCATTTCAAAAAATGAGCACCTAGAAGCCAAGAGGAACATATGTGCCAAACTTCAGGTTTGTAGGCTTTACGATTCTGGAGATTTTGTCATGATGTGTGAGTGGTATTTTGCTTTTTTTATATATAAATTAGCACTTTAACTAACAATTTGCAGTCTTTGTCTATTGCCTATCAGACTTTATTTCTAGAGGAGTGGGTTTCTGAACCTGAGCAGGCAGGCTTCAGGCCAGGAAAGTCCTGTACTGGCCAACTGTTGAATCTCACACAGTACATCGAAGATGGGTTTGAGGAAGGGCTGATAACTGGAGTAGCTTTTGTTGACCTCTCTGCGGCCTACGATACAGTGAACCATAGGATTCTTACAAGGAAAGTCTTTGAGATGACCAAGGATGTCAAGCTGACACAATTGATCCAGAACCTGCTTTCAAACCGGCGGTTCTATGTGAATCTGAATGGTACCCACAGCAGATGGCGGAGACAGAAAAACGGTCTCCCGCAAGGAAGCGTCCTTGCCCCGCTTCTTTTCAACATCTACACGAATGACCAACCAATCCATCCAAGTACAAGGAGCTACCTGTATGCCGATGATCTCTGCACTGCCTCACAGAAGCAATCCTTTGAAGAGGTGGAAAAAGCACTCAGTGATGCTCTGGCAGGTCTAACTCCTTACTATGCCGCAAATCACCTACGTGCAAACCCAGAGAAGACTCAACTTAGCGTCTTCCACCTTAAGAACAGAGATGCTAACCGACAACTGAGGGTCAGATGGTATGGAAAATGGCTTAAACACACCAATAAGCCGATCTATCTAGGTGTCACACTGGATCGTTCCCTTACTTACAAGGAGCACATTGCCAAGACAAAGGCGAAAGCTGGAGCAAGGAACAGCATATTGAAGAAGCTTGCTAATACAAGATGGGGAACAGATGCCAAAACTATCCGCACCACAGCTCTTGCTCTATGCTTCTCCACTGCCGAATATGCAGCCCCTGTCTGGTGTAGGTCATCCCATGCTGCAAAGATCGACCCAGTCCTGAATGCAGCTTGCAGAGTTATCTCTGGATGTCTGCGTCCAACAAGAGTAGATGACCTTTACTTACTGTGTGGTATTGCTCCACCACACATCAGGCGAGAGGTCTCAGCACAGATGGAGAAAACCAAGCAAGAAGTTAACCCTCGCCACCCACTCTACAATCGTGAACCGGCTAAAAAGAGACTCAAATCCAGACGCAGTTTTCTCCATTCAACCGAATCCCTTGATGACACCGCCCACAGTCGAAGGATTACCCAATGGTCCAACCACCTCCAGTCTGTGACGCATCAGCTCTCCTATGAACCAAGTGAATCACTTCCTCCGGGTTCAAGTGAGGCATGGCCCATCTGGTCATGCCTGAATCGCCTACGGACAGGAACAGGACGATGCAAAGTCCTCATGCAGAAATGGGGCTACAATAGGGATGGAGAAACTGCTTGCGATTGTGGGCAGGATCAGACAATGCAACATCTTTTGGTCTGCCCCCTCCTACCAGAGCCATGCACTGTCAATGACCTGGAGACTTTCAACACCAAAGCCAGATCCTGCGCTCTGCACTGGACAGGACTTGTGTAGTGACTCGAGAAGAAGAAGGTTTCTGAACATATTATCTCTGCAACTGTTTCTGTTATTCTGTAATCCACTTTTGTAAAGGGATTCGGTAGACTTTCCTTTTTTTAAAAAACCTCATCTTTTTACATCTCTCATGTGATTATTCTCGAATATTTGTCTGATTTCCCCCCCTTACCCTTTTACTCTATTTGTTGACATTCGTGATATCTTTCTTTGTTCTTTCTCATTTGACATTGGAAGTCTGTGTTCACTTATCATATGTCGTTCACGTACCTCAAGGTTTTAATCTTTTATTAGCGTGTAATTGTTATGAAAGCTACTTTAAAATTTTTCATTTTGCTTTAGTTTTCATGATGCCCTTTCCCATATGGCAAACAAAATCTGCATTTATACATATATAGTGTTCTTCAATAGCACCACTAACAACATCATTTATTGAACAATTAATCATTTGAATAATGATAATTTTATGAAAAAAGAATAGAATAGAACAGAACAGAATAGAATAGAATAGAAAAGAATTCTTTATTGGCCAAGTATGATTGGACACACAAGGAATTTGTCTTGGTACAAATGCTCTCAGTGTACATAAAAGAAAAGATACATCATCAAGAATCAAAAAGCTCCTTACCTATTCTGATATTAAAAGTTTTTCCCAGTCACTGATATTTTTTCTACTTTGTTTTTTTATATACAAAGTCAGAAGGCTTCATGTCAGATAAAGGGCATGGAATTACTCTCTGAAGTAGGGAAGATTCTTGGGTAATAATGTATTTCCAGTTTCATAAAACTTCCATATGCAATGGGACGGCTTTAATCTCTAATCACAAGACAAACCCAAATTTGAAAATGGACTATATTCCTAGCTTTTAGCATCACATGATATTCCTGGCATTGTGCTGAGTTCTAGACCATCTCATGTGTTCAGCAAATGCAAATAATGAATGGATGCTGAAGTACATCAGTGAATACTCATTTCTGTCCTCTGAAAGAGGGAACAAAAAGATATTTCAGCTGTTCAAATTCAACAATTGAAGTTTTTTTATTTGATTTGATTTCAGGTACATAAGCATTCAGTAACCACTTTGGCATACCTAATCAGTTCAGTTTGCTTAACATTTTGCTTAACCTCTTACAAAGAGAAACGAAGAGAAATGAAATGAGAAATGTCAAGCAAGCAGGCAATTTCAGAATAGGGAAAGGAATACAAGACAAGTTAGCCAACAGAAAATGGATAGTGAAAACACCAAGTGAGTATCAAAAAGAGACCCATCTTTTATTGACTATAGTACAGCAGTCTTTGATTAAGCAGATCTTGCCAGAAGGAATGTATGTCAAGGAATGGATATGTCAGAACGCTTGATTATTTTTATGCGAAACCCTTGAAGTGAAGAAGAACTGTAGCAAGAAGTGAATTTATAAAAACAGATTCATTCAGAATAGAAAGAGAGTTAAACAACAATGTACTGTATATTGTCCTCGTATCAGGATAGAAAAATTACAGAAGTGTCTTTGGAAGAGCTACAACTATAATTTGTTCAATGTTTCTCTGTTCACTACAGCAAAGAGAATATTCCCAATGTTTGTTCTCTTTGAATTGCAGTAAGTCTAGTGGAGTTATATCTGATATAATTATGGGAATGATTGGACTTAGTTTTTACCTATACCATCCTGATTACTATAGGTGTAGAAATTTCAGTAGGCTGTAGGGGATATGTTATTCTTAGAAAGCAGATTACAAGTCTTCCCTATGTTTCATTGAGATAGAACAATATAATGATCAGTGTTTTCCTTCTTGCTCCTCTATATATAGAGGCTTCGTTGGGGGCTTTATAGTCCAAATACCTACACATATTTACAACCCAAACAATTGATTTCAGCATTCCTCAGCAAAGCTGATGAAGTTACAGATGTTGGTTTTTCGTGGTGTATATAAGTGGCTCATCAATAAGTATAAGGATGCATAACACTACATTTCAGATTTTATCGTTCCAAATGAGGCTTCTCATCATCCTATTTCAGTCATCCTATCTAAACTGCATAATTTTAGAGATTGCCAAGTTAACAGTGCATCTCACTTGAACCTTTTTATCATTTTCTTCCACTACTTTCAATTTTTTGTTTATCATGTCCATTAATTTCTGGTGAGGCAAAGATACATATCCTGGTAAGAGAACATAAACAGCAACGTATGAAAAACAGGTTATCATTAGGGAAAGGCATATATGAACAAACAGGGTCATTTCTATGTTTGCAAGTTATAGCATTTTGCCCACCTTTTGTTGAAGCAATATGAAGCCTATTGTCATCCTTGTTATGTTATTTATTTACTTGATTGATATAATTCAAATAATAATAAATTGTTAAATAGTTAAACTACCCAATTCCCAGAGATTCAGGGCAGTTTACAAATTATTAAAAATATTTACAAACAAGAAAAAAGCAAGAAAGCAACACAAAAGAAAAGAAACAAGACTGGTAGAAAAAAGAATTTCCCTGATGGGAAATTCTTTCCCCCAGATGGGAATAAAGAAAAAGAATTAAAGTGGTTTTTAATCATATCACCAAAGGTCTGGGTCTTCAAAGACTTTGAAAGACCTATAGACTGAGAATCGTTCAAATATCAGGATAAACTTCATTCCACAGAAAAAGTACATTTCCAAAGTATTTTGGCATTGTTTAACTGAAAGAATTTTGACCCTGCCAATCCTCCCAAATCAGATCAGCCAGGCATTTACAAGAATATGGTAAGTCATACAGCAAAAGCAAAGTGTTTGTCTGATAGCCTATGGAATACAGAATAATCCTAATTTATTTCACTACAAATTGAGATTATTTGGGGAAAAATAGGTGGGTACCAATACGTTTGGCCACATCTTTATGTTAGGTTGCAAACTATTTCAAACCATGGCTACAAGCTGCCTCTGAAAGGTACATAGAAACAAGTAAATCAAGCATGCAAGAAAGTTGCTACTGCTTGTGCTGGATTTTCTTTTTTCCCTGCTTGTGACTATTCTGTTTATCTTGTTTTCATTTTGCTTTCTGTCTATTATATATGTGTATATGTGAATGCATATTATTCCAGGCTATCAATACCATTGCTCAGTTGTTTGCCTCTAATACATCGTTTTACTAGAATTTACCAGAAAATGTTCTTTTTTACTTTTAAAGCTCTGCAATCATGATCTCTAAGGAAACACCTAGGAATTTATACATAAAAGATGTTACATTTACTCTTTTACACAGGAATTCATGGTGGTTTGCAGTGATCCCACTTCCCGTTTTATCAAACAACCCCATGAGAACGAGTGATAAGAGCCAAGTCACCTAGTGAATTTCCATGGTTGACTTGATGCTGGATCCTCCTTCTTTTAGTCCAATATTTTAATCAATATATTTGGCTTTTGAAGCTCCTTAAATTTGCACCAATTAATATAGGAACAATGCTGTCCAAGTCTGAGATTATGTAGGTGGGGCTTTGGGAGACCTACTGCCTTCTGAAAAGGTTTCCCTGCTGTTATTAGAAAATAGGCCCATCACCATAATGTGAACAGTCACAAAAGAAATGGGTCATATACAAAACAAAGAAAAAGGAATGAGAAAATAAATCAATGCATCTGTAACTTTTTTGTTTGTAATTCTTTTGAAGTCTGCAATCCATAAAATCTGAATACCTAAGCCAATCAATATGTACCCATTGTCCTCACCTCTTCCTTCTCGCTTTCCATTTTGAGGTTGGTAATGAGAAAGTATAGATAAGCCAGAAAAAGAGTGAGAGTACACATGTCCAGATTTGTTTCTGACAGATACCAGTACCTTTTTCCACATTCTGATAGAGTCTATGGCAGGTTAATAGGTCTTAACAAGATTAGCATTATTTCTACATCCCATCTAAATCTTTGGTCGGGAAAGTCAGGGTCCATTATTAAATATATGAATACTACTTATGGAAACAAGAAAGAAAAATGTAAGACTAAGACATGAAATAAATAATTCTTATTAGACTGAAACAAAATAGAAGCCAATGAACTAAAGAAGTACCATGTATGATTTCACATTCTTGTGTACATACCAATACCACATAACTCCAACAATTCTTGGCAGTTAATACAGATCACGAATATACAACATATGGTACTATGTTGTTTCTAAACTAAACAGTTTAAAATGTCTTGGTTAACAGAAATGTTCTACATCCATTCTTTGTAAAACTGCCCTCTTACTTTTAAAGCCATATAAACCAGCAGTAGCTTCAGCGAATGAAAACTATGAACATAAAGCATCAGTTAATCCAGCTGGCCATACTCTCTTCATGATGTGAAAGTGCCACATTATTCTCTACATCCTATCAGGCTACATTTTTAGACCAATATTAATCACTCTTTTTCATTTCTTATCATTCATTCAGACACTGCTGTTTCTCATGGACATGTTCATAAAATGCCTGTCAACAATCATTGTAAGTACAAAACAATTAAATTGGAGTCATTCCAGTGCAGTCAATCCTTAGTCTTAGAGGTAAAAAATGCCTTCTGATAATTAAATGGTGACAATTCTGAATTTTCACAATCAACTTGTTTATAAAGTTCTATGGTGAATGTCTATGGAGATTCTCAGTCATCCAAGTCATAATTGTCTCAAAGGTGTTTTTTTCTTCTTCAAAAGGTAACTGGGCTGTTTTTTCCTTGAGGAAGAAGAAAACAGTTTGCTTCTCTTCCAAGAAGCTTCATTAGTTGTGGTGGTAATCCTTCCATTCTCCCCACCATCACAACTGATGAAGCTTCTTGGATGAGAAGCAAAACTTCTTTCTTTTTTCTCAAAGGAAAAACCAGACCAGTTACCTTTAGAAGGAAAAAAAACCACCTTTGACAGAGGTGGCATTCAGCAGGTTCTGACCAGTTCTGGAGGATCGGTAGGGGAAATTTTGAGTAATTCGGAGAACCGGCAAATACCACATCTGACTGGAGATTTTATAGTATCCTTCCCCTGTCATGCCCACCAAGCCATGCCCATAGAACCAACAGTAAAAAAAAAAAAATTGAATCCCATCACTGACCTATGGTGAATGGTTTCTTGTCAAGGGTTGTGACTCCAGACCCACCAACTGTCCCTTGAGGCATATCACATATTCCATCAAAACCCCAAATGAAGAGTTATGAACACCTGCTATAGAAGACACTAGTGTTGAGTGCCAGAAGCTAACTCCAGAACCAGCGAAATGATGAGGTGTTTTAAAAGATTTTTTCCCTTTGCAAATGATTGGCCATGAAAAATGCATGATATGATGTTTATGCTTAGCTTATCTGGTGATGCTATATGTATTTATTACAACCTGATGCACTTTGTGGAGATTTTTCTGGTTGTTGGTTACCCAATTGAAGGATATAGGCATTTGAATATACCATTGTCCAAATTTTGTACTGTTAAGTACAACGTATTTCTAGATCCATGGTTTGGTAAATTGTCAGATAATTATCATAAAAGTCATTTGTTGTGATCAGTTCCTAGCCAATAGCAATCTGGTGCATATACAGTATTAGGATCATTTGTTAAGTATTCTGATAAAAAGAAGTCCAGAAACCAAATGTGCCAAGATTAAATTCACAGAATTATTCTGCTGAGATTTCTGCTTCAGTAAAACTTGGCAAAACTTTGCTGTGGAGAAAGATGCCTGCTGACTACTGCCCACACTTTATAGACTCTCAAAATAAACAAATGGATCCAATCTATACAGCTGTCTGGCACTAAATTTACACCTCTCTGAGTGGAATCTATGTTGAAAAGCAATTTAGATTAACTTTCACTTAAAAATATAATGCCACACAAAGGCATTATTTCCACAGCTTAACCATTCTGCCTCTTGCCTTTCCATAATCACATCA
Source organism: Laticauda colubrina (assembly GCA_015471245.1). NCBI lineage: Eukaryota > Metazoa > Chordata > Lepidosauria > Squamata > Elapidae > Laticauda > Laticauda colubrina. The sequence goes on along the minus strand of BLBF01000003.1, from coordinate 93,951,001 downwards.
TTTCAGCTTTATATTCAAAGCATATACACTTTTAACTGGAAATAAATCCCACTAGTTTCAACAGGATTTAACTTTGGAACTGAAGTGAAGTAGCTCCAAAAGAGTTTTCTTTCTATGAAGTTTTCTGAATATGCTGTTCCTCTATTAGTTTCAATTTGTATGTGACATTTGCTAAAGACAGGAAAGCTAGCAGTGTTAAGAATATAATGCTGCTTGCTTTTCTGTCTGGAATACAAAATATATTCTAGAATAAAATAATTCGAACCATTTCAAAATCACAAGAAATGTGAGTCCTAATTTATTATATATAAATAGTTCAATGAACATTTAGAATAACTAACTACTCAAGATGAGGAAGTCTGTATAAGTTTGAGATAATTCAGAAAGTTTTATGGAAATGTGTATGAGTTGGATGTTCCTTGGACCACATGAGGTTGGATACATACTATAGAGCAGGGGTGTCAAACTTGCATCATCACAGCGGCATCACATGATGTATTATGTCTTTTTCCTCCTTCACTAAACTGGGCATGGGTGAGGCCAGCGTGGGGCACATCCGGCCCATGGGCTGTGAGTTTGAAAGCCCTGCTATAGAGTGATTTTTCAGTTTTAAGTCAGAAAGAAAATATTAATTACAAAACATATATTTGTGTTTGATTGCTCCTACTTCCTTTATTTGCTAATTTATGCTTTATTTTGGAATGACAAAACAAAATTGTTATTCAGGATGGGAGATGAGAGAGATACAGTAGCAAAAACTGTTACGATAGAATGGAAGAACAAACTATAGTTTAAATCCATAGTATATTTTTTTAAAAAATGAAATACTGATAAGAACAATAATAAAAAATAACTTTGTCACTCCCAAGAATGCAGATAAAGATCTAGGGCATCCAAAAAGAAAAAGATAAGATAAGAAAAAAATAGAACGCTTCACTAATAGTGACTATGAAAGTCCAGTGACTTTGAAAGACTATGAAAAAGTCTATGAAAGAGTCTATGAAAAAAACAAAGTCCAGTGACTTTGAAAGACTTTGAAAGACTTTGAAAGACTATATAATAGTGACTATGAAAGACTATGAAATGTGGCTTCCCCACATTTTTGTTCAGAGCTGAAATATGTAAAACAGGTGAAGAACCTATATCCCTCATCTTCCTCACCCCAATGAATGAAACTATTTTTTTAAAATCCCATTGTTCTCCTAAAAAAAACTTTATCACATTTGTCAAAAAAATCCTACACTTTTTATTCATTCAACTAATGAAGACAATCATTCCAATTGCAACAGCTTATGCAATCAAAAGACGCATTATAAAAAAATCTATGAATTCATTGGACATTATCTGACAGAAGCTAAAGCAGTTTATTGTAATCAAACATAGTTTACATTTCCAACTATCAATTAAAGAAGATGTTTCAGAATAAAGAAATACTTTCCAGGGTAGCCTGTGATGTGATTTTTCTTTTAAATATTAGCATATAGAAAAGGAAACCCCCTTTCTTATTCTTCTAAGACAGAATTCCAGAAATCTTGCAATACCTGGTGTATCAGCAACAGACACAAACTCAAAACTTGCAGCACAGAATGCAACCTGGTGGTTAATGCATAAACTGTATCAGTTCAATGCTCAGCAGGCCCAGTCCAATGAGAAACCAGCCTGCAGGCTCTATTATCTAAGTGTTGCAATGCAGTCATTTTGGGAAATATCCTCTCCAACAAGATATAAAAGGTATTTAGATAAGTAAAATTAAATACTTTCAAACTGATGAGTTTCCAGCTTCCTGTACGATAATCAACATTCAGAAGACTTTGAGATCCATTTCCTTCTGCAATGTTTGCTGCAGAAGGAAAAAAGGGAAGAAAGTATTCATGGTAAGTAACAGAAAAGAACTGAAATAATTCAGAAAGAGGAATAACATTCATTCTCTACTAGCTGCCTGACACTTTAGCCTCGTGAAACAATCTGATCTTGTGCAGCTTTCCGATTTCATTGAAAACTCAGCAGCCCATCTGTAAGCAGAGGCAAGCTCAGTACAGTATTGTAGTAATGGAGAATGACGTCAAGAGGCAAGCCTAGGAACCACCTCCCTCTTCTAGTTACAAGCAAAGCATGTGACAGCATTCAAGGCTGGAGCCTTCACTGCAGTTTCGTCAGAGGTTAAAGTACAAGTACAAACCACTGTTACAACTTCAATCATTTCCAAAGCAATCACATGCCACTTCTGTTTCAGACTTTAGCCTTGGGCACACGCAAAGGGAAGAGAAAAAGTAATCCAGAGATTAACAACACCTTCTAATAATGCACCCAAAGCATGCATTAACCCACCAGAAGCACTTTGGGGATGTACCTTCTAAATTACATATTTGGACTGATGCTACTTAGATACAAAGAGCTGTTTATTACATCAGAGCTTGTGAAAATAGTCTTTGTACATGGTTCAGATTTTCAGGAAATGCTCACTCATTTGGTTTTTTTCATATCCAACATGCAAAAAATACAGATTCCAGTACCTCCATTTACATCTGCAAATGTAGAATATACAAGGCCAGACATCTCAGGTTTTTTCTATCACTATCCAAAAAGTTCCACTTTTAAGTATACCGACTGTATTACTAGTTGCAGAATGTCAGATCTTTCATCTGTAAGAACACAACCAGAGGGTTTTATACAAATCTCTGAACTTTTCTGCCTGAGGGTTTGTTGCTGGTATTTTCTGAAAGCAAATGCATCTTTATATTGATCTATGAGAGTTTTCTAGTTCTTTATCACCTAAATAACCCCTTGCAAAGTAAAAATCCCTACTTACTAAATATTCCATTCCTTTTTTTCTAATCCAGATGTCACCATTTTGTATCTAATTCTGTGAAAAGTTCATCCACACACCCCCTCCCCCCAGTTAGCACTGTTGCATGACACACTGGAAAGCTCCAGTACTGGCCCTGGAACAGAAGTGTTCTGACTACAGACTACCAGCTTGGAGCCGGTCCAGCCTGGTTCTATCTCCCAGATGAACACAAATATGTTTTGGATGAATTGGTGTGACTGAGATAAAGCTCTTCCTGCTTGTCTAGGACCAAACCAGAGTGAATTTTCCCCAGCTTTCTTCGAATCAATTAAATGAAGAAACCTGAGAGATGGCAGGAGGAAAGAAGGAATACTATTACATGCCACTCCCCAAATTAAGGCCATTTCTACTTATGGGGAGACCTGGAAGACAAAGGAGGCATAGAATTGTAACCATTGAAAACTCTGCAACAGCTCAGGACTTGAGCTATGTATGATGAAGTATTCGCTCTAGAGCTCCTCTGCTTCTCCTCATGGAAAGGAATGCAGCCTGCTGCCCTTCCAGCAGGAACCTGCTCGTGATCAGGAAGGGCTGCCAAAAAAGCCTTAATCTGATTTTGACATGCATCTCGGTCCAAAAGGGGCAGCAATCTGCAAAATTGCTTATTTGAAGCAACTAAGGTCATCACCACCCCCCTCACCCTAAAGCTGCGGGTATATAATCAGCAATGACTCACACATACAACCCAAAGACATGAAGTGCTCCCACCAGCAAAATCCCTAAGAGAAAAGGGAAGAGGAAGGGGGTCAGCATCCATTTATCCTTGTTTTCCCACAGTCAAACTGAATTGCTGCCAATCTTGCCTCCCCACGATCAAAGAAAAAGCAACAGCAAGCCCAAAGGAAGGAAGGAAGGAAGGAAGGTGGGGGGGGGGGGAGAGTAACTAAACATTGTACCCGGCTCTTTTCATTTCTCATGGATAGCACCCTCAGGCTCTCCCATTCCTCCTTCCATAGTTTATAATTCGGGGGCGGGGGACCGAAGGGCGTTCAGGTTTGGGGGGAAGGTAAGATGAAAGGGAACAGCTCTGCAGCACTGCAAAAGCCAAGGCTCGTTATCTGGGACACCAGTCAACTGATCCGCTCGTCCACGTGTGAGTGGTGCTGAAAAGTGTTCGGCTGGGTTTCCAGAGTAAGACGGATAGGAAGAGGGATGGATGCACAGAGCCATCCTCAACTTAAAAGTCCCTCCAAGAAAACGCTCTTCTTCTTTTCCGCCGGGTTCTATTTAATCTGCAGCGAGCAGAGGACCAGCAACCTTCCGCGGGGGGGGGGGGGGGGGGGGGGGGGGGGTTTGGCAACATACAACCTCCCTTCCTACTTTCGTCCTTTCTGCCTGCCGTTTGAACGAATCCGGGCACCCGAAAGGGGCCGCGTTCCTGGCTCTCCAGCCCTGGATGCATTGGAATGTGTCAGACCGCCGGGCATACGAGCGAGCTCTCCATTTTCCTCTCCCCATATGCCCAAGAGGGGAAAAGATCCGCTACGGAAAAATCAAAAGTCCTTACGCTTACGCACGCAGACCCATATTCACACAACGCACATTTCGCGCTCTCTAAGGGGATCACTCCTGCCTCGCAGATCTAAGTCCGCACCGTCTGCACTTTAAAAAAAGAAAGAAAAGAAAAGAAAAGAAAAGGCAGGGCTGTTCTCAGGATCTTCTGCACCAGACTTGTAAGTTACGTCTGAACGCAGCCACACACCCCTCATTCCCGGCGCCCCGAATTCTCTGCAGAGTAAATGCGGGCATGCGGCGTCTTTATGCCCGAAACTCGACTGCATGTCAGATCAAGCACCCGCTGCGTAAAACATCCCAGCGAAGCGTGACAGATCGGAATCCCCCAGCCCCAAATTTCAGGGTGCACGGAATTATTTTTAATTAAAAAAAAAAAAAAAAAACCCTCCCGTTCTTGACAGATCGCAGAGCTGGGGTCCCGAATGACTCATGGGTTCCGAAGTCCCTGTAGCCGAGATGTACCGGTCGGTGTACGGGGGAGGGGGGTGTCGGAATACTCTGAACCCCACAAGCTTAGCACCCGCTCGCTCCAGGCTCTCCCCTCCTGGCGACTCCACGGTCCATTTAGAATCCCAGCGACTGTTCCGAAGGTGCCGGCCGGGGCAAGGGGGGGGGGGGGGGGGGGGGTGCAAGGGTCCCCCCGAGGCGAAGCCGGCTCTCCGAAGCCCTACCTGGCTGTCGGAGAGATAGTTGAAGACGAAGGAGGAAAGCTCTTCATCCAAAAGCGCGCTGCAGTCCGGCTCCGGTTCCGCCATCTTCCGACTCCTCCGGCAACGGCACGAAACAGCATGCGGCAACGGCAACGGCAACAGCAAGCACAGTCAGAAACCAGCCAAACCGGGCAGCCGGCGGGGCGAGGCGGAGCCTGGAGCCCGCCGGTTGGAAATGGGCGGTGTGGATGTCAGAGGAGGAGGAGGAGGAGGAGGAGGAGCGCTCGCAGGCGGGAGGCTCGTCTGGGCTGGGCTTCGCGGGACCGGCAAAGGCAGAGCGGCGGGGACGGAGACGCTTCCTTTCGCGCGCTTTGGGCGGCTGGAGCTCCGGCCCCTGAGAAGAGGAGTTTGCGGCCTTGCGTTGCCCAGGGCCGTGTCCGCGCGGGTTTCGAAGAGGAAAGAAGAAAAGCGCGCGTGGCCCCGAGGTCGCCAAAAAGTGTTTCGGGGCCTCGGGTATCTCGGGGGGGGGGGGGGGGCGCGAGAAGCCCTCTCGGTTCCTTGACGGGGGAGCAGAGGTTCCCTTCCCCGTCTCCTCAGAGGGGAAGAGGAGCCGGCGCAAGGAAACCAGTCGGGCAATTCCACTTCCTTGACCCGGCGCTTATCGGGAGTTATCTACTAAAGCGGGAGGAGAAGGCAAATGCACACATGCCTCGAAGTCCTGGGCGGCCCTTGTGGCCGTCCGAATTCAGCTCTTATCGCTGGGACAAGTTGGTGGGGGTGGGGTGGGGGGAATACTCGGGAAGAGCAACAGTCCTCTTGCGCTCCTGGGGACTTCCCTGGCGGCGTGCCTGAAGAGAAGCAGAAGGGAAAGGAGAAGAAGCAGCAAAATGAGTGTTTCACACTGGTGGGATTCATTCCTGAGGCTTTAGGAACTCAGCTATTTTTTCTTTCTGAGAATTAACGCATTAGGACTGAAGCAAGCAAAGAGATAAGATTTCATTGGAAGAGGTTGCCTCAATAAGATCGTGAAGTTCCGAGCCTTGAAATTACCTAACTCTCTCACTGTCTCTTGAGTAATGGCGTCTGGCGCGGTTCTTTGTAACGTTTTCAAACTTTCGCCTGACTTTCTCAATTCTTATCCCGGGTCACTGTCAAAGTGAGCCAGTCATCGTCACTCTTAGACGTTGGAGTGAAGTCTGTTCAGAGTGGCCCCATTTTTACTCAGTCACAAAATAGACATCTGTTGTGCTGAGAAAGTCAAAAGCATCAAGTGTCATAATTAAGCCAGTTAACAGATGCTGCTCTTCATGTCCCTCACAAATAGAAAGTGAACCTGTTGTAAATCACACAGATGATGGGAAAGTGAAGGCTGCAGGTAATGTTTCTGTACAGTATGCACTCTCCTGCTACAATGCCTTTCCCCCAGTCACTGAACTTCAGAGCCCTGCTGAGCTGACATTGTGGTTCTTAGGCATGGAATGTGATCAGCAACTCTTCTAAATCAATATATTAGATGAGAACAAGGAAAAGGGAGACAGCACGAAAAAAAAAATCCATTTGTGCATGCTACTTTGGAAGGGAGGGAGGGAAGGAAGGAAAGGAAGGAAGGAAGGAAGGAAGGAAGGAAGGAAGGAAGGAAGGAAG
>BLBF01000003.1:93902001-93944334 GCA_015471245.1 Laticauda colubrina | reverse complement strand
AAGGAAGGAAGGAAGGAAGGAAGGAAGGAAGGAAGGAAGGAAGGAAGGAAGGAAGGAAGGAAGGAAGGGCCAGCCACATAAACCTTGAATGATATGTAAAAGCAAGTATGAAGCAGTGTTTGGGATGCTGTGCTCATGAAATTCCTGGTTCAATTAATAGGAGTGTATCTAGAGTAGTGTAAGAGTATTTATTTATTTGTTTGTTTGTTTATATCATTTTGTTTGACTCAAGGCAGCCTACAAAATGTTCTCTTATTTTCCTCGCAACCAGTGAAGGCCCTGGGCTGAGAGTGAGTGAGCAATCCAAATGGCTTTCCTGCCTCGGAATGCTCTAGAACTCATAGTATAATGTATAGTCATTCCATGTGCAACATTGCCTGTAGTTCAGAGCAGAGCCAGTCTTTTTATTACAATGGAGCCTCGGGTCATGACTGTAATCCGTTCCCGGTCTCCAGTCGCAACCCAATTGCATGACCAACTGTGCATGTACACAGTCCCCCCAAAATGGCGCCAAAGACAAAATCTACGTGAAAAGGGAATCTTTCTGCACCAGTTTTGTTCACCATCTGATTTTTGAATCGTGACCCGATTCAAAAATTGGGTGGATTTTTTGTTCACCACCTAATTTGGTCCCAAACAGGAGCGTTTGTGACTCAAGTTTCCACTGTATTATGGTTCATTGCACAATCAACCAGATGTCCAGATTGATTTTAGCATTTTTGTCTACCTATCGAATCATTGCCAAGAACCTGAGATAAGCAGATGTTGAAGTTTTATGGTGTTAGAGCAGGGGTGTCAAATTGGCGGTCCATGAGCCTGATGCATCATGTGTAGGCCACGCCTTCCCTGGCTCTGCAAAGACAAATGTTGTAATACGTCATATGATGTGACACGATCGAGTTTGATACCTGTGTGTTAGAGCAACGGTCGCCAACTGGTGGGCCGGAAGAAAATTTTGGTGGGCCACAGAGAAATCTCAGCCCCAGAGCACCCCCACAAAGCAATTAATCTAGGCTGCGCAGAAACACAAGGCTGTACTATCCACATGGCCCGTGGGAACACTCCCTGCCCACTTACTCCTTACCCAGCAAACTTGCCTACTAAATTACTATTTTTCCGACCATCAACTTTTCTGCTGTGCCGAGAGATTTAGATTAGTTAGGAAACAGGAAATGGCTGGATTTCTTGATTTCTAGCTAGTCTTTAGATCTTCGGCTCTGCTTTTAAGTACAGCCGAACCTCTCTTAGGACTGAAGGTTCTATTATTCAATGCAGACTTGCGGCAAACAAATTTGAGAGACTGAGCTAGCCAATGGTAATAGATAGATCATTGAATCTATGAGCAACTCAATCTGCCTGCCTGCTTTGCCTGATTTTGGGTAAAAGTTGCTTTCTTTTAAATAAAAATTCAATATTTACATACATGGTGTATTGTGACTTAATTTTGTGAGTTTGCTTGCAAGCAAATTTTATGTCACAGACCGAGCTAGCCAATGGCAGATAAATAGATTTCTGAATGAATCTCTGATTCTGTGAGCAACTCAATCTGCCTACCTACTTTGCCTGATTTGGGGTAAAAGTTGCTCTTTTTAAATAAAAAATCAATATTTATATAAATATTTATAATATTTACATACAAGCCATGCCCAGCCAGTCACATGACCACCAAGCCACACCCACAAATTAGGCCATGCCCACAGAACCAGTTAGTGGTCCCGGGGATTTAAAATTATGAATTTGGTGGTCCCTGAGGTCCAAAAGGTTGGCAACCCCTGTGTTAGAGGTATTGTCACAAGGTGTAAGCTGTTCTGAATGAAGCTGCCCTTTACAATTAACTGACAAATTTGTCAATGCCATTAGTGTTCAAGTGGTGCTCCAATTGTTTTGGGATTGTACTGAAGCTGCCTATTCCTATTGGTACTCTCTTGGCTTGCTTTTGCCACAATGTTTCTATTTGTAGGTCTTTTTATTTTGTTAAGCCCCTGTCACACAGCACCAACGGATGGATAGAGGATATAAAAAGGAGAGAAACACTTGCCATCCGTTGGTTAACGTGATGCTTCCGTTCTGTACTCACTGCGTCCGTTTTTCACCCTCTCTATCCTTCCAGCATCTGTCGACTGACATTTCATCTGCTCAAAAAGTTTTGAGCTGCAGAAAACTTTTTGAGCGGAAAATGTATCTAACGCGTCCATTCCACATCCGCAACGAATACAGGGAAGATCCATTCTACATCCGTCATCATCTGTTACGCGTCCGCTATATCCGCTAGGCATCCGCTGCGCATCCTCGCAACTCAAATCGGCTCCAGTGGAAAACGGACACAGGGAGGAAGCAAAACGGATGCGGAATGGACACAAAGCGTTAGTAGCATGGACGGAGAAAGAATGAAAGCAGATGCACTTCGCATACAAAGCATTAAAACGGAAAAAAACTTTCGCAGAGGGGACCTATCTTGGATATTTAGGATGTCTGCAGGATGTCTAGAGGATGCAAAAGGACACCGAGCGGAAAACCTATATTTCCTATAAAAAGGGGGAGGAACTCACCTGGATCTCACTTTCAGTCCAGCAGCCCTGCGGTGCAGACCTCTTCAGCCTTGCTCTTGCTCTTGCTCTTGCTCTTGCTCTTCCACAGCATCCAGTCATCTCCACCATGGATCATCACACACTCCTTTTGGAAGCCACCATCATTCTACAACAGTGCGAAGCCATCTACAGGCTCTTTCACCTGTTCTACGCGAAGAAAAGGAGGCGGCCAAGAAGTGTCTGGGTCTGAAGATGGATAGCCAGAAGAGCAGAGTATGGACTGTATAACAAGCTGATGGTAGACCTGAGGAACGAAGACCCTCGTGCATTCCAGAACTTCATGAGGATGCCATCAGCCATGTTTGATGAAGTTGTGGAGCGGCTGAGGCCCAGGTTGACCAAGCAGAGCACCAACCTCCGGCCCAGCCTGGACCCTGAGCTCAAGGTGGCACTCACTCTGCGCCACCTGGCCTCAGGGACCACGTACAGGAGCATGCAGAACAGCTGGAGGGTGCCACACAACACCATCAGCATTGTGGTCAGAGAAGTGGTGCAGGCCATCATCGAAGAATACCTGGAGGAGCTCCTCCAGTGCCCCTCCACTGAAGAAGGCTGGAAGAAAGTTGCAGAGCAGTGGTATCAGAAGTTGAACTTCCCCCACACCATTGGAGCCATAGATGGGAAGCACGTGGCCTGCAAAACTCCAGCCAAGTCAGGGTCCACTTATTGCAACTACAAGGGCTTCTTCAGCATCATCCTCTTCACCATGGTCGATGCTGACTACAAGTTCATGTACATCGATGCTTCAGACAACGGGTCAGCTTCAGATACCCAGGTATACAATGCCAGTCACCTCAAGGAGGGGCTGGAACGCAACCTCATCATGGGCTTCCCAGATCCAGACCCCCTGCCCAACGACACACAAGATGTGCCTTACTTCATCGTGGAGGGTGACGCCTTCTCCCTCAGAACGTACCTCATGAAGCCCTACACATCCAGATGCCTCACCCATGAAGAGAGGATCTTCAACTACAGGCTGTCCAGGGCAAGGTGGGTGGTGAAGAACACCTTTGGCATCCTGGCCAACAGGTTCCAGGTTCTCCTCACCACCATGCAGCATCGCCCACAGACCGTGAGGAGGATCATGGAAGCTTGCTGCATCCTGCACAATCTCATGCGCACCCACTACCCAGTGTTGAAGAACAGGCTCGTGGACCTCCAACAAGGCAATGGGGACATGGAGCCTGGTGAATGAAGGCAAGGGCGAAACCTGATAGATACTGTGGATGTGCAAGGTCCCAACAGAGCTTCACGTGAAGGGAAGAAGCAGCGCAACCTCCTGAAACACTGGTGGAACAGTGTTTGAGGCTGGAGCAGTGGAGTAGCAAAACAGGATGGTAGATGCTTAATGGATGCTTCCTTGAGCCTATCTCATCACACGGATGAGATTGGGCCATGTATGTTGAGTGGCCCAACAATGAACAGGGCATTTAATAAAGAGTTGTGTTTATGTTGAAATGTGTGGATCAATGATTAAATTGTTATTGATAATAAAGGGCCAAAGGTGTGGCACCTGGGAGGGTGGACCATACAGTCCCACTATGCTTGCACTGGAGGTTTATCTGTCCCACAGCTCTTACCCATCCCAGAGGTATCCTATCCCATCCCACAGCTATTACCCATCCCAAAGGTATCCCTGCCCATCCCACAGGTATCCCTGCCCATCCCACAGCTATTACCCATCCCAAAGGTATCCCTGCCCATCCCACAGCTATTACCCATCCCACAGGTATCTGAACCCATCCCACAGCTATTACCCATCCCAAAGGTATCCCTGCCCATCCCACAGGTATCCCTGCCCATCCCACAGCTATTACCCATCTCAAAGGTATCCCTGCCCATTCCACTGCTATCCTAACCCATTCCACAGCTATTACCCATCCCACAGGTATCCCTGCCCATCCCACAGCTATCTTAACCCGTTCCACAAGCATGCAAAGGCTTAAACAATTTCTAAAAGTTTCCACCAAGACTTTATTTAATAAAATAAATGAAGCAAGTGTGTGAAGCAAAGATAATCTTTATTAATAACAAGCTGTAAAAGAAAAATGACCCAAGTGTCCCAAGCAAAGATAAAGTCAACAGGTAGCCACCCAGTCTCTGGCACTCTTCTCAGTCACTCTGAGGCATGCCCATAGTCTCAGGGGTGAAGCGTCCATGTGCTGTGGAGGTGGCTGCTGCTGGAGTGCTGGTCTGAGGCGCCATTGGGGTGCCTGGCCCTGAGAGGACAACAGGGGACGGTGTGTTGAGGAAGCTCTCAGAGAGCTGGCTCAGTCCTGTGATGTTGAGAGCCCCTTCCTCCAGGACATGGGGTGTCAGCCCCAATACCGATGACAGATGTTCTGAGGCCGGACTTAGCTGCGGGGTAGAGGAAGGAGGAGTGTAGTGGGGATGTCTGGTCTGCAGCTGAGCGAGGTGAGGTGTGGGTGGCGTCTGTGGTGTGGGTGGAATCTGTGGCATCTGTGGCATGGCTGGCATCGGCGTCGGCATCGGTGGCACCGGTGGCATTCGATGTACCTGTGCCTGGACTGGGAAGGGCTGCCTGTGCTGCTGGAGCTCCTGGTAGCCGTAGCGTTGGTAGGTGAGGGCCTGTGGAAAGCCTTGGAAGGGCAGTGACATCACCTGGGGTGGAAGAGCAGACCTGGACTGGGTGGGAGCAGGTTCAGCTGGGTCTGGAGGGTTGTGAAGAAGACCAGTGATCCTGTCCTTGATTACCTGGTACTGTGATTTGGACATGTTCATGAGGGTCTGGTTGACGTAGGTGAGGTAGGGCTTGCGGTTGGAGGATGGTATGTCAGTGTGTACCAGCTGAGAGAGGAGATCTACACTGCTTCTGATGATGTCCCTGATCTCCAGCAGGACAGTGTGGCTCTGTCCCTCCGGTCTGGCTCTCTGCCTGCTTTCTGTGAAGGTGGAGCTGGGGGTGGATGTGGGTTGGTCTCTGGTGGAAGTGCCCTCTCCTTGCTCCCACTGCATCAGGGGGTCCTCCACGCGCTCCGCCACGGGGAGTGCAGCTGTCGGAGGGGTCCCCGTCGTGGCACGCTCCACAGATACCTGCCTGGACACAGGAGCTGACTCTTGGCCAGAAGAGGACTGGGTCTCTGCGGGCTGCCTGAGAGAGAGGGTTTTGAGAGGGGCTGCTCCTCGGTGGCGGATCTCACCCTCCAAGAAGCTGCACTTGGCCATCACGTAGGTCTCTCTGTCCGTCAGCTTTACCGCGGCCTGGCCAGATTTCTTGAAGTGCAGCTTCCCGTACCAGGTGTGCATCTGCTTCCACCAGCTAAGGAGCACCTCCGAAGTGTAGCCCAGGCTCTTCGCCTTCTCTCTCCAAGCAGCCTGCTTCCTTTTGGTGTCTCGATAGAGCCTGTGTCCCTTCCACCAAAGATACTCGTTCTCCCTCAGCCATTCCAGCACCTCATCCTCATGTTCCTCTTCGATGGAGTATTGCCTCCTCTCCCATTCTTGTTCACGTGTATGCCTCTTCCTCCCTCTGGCAGGGCCATCTGGGCCCTCATCAGAGGGGCTTCGAAGTTGTAGGGGCTGCTCCTCCACACCACCACCACCAACAGTAGCAAAACAACAGTAGCAGCAAAAGCAGGACCCGCAGCACTAGCAGCACCAGGAGCAGCAGCAGCAGAGTAAGCACCAGCAGCGCCAACAGGACCAGCAAGACCAGGATCAGCAGCAGCAGAGTAAGCACCAACAGGACCAGCAGGACCAGGAGCACCAGCAGGACCAGGAGCACCAGCAGCACCAGCTGGACCAGGAGCACCAGCAGCACCAGCAGCACCAGCAGGACCAGGAGCAGCGCCAGCAGAGTAAGCACCAGAAGAAGCCCCAGCACCAGGAGCAGTGCCAGTAGAAGCCCCAGCACCAGAAGAGTCAGCCCAAGCAGCAGAATTCCCAGCAGAAGCAGAGTCAGGGCCAAGGGGTGGGATGGTGGCCCTGTCCCTCTTGCCAGGGCTGGCAGCAGATGCCACAGACTTTCTCTTCTTCCCCATGGTTGTTGGCAGGTTGGCTGGCTGGAGCTGTGTCTGGCAGCAGGTCTTTCCTCTGAATGGTGACCTGCTTGCGAGCTGCTTCCCTTTATATCCACGGGGCTGACGCAATGCATCCTCCCCGCATGCGCAGTGAACGCTCTGCATCTGCTAGGCATCCGCTAGGCTTCCGTGACGCATCTGCTTCATCCGCTAGGCGTCCGCTCTGCATCCGTTCCTTCCATTGCGCGTCTGCTTCGCTGTGCTCCCCCGGAAGCCCTGCGGATGTGCCATCCTCTTCCATCTGCTAGGCTTCCGTGGAGCATCTGCTTTACATCCTGGCTACACCCTCCCCCCATCCGTTCCTTTCCGTTGTTGTCTGCTCTGCTTATGCAAATTTGGGGCACTTTTGAGAGCGGATAACAACAGATGGAACATTTTCTTGTCCACTGTGTCCTTTTTACATACGTTTTGCATCCGTCGGCCAATGTGACAGGCCCTTTAAATTTCCCAGTTCTTTCTCTTAAGCCCCTGTCCCACTGCACTAATGGATGCAAAGAGGATGTAAAACGTTAAAAAAAGCTTGCCATCCATTGGAAAACACGATGCATCCGTTGTGTACTCATTGCATACGTGTTTCATACACTCTATCCGTCGAGCATCCGTCCAGTGTGATTTCATCCGCACAAGAAGTTTTGAGCTGCACAAAACTTTGTGAACATATGAACTTTCCGCTGTGTACGATGTAAATCCGCGACATCCGAGCAACAAATGTTCTATATCCGTTTATCATCCGTTAAATGTCCGCTGTATCCTCTCTGCATCCTCTGGGCATCCTCACAACTCACTTCCATTGCAGCTGAAAACGGAAAGAGGGAGGAAACAAAAGGTACATGGAACGTCTACACAGCCTTAGCATGGAAATAGAAAGGATGTGCAGTGAACGGTTTGCATCTGATATACATCCGCTTGGCTTCCTATGAACATCCGTTTAACGTCCCCGCTACATACTACCCACATCTGTTCTTTTCCATTCTTTTCCGTTCTGTTTATGCAAATTTTCACCACTTTTTGGAGCGGATGAAAACGGATGGAGCCACCCCTGAAATTTTGCTCATCCGCTGTGTCCTTTATGCATACGTTTTGTGTCCGTCGGCCAGTGGGACAGAGCCTTTACATTTTGCTGTCTCCTAGTACTGCCACATTCACTATCCAGACTTTTTTATCTTATCAACAATTGCTAATTATTTTTTTTTCTGCACGTTATATAGCTTAATTATTGTTATTATATTCATTTTGAGCAAAAAACAAGATGGCATCTTCTCTGTATTCCACATGGAGGTGACTGCTGAACTAGACATTGCCTCTTTGCAGTATTTGGATCAGGTGGCATAAAGATCAGGTGGCATAAACACTTTCATTTTTCTTTCTTTTTCTTTCTTTCAGTGAAGGGGACCACAATATGCAGAATCTACCACCTGACATCTGACATAATCTCCTCATTTCATATAATGGAAGAACTAGCCCTTATTCAAAGTGAAGACCGGTTCTAAAAAGCGAACTGTTTTAAGTTGAGTAATGGCACTATATTTCCTGTACTGTCTACTACTCAGTCATCCACTCATAGCAGTTTCCCCATCCTTTGTTCCCAAGCAATCAGGTTTGATCAACTGTTCTCTTTTTAAAAATGTACAACCTTGCTTTTGGGCCAAGCATTTAGATATAGTAGTTCAAGAATGCTCTTCAAACCTTGTCTTATATTTTTTTAATCATGTACATGTATTATTACAATAAAAACAAATGTACATTGCTGCCTTATATAAAATCATTCGTTAAAATATTTACATTCATTTCAAATATTACATTTAGTTATAGCCTCCCCTCTCCCCTTTTGTGTTTTGCTACTCTGCTTGTTTGGTTTTTCATATTTATTTCTACATTGCCTGGAAGCTAATTATACAGTGCTTTTATAAGATATTTAGTGCTGTTAGGGCACAATCAGAATTTTGACTTCTGGATTAATTTTGCACCGTCTCTCCCTCCCACAGACTCACACAAGGAACACTTCACTATGCATGTATTAGCTCTAAGAGACAGATGATTGCACATGTACTTCTTCCTATTGATTGTTCTTTAAAGTTTTCCCTTTGATTTCTGTGTTTCTCCTCATTGAATAGAACTATAAATAAATTGTAGATCTATAAACATAGATAGAGCTGGTCCTTCTGAGGAAATCAAATTTTCTAGCTGTTGGGATACAGCCAGGAGCTCAAAGCTTGTTGCTTGTTAGCATATAAAAGCACACTGTCATCATATTTTCTTGTATGTGTGGAGTGCTGTGCCAATAACTGCAGGAAAAATGGCTGTTGAATATTTTGTAAAGCTGAATAGAGGGTATGTAGAGTTAAATTGAAGCAGCAAAGAACAAGGCTTTCACTGACTAGTAGCTGTCTGTCTATAGGCCAGACAATCATTTCATCTTTCAGACTCCTTTCTCGTGTTTTAATCGATGTAAAATAGTAAGGTTTCCCCTAAAGGAGTTAATGACTGGAATGAAATCATCTTTAATTTGTAGGAATGAAACCACCTTTAATTCGTATTCATTTGCTTATCCCAAGCAAATAAAATTAAGTCAGCATTGACAATATAGGCCCCTTAATAATTTAACTTGTCAATATACAACTGTCCTCCTGAACAATAGCCGATGTAAGCAACTGAAGCTAGATTACCTTCCCCCAAGATACTTATCAGACAATATGATACTGATGTACGTAAGGTATTATATTATTTAAAAAGATATACTTCTGTATACTGTGTTTGAAGTTTTTTACTGAAATGTTTTATAGTCCCTAGTACAATAGTATTCTTTGTCACCAACCATTTTAAGACTGTCTATGGTTGTTCCTTTGAAGTTTTATTTAGCAATATTTTAACTGACATTTGGTGCCTATAAAGTAACACAGTAATCATAGGACTTTAAGGGTTATGTAATTCCACTTCTGTATTCCATGATGAACACATCATTCATGCTATGAACACAGAATAAAAGTGTGTGAAGATAGATACCCAGACTTTAAAACAAGCATAGTAAAACAATTCAGAATTTTATTTTAAAAAAGTTTCATAATAAACAAAAATATGCCCATCTGGTTATGTCCCTTTTTACTTGATGAATCCAGGAAAGGTAACAGAATTTCAGATAATCTTCAGTTCTGGACATAATCATGGAACCAGTTTTTTTAAGCTAACTAACTTTACTAAATGAAGGTTAAGTGCCATCACAGTTTCTTTTTTTTCAGCTATTGCAAGATATACCAGCTATTATCACTTCGATCTTCTAATAAGCTATAGTCAACTTCAGCTTTCAATTCTTCATTGAGACTAAAATAGTTCTCAGTAAATTATAAGATTACTGGAAAAAGAGCTAGACGCTTTCTAAAATACCTATGACACCTCTTCAAATTGTTCTTCATCATATATTATTTGTTGAATGGGCAAAATGCTGAATCTAATATGATTCCACAAGGAAGAAATTTAGTTAATTTGGCCCATAATGAGCTGATCTGGGAGGTCACCTAGTTATTGCTTTAATGGAGTTTTCACCAACAACAAGGGATTTATTTATTTTTTTGCTAGGTACTGCCCAGTCTGGATGGATTAAGGGAATGTGTTAAATATTTTAAACTGAATCAACAGCAGCATCTTCTGATCTTTTTTGACTTTTAGATGAAGTCTTTACTGTGTGTTGAGGTAATTCCCCGTTAGGAGAATGAGCGCATACAGGGAGACATATAGAGAGTAGTGTTGGAATTATACACACAGAGCACACAGATACACTGTTCAGTAAATGTAGGTTTTTACTTCCAGAAAGGTTTAAGCAAAGTCCAAAATAGGCAGTCCAAAAGTCATTCACAGGTTAATCAGTCAGTTTTTCAATCCAGGGATATTCCAGTAACAAAGTCCAGTGTCAAAAACAGTTAAGTATCAGACTTACATTAAATCCAGTAATATCAGTCAATTAGGAAAAATGGAGCAACGGCAATACTTTCCAACAGAAAGAAATAAAGATACACTCTCTTCTGAGACTCAGACTAAGACTAAACAATCCAGATTTCTGGCTCCATCTTATGGCCGTTTGAGAAACCACACCCAATTGCATGCTCTTGCATTCCCTTAAAGAGACAGTATTAAAATGTCTATCCTGGTTTATATATTTCTAACCCAAATACCTGTTAGGAGACTCAGATTCCTAACACTGTGCAATCACCATGCTGTATTCTTGCAATGGTTCCTTGCTGGATTCATACCTTGCATTACATCATAATTTAACCTTGACATTATTAAGTTGCAATTGGTTGGATTCATGCAGCATGTTAAACCATCATTAAACAAATCCAGTTTATCCAATCTTTGTCCCTCCTGCTTCCCATTTGTAAGTCTGCTGTTTTGGTTTCTTCCATTTTTTTTTCTTAACAAAAAAAATCCATTGAGGAAGAAAAGATAAAATTCTAGAAGGCTCCTTCTGACTGCTAGTGTTTAAGCCCTCCATCTGGAAACTTCAGCACAAAAAAAACCCTTGATAAAACAGTCATCCCATGAATATTATCACATTATGAAGATGTGTCAAGCCCCTACCCAGTGACCAATTATTCAAGTTTCTAAAAAATATATCAACATTAACGCTGCACAATTTTCTTTTGACAAGGTTTTGATATAGTATATCTTTCAGTGACCTAAATGTTGTCTTTCTGCCAGAGACAGAAAGTCAGAATGGAAACAATACATGTATTTAATTATGTTGAAAGCATTCAACAAGTTTCAGTTCCAGCAATTAATAAAGGACAGCTGCTGATTAGAAATGGACCTTTGATATTCTGAACAGAGGAAAAGGGAACAGAAATTCACCAATACAATTAATATATATTAGTTATAACCCACCAAGTAAAACAATCTGGTTGCGTATAACCTCAGAGTTTCATGACTACTTGGGACAGTAAAGTCAAAAACGTTGTTGATGACGTTGATGAGATAATGACTAGAAGCAGTTTCTCAGCTGGCTTATATCTTTTGAAACTATAACAAATGTGAATTTATTCAAAAATCCATCTTGATTCCCCTGAATTTCAGCTACAGTAGACCCTACTTCCTTAATGCAATTATGTATATTGGTCAATTATATTAGAGAGGTAAACTCTTTTTGAGCCTGGCTGATGTAGTGGTTTAAAAGCACCAGGTTAGAAACTGAGACACTGTGAGCTTTACTTCTATCTTAGACTCAGAGCCAGTTGCATGATTTTGGCCAGTCATTCTCTCTCAGCCCCCAAATCTTGCCAAAAAACTGCATGGACAATGAGTCAAGGGCACAAAAAAGCCTTTATTAGCATAGCTTGCTGGACACTGAAATCACAGATACATTTCATTTCCAGTATCAAATCCTGTTGATGTGCCTTGGGGGTAAGAACTCAAACTTGACAACAAAAACAAGTTTTGAGGTCTGGATGTTATGTCACCATATACCAGAATATGATCAATTTTACTGGCTTCCAATTACCATGTTTACCAATTACCAGGCCAGGTCTTGTTTTTTTTTGAGCCCCGAAAAAATGGCAAGGCTGTCTTTTCGGGGGTGACTTAATTCCCCCCCTTGCATCTTCGGGCAGGTGGTGATGGCTTGGATGTTGACCTTGGTGTTGGTGGGACACTTCGTATCAGGGTCAACGCAGGCAGCACCATATCCGGGTGTGCAACAAAAGTACTTCCTAACGGCAAGCCCCCCCACCATTCCCCCCCTTTCGCATGTTTTAATATAGACCTTAATTTGGGGGGAGGGGCTTAATTTCATTTCATGCCTATAAAACATGCTGGGACTTCCTATTGGGTGAGGCTGTATTGTTGGAGAAACAGGGTAATTTCTAGGTTCAAATGTTTTATATTTATCAATAACTTAAATTTTTCCTCAAAATAGGAAGGAATAATCTGTAGGATCAATAAATCTCATCTCTAAACTCACTTTGATGAGTAGGCGATGAGTAGGCCATAGAGGCAGAATGATGAATTTAAAAAAAAATAAATATTAAAAAACTTTAATCACAGCCAAGAGACAGACATCCTTCTAATTCAGAGATAATAGAGTCAGTTTTATGGACCAGATCCAGATTGCAAACATCAATTACTTTTTGCAACATGTTTAAATAGACGAGGAAACCTTGTAAACATGAGGAAATACTCTGAAAGGAAATGTCCCCAATTATTGAGTTTCACCAGTTCAACCTTTACATTAAAGCATGTGGAAATGTTGTGAAAAAGTGTGATTGTTGGCATGTGTATAGTTTTTCAACAGATAAAAATGGGGAGTATTTCCCAGTAATCTGGTAAAATAAATGACATTTGAAATTTATTGGTGTTTTGGGAGATGTATGAATCCTTCCACAGAGTTGGCACAGATATTATAGATGAGAAACACATTCCTTAGAAGTAAGAAAGCCAATGCTATAAGAACAGTGGTAAGACAGTATATGATAAAACCTGTACTATAACTTTAAATCATCCGTGCCGCAAGAGCCAAGGGTTACTACATTGTCCTCTCACCCATTTCTCTTCTGTTTATTATCTGCCTCACCCCTCTTCTGACTTGCCATCCTGCGACAGTAAAACAGCAGGTAGGCAAATCACAATAAGAAAATCATTTGAGTCACCAAGGAACTTAAATGGGTGTAAATGTCTTCTGACAACAGTACTTGCAAAACTGACTGCTGAGATTTCTTACGGCATTTTTCAAATGCCAGGTGCAAAATGAATTCACTAACAGACCTACTTTCTAACTAGACTCTACCTTTCTGGAGCAGGTACTCACACAGAGTTCAAAATATTTAGCTGTTATCTGTAAAACTAAAAACATACAAAATACATATACAAAGTATTAAAATTATTATTAAAAAAAATAAATTATAAAAGGCACAAACCTAAAAAAGAAAAAAGTATCAGGCGAAGAGCAGGTATTAATCACATTGGAGCCATTTCAAAATTTTACCAGTCCCCTGGGGTTCCCAGTCCTCATGCCACAACCAGGTCTTCAGAGACTTTCAGAAAGTTAAAAGAGATGAAGCTAACCTCACTGCTGGAGGTAAGAATGTTCCATAAAACATAGATCACCACAGAAAAGACCTACCAGATAGGACTCAGCAAGTGAAGATAGGACCTGTAGCATATCCTGCCTCTGGATCTGGTGGGATGGGCAGATGTAATATGTAAAACAAAATAAAAGGCCAAACTGTATACACTATTCCTTGACATGCAACAATTCTTTAGTGACCGTTCGAAATTGCCATGGCACTAAATAAAGTGGCTTATGACCATTTTTCACATTTTCACACTTGTGACCTCCCCATGTTGACATGATCAAAATCCAGAAGCTTAGCAGGTGCATATTTATGATGGTTGTGGAATCCAAGGATCATGTGATCTCCTTTTACAAACTTCTGACAAACAAAGCCAATGGAGACAGCTTCACTAAATGTGTTACTAACTTAACAATTCACTGAACAACTGTGGCAAGAAAGGTCGTGAAATGGGACAAAACTCACTTAAAAACTATCTCATTTAGCAACAGAAATTTTGGGCTCAATTGTGATCGTAATTCAGGACTGCATGAAATGTTTTTTTATTATTATTATTTAAAAGAATCTAGATGAATAAAATGGACGAAATTGGGGAGAAGATTAATTCTTTCATTACTCACCCCTCAAAGTTCATGTTACTTCCAAGGGCAAAGATGGAAGTAGCACTCCCACCAGAGGATTCCCTTTCTTTTTTATCATCTTGTTCTATAGTGAATCACATTTTCTAGAAAATGCAAAGTTTTCACCCTAATTTCAATTCACCTATCTAAGTGTTCTCAGCAGGTGGAAGTTAGAATAGAGATGTCAGAGACACAGAAACAGTAGTGATTACTGCATGTAGAATTGTACAATGAACTTTTTAATTAGCTGCTTGCCACATCTCATTGAAATGTGAGCAACAAAAATACCATGAGATTATTCTTACATTTGTCTTTTTATAGCTCACAAAAATGTTCAGATTGACTCTAGGGAATTTCTGAGAAAGAGAATTTTCATGGCCTTCCATTTTAAATTAACTACCTATCAAAATAATAGTAGGGAATAATTGAAAGAGAAAGTTCTGCACTTGACTTGAGGCGACAGTGCCAGTTTAAAAAAATTAAAGAAGGAAAATGCTGTAAAGATGTTTATCTCCTGCCTTGTGAAAAAACCAAGCTGCTTCCAGGCATATCTGAAAATAAAAGGATAATGAATTTTTAACTATGAATACCTTTGACACAGATCTCAGATATTTCTGAGCCCAGTGATCTTTCTTGGGATGAGTGACTCCAGCACCATAATCCTGGGAAAACCATAAGACATCCTGAGTCTGGTATTGCCTGGTCTTTTGGGTGTTAGAGAAAATGTTCTGATCATTTTGCTTGTCTATAATTTTATATGGTTGTGACTCATGGATTATAACCAGAGCAAATTTTCAAGAGCTTTACAGCCAGCTGTTGTGATGTGATCTAGGCTAAGGGAGACTGGGTATAAAGTTAGTAATTTGAAATGTAATAGGGAAAGTCTGCCAGCGTCCTTTCAAAATAATGATGTTCAGAGACCACCTCATGTCACTAGGCCACTGGTCAGGATAAATCTATAGAGTTTATCTCTACCCTTAGCCTACCAAAGCCTGAATGACAACACAGAAAAAGGAACCAATGAAAACCACTTGAGCAGGAGAAACCCCAAATGCTATGTAAACTCTACAGCTTTGGCTTCAGATTTCAGACATCACTGATACTTGTGAAGTTGATGTTATAATAACAGATGACATGTGATGAAAGGCAGAAATGTTTAGTGGCCTCTTCTAAATTATAACATCCGTACTTTAAATGTCCATCGTAATCTGATTATCCAAGCCATTGTCATTTTGCTCCAGATTTGATACACTCTGATTTTGCTAAAACAAAACAAAACAAAAGCAAATTCTTCTTCACATAGCTGAAAACCCTCATTAATAAACATTTCCTCTGGTCTAAATTTTATTTATCACAAGTTTGCTTGCAAGTATTAATTACAGTCCTGCCCTACTTTCCTTTAGGGAAAAGGATTAGCCACCACTTGATACTTATTCATTCTTTATATTATTCCATGGATGCTGAATAGCATGTAACTGAGTTTATTAGAATATAATAATAACATGATGGAAATCTGTCAATTGGGCAACTGTATTGCACATGTTTTGGAGCCAGGATAACTGATTTTGTAGATGATAGTGCCTCCAATACAAACCTTCCCTTCAATACAGGGAAGGCAGTAGCCACATCCTAAAATTAGAAATATATTAAGATTAGTTTACTATATGATTTTTGCTGTTTCTCAGATCTGAAACTTTTGTTTAGCTGCTGAATGGAAATTGCAAATGGAAAGTCAGAAAAAAAAAAAACCGGAAGTCATAGCAGTGCACTCAAAATTTTTGAACTGGAATGAGCGCAGGAAATGAGAATGCCCATGAGTGTCCAGATTGAATGTTCAGCATGTTTAGTGGAATTCCTAAAAAAAAGTCATTCAGAGCATTTGATTCAAACCACTTGAACAAAATGGAAGCGAGCGACAAAATATGTAGTTTTATGACTTACCTGTGAAATTAAGGAAATAAATAGCTACAATTAAACAAAAGGGATTCATAATTAAAATATTTTCCAGTAAAGCTGGCCATTAACTCTGATATGTGCCTATATATGCCATCTGTGCATTAGACCTTCAATTGTAATAGCAATTCAGTTCAAACTGGTTAACATACTTGAAATTTAAGAGGAAGTATCAAGATGTATTCATAGGTTCTACCTGGATCACAAATAGAGGCCTACCTGAAACCTCTTTGCATCTCTTAAAGTAGATATAGTCATTTCAGAGCCATCAGGAAGTTCCAGAAAAACTATTCAGTCTAAACTTCAAGCTGAAAGGGTTTCATATATTTAGACACAACCTTGTCTGCCCTTGGAAACAGATCATAGTCAGGTGCTTAGTACTTGAATAGTAGCCTTCCAGGGAATTCCAGGACTGTAGGCTAGATTGAGAAGTAATTGCCAGGTTCTCCTTGGCAGGCTAAAACTTGATTGAAGCTTCCTGGAAGCTCAACAAAGCTCAGCTGTGAATGAATTTTTACTATAACACCGAAACGAAACGAAACCATTCCTAGCACTTGCCTGACTGTGAAACTGTTTTCCCACCTTATAATTTCTTGGGCATAATTTTGGTGATTTTTCTTTCTTCTTTTCAACAGCCAAATGGAGATCCAGCTTTTAACCTCCTACGGTCCATGCTAAGAGGTCTTTGGTTATTGATACTCTCCAAATTCCTTGGTTCACCTTTTGTTAGCTTTCATGAGGTATAATTTTTAATTATTATGAAAAAATAACCCAGACCATTGCATATAATACCAAAGGCCCCTGGGCTTTCTCAATTAATCCTATGCATAAATGTAGAAGATAGTGATGGGAATCCAATTCCCTATGGGCAATTATAAAGGGTTCACATTGGTCTTTGAGTTTTTTACATTTTTGGAAAAGTGTTCATTCACAGCCAAATCCAAGATAAATAACAGAAGCATCACTATCTTCTACATTTATGCATAGGATTAATTGAGAAAGCCCAGGGGCCTTTGGTATTATATTCGTGTTATTTTATTTTTCAGAAGAGTTAATAGAAGGATAGAAGAAAGAATTATTAATTGCAGCACAAGACAAACATGAGTGGGTCCATAGCTACTTTCTTGTAACTTTCGTCCTGAAATGAGAGAAATCAAATACTCTCTCCCCCACCCCATCCCCCATGATTTGTTAGTATAGATAGATTCTTCTTGTTTTGCTGTGTACAATGTCTTAGGGTTATAAATGTATTTGACTCCAGGCTTTGTAGTTTCCCTTATCTCAGATGCAGTCAGGAGGTTTATGTTACTTCTAATTAGGGGGAGACTTATGGCTTCGTCTGGAGAATCTGTTGTGTCCTTGTCTCACTCTGAAAGCACCAGTCCTTTTCATTTTTCCTTTCTATCTCTCCCCTAATCCTCCTCTAAAGTGACTTGAAGGAGATCTAGGTAGATAGGGCTGGAAAGCTATTTACTTTTAAGTGACCAAGCATAGCCACATCCCAGAGTATCTTACCCAAACATTCAGTCAGTCGGTCTCTCAACCTTCAGATGAACTCTGATTATTCTGCTGCACGTTACCACTGCAGGCTATTACACTCAGCTTACGTTGCTTGTTATACTGTATTGATGTCATTGTGCTACAGTGTTAAATGTGCTGCCATGCAATATTTGATGCTGCTACCGTATCTTTTCCTCTCCTAACCCTGGTCCCTTGGCTTCTTAGGCAATCAGTTTACTTAGCCATCTGCTCTTAATGGCTAATACAATTCTCTTCTGGCACTGTATACATGCTATTTTTACAAATTTTGTTCTTTTAAAGTAAGTGTGCATTTGACTCTGTCACGGAGTTTACTTTGCTTTGATATATGGTGTGTGATTCCAACGCAAAAGCTTTGGCATGAAGAAAGAATTGGTCATTTCAATGGTCCCACAAGTATCTATATTATCCTTAAATTTCAAGAACAATACTTGATCAGACCAATCAGCCTCGATTAATGAAAAACTAGACCATCAATGTTTGAAGCCAATGAGTCCTAAGCCAGATGATTGATACATCTCATACAATATTGTTTTCCCTGATTTATATTAGTCCACTGAGATTTCAAAGGAGATTTTTTTAGGTAGTGTTCATCCACTCTATAAACCATAATGTGTTATGTTTGGATTGGAGTTAATGTATTCTGTGAACCTAGCCATATAATGCACCATAATGTTTTATGATTGAATCTAGAGGTGAACAATTTGTGGCTATAGCAAACTGAATTACATCATATGAAGCCAGCTTAGTAAAAGAATTTCATCAAGCAATTTTTGCAGAAGGAATTTCAGAGGGAAAGGTGGTATAGTTGGGAAGAAGGGGTCATGAAATCTGAACAAAAATGAGATCTATAGAGAGGCATACTTTTGATCCTTTTCTGGGACAGATGCTTGAACAGATTGTTTATTCTAAAGGATTCCTCCCTACTCTCATTACACATATCATACCAGAAAGCAACTTGATACTCTAGAGTGGGAATTCAATTGAGACTAAAACCTGTGTGTTCTTATTTCATTTGGCTGGGTGATGTTCTGTGTCTACTTTCCCATCAGATTGCCTTCCTGGTTTCAGTAAACTCCCTGTGTAAGTAACTGGAGTAAACTGATCTGTTTTGGGAAATTTTGCTTATGCTGTACAAAGTAATTTTTGTTTGCATGTAATTAGAACAATTTGGAGTGAAAACCCTAATTGCTATAGGCAATTTTCAATATAGGCAAGTTTCAATTTACTAAAGACCTTCAAGATTAGTGCAACATAGATTACAATGTTTGAGGGAGAAATACTGAGTCTTTCATATTTAATTTATGCATTCTTCCCAATTGGAGTTTACATTCTCTATATTGAACACACACACACACACAAACACACACACACCCTTCATATGTACAGATGTGAAGAAATCTGTGCTTTAAGCTTTTAGAGTTTGCTTCTAGTTGGAGATGATCAGTGGGATGTCTTAATGTCATCCAGCATGTTCACACGTGTGTGTATGTGCACGCATGCACACACACACACACACACTTTACGAAATAATTCTGGTGATTCATAAATGGGGCAAGGGGCACTTGTTTTCTCACTTTATATCTTTGTCCATGGGACAATGAGCCATCATTCTCCACATCTTAGAACTTACATCTTAGAACTTACAAATCCAGAAATCTAAATTAAAATTGCAATGCTCTGGCCTTGCTCCCTGAACAAGGCTACTAATGAGACATTTTTTCAATAATTTTCTATTGTGAATACTCTGTAGACTGTTGAAGTTGATCGACCACATGAGGCCCCCAAACAGTCAATGAATTCCAGAGTCAACACAACTCCAAAATATTCAACACTATCAGACTTCAAAATTTTATGTTTCCATGCCAGGGTCTTGGCTTCATATCTTATATATTGATTGTTCTATATCAAGATCCCCACTGAATACTTTATAAACATTAACTAATCAGAGTAATAAAAATATCATCGCTATTCCTTCTCAGTGCATGTTTAGCTTTGCATTCTCAGTGCAGGTGGCCCACAGCAGGGGATGGGTCTTGCATATATCTATTTGTAGGACACGTTAAGTGTAAGAAAACAACTTTTAGTCATGCTCAACAATAGTGCCTTGAGTCCTGCAGATAAATTATTTGGGTTTCCCCTTGCCCTTTGAATAGAATAAATTAGATTTGTTGCTTTGGATTATCACCTGAGAATAAGATTTAAAATGAGTGAAATAAACTACAGTTTCTTTCAAGCTAAATTCAACTCTTGGTGACTTTATGAACACATTTATGTGGCTTTCTTGATAAGAATGAGTAAGTGGTTTGCTTTGTATTTTTTTACTTCTAAGTCAAGTTTAGCTTTGGGTCCCAAAGGTGCTTTTTCAAGAGACAACTGGATTTTCTGATATATTTTTTTTGAAGATGTTTCGCTTCTCATCCAGGAAGCTTCTTCCAGTTTCTCGGCTAAGAAGCGAAATGTCTTCAAAGAAAAACCAGAAAGTCCAGTTCCCTCTTGAAAAAGCACATAACCTGGATGACTGAGAATCTCCATAGATATTTAACTTTGAGTATTATTTCCTCTCCACATTTTAACCAGGACCAGTCTCGCTTAAACTTCAAGCTCAAAGTGGACCAGGTGCTGCCATCTGTTAATACATCTTTTTTAATCTTTTTTTTTTCTGATTGGTGTGTGTCAAACCCAATCATCATCAGTCTATGTTGTAAGACATCATTCATTTTCCTTAATGGCAAAGACGAAGAACAAGTAGCAAATGACATAAATTGCCATAAGCACTTACTCCATTTGCTACTCCTTTGCAGTCAGGGATTTGGTTCCTCCTGGAAGTGATTACAACCAACTGCTTGCCAGCAAAATGAATCCTCATCATCACTATTTCTTTACATTTCCTATAATTTCTAATAACATATTGTGTTATGATTGATTATGTGCAAGCTTATGTGATTTTGTCCAAGACTGGTCAAAAATGATCAATCACTCACAGGCTCTAAACTGTCAAGACTTCTATTACATCTCCTGTTTGATCTGGAATAGAGATGCAATTGATTATATGGGTGAATGGGTAATCTCTGTGTTTTCTTTTAACAGATAACAGATAATCAGAGTTGGAAGGGACTTTGTAGGTCATTTAGTCCAAGCCCCCACCCAAGCGGGAGACCCTACACCATTTCTGACAAATAGCAGTCCAATCTCTCCTTGAAAGTCTCAAGTGATGGTGCTCCCACAACTTCCGAGGGCAAGCTGTTCCATTGGTTGATTTTTCTCATTGTCCAAAAATTTCTCCTTATTTCCAGGTTGAATCTCTCCTTGTTCAGTTTCCATCCATTATTCCTTATCTGGCCTCCAGGCACTTTAGAAAATAGCTTGACCCACTCCTCCCTGTGGCAGACCTCAAATATTGGAATTCTATCATGTCTCCCCTGGTCCTTCTCTTTACTAGACTAGCCAAGCCCAGTTCCTGCAACCGTTTGATGTATGTTTTAGCCTCCAGTCTTGTAATCATCCTGGTTGCTCTTCTCTTCTCTACTTTTTTCTAGAGTCTCAACATCTTTTTTATAATGTGGTGACAAAAACTGGATGCAGTACTCTAGGTATGGTCTTACTAAGGCTTTATAGAGTGGTATTAGTACTTCACTTGATTGTATCCCTCCGTTAATTTAACAAGTTAGGATTGCATTAGCTTTTTGGTTGCTGCTGCACACAGCTGGCTCATATTTAGCTGGTTGTCCACAAAGACTCAAAGATCCCTCTCACAGTTATTGCTATTGAGCCTGGTTTCACCCAGTCTATATGGGTACTTTTTGTTTTTCTTGCCTAAGTGTAGGACTTTACTTTTCTCTACACTGAATTTCATTTTGTTAGATATGGCCCATTGTTCTAATCTGTCAAGAACCCTCTGGATCTTGAGCCTATCTTCTTGGGTATTAGCTATTCCTGCCAGCTTAGTATCATCTGCAATTTTAGTAAGTTCCCCTTCTATTCCTTCATCTAAGTAGTTAATGAAGATATTGAAGACTTACTGGGCCTAAGACAGAACCTTGTGACACCCCACTGCTTACTTCCCACCATGTAGACATAGACCCATTAAGGACTACATTAAGGACTTTTCTCAAACTTTATTAAATTTCGACAAAAAAATGAAAAAGAAAACTCAGTATCAAATGCAGATTATATTAGAGAAACAAAATAAAAGAGGAAAATTTACCAAAAGTACCAATACATTCTATTAACGTGTTTCTCCAACAATATGGCTTCCCCCAATAGGAAGTTCCAGCATATTTTATAGGCATAAATTCAAATTAAGCCTCTCCCCTCAAATTAAGGCCTATATTAAACATGCAAAATGAGGGGGAATAGCAGGGGAGGGCTTGCTGTTAGGAAGTACTTTTGTTGCATACCTGGATATGGTGCTGCCTGCATTAACTTCGGCATTGGTGGGGGCACTTCGTATCAGGAGACCTTCCGCCACCATTGCTTTCCCTTCTCCCTGTGCTGCCATGGCGTTTAGAGCAACACCACGGCGTTTGGTGCAGCTAGGCGCGACCAGCCAGGACTCCTCCCTGCAATCAGAGCCCAGTGGAGACACTTGGCTCCAGGTGCTCCTGTCACCACCTTCCCTTCACCTTCGAAGGCAAAGCCAATTCTTTTAAAAACGACGCTCTTCTACCAGTACAACAAAGCCTCCCCTGCCCAAGAGGGCAGCCCAACCCCACGTGTGGAGGCAAATCTCCCGGGGCCGCAGTGCAGAATCAGACCACCCCGGGAGAAGCACGCAGCTGTCATCCCTGCCTGGCACTGGGCAGAGCATGAATAGCTTCACCTGGGGCGCCCAGCACAGCTGACAGGTGGGTCCTCCTACCTGGTGGTGGAGCTCTCGCCAAGGCAGTGAGCACCTCCCCACCAGGCCCTCTGCTCATCCCACCAGGGCTACGCCAGAGTCGTGCGGGCTGGGCAGAGCTGGGAAAGCAAGCAGCAGGTGCACGCCCGCCTGGCAAGTGAAAGAGCCAGACCAACCTGAGCTTGGCTTCCTTCATAAGTCCCTCCAGCCTGAACCCAAAGGGGACACCGGGAGAGGCTGCCCGAGGCAGTGATAGCACCCACCTGTCCATGGACAAGGAGGTGAGGCGACAGCAGTGCTGCTTCCCTGGCCGGCGAGTCTGGCAGAGAGATCCCAAAGCTGCCTGTCCTTTCCACTTCTCACTCACCCCTACACATCTCTAAATGTGCTAGAAGTTCCAAATGCTGCAGTGGCATGGGCATCGGGCAGAGGTGCTCACTTGGCGGGGCTAACCTCGGAGGAGGACGCAGCGCAGGCCATCGCATTGCCTCCCTGTCCACGGATGGGTAGTGCTATCACTGCCTCAGGTGGCCTCTCCCAGTGGCCCCTTTAGGTTTGGGCTGGAGCAACTTGGGAAGGAAGCCAAGCTTGGGTCTGCCCGGCTCTTTCATTTGGCAGGTGGGCGCGCACCCGCGGCTTGCTTTCCTGGCTCTGCACAGCCTGCACAGCTCTGGCATGGCCCTGGTGGGATGAGCAGAGGGCCAGGCGGGGAGACACTCGCTGTCTTGGTGAGAGCTCCGTTGCCAGACAGGAGGACTTGCCTGTCAGCTGCACTGGGCACCCCAGGCAAAGCTCTTCGCGCTCTGCTCAGCACCAGGCAGGGATGGTGGCTGGGCGTTTCCCCAGGGTGGGCTGATCCTGCGCTGCAGCCCTGGGAGATTTGCATCCCCACTTGGGGTTGGGCTGCCCTCTCGGGCAGGGGAGGCTTTGTCATACCAGTAGTAGGGAGCCGTTTTTAAAAGAATTGGCTTTGCCTTCAAAGGCGAAGGGAAGGTGGTGACAGGAGTACCTGAAGCCAAGTGTCTCCACCGGGTTCTGGTTGCAGGGAGGAGCCCTGGCTGGCCGCACATGGCTGCGCCAAATGCCATGGCATTGTTCTAAATGCCATGGCAGCACGGGGAGAAGAGAAAGCAATAGTGGTGGAAGATCTCTTTGGAATGAATTTGCACTTGTAAATTAGTTTCGTGCCTCTCTTGGCTAATACAAGTGGATAGAGAGGGAAGGACAATCTGATTGCAGGAAGTATGTTGTGAGAGTAATCCTGCTAGTCTTGAAGGGAGTAGTAGTTTGCTGTCTCCTCAAGAATCCATCATGTGACCTAATTATTTTAATAAATTATCAACTTGTTTTCAGCTTACCTGTTTTTAAGCAGGGTGGTTGGGCAGTGTGCTCAAGGAAACTAATTATCTGGATTCATTTCTGTCTGGACTCATGCTTTTGTGACTAGCTTGCAATGGGATCACATGAAAGAGACTACCTAAAAGCATGATGAATGTTATTTTGCAAGGATTCACTATGTCAGAATCTTAGAATGTGGCTAAATGTTGCCTTATTACCAAAGGAAGGGTAAAATTTAATTTTGCTTAAGAATTGCATACCAATTTGATTGTTGAATGAAATTATAAAATATGTATCACAATATTGGCTGATAGATGAAAGAAGATCTTACAGGGTTTTATTTATTTATTTACTGGACAATGAGAAAGCTTTTGATCACATTAATTGATATTTTCTGTTTAAAGTTTTGGAAAATGTAGAGTTTGGGAACAATTTTATTCAATGAATCAAACTGATATATATGTTCCAAGAAGGCATATATTATTGTCAATGGAAATTTAAATAAATGATGTAAGATGCAGAAAGGAACAAGACAAAGACATCCTCTGGGCCTGAAAATTTTAAAGAGAAACTTTCAAACTAAGGGCTTTTGCTGATGATTTGATTTTATTGGACCCATGGAATGGTACTGAACATTTAATGAAGAAATCTGTTTATGTTTTCATGTAGATTTTGAAAAATACAAGTGAGACGACCAATTTCAGGCTCACCTTTCATTGAATTGTTCAAGGACTAACACTCTTCAGTGATGGAATTTCCCAGTCAGGAATGATAAGATCTATTGTAGAGAAGTTACTTCAGTTGCCAACATTTGCAGTTGATACTACTGAATACTGCTGAAAAATCTGTCTCTTTCATGTGATCCCATTGCAAGATCCCATTGCAAAAGCATGAGTCCAGACAGAAATGAATCCAGATAATTTGTTTCCTTGAGCATACTGCCCAACCACCCTGCTTAAAAACAGGCAAGTTGAAAACAAGTTGATAATTTATTAAAATAATTAGGTCACATGATGGCTTCTTGAGGAGACAGCAAACTACTACTCCCTTCAAGACTAGCAGGATTATTCCCACAACATACCTCCTGCAATCAGTTTGTCCTTCCCTCTCTATCCACTTGTATTAGCCAAGAGATGCAGGAAACTAATTTACAAGTGCAAATTCATTCCAAAGAGGACACTATACACTTTCTCAGATTTGAAGCAGATATTTAGGAGAATTGCTTTCTATCCATGTTCAACTCAGAATTATTAAAAAGCAGTCAATGATGGTCCCACATTCTAATGTACCTCCCAGTGCCTGTGACTATAGCAGTGGTGGGATTCAAATTTTTTACTACGGGTTCTGTGGGTGTGGCTTGGTGGGTGTGGCAAGGGAAGATACTGTAAAATCTCCAGTCAGAGGTGGTATTTGCTGGTTCTCTGAACTACTCAAAATTTCCACTACCGGTTCTCCAGAACTGGTCAGAACCTGCTGAATACCACCTCTAGTCTACAGCCAAGGTTAAAGATCTCATTGCACAATTAAAACCTAGTAAAATTCCTGGAGGTGATTTCATCCTTCCAGAATTGCTAAGAGAAAATAAAAATTGGTGGGCTCTAATGCTGCCCCATTTTCCTATATTCAGAGCAGAGCACATTTTTCATGTGTGTAGAATGAGGCCATAGTCATCCCTCTCTGTAAGAACAAATTTCTCCCTTACAATTATAGACCTATTAACTTGCTTAAAACAATAAGCAAGCGATAATAAATATGTTTATTTAAAACTATTGGGTTGGGTCCAAAGTGAAAATATCCTTTTAGAGCATATTTTAGGGAGGATTTAGAAAGGATCAGTCAACCTTTGACCACTATCTGGCCTTGCACCCTTTAACTGAAAAATACACTTTTTCACCCAAAGTCTTCCTTTTTGCAGTTTTTATGGATTTCAAATCAACCTTTGATTTGATTCCAAATGGAGGTTATCACAAAAACTGCAGGGATTCTCAATGGTCATCTGGTTTTAGTCAAGTTTAAGTTATATATTTGTCAGGTGTGTGAAGGACTAGGGCTACACATGAAGTTCCAATTATACTGATTTATTACTACTCATGCCTATGCACAGGAATCTACTCAACTAATAGTTAACACTATTTTGGTGCTAGATAAGAGCCAATGGAATTCAAGAAAAGTTGGACTTAGTCCTTGTGAGGCTTTTGACTCAATGCTGATTCCTCTTTTGACTCTAGCTCCAGGTTCTGCCACTCCTTCTCCTACTATATTGAACATATTGTAAGCCATCCAGAATCTTTCTGTAATTGAGCCACATTTAAAAAAAAGTAATAACATAGAGGCCATTAAATCATTGATAAGATCCATGCAATTCTTATGGGAGAAAGAAATCTAGTTTCATGTAAACTCACTATAGTATAACATCTACCAGAACAGTGGATTCTTTCTGCTATTTCTGTGTCAAAATCTTCATGCTCAGACTAGGTATATTTGTACAGGGAGCCATGTGAGACTGAAAGAACAGCACTATTTGTTGCTTGGATGTAGAGAGACCACTTTTCCTATTACAATCTCCTATAGCATTCTTAATATCACAGTATCTCAAGGGACATGTTCATATAGATAAATTTCTTTCAGTGACTTTGTTTACTGTACTCTGTATAATTCACAGGGAACAATGCAGGATTAGTAGACACCATGGAGGTAAATTTCCAGCTTTAAGAACATTAAAGTGACCAATGCCATTTTTTCCAGAAATAGCTACATAAATGCAGATCTAAGATGCAAACATCCCCACAACCATTGGATGACATCAAGGGATTCAGATTTTTCTGTATCATTTCCTGGGATCTATTGTTTTTCTGGAGTTTTGCAGTACAGATATAGCAGCCTAGCAGCCATACATCATCCAGCCAGGAATACAAAACACCTATTGTTCAGGCATATTATAAGGCCTAACTTCACTGTTTTGGCTTTTGTTACAGGAATACCATGCATGTTTAATCAGATGGCAAAATATTTAATACATATGTCCATATAATCACCCTGAAAAACTTATGAAGTATTTTAACTTGCAAGTTGTTTCCTTATATCTTTTGTTCCTTCTTTCTCTCTGTATGTGTATGCATATCTAAATCAGCAATGCGATACATAATTAGGTATGTTTCCTTAGCACATTGTGAACATAGGTTAATGCTAATTAGAGGTATTGCATGATTAATATTTTGATTGTTCCACAATTCATTTGGAGAACTATGTAATTAACATTAATAGCACTAAAGCACCATGGCCATGTTATTAGTCTTATTGAACATTTTGTCATTCAGTTAAAATAGTTTTCAGTTGGAGATACAGCTCATCCACCTGGAACCACACTGTAGATATCACATTAACATGACTGAGCAGGTTCAGAGGTATTTCTCAAGAAGAATACTCCACTCCTCTACTGACAATAGAATTACTATGCCTCCAGGCTTGAAATTTTGGGCTTGGACAATCTGGAACTGCATTGCCTGTGGTTCACATAGTACACAAAATTGTCTGCTACATGTTGCCAGTCAACAACTTCTTCAGCTTCAACCACAATAATACATGGGCAAACAATCAATACAAACTCAAGGTAAATCACTTCAAACTCGATTGTAGAAAATATGACTTCAGCAACTGAATGGTCAACGCCTGGAATGCTCTACCCGGCTCCATTGTTACAGCCTCAAACCCCCACAGCTTTAATCTCAAACTGTCTACCATGGACCTCACCCCATTCTTAAGAGGTCCTGAAAGGGGGCTGGCATAAGTGCACCAGCGTGCGTACCATCCTTGTCTTACTGTCCCCATTTATCTGTATTTAGTTCCTTTGTTTATGTTCATACCTATACTTGTTTATTTATTTATTTTATTTGGTTTGTCAATTGCTTACAAGATAATAGGCATAAGTTAAAACATAGTTATGAATACATGGATACATACAAGAAAAATAAAAGAAACAATAGGACAGGGATGGTAGGCACGTTGGTGTGCTTATGCACACTCCCAACAGACCTCTTAGGAAAGGAATGAGGTCAATAGTAGAAAGTCTAAGGTTAAAGTTTTTGGGGTTTGAGGAAAAAACCAGAGTCAGGTAGAGTATTCCAGACATTGACCACTCTGTTGCTGAAGTCGTATTTCCTGCAATCAAATTTGGTGTGATTAACCTTCAGTTTGCATCTATTGTTTGCTCTTGTGTTGTTATGGTTGAAGCTGAAGTATTCATTGACAGGTAGGATATTGCAATGTATGATTTTATACATGATACTTAGATCAGACCGAAGGTGGCATAGTTCTAGATTTTCTAGGTCTAGAATTTCGAGTCTGGTGGCATAAGATATACTGAAATGAGTAGAGGAGTGGAGAACTCTTCTTGTGAAATATTTCTGGGCTTACTCAACTGTGTTAATATCAGACACATAATGTGGGTTCCAGACTGATGAGCTGTATTCGAGTTTGGTCTAGCAAATGTTTTAAATGCTCTAGTTAGTATTGTAATATTAGCAGAGAAAAAGCTACGTAAGATTAGGTTAACCACTCTTAATGCATTTTTGGTTATGTAGTTACAGTGGGCTCTAGCACTTAGATCATTAGAGATGAGTACTCCAAGATCCTTGACAGAGTTTGGATCATCAACAAGATCTTAACAATTCAGCCTGTATTTTATTTTCTGATTTTTTTGCCAGTATGTAAGACAGAGCATTTCTTTGTTGAGATTTGAAGTTGCCATTTGTTTGACCATTCTGATACATAGTTGAGGTCTTTTTGAAGGGTAGCAGTATTGTCTGTGGTATTGAAGAGCTTTACATCGTCAGCAAAGAGAATGCAGTTGCTCTAATATGAACACTGTTCATTTATGTAGAGTATGAAGAGAGTTGGTCCAAAAACACTGCCTTGGGGGACACCACTGTTGACAGGTACAGAATTTGATAGGAATCTCCCAGTTTTGACCATTTGTTGTCTGTTTGAAAGGAATGCTTCTATCCAGTTATATAGGTGTCCAGAGATACTGTAAGATTTTAGTTTTAGTAGTAGTTTGCCGTGTACCACTGAATCAAAGGCTTTACAGAACTCTATATAAATTGCATCTATTGCTTTGCCCTGATTGAGTTGTGTAGTTCATATGTTTTTGCAGTGTAAGAGTTGCAGATTGCAGGATAGTTTTTTTCTGAAACCAGATTGTTTATTAGAGGGTAGGTTGTTTGTCCCTAAGTGGAGGATGATGGATTGGTTAATAATTGATTCCATGACTTTACAGGTGATGCAGCATAAAAAGATTGGTCTGTAATTTTCAACTAGGCTGGGGTCTCCCTTTTTGAAGATGGGGATGACCATGGCTTGTGACCATAGGTTTGACAAGGAGCTGGTCCTGAAAGATTTTTCAAAGATTATGCTCAGAGGTTCAGCTATGGTAGCGGATAGCTTTTTTAAGAAGTAGGAACATATTCCATCTGGTCCAATAGATAGAGATGGTTTTGGATTGCGTAGTGTTTTTTCAACATTGTCTTCTGTAAAATCGATATGTATTCGATCATTGTAGTTGTCTGTGGTTCATCTAGGAAATATTGGGCATGATCCATTGCTGTTTACAAATACTGAGCCAAAGAATGTGTCAAAGAGGTTGGCTTTAATGGTGTCGTCATTGCAGACTTTACCATTAGATCCAATCAGGGGTGGGATGGACCTTGAGTCTTTTAGTTTGTTGTTTACAAAATTGTAGAAAGCATGGGTGGAATTTGTGCATAGGTTTTCCTCTTGTTTAATGTGATAATTAGTGCATTCAGTTTTTATCTGGTGGCATAAATTTTTGTGTCAGCTTTTGAAGTTGGCAACATGACAAAATTTGTTTTTTCACCAAGGTAATCTCTTTTTGGATTGAAGCTTCCTTATTGTTATGGGTAATCTGTTTGTCCTGGTTTTGGGAGTTGTTATTGGTACATATAGTTTGATGGTTCTTTTGATTTCTAGTAAGAATATGTTGTGATGGTCTTCCAACAATACTGCGTCCAGTGAATAGAAATTGCCAATCAAGGGAAGAGAGATCATTGATTATAAGATTATAGTTGCTTTTTTTGAAGTTATAATTGGGGATTTTATCGTTGTGATGATTTTTGTGTGGACGTATGTTGAGACAAAAGTCAGTCATGTTGTGATCACTGTTGGAAAAGGATTCTTTAATTTGTATTCTGTAAATTGAATTTAAACTATTGCAGAAATGAGATCGTGGCAGTTGTTAAGCCTAGTATTGTTGGTTATTAGTTGTTCCAGTCCCAGATTTGTTACAGCATTGTAGAAAGTTACATGTATGGATTCAGTTGTACATTCGTTTAGGGTCCAGTTAATATGAGGTAGATTGAAGTCACCAAGAAAGATAAAAGTGTGTGGGCAGGATGTTGCCCATGTTAGTGGTGAATTTAGCTTGTTTACATGTTCGATGTCATAATCAGGGGCTCTGTAACATAGTAAGAATCGAAATGTGATATTTAAGGACAGTTCACAGACTATGGTCTACCATGGACCTCACCCCATTCTTAAGAGGCTGGGCATAAGTGCACCAGCTTGCGTACTGTCCTTGTCTTACTGTCCCCATTTATCTGTGTTTACTTCCTTTGTTTATGTTCATACCTATACTTGTTATCTTGTACGTGTTTGACAAACAAACTAAATAAAAAAATAAATGAGCTCCTCTTACAAAAAATATTTCATTTTAATGAAAGATCCAAAGAAAATTTGCTTTCTTCAAGATTTCTGCAGAACTTGGTTATGGTAGTGTTTGTCAACCTTAGCCATTTTAAGATGTGTGGATCAGTGGTGGAATTCCAATTTTTTTACTCCCGGTTCTGTGGGCGTGGCTTAGTGGGTGTGGCAAGGGAAGGATACTGTAAAATCTCCAGTCAGGGGTGGTATTTGCTGGTTCTCTGAACTACTCAAAATTTCTGCTACTGGTCCTCCAGAACTTGTCAGAACCTGCTGAATACCACCTCTGGTGTGGACTTCAATTCCTAGAATACCACTGGCTGGGTAAGGTGTCCTGGGATTTTAAGTCCTCACATCTTAAAATGGCTAACATTGAGAAACACTGGTCTAAGATGTGGACATTGCTTTCAATTTTGGTTCAAATATCTGCTTTGGCGGAACAGATCTGGATAATACCTTCTGTGCCACGCATTCTCTAATTCTTTCTCTCAGTTTTCCATCAGTAGAAGAGGCATTTATTTATTCTCTCAGTTCAGCAATGGAGAATTTCATGTAGGAGTGGATCTTAGTCCTGTGCATCAAGTACAATTTCAAACTAGGATGCACTTTTATGTTTCTCTGCTTGAGTCACTTATATGTAGCTATAATCTCCCTGTTTCCTATTTTGCAGGACCTGAACTGGATTTAATTCAAGTGGAACCAAGTTCCCTAAAGAACTGCCTTGTCTCAATTATATTGTCTCATCCCACCTGGTCAGGCAGGGAAGATATATTGCGGATCTCACTTTGCCTTCTCTGCCAATGCCCCCATTCTTTGGAATGCCTTGCCCCCAGA
Source organism: Laticauda colubrina (assembly GCA_015471245.1). Taxonomy (NCBI): domain Eukaryota; kingdom Metazoa; phylum Chordata; class Lepidosauria; order Squamata; family Elapidae; genus Laticauda; species Laticauda colubrina. Next base: position 93,912,813 of record BLBF01000003.1, on the reverse strand, counting down.
GGTGAAATGGGCCTCCCAGTGTTCTGGCCTTCAGAAAGAGTGTCAAGACTGGTTTGCCAATTGGCACAGAAGTTGAAGATTGGTAGGCATCCCTGGGGATGGTTGGCGTCATGAGAGTGTTTGCTCTACCTTTTGAAATTTTAATACTGGGACTTTATCTTTTAATTCTGTTTTAAATTTTGCTTTTATTTATGCTTTTATCATTTTTTGACAAGTGTTTATTGAAAACTGTCTAAAGTCACTTTAGAATGTATTTCTAATACTTAGGCAGTACTAGAATGTGATAGATAAATAAATAAATAAATAAAAATAATTCAGTGGCATTATGAAATAAAAAAAATAATATTATTTCAAAAATATATTGAGTTACAGGTAGTCCTTGACTTACAACAGTTCATTTAGTGACTATTCAAAGTTACAACGGCACTGAAAAAAGCGACTTACGACCAGTTTTCACACTTATGACCTTTGTAGCAGCCCCAGGATCATGTGATCAAAATTCAGGTGCTTGGCAACTGTTCATACTTACAATTGTTGCTGTGTCCCAAGGTCATGTGATCACCTTTTGTAACCTTTTGACAAGCAAAACCAATAAGGGAGCCAAATTCACTTAATCATGTCACTAACTTATCAACTGCAATGATTCACTTAACAACTGTGGCAAGAAAGGTCGTAAAGTGGGACAAATCTAACTTAATAAATATATCACCTAACAACAGAAAATTGGGGTTCAATTGTGATCATAACTCAAGGACTACTTGCATTAGACTACATTCAAAACTGACCATTGTGGGGTGTAGTGGTATGGCTTCCCTTCCAAAAGTGCTGAAACAATCATTTTCTTTTCTTTTCTTTTTAAATATAAATGTCTTGGAGAACAGGACCAGGAACCATTTTCAGCTCTTCAGCTGCTGGCAGATGAATGTGAAAAATGAACAGAGCTGAACTAAGTTTTATTTTACCTTGAAGCTGACAATGTATTACTATTTGGCACTTGCTTTTTAACTCATTCATATTGATCAGTGGGAGTGGCTCACAAAAGTTCCTGTATTAAACTGTAAGGGCTTCATTAAAAACTGAGTTTTTAGTTTGTGGAGAGATAAGATCTGAATTAAGTTTACAGTGATATATGAAACACTGTGTATGCTGACAATCAAATAACTATAGCTCATCATCCTCCATGGCTATTTGCTGCCAAGAGGCAACAATGACACTTTTGCATTGATGTCCATAGCTAGTTTCTCTTCTCTGAGTATGAGAATGCCTGCCTTCTGGGTGACCAGCAAAAAGTGGCCTATCCAGCAGCTCTGTCTATAAAGTCCTTTGCAATCTATCATGCATTCCCAAGAATTCCTTCTCATTTATTTAAAATGAATACATCGTGCTTGGGTAATTGGTTTCCTGCTTAAAGTGCCTCTTAGCAACAGCAGTTGCTGCAGTTTCCAGGCACAGCTGCAGGAATGTCATTTGAATGCCATGGCTGGCCATAAGGAGCAATGACAAAAGGGCTACCTTGGACATACAGATTTAAAGCCCTTTTCTACACTTGCAGTTCAAATCAACACCAGTGTGCCCTGGCAAACTCTGATATCCCTCCTTGATTACATAACACTGGCCTTATTAAATTGCTAGCTCAGAATTAAAGCAGTCTTTTGTGTGACCACTTCATATTCCTGCTTAAACTGATAGTCTCTCCACATGCTTAATCATGGCTTCCTAGTTCAGCTTCTACTTTGGTTGTCTATGGGGTTGCATTGTCCCAGACAGAGCAGTGTTCAATCGGGGGATTCTTCTGGACTCTGAAGAAGCAGGTAGCAGTTATGGCTAGGAGGGCCAATAAACAACTGTGTACTGTGTGCCAGTTATGCCCATTTCTGGACTGATTATTACCCATGTCTTGGTCACCTTTTATTTAGACTATTGTAATTGTTCTATATGTAAAATGGGTAACTCCAAATCTGCAAACCTGATTGGTCAAATAAACTAAGGATTGGATTGGTTCACTAGGAACCAATCCAAAGAGCTGATGAAAGGCGGCAAATTTAAGCAACTGCCATTGGCTGCAAGCAGGCAAGCCAGCCTGTATAAAAGGCTGGCCTCGGCTTCAGCCAAGTGTTCCTATTTACTGACTAGTTAAACAATAAAGTATTTGTTGTTGGAACCTGGTCTACCTCATGTGTTTTCCAAACAAAACACTGGCGACGAGGATGGGATCATCCTAAATGAAAAAACCTGCACGCGGTGATAACAAGTCCAGATGACAACCAAAATGCCTGGAAACAACGCACCGCCCGCACCCTTCAATCCCAACGAAGAGGATTGGGATTCCTATGCAGATCGCTTCCAAATGTATTTGGAGAGCAATGAAATGGAAGACATTTCAGAGCAACGCAAGAGAGCTGTGTTCCTGACTCACTGCGGGCCAATGATTTTCAAGATGGCAAAGGCCCTTGCGAAGCCCCGAGACGTTAAACAACTAACGTGGCCAGAATTGCAAAGAATCCTCAAAGCACACTACGCTCCGATGGTGTCAAACTTAATAAAGCGACACGAATTTTACCGCAGAGACCAGAGAGAGGGAGAGACCGTCGCTGATTTCATTGCTGCCCTTAGACAACTAGGGGGTGAGTGTGATTTTTTGAACATTGACGAAGCAATGAGGGATCGCGTGGTGTTGAGTCTGAGAGACTCGACCACACAAAGTAAATTACTCAACAAGCCCAACATCACTGTAACCGAAGCCATCACGGAAGCCACAGCCGCTGAAGCCACGAAAAAATCTGCCGTAGCCATGGAAAAGATGAACACACACAGCGAAGAAACACCAACCAAAGACAGAAAGCACCCTGCCACCACAACCCACTACGAAGAGTCGGGCGAAACAATTGAATCGAGCGAAGAAGACGACGAAGTCCACCATTTGCTCATGAACAGAAAAGAGCGCGAAAGAAGGAATTGGCGGGAGTGTGCTGGCTGCAGAGGAAACCATCCCCGAGCCGAATGCAGATTTCTCGATGCCATCTGCCGGCATTGCAAGAAACGAGGGCACATCGAGAAAGTCTGCAGGAACAAAAAATGCTACAGCCCAACGAGACGCAGAAATTCCCCAACATGAGCTGAACCTAAACGAGCTGAGAGAAAGTGGCAACAAGAGAAGCGAGCCAATACACACCAAACTGTCATTATAAAGAGCGCTCAGACGGAAAGCGGGAAGAAAATTAAAGTCATTGTAAAAATCGAAGGAAAACACTGCAAGATGGAAGTGGACTCGGGGTCCTTCCTCTCCATGGTATCGTGGGACACAATAAGACAGCTAGTCCCAGGTATCAAACCCAAAGAATTAAAGAAGCAGCACCTAACTCTCAAGGACTATCAGGGAAACCAAATCCCTGTAGTTGGCATGGGACAAGTCCGAGTCGCCTATAAACAACACGTCAAGGTGCTACCGCTGACCATAGTCGACCAAGACAGACCAAGCCTCCTGGGCATCGAATGGTTCGCGCCATTGGGCATCGGGATGACCGGGATCGATCGAGTGACTACAACCGGCTGGGAAGACGACCTCATTTGAGAATTCCAGGACGTTTTTGATGGCTCACTTGGCAAGTATCAGGGAAATCCCATTTCTTTCAGTCTAAACCCCCAAATAGCCCCACGAAGAATAAAAGCCAGGCGAGTTCCTTTTGCACTAAAGGCAAAAATAGAGGAACAGCTGGACAAATTAATAGCCCAAGGGGTGTTAGAACCTGTGGACCATGCCAAGTGGGAAACACCTATAGTCACACCGGTCAAACCCGACGGGTCCGTTAGAATCTGTGGTGACTATAAGGCTACCCTGAACCACGCATTACAACCAAGCGCATACCCGGTGCCTGTAGTCCAGCATTTGCTTCACTCCCTGGGAAAAGGAAAAGTTTTTGCTAAACTTGACTTAGCACAAGCCTATCAACAGCTCCCAGTGGACCCAGAAACTGCTGAAGCACAGACTATAGTCACACATAAGGGCGCATTCAAATGTCACCGACTCCAATTTGGAGTGAGTGTGGCCCCAGGCGTCTTCCAGAGCCTAATGGAAAGCTTCCTAAATGGCATACAAGGAGTCGTACCATATTTCGACGATGTCCTGATCTCAGCCAAAGATGAAACCCAATTAAAAAACAGACTCAAAGAAGTACTAAGTTCAGGGAATCTGGCCTCAAAGTAAAAAGAGAAAAGTGTTGCCTAATCAAGAATAGCGTTGAATTCCTGGGCTATTTAATAGACAGAGAGGGTATACACCCTACAGACAAAAAGATTAAAGCGATTAAAAACGCACCAGAACCAAAAAACAAGACCGAATTACAAGCCTTTTTAGGACTAATTAACTTCTATAATGTATTCTTGCCAAATAAGGCCACTATAGCAGAACCATTGCACCGTCTTTTAGACAAAAAAGCAATTTGGACTTGGGGTTACAGAGAAAAGCAAGCCTTCCAAAAAATTAAAAGCTTGCTAACATCCTCAAAAGTTCTCATTCAATTTAGCAACACACTGCCCTTAAGAGTGACCTGCGACGCCTCCCCATTCGGAGTAGGTGCCATCCTAAGCCACCAACTACCGGATGGCAGAGAAGCGCCCGTCGCATATTATTCGAGGACTTTATCTAAAACCGAGTGGAATTACAGCCAATTGGACAGAGAGGCACTAGCAATTGTCGCAGGAGTGAAACGTTTCCACGAGTACCTATACGGGTGGACTTTGCAAATTATAACAGACCACAAACCGCTAATATGAATTTTGGCGGGAAACAAACCTACACCAAATATCCTCTCCCCAAGAATGACGAGATGGTCAGAGTTCCTAGCAGCCTACTCATACACTCTGACACACCAACCGAGGAAACAGATTTCACACGCGGACGCTTTAAGCAGAGCACCCTTGCCAGCGACTGAAGAAGACCCAGCACCAGCGATGACAGCACTACAAATAGAGACTTGCCCCGATCTACCCATATCAGCATATGATGTTGCCAGAGCCACCGCAAAAGACTCTTTGACTGCCCATGTTCTTAACTGGGTAGGTAAAGGCTGGCCGGAAAATCAAAAAACTGAAAACTTTAAACCTTTCCGGACCAGACAAACCGAACTTTCTATTCAAAAAGGGTGTTTACTGTGGGGTGATCGGGTGGTTATTCCTAACAAACTACAACCTAGGGTACTTAGTATGCTACACGAAGGTCACCCGGGGATTGTAAAAATGAAAAGCCTTGCTAGAAGTTATGTCTGGTGGCCGGGTATTGATAAGGACATAGAATACTGGGTAACCTCGTGTAACAAATGTCAAAAAATTAGACCATCCCCACCCAAAGCACCCATTAGAGATTGGGAAATTCCACGGGGCCCCTGGTCATGAATCCACATTGATTTTGCTGGTCCAACTAAAGGACATACCTTTCTGATTGTTGTGGACGCCTATTCTAACTGGTTAGAAGTAAAAATTATGCCATCAACAACAACTGAATTAGTAATAAAACAACTGGACACCCTTTTTGCCACCCATGGCATTCCGGACGTCCTCGTGTCCGATAATGGAGCACAACTAACCAGCCTACACTTTGAACAATACCTAGCCTCCCTAGGTATTAGACATGCCCTAACCGTGCCGGCCCATCCGGCTGCAAATGGTAGGGCAGAGAGAATAGTCTGATTTACAAAGGAAGGGTTAGAAAAAATGGACACTGGAGATGTACAGCAAAAAATTAACCGATTGCTCACACTCCAGCACATAACACCCAGTACCACAACCAACAAGTCCCCAGCAGAACTACTCATGGGGAGAAAACTAAGGTCACACCTTGATAGACTGCACCCAGAATTCACGCCAGAAAACCCCCCCGACTCCTCTACACAGTTTAGAAAATTTGGAATTGGCGATTTAGTCTACGCCAAAAACTTCACTGGGGACCCAGCATGGCTACCAGGACAAATTACCCAGATAACAGGCCCCAAATCCTACCGGTTAACAGTAGATGATGGCAGGGAATGGAAGCGGCACATAGACCAGCTTCGATCCCGAAATATAGAAAGAACCACAGACATACAGCCATTCGTCGAAAAAACCGACGAATTGCCAACTAAGGTGGGGGGGGAATCGCAAGAATTAAATAAAGAACCGTTAAAAAATAAAACCAATGAAACACATGAACAAAAAGAGCAAATAAAAGACTCACTGTTTGGAGAGACTTGCGTGAAGAGCCCATCGGAAGGGGCCAGCCAGGCCAGCTCGACCTGCCCGGAGGAAATGGGAGGGAGCGGCAAAACCACCAGCCTAAGAGACTCAGGCGACAGTAAAATGGCTGACTCACCCTTCCAGACGGTTCCAGGGAGAAGAACAGATGACACAGCAGCCCCATCCGAACCGGTCGAAGTCTTCACTAAGAATGAACCGCGCAAGTCAAGTCGAGTCCGGAAAAGCCCCACCTACCTGCGAGACTACATCACCACGTAGGACTGAACTAAGAGGGGAGGGGTGTTCTATATGTAAAGTGGGTGACTCCAAATCTGCAAACCTGATTGGTCAAATAAACTAAGGATTGGATTGGTTCACTAGGAACCAATCCAAAGAGCTGCTGAAAGGCGGCAAATTTAAGCAACTGCCATTGGCTGCAAGCAGGCAAGCCAGCCTGTATAAAAGGCTGGCCTCGGCTTCAGCCAAGTGTTCCCATTTACTGACTAGTTAAAGAATAAAGTATTTGTTGTTGGAACCCGGTCTACCTCATGTGTTTTCCGAACAAAACAGTAATGTACTCTATAAAAGTAATGTTTTGTCAAGTGGGCCTGCCTTGAAGAGTATCTGGAAGTTTCGTTGGTTTGAAACACAGCAACCCACATAGTTTACAATATGCACATGTATCACTTCTATTGCAGAAGCTGCATTTTGGGGCCACATTATCTGAAGAACTACCTCTCCCCAATTTCTTTTACCCATCTACTAACAATGGGAAGGGAGGGCATGTTAAAGGTCCCACCAATGAGGAAATACATTGGTGAGACCAAGTAAAAGGATCTTCTCTGTAGTGGCTCCCTCCCCATGGAACAACATTCCCCTAGAATAGCATTGGCCTCCAGCTTGTTACTTTTCATAAAGGGCCTTGGAACTCTGAAGACATGGTTCTGACATTTGTCTTGGGGATCCAACCAATCAAGTGGCTTTTTGGATTGTGTTTGTTGCTGCTTCAGTGGAGAGTAACTGGGGAAATTTGGGAGTTTTAAATTGTGGCTTTTCACTGCTGTGCACTGCTTCGAGTCACTCTGTATGAGTTGGGTAGCCATATAAATATGTTGAATAGATAATAAATACTTGTCTCCCCTACCCCATTCAATTGTTCTTTACTGCAGAAGAAATTGACAGGGTGGGAGAGAACTGAATTGACACCTTATTGTTAGTGATATAACAATGCAGTAAAAAGCCCAAGGACACTGAAGTACTGTAATTATAAAAGAAGTTGAAGTGTACTCTGATTAAAATAAAGGGACAGAACTGGATCATAGGGAACCAAATGTCAAATTTGTCAGTAGAGCACAAAATGCTGGTTTTAATTAGATGAATCTGGGGCTTTCAGTGTGGGCTTTCTGAGCTCTTGTACAGCAGAATTCATGCACATTTGTTCATAAAACTTAGATTTCTCTATAGATAAAATGAGGTCAATTTGCTGTAGCATTAAGATATGTAGAGTCTGTTCTCTGCCAATGGATGGGATTGAAGTTGAAGTGACACTACTGAGGCCATCTTTGTAATGACATGATTAGTTGTGGGGTAATGAGTGTACTGCTGAGTGCATCAGTAGATGAAGGTGTTACTAAAGTTATGGTCCAATCAGAACATCTATTTTTGAGTATTAGTCACAGTGGGCCCCCACTATTCAGTTCTTCACTGTTGGATGATAAACCAGAGTAAGTTCTCCAGAAGATAAAATCCTTGTTCCTCTGAAGATATGAAAAGAAGCAAGGTTCAAGAAGAGCTTTAGTATAACTGATATTGGAACAAGGAGGAGAAGCTTCCTTGAAATGTGGCCATATCTCAGTTGAATACCAAAGAAAAATGAAAAATACCTCATCTTGAGCATCCATGAACAGCCTAACATTGTGTCCTTGCTGTAAGCAGCTTCATAGGATCTACGGGAGCAATCATTATACTGTCCTCAGAAGATCTTGAAGCAATGCAAACATAGCCTCATGATGTTTCTTCTGCCAAACTATGAAATCAACTCAAAGCAGAGATTCAGTTGAAGATGACTTTTGTAGACAGCAGGTGGGAATTATTATAAAACAAAGGCATAGGCTTTGTAATTGTACTTTTTATTTCTCTTTCCCTCTACACAAATTAGGTTTGATTGTGGTGATCTATTTATCTATATCATATAACATACAATGTATGAACTGACTTGCCTTGATATATATGCATATTTGTGTCATCTACTATTTTGTGTGGTTGCTGTTATGTTTTGAAGAATACCTCAGATGCATATACTCTTACCTGCTAAACAATAAAGTTTAACTTTTTTTTGCTACCTTTGTTTGGTTCCCTCTAAAGCTGTCAATGTTTGCTATTGACAGTAACTATAATGTTGCTACCAGCAGCTTATCTGGAGAGCAAGCCATTCTTCGTAACTCTTGATAAGAGTTTTCCCCACAAAGAAAAGAGTTCAACCAGAACTGACAGACTGTTTTTCCCCCTTAACCAATGTTTCTATTCTACATTTATTATGTCAGATCAATTTGCTCCATTGCTCAGTGGTAGCATGAACAAGTTCATGAAAACAACTGATCACTGTTTTTGCTACTTATTATATGAATTTCCCACCATCACAGAGAGTCTTGCCATTTTCCCCATCTCCATTCCTTGCCTCACAATGATAATACTCTCTCCCTAAACTTGAACACATATGATAGCACTGGCTCTTCTTGTTTTCTCGCCTTTTCCTTTTCCAATGGATTCTTCAATAACACAATAAGAGAGATCTGCCAACCATACCCCACTGATCAGGACCCAAAAGAGCAAAAACAAAAAAAAAAGCCATCTCTTTTGCTTGCACCATTCTCTTTTGCATGTAACAGACACCATCAGATATGGTGGCACATCAGATGTCTTAGAATCAACTTTTCATTCTAGGGGATTGGGGGAAAATGCCTTCAGTGGTCAGGATAAGTCATCAGATTCTAGGCTCTGATTCTAGGCTGTGATTTCACAAAGCCCTCCTTACCCACCTCCCAAAATAACAATGCCCATAGCCGTGGGTTGTTTTAAAAGTGCTAAAATGGATAACCTTCTATACAAGAACCCCAGGTAACCATTTCATCTCAGGCAACACATCCCTTAAGTAGATCTAGGTAAACGGTCCATCAGAACTTGGAAAGAAATATTGCTGACCCACATTGTCTTTCCTCTATCCAAAGCCCCACAGAGCAAATCTGGAATCAGAATGCTGAGTTTACGATGGAATGGTGGATGAATGAACTTTTTTTCTTATTCCTCTATTAAATGGAAGAATCCAGCCTTCACATGCTGGAAATTTGGCCCATTCTAGTCTGGAAGTTTTATGAGGCTTTCTTTGCTAAGCTTTTCAGTTTTACTGTAGATGGATGCAGCCAGGACTGAAGTGCTAAGTCTACATTACAAAAAAACAAAACAAAATCTAGCTTGCCTCCTCCTTCCTCCAGTACATCCTGAGCTTCATCCTATTAAATAAATTAAATTGGGGCTTGATGGGAAGACACATTATGGTCCTAATGCAGAAGAAACATATCAGCATCTCCATCAGGGGCAGGATTCTACAGGTTCGCACCTATTCGCTAGAACCATTTGTTAACATTCTAAGCAGTTCCGAGAACCGGTTGTTAAAAGAAATTATTGGCATTCTGGTGTTGCTTACGGAAACTGCCTCTCCATTAACCCTTATTACATTCTTGGCAGGACTAGACTTCCTGTCTTTGGAACTTCTCTGGAATTCCCCCTCCCCCCGCCTTTGCTGGTACTTTGCTTGTGTGGAGTGACCATTCAAAGTTTCAGGCACTGAAAAAAGTGACTTATGACCGTTTTTCACACTTCTGACTGTTGCAACATCCACACAGTCATGACAGGCCTATCAAGGAGATGCGTGCCTCAATGTGAGTGATGTTGAGTTGACCACGCCTAGACAATCACATGACCACCAAGCCACACCCACCAACTAAGCCATGCCCACAGAACCAGTTGTTAAAAAATTTGAATCCCACCCCTGATTTCCATTCCAATTGCAATTACTTCCTCAAATGTACAGGACCAACTAGCAGGTAGGAAAAGGTATGGAAAAACAAATCTAGGGAATTCAAGCTGAATGTCCATCCTATTTAATGACAAATGACATCTGGGCACTTTCTCCTCCCCCTTCCATGAAGCAGAAACAGCCATCAAACACACTGGAAAGCAGACTTTTAGGTTAGTATAATAAAAAGAAGAGAGAACTACTCCGTTAGCTAAGCAGAGAAAAAGTCATCAACTTTTGGCTCCTTTCCTTGAACTGTTTCATTCCAAATGCGTCATTGTAAAATCTTTGTAACTAAGAACGAGTGTCTGCATTTGCTTTTATCCTCTTCCTTCCAAGCTTTGGGGGTTATATCTTATCTTTGATCTTTTGAATTACCTTGGGGACTCTTTTTAGCTGAAAAGAGAGACCTTTATGCTAATAAATAAATAACACCTGCACAGTGAAACACAAAAATTCAAAAGGAAATAATAATAATAATAATAATAATAATAATAATAATAATAATAATAATAATAATAATAATAATA
>BLBF01000003.1:93883022-93901991 GCA_015471245.1 Laticauda colubrina | reverse complement strand
TAATAATAATAATAATAATAATAATAATAATAATAATAATAATAATATGTACTAGTTGAAACAAAAGAGTATGCTTAGTTCCCTGCCATGCTGGGGGAGAAAGAATGCAAAAAAGTTCAATTGCACAAGCAAAACTGCTACTGGTCCTATGGATTAATAATAGGGATATTTTCCCCCCTTCTATTCAATCACATCAAATTCTTGCAGGCTGCCTGGACAAGTCTTTGCAGTTTTCTTGGCAAGCTTTTGCAGAAGTAGTTTGCCTCCTTCCTAGTGCTAAGAGAGAGAGAGAGGTCAAGGTCATCCAGCTGGCTTTGTGCCTAAGGTGGGACCAGAACTCATGTTCTCTCAGCATTTAGCCCAGTGCCTTAACCACTACATCGAACTGGCTCTCAGTAATAATATATGCACATATAAATACATATTAATAAATAATATTTGTAGGTAATGGACAATAATTTATTTATTGCTCTTTGAGTAGGTTTGCATTATACATCACTTCAAGAAGACCTATGACAATCCTGCTAAGAGAAAGGGCATTTCCAAACTTTGTACCATTGTCTTAATATTTGCTAGCATTTGCAGGTCACTGTAAAATGAAGTATCATCCATAAACAGAAAGGGTTTTCAGGACAATTCTATGCACATTAACTCAGAAGTGAATCCCAATTCATGGAGACCTTTTGCTATGTATAGGATTGCAGAATTATCTTAGCTAAAGAGAAACTTGACATGAGAATCTTCTCATCACAGCATTCTCCTCCTCCTCCTTCTCCTCCTCCCCCCCTACTTGCTATTATACAGCATTTATTTCAGTTCATCCCACTTTATGACATTAATCCACAACTTGGTCCTTTCCAGATGTATTGGTATGTCGGGCATTTACTGTTTCCAAAATGCCTGACCAATTTATCCCAAATTCTTGTATTTGGCTAAATCATATTTAGCGCTGTACATTTAGGAGACCACAGGTAAGATATGACTGGTGTATGCCATGTTGTATATACTTCTTTTTTGTCTGCCTGCATACCTGCCCACCTTCCCTTCTTGTTTTCCCTGAAAGACAAATTTTTTTGTGCCTAATCCAGGATCCATTTGGAAGAGTCCATGCTATCCTTGGTACTAGTTACATAATATTATTAGAATTTGTACTTAAAACACTATAATTACCAACTACACATGTAGTACATTCTGAAATCATCTACAAAATCTTCCTCATTGTCAAGAAAGGTATTTGGGAGATTGGTTAGGCAATAAATGGAAACAAACTACATGTTCTTATCCAGGATAGTTTAATTGGCTAGTACAAAGAGGCAACGCCTCATTTTATGGCAACCATCCAGTGCAAGCAGTGTTAAAACTATAGCACAGGTTCTGAAAATATGTGGCATTTCAACTCAAATGTCTGTTGCACTGATCTTAGGCAGATCCTCTAAGGTTGTACAACCACCTCATGCTGAGTGGAAGTGTTCTGCCTGAATATAAGAAATGACATAAGCTTTCTTCCTAAATAAATTCTACTTTTCTCTCCTGGTAAATGGCTTTTCCAATTGATTTTAGTGATTTTCCTACCTTTGATATGTGAACTCAGCACACAATTGAGCTCTTCTGAAGTCCCTCTCTGTTGTCTTCTGTTCTCCTGCTGCACATTCTTCATTCAGCTGATTATGGATTTTGGGGTGCAAAAGCAATTCTGAGATTTTTACAAGTCTGGCTTATATTGAAACAGTCTTTCACAATAGCAAATACAGCCTGCAATTTCTAACAGAGTTTTAGAAATGTCTCTTTTCCTCACCACATCAAAAAGTGTTTTCTACATTGCACTTTGATAACATTGTGTTTGTGTCTCATGTGCTTATGTACAGTACATTGCAACATTCACCAGGCCACCTTGTTACCTATAATAAGCCCAGAGTAAACACTCATGACCAAAACTTTGCTACTGTACAACTCGATTGAATCTCTCTTGCTTTTCTCTGATTGATAACAGATGGAACAGAGGAAGGGGCTGTTGGAGGTCAGTATTATCCAGGACAAGACAAACATGTGGACCCCTATAGTCCTGTAACCCTGATATCTCTTTCTGCATTTATTGGCTGGTCACCTCATCTATATGCGTGCATACAGGAACAACGAAGAAAAGGATCAGTAGAAGAGGCGTATTCAGCAGGTTTTGACCAGTTCTGGAGAACTGGTAGCAGAAAATTTGAGTAGTTTGGAGAACCAGCAAATACACTTCTGACTGGCCCCGCCCCATCTATTCTCTGCCTCCAGAGTCCCAGTTGATAGGCTGGGTCTTCTTTTGTTGCCCTGTTCAGGAGAATGAAGCTGGAAAGCAGGTTAGTGGGTTGGGGAGGGAATGGGAATTTTGCAGTATCCTTCCCCTGCCACTCCCACCAAGCCTCGCCCACACAACCGGAAGTAAAAAAAAATGAATCCCACCACTAAACCAAACAGAGCAGGGCAGAAACATACAGCTAATGGCAGCAACAGTGGCCAGAAGATGGGATCATGGAGGATACACGCTAATGAATTTCCCCAAATGGGTATTAATAGTGACAAATACAGGTCTTTAGTCTCTACTTGGCTTAACATCAATGGAAGGTTTATAGTTCCTCTTAAATAACTACAGCACTCCTAAACTGGCTTTGTTATTGCAGTGCACAGCATATGAATCTGCTGTTATATTCTTTGAGCATTTCATGGACAAAGATGGAATGGAACAATTCATTCATCACTGAAACTGCTTTTTTCCACACCACCGCACTTAGAAATATATACCTGGCTAACAAATTGTGTAGAAAAAGGAAATTGTGATGAAAAATGTTGTGTATGGAAATTAGAAGACTCCAAATAACTAAAACTGATTGGCCGAACAGGCCGCTCTCGCATTGGTCAATTAAGCACCATTTTGATTGGCCTGCCTGACGGCAGGAATTCTTAAAGAGCTGTCATTGGCTGCAAGCTGCGAGCAGCCACTATAAGAAGGGCTGCCGCGGCTTCGGCAAATGTTCCGCTACAAGTCACTATACTGTTAAAATAAAGAGCTGTTTGTTGGAATACCAGTCTTGCGTACCTTATTATCCAAACGGAACACTGGCGACAAGGGTGGGATCGTCCTAGAAAAATGAGTCCGAAGCATTGAGTCCGTTTTCAAAATGGCCAAGGCATTAGCCAAACCGCAGGACGTAAAACAGATGGCATGGCCAGAATTAAACTGAATGCTACAAGCCCATTACGTGCCTGTGGTCCCCAATCTGATCAAAAGGCACGAATTTTATAAGTGAGACCAATGAGAAGACAAGAGCATCGGAGATTTCGTAGCAGCCCTAAGAAATATCAGAGGAACCTGCGAATATCAGAACATGGACGAAGCCATGAGAAACCGTGTGGTCCTAGGATTGAAGGATGCTACGCTCCAAAGCAAGCAGCTTAACAGACTGAATATCACAGTGGCTGAGGCCATCGCAGAAGCCACCGCTGCTGAAGCAGCCAAGAAATCCACAGCCACCATGCGCCAGATAAACTCAAAAAATCCAGAACCACCAAATCAACCCCAAGAAAAGAAGGTAGAAGGAAACCAAAAACAACCCACAGCGACTACCCACCATGAAGACCTCGACTCCCCAAGCAACACCGATGATGACAATGAAGGTATATATAGGCTTCAGTCGGAAAGAAAATGGCGGGAAAAAAGAGGAAGGAGGCGAGAATTCCAGTGTGCTGGGTGCAGAGGGGATCACCCGCACTCCGAATGCAGATTCCTGGATGCCATTTGCAGATTTTGTGAGAAACGGGGGCACATTGCGAGGGTCTGCCGAAACAAAAAGAGCTATAGTCCAAAAAGACACGGCAGCACCACCCCCAGAAACAGAGAGAGACAAGCCGGAAGCCGATGGAGCCAAGAGAACAGAAACCGGCAAATGAATGACAGAGAAGAAACACATAAAACAATAATAATCGGAAATGCAAAAAAGGTCCGAATAAATGTGAAAATCAAAGGAAAGCCCTGTGAGATGGAAGTAGACTCCGGATCATACCTGTTAATGGTATCATGGAACACTATCAGAAACCTGATACCAGACATCAAGCAAAGAGAACTGGAACAGCAAAAGCTAATACTTAAAGATTACCAGGAAACTGAATCCCAGTAGTGGGTCTTGGACATTTCCTAATAGAATTCAAAAACCACACAGAAGTACTTCCACTGACAATCGTCGACCGTGATCGCCTTAGCCTGCTGGGAATCGAATGGTTTGTGGCCCTGGGAATCGGAATGACTGGGATCAACGGGTTGCTGAGACCAATTTGGAGGAGAGCCTGCTGGAAGAGTTCCAGGATGTATTCGACGGGACCCTAGGCAAGTACAAGGGGACCCCAATAACATTCAGCCTAGACCCTAAGATAGCTCCCATCAGGCTCAAAGCCAGACGCGTTCCCTTTGCCTTAAAACCAAAAATAGATGAGCAGCTTAACAAAATCATCGCACAAGAGATGTTAGAGCCAATCGACCATGCCAGGTGGGAAACTCCCATCATGACTCCTGTCAAACCAGATGGGTCAGTGCGCATCTGTAATGACTAAAAGGCCACCCTAAATCATGCACTCCAGCAAAGCACATACCCTGTTCCAGTAGTTCAACACCTGTTGCATTCATTAGGAGGAGGAAAAATTTTTCCGAAGCTTGATTTCACGGAAGCATTTCAACAACTGCCGGTTGACCCCGAAACTGCAGAGGCATAGACTATAGTCACGCACAGAGAGGTGCTAACAATTTGGTGTTAGTGTTGCCCAAGACGTTTTCCAAAGCCTCATGGAGCATCTTCTAAATGGAATAAAAGGAATCGTTCCCTATTTTGATGACGTATTAGTATCAGCAAAAAATAAACATTAATTAGAAAATAGACAGAGAGAAGTCTTGCGAAGATTCAGGGAAGCAGGGCTTAAGGTCAAAAGAGAAAAATGTAAACTAGCCACCAATCAAGTTGAATTCTTAGGCTACCTTATAGATGAGCAAGGGATATACCCCACTGAAAAGAAAATAAAGGTGATTAAAGACACACCCAGGCCTAAGAACAAAGCAGACTTACAACTGTTCTTAGGTCTCATTAACTTCTACAATGTCTTCCTTCCCCAAAAGGCAAACATAACAGAGCCATTACATCGACTATTAGATAAAAAAAACTGTCTGGAATTGGGGCCACCGAGAACAAGCAACATTCCAAAACATTAAGGACTTATTAACATCCAACACCATTTTAATACAGTACAGCAACACCCTGCCACTGACGGTCACCTGTGATGCATCACCTTTTGGAATCGGTGCCATACTGAGCCACAAGCTACCAGATAGCAGAGAAGCACCAATCGCCTCCTATTCCAAAACGCTGTCGAAATCTGAAAGGAACTACAGGCAACTTGACTGAGGAGCCCTCGCAATCATATGGTAGGACATTTTCTATTATCACAGACCACAAACCCCTGCTAGGGATCCTGGCAGGGAAGAAACCAACCCCGGACTTCCTATTGCCAAGAATGACGAGGTGGTCAGAATTCCTCGCTGCATACAATTGCACACTCATCCATCACCCAGGAAAGACCATCACCCATGCAGATGCCTTGAGCCGTTCCCCGCTGCCCGACAAGGAAGGCGACCCGACTCTTACCATCTCCACTCTTCAGATCGAGACATGGCCGAATCTGCCACTAACTGCAGCAGACGTCGCTAAAGCTACCGCGAAATCTCTGACAGAGGGGTCCAGTTTACCTCAAATTTTTGGAAAGAGTTCCTGAAGTTAATAGGGTCCGCCCAGGGGTTAAGCTCCGCCCACCCACCCCCAAACTAATGGGGCCTGTGAGAGGACTAACGCAGTGTTAGAACAATATCTTAGATGTTACATAAATTATCAACAAGATAACTGGTCCAAATTACTACCATTTGCCGAAGTGGCATATAACAACTCCGTACACAGTAGTACTGGATTTACTCCATTTAAAGTGGCTTCGGGACAAGATTTCGTTCCCATACCTGAACTTCCTCGTGAAAAACCTAACATCCATTCGTTGGATGGATGGATAACTCAACTCCAACTTAACTGGCCAGTGACACGCAAAGCATTAGATGAGGCCCATCAAGCTCATAAGAAATTTGCAGACAAGAAAAGATCCCCACAGAAAGAATATAAAGTGGGCGACAAGGTTTTCCTGTCCACCAGATATCTGCAGACCACTCAGAAGTCAAAGAAGCTTGGTCCTAAGTATGTTGGTCCTTTCACGATTGAACGGATTATAAATCCTGTAACAGTCCAGCTGAACTTACCCAAAACTCTTCGATGAATTCATCCGGTTTTCCATGTTAGTTTGCTAAAACCTGAACGTACTTCTGATTTAAGACCCATCCAAGCTGACCCTCCCATACCAGTACTGATTGAAGGCGAACAGCATTTCGAAGTTAAAGAAATTCTGGACTCTCGCAAATGGAGGGGTCGACTCCAGTATCTTGTAGCCTGGAAACATTTCCCTTCTTCGCAAGCCGAATGGGTTAACGAAACCGACGTTAAAGCCCCTAAGTTGATCAAAGCATTTCGTTCCAAGTATCCTGATAAGCTTTAGGAGTGTATTGTTTTGTAATTTCTGAATGATTAATAATTGTCTTTATATTTTCTCCTCTCTCTCTTCTAGGACTGATGGTTTTCCTTTTTCTAGGAGGGCCGAATGTCAGCCTTCAAGATCTTCTACTATTGCTTTGCATCTTTCGACTGCCATAAGTAATGGGGGGGGGAGGGGAGGAAGGGAAAGTCTGGGAAGTGAGCTGGAGGTGTTACATTCTTCTGTTGTGTAAATGGGGGGGGGAAGCATACAATAGAGTTAGGTTTCTATTTCTCGCTTAGCCTTCTTTTCTCTGTGCAACTGCAACTTGTTATCAAAATATGCCAAGGTCAACGGACAGAAGCCTCATCATCACCTGAAGATGACCACATGATCATATTCACAACTTCTAATTGGAAGTGTCATCTGAACTATTGGGGGTGGGAACATTTCCATCACTTTGTATATGTGAATTGCGTGCCTAATTTCTCAGATTCAGAATTATTTGGTTGCTACCACTTCACTTTCAGTAAAAGATGTCTTTTCTCTAAACTGAAGAGTCTAAGTATTTCTTTCCTGGATTTTGAATGGAGCTCCTCCTGACATATTTTATAATTGTTGATGCTTATTCAAACTGGTTAGAGGTTATTCTTATGGCATCCACTACTACTGAAGTAGTTATAAAACAATTGAACAGACTTTTTGCTATACATGGACTGCCAGATGTAGTCGTCTCTGACAATGGCCCCCAGTTTACTGCTTTAGCCTTCGAGCAATACCTGGCTGTGCAGGGCATCCAACATGCCCTAACAGCTCTGGCTCATCTGGCTTCGAATGGATGAGCTGAACACAAGGTTTGTTATACAAAAGAAGCCCTAGACAAACTGGACATGGGGGACGTCTAAGATAGACTTAACAAACTATTAACAATTCAGCATATCACCCCTAGCACAACCACTAACAAAAGCCCAGCTGAACTCCTGATGGGTAGAAAATTGTGTTCCTATCTAGATAGACTACACCCCACCTATACCTGTGAAAAAAACCCTGACTCCTCAAGTAAATATCGCTCCTTTGCTATTGGCAACTTAGTCTACGCAAAAAATCTTACCAGGGACCCATTATGGCTTCCAGCCATAGTTACTCAAATCACAGGGCCCTGGTCATACTGACTCGCACTAGATGATGGCAGAACATGGAAGCAGCACATCGACCAGCTTCGCTCTAGGACATTGGAATGCAATACTACAGCACCGATGCAAACACTAATAAACAATCCAAAAACAACCGAAGAGGGGGGGAAAACACAAAATAATAAAAAAGGGAGAGACGAACCACCAATAACATGACAAAAGACACAACACAAACCCGAATTAGAAATCAGATAAAACAAAAAGAGCGCTTACCCATAGACAACCTCCGGAGAAGAGAACTGGTAGCAGGCGAGGCCTTCCTGGAAGGAAACAGCCAGGCCAGCTGGACCAACGCACACAAACCAGGAGGGAGCGGCAGAGCCACCTCAACCAGCCCGAGAGACCCAGGTGGGAGCGGCAAGGTTGACTCACCCTTCCAGGAGGTTCCATGGAGAAGACGCAGAGAAAAGGCAATTCTGTCCGAACCGATGGAAGACCATGCTGAGGCTGAGCTGCGCAGGTCAAATAGGACCCGCAAAAGCCCCACCTACCTGCGTGACTACGTTACGCACATTGGACAAAACCAAGGGGGGAGGGGTGTTGTGTATGGAAATTAGAAGACTCCAAATAACTTAAACTGATTGGCCGAACAGGCCGCTCTCCGATTGGTCAATTAAGCAGCATTTTGATTGGCCCACCTGACGGCAGGAATTCTTAAAGAGCTGTCATTGGCCGCAAGCAGCGAGCAGCCGCTATAAGAAGGGCTGCCGCGGCTTCGGCAAATGTTCCGCTACAAGTCACTATACTGTTAAAATAAAGAGCTGTTTGTTGGAAGACCGGTCATGCGTACCTTATTATCCAAACGGAACAAAAAAGAACTTGCTAAAATATTGGAGAAGAAAGTATACATACATATATGTCTGTGGAGATTCTTAGTCAGGTCATGGTTGTCCCAAAGGTGCTTTTTCAAGAGGGAAGTGGACTTTCTGGTTTTTCTTTGAAAAAGAAAAAAAACTTTAAAAAGTATCCTTGGGATATACAAACATATGAGACCTTCCCCCCAAAACCCCACCCCCTCAAAAAATAAAATCACAAACCAAAACAAAAACAGAATGTAGCAAGCATACACTGAGAAAAATGAGTATATTAAAGCAGGGGTCCCCAACCACCGGGCCCCAGACTGGTACCGGTCTGTGGATCATTTTGTACCGGGTCGCAAAGAATGAATAATCGTGATTTAAATATATATAAAATATGTTTTTAATAAAAAAATAATAAGGAAACCCTTTACTATTGGGGAAGAATTGATTTTGCCAGTCCTTGAAAACATGTTTCTGCGTGAAACTGGTCCCTGGTACAAAAAAGGTTGGGGACCACTGTATTAAAGAACATAGAACAGACAGTTCATCCAATTAATTATCTGGTTATGCGTATGCAACTACAGAGAAGTGCAACAGACACTTATATCAAAAGCCCTGTGTTCCTTTCCTCCTCTTTCCTTCATATATTATGCTCAATGCTGACTATACGATGACCCTGTCCCCCAAAACTTCTTGCTATGTTAACTTGTAGTGCCAAGAGATCTGTTCTCAGAAGATTATTTGTCTCAAGCATCATTTAAAATGTTGAGGAGGGGCTCCTCCAATAACATATCTATACCAAAAAAGGTGTACTTGTTGTACTTTTGGCTATCAAACAATATTTTGAGCTGTAGGAGCCATGTTTGAAGAGAATCATAATTTCAAGAGGTCAAAACAGCAACACCAAAGCCTTCTAAATTTTTCTCCAGCCACTTGCTAGACATGGCTGTCAACTGCTCTTCAGTTGGGCTGCTTAAACAACTCTGCTTTTTGTGTCATCTTGTGATGGAAGCATGATGAAGACTTCTACTGAGAGTAGTCATGTTTTCAAACAGGCTCCAAATATTCCAGTCTATTTTTCCCCAGTGTAGATATCCTCTAAAAGTAGAGATTTCAGTTCCCAGAATTTCTCTGTAAGCTTTGCTGTTGTTGGAAACTTTAGGAGTTGAAGCCAAAACATGTGGCAAATGTCCAGGTTAAGTCTGTCTGCAAAAACCTTCTTTATATTATCCACTCCCTCTGTTTTAAGGTGCCATGTTGTCTACCAGAAAACTCTTGAACAAAAGGGTAGAAAAATAATGAAATATGCCATTTTCAAACTATTTTCCGTTATAAAAATATTATGCAAAAATGTAAAATGAACATTAAATAAAGGCAACTTCAATCATTGAAAGCACAATCTAAATCTAACCTAAGAGACTGAAAATGTGAAACCTAGCAACGTTCATGTCTCGGCTTTGGAATTGTCTCATTGTAGTTCTAGTTGCAATTCAAATCCATTTGATATGGAAGTGGGGTAAATTGTATTTTGATTTGGATATCACCAATGTCTGTGAACTTCCTATTTAATTGGATATATGTGAGGATTTAAAATCTATGAATTGTCTAAAGTTCATTCATTCATTCAGCCCCCAGCCCCCAGTCCTGTACAGGGAGAACAAATAAATCTCTATTTCTAACTCTCTTTCTTCAGCCTTAGAAAGGAGAAATTCTAAGACCACTGAGACTTGGCTATAAGCCAAAAACTGGCATGTAGCAATGAGTCAAAGTTGGGTCCCAAAGCAGCAAAGCACTAGAGATAAGGCAAATTTAGGCAGAGGTTAAGATTAAATCTCAACTGAGAAAATGAACAGTGAGCTTAAACAGTGCCTATATAGCACAGACAAGAAGCTTAAGGGCCTGTCACATAGGCCGACGGATGCAAAATGTATGTAAAAAGGACACAGCGGACGAGAAAATGTTCCATCCGTTGTTATCCGCTCTCAAAAGTGCCCCGAATTTGCATAAGCAGAGCAGCCAACAATGGAAAGGAACAGACGGGGGGAGGATGTAGCCAGGATGTAAAGCGGATGCTCCACAGAAGCCTAGAGGATAGAAACGGATGGAAGCAGATGGCACATCCATGGGGCTCCCGGGGGAGCACAGCAAAGTGGACGCACAACGGAAGGAATGGATGCCGAGCGGAGGAAGTGGATGCATCACGGAAGCCTAGCGGAAGCCTAGCGGATGCCTAGCGGATGCCTAGCGGATGCCTAGCGGATGCCTAGCGGATGCAAAGTGTTCACTGCGCATGCGGGGAGGATGCATTGCATCAGCCCCGCGGATATAAAAGGATGCAGCTCACAAGCAGGTTTTTCAGAGGAAAAACCTGCTGCCAGACACAGCTCCAGCCAGCCAACAACCATGGGGAAGAAGAGGAAGCCTGTGCCATCTGCTGCCAGGTCTGGCAAGAAGGACAGGGCCACCATCCCACCCCCTGACCTGGACTTTGCTTCTGCTGGGTCTTCTGCTGCTCGGGCTGACTCTTCTGGTGCTGGAGCTTCTGCTGGTGCTGCTCCTGGGGCTGAGGCTTCTGCTGGTGCTTACTCTGCTGGCGCTGCTCTTGGTGCTGGTGCTTCTGCTGGTGCTTACTCTGCTGGCGCTGCTCCTGGTGCTGGGGCTTCTGCTGGGGATTACTCTGCTGGCACTGCTCCTGGTCCTGCTGGTCCTGCTGGTGCTCCTAGTGCTCCTAGTCCGGCTGGTTCTGCTGATGCTCCTGGTCCTGCTGGTGCTGCTGGTCCTGCTGGTCCTGCTGGTCCTGCTACTGTTGTTGTTGCTGCTGCTGCTGCTGCTGGTGTGGTGGAGCAGCCCCTAGAACCTCGAAGCCCCTCTGATGAGGGCCCAGATGAACATGAAGAACATGAGGAACATGAGGATGAGGTGCTGGAATGGCTGAGGGAGAACGAGTATCTATGGCGGAAGGGACACGGGCTCTATCGAGACACCAAAAGGAAGCAGGCTGCTTGGAGAGAGAAGGCGGAGAGCCTGGACTACACTTCAGAGGTCCTCCTTGGCTGGTGGAAGCACACGCACACCTGGTATGGGAAGCTGCACCTCAAGAAATCTGGCCAGGCCACGGTCAAGCTGACGGACCAGGAGACCTACGTGATGGCCAACTGCAGCTTCTTGGAGGGTGAGATCCGCCACCGAGGAGCAACCCCTCTCACAACCCTCTCTCTCAGGCAGCCCACAGAGAGCCAGTCCTCTTCTGGCCAAGAGTCAGCTCCTGTGTCCAGGCAGGTATCTGTGGAGTGTCCCACGACGGAGACCCCCCCGACAGCTGCACTCCCCATGGCGAAGCGCATGGAGGACCCCCAGACCCAGTGGGAGCAAGGAGAGGGCACTTCCACCAGAGACCAACCCACATCCACCCCCAGCTCCACCTCCACAGAAAGCAGGCAGAGAGCCAGACTGGAGGGGCAGAGCCACACTGTCCTGCTGGAGATCAGGGACACCATCAAAAGCAGCGTAGATCTCCTCTCTCAGCTGGTACACACCAACATACCATCCTCCAACTGCAAGCCCTTCCTCACCTACGTCAACCAAACCCTCCTGGACATGTCCGAATCACAGTACCAGGTGATCAAGGACAGGATCACTGGTCTTCTTCAC
Source organism: Laticauda colubrina (assembly GCA_015471245.1). NCBI lineage: Eukaryota > Metazoa > Chordata > Lepidosauria > Squamata > Elapidae > Laticauda > Laticauda colubrina. The sequence continues at coordinate 93,889,759 of BLBF01000003.1, read as the reverse complement.
AACCCTCCAGACCCAGCTGAACCTGCTCCCACCCAGTCCAGGTCTGCTCCTCCACCCCAGGTCATGTCACAACCCTTCCAAGGCTTTCCACAGGCCCTCACCTACCAAGGCTACGGCTACCAGGAGCTCCAGCAGCACAGGCAGCCCTTCCCAGTCCAGGCACAGGTACATCGTATGCCACCGGTGCCACCAATCCCACTGATGTCACCCATGCCACAGATGCCACCGACACCTCACCTCGCTCACCTGCAGACCAGACATCCCCACTACACTCCTCTTTCCTCCACCCCACAGCCAAGCCCGGCCTCAGGACATCTGTCATCGGTCTTGGGACTGACACCCCATGTGCTGGAGGAAGGGGCTCTCAACATCACAGGACTGAGCCAGCTCTCTGAGAGCTTCCTCCATACACCATCCCCTGTTGTCCTCTTGGGGCCAGGCACCCCAATGGTGCCTCAGACCAGCACTCCAGCATCAGCCACCTCCACAGCACCTGGACCCTTTACCCCTGAGACCATGGGCATGCCTCAGAGTGACTGAGAAGAGTGCCAGAGACTGGGTTGCTACCTGATGACTTTATCTTTGCTTGGGACACTTGGGTCATTTTCTTTTACAGTTTGTTATTAAGAAAGATTATCTTTGCTTCACACACTTGATTCAGTTCTTTTAGTAAATAAAGTCTTGGTGGAAAATTTTAGAAATGGTTTAAGCCTTTGCATGCTTGTGGAATGGGTAAAGATAGCAGTGGGATGGGCAGGGATACCTTTGGGATGGGTAATAGCTGTGGGATGGGCAGGGATTCCTTTGGGATGGGTAATAGCAGTGGGATGGGCAGGGATACCTGTGGAATGGGTAAGAGCTGTGGGATGGGCAGAGATACCTGTGGGATGGGCAGGGATACCTGTGGGATGGGCATGGATACCTGTGGGATGGGTAATAGCTGTGGGATAGATAAACCTCCAGTGCAAGCATAGTGGGACTGTATGGTCCCAGGTGCCACACCTTTGGCCCTTTATTATCAATAACAATTTAATCATTGATCCACACATTTCAACATAAACACAACTCTTTATTAAACGCCCTGTTCATTGTAGGGCCACTCAACATACATGGCACAATCTCATCGTTGTGATGAGACAGGTTCAAGGAAGCATCCATTAAGCATCTACCATCCTGTCTTGCCACTCCACTGCTCCAGCTGGGGAGTTGCACCAGTGTTTGAGGAGGTTGCGCTGCTTCTTCCCTTCATGTGAAGCTCTGTTGGGGCCTTGCACATCCACAGTGTCTATCAGGTTTCACCCTTGCCTCCATTCCCCAGGCTCCAGGTCCCCATTGCCTTGTTGGAGGTCCACGAGCCTGTTCTGCAAGACTGGGTAGCGGGTGCACATGAGATTGTGCAGGATGCAGCAAGCTTCCATGATCCTCCTCACGGTCTCTGGGCGATGCTGCATGGTGGTGAGAAGTAATCTGTTGGCCAGGATGCCAAAAGCGTTCTCCACCACCCGCCTTCCCCTGGACAGCCTGTAGTTGAAGATCCTCTCTTCACGGGTGAGGAGTCTGGAAATGTAGGGCTTCATGAGGTAGGTTCTGAGGGAGAAGGCATCATCCCCCACGATGAAGTAGGGCACATCTTGTGTGTCTTTCAGCAGGGGGTCTGGATCTGGGAAGCCCTTGATGAGGTTGCGTTCCAGCCCCTCCTTGAGGTGACTGGCGTTGTATACCTGGGCATCTGAAGAAGACCCGTTGGCTGAAGCATCGATGTACATGAACTTGTAGTGAGCATCGACCATGGCGAAGAGGATGATACTGAAGAAGCCCTTGTAGTTGTGATAACTGGACCCTGACTTGGCCACGTGCTTCCCATCTATGGCTCCAATGGTGTGGGGGAAGTTCCACTTCTGATACCACTGTTCTGCAACTTTCTTCCAGCCTTCTTCAGTGGAGGGGCACTGGAGGAGCTCCTCCAGGTATTCTTCGATTATGGCTTGCACCACTTCTCTGACCACAATGCTGATGGTGTTGTGTGGCACCCTCCAACCTACTGCATGCTCCTGTACGTGGTCCGTGAAGCCAGGTAGCGCAGAGTCAGTGCCACCTTCAGCCCAGGGTCCAGGCTGGGCCAGAAGTTGGGGCTCTGCTTGGTCAACCTGGGTCTCAGCCGCTCCACAACTTCGTCAAACATGGCTGGCGGCATCCTCATGAAGTTCTGGAATGCATGAGTGTCTTCGTTCCTCAGCTCCACCATCAGCTTGTTATACAGTCCGTACTCTGCTCTTCTCATGATCCATCTTCGGACGAAGACACTTCTTGGCCGCCTCCTTTTCTTCGCGTAGAACAGGTGAAAGAGCCAGTAGATGGCTTCGCACTGTTGTAGAATGATGGTGGCTACCAAAAGGAGTGTGTGATGATCCATGGTGGAGATGAGTGGATGCTGTGGAAGAGCAAGAGCCAAATGTAGGCTGAAGAGGTCTGCACCGCAGGGCTGCTGGACTGAAAGTGAAATCCAGGTGAATTCCTCTCCCTTTTTATGGGAAATATAGGTTTTCCACTAGGTGTCCTTTTGCATCCTCTAGACATCCTGCAGACATCCTAAATATCCGAGATACGTCCCCTATGCGAACGTTTTTTCCATTTTAATGCTTTGTATGTGAGCTGCATCCGCTTTCATCCTTTCTCCGTCCATGCTACTAACGCTGCATGTCCGTTCCGCATCCGTTTCACTTCCTCTGTGTCTGTTTTCCGCTGGAGTGGATGTGAGTTGCGCAGATGCGCAGCAGATGCCTAGCGGAAAAAGCGGATGTGTAACGGATGACGACGGACATCTAACGGATGTTTCCTGTATGCGTAGCGGATGTCTAATGGATGCATTGGATACATTTTCCGCTCAAAAAGTTTTGTGCAGCTCAAAACCTTTTGAGCGGATGAAATGTCAGTAGACGGATGCTGGACGGATAGATAGGATGAAAAACGGACGCAGTGAGTACAGAACGGAAGCATCGCGTTAACCAACGGATGGCAAGTGTTTCTCTCCGTTTTACATCCTCTTTGCATTCGTTGGTGCTGTGTGACAGGGGCTTTACACAGAGCAGGAGGTGCTCATGCAATGCCTGTGTAAGTCTTGTCACATGGGGATTGATCCTAGGTCCATTGACTGGGTACTTTAGAAATCACTTTTGCAATAAAGGTGGAGCCATTACAGAGTTTTGGCATACAGAGGAAATCAAAGACTAATGGTGCTAGGCTCCCTGCCCATCCCCTTCCTCCATTTGACACTTTTCTGAGTAAAGACTCTCTCCCAGGCAAATATTCAGAAGTCCAGGTTCATTCACAAATATGAGGATGTGGGAATTTTGTAAAAGCAAATGACTGCACTTGTGTGTCTGTGTTTGTGTGGATAGATGAGAGAGATATATAAGTTATGATTCTATATTTATTTGTTTGTTAGTTTGTTCATTTATTTATTTATTAGATTGCTCTCCAGCTTTTCCTTCTGGAAAAATGATGTCAATAAAATGCCAATTTTTTCCCTTCACAGCTGTAACTGTGAGGTAAGTTGGTCTGAGATGTATTGGGTGGCTCAAAATAGCTCTGTGGGTTTCCACAATTGGGGGTGGATTTGAACTTGGCACCCTCTAGTTCTTGCCTAATGCTTTAACAATCACTCCCATAGTGGAAGCAAGGGCTTTAAAGTTGGTTTTGCCTTTGGCCTGGGACCCTAGGAAGTATAGAGACTGTGAAATGGTTATACTGCTTACAAGGTTTTTGTTTTGTTTTGTTTACAGTTTTTAACCATTTTAGTTGTATTTTAACAGTTTTATTTTTAATTGTTTGGTTTTTGTTATTTTAGGAATTACACCCTGAATATGTGAAATGGATGGCTTTGGATTCAGAAGTATCTCTATTCTGCTTCTTGATTATCACCATTTGAAAAAATTGCCAGGAATACACTTATGTAAGTGGAGCTTTGTCTGTGAATAAATAAGGTCCCTTGGGCAAAGCCATCTCCAAATAGTAGAACTCTGTCATGACGGAAGGGGTTGTCAGTTCCATCTAAGTCCACCTAAGTGATCTCTGCTGAGTTTAAGTTTATTACTAGTAAATCGTCCCCTAATATCAAAGAAAAGATCTCTTACCAAATATTTTTTCATGTATACTTTGTTTATTATCCCCCCCCCCCCAGTTCCATACCTTATCCAGATATTCCCATTCTAACTTGTTTGCTCTTCAGTCTGGCAACACCAATAGAATCCTGGAGTTGCAAGGTTCTTTCTAGGCTATTAAAGCCAGCCTGCTGCTCAGAGCAGAAATCACAATTAAACTATCCCAGCCCCCCTTGGAACACTTCCATTGAAGACTACCTCTCTGGATAATTGATTCTGATTTGGAAACATTTTTGCTCCTCCTCAAGGGCGTATGGTCTTCCTGTCCTTTATATCTTTTATTCTACATCTACTGTAGTTCTCTGGAATGAGGGAGAACAGGTTTTGACTTTCTTCTCTGTAACACCGATTTGAAGATTATTATCACATTTGCACCTTTCCCCTAAAATCATATTTGGGCTACACATATCCAGACCTTGATCATCCTTGTGAACATAAAATATGTTACAGTTTGCTGCCTAGAAGTGGAGGTAGGACCTGACTCAAGTAGTATAACCTTGAACAGTCTTCCTGTAATCTGGAAACTAGCAGGTTGGGGAATTCTGGAAGTTGAAGACTGCGCATTTTAAAAGCAAAAGTGAAGTACTCTGCAGTTTAGAATGGAAGGAGGGAAAAGAACGATTCTCTAAGAATCTGAAGCAAGAATCATTTTTGTGCTGTCAAATATTAGGTCTTTATTTACCCCCAGTTATGATCTGCTATCTGCTATGAAATGCTATAAGCATGCAATGAATATTTAATATTCTCATCCAAAACAAAATAAATCTAAGCATTTAGCGATTAACCATGGCAAGCCACCACAATCTAGTGTGCAAGTTATTACCACACAACTGTGCCATCTGAGTGGGGCTTCAGTTGCAAATAAAAAAAAAAAAGAGGAGATACAATATCAAAACGACAGGCTCTCCAATTTTATGCATGAAGACTGCTGTTGTATCACAACACAGCAAGGCTTCATATAATTAGAATTATATTTAATAATTTTGGGACATTAAAAATGTTTGGGAATAGCTAAATGGAATTTCACATTTGTGTGTTATTAGTGGCCCTCAAGCATGGAAGTAAATCATTGATAACTAGAATTTGCAGCAGTAGATTCTGCTTTGCAGAATTTGCAGCATGATTTAATTCAGCATCATGCATTTAACAGAGAGCATTTCCTGCTGAAACCAAATTATTTTAGTACTGTAATGTTTATGATTGTGAAGTTTTCACAATTTAACACGTAGTTCGTACGATATTCATTGGAAAGAAATTCACTCAGACTGCATTTTTTTCCTGTAACCTTTTGTGGGATTGTCAAATTCAATTTATTTTTTAAACCCAATACCCACATTTTGGACCTTGGGAAATATTACTAGTGCTGTATAACAGAGAAAATATCAGAAGTTAGCTTCCAAGCAATCTCATTTTGCCATTCAACACAAAACTGCATGAGTGGGTGAGCACAGTGGGTTAGGGTGGAATTGTGGATGACTCATTCAAGTGCAGTGTTTTGTTCCAGAAACAGCATTACTGCAGTATGTGGCCACGTCTGTATAATAATCCATGCTTCTCCTTGTTGATGCTATACCAGGTTATCAAAATGTTAAGATAATTCCACACCTAATTCACATGGTAAATTGCCAGGGGATAGGCACATAGACAAGAGCACTTCTACAAGCAAACAAATGTCCTGACACAGAAATTTTATGAAGTCATATGTTGAAGTGCGAGTGTTTCCATAGTTTTGATTTATTACATTACCCTTACAACTGTTTACTATGAAAAAATTATTGATGTATAAAGAAAACTGCACATCTAGAATCTAAAAACAGGAGGTATAACAGGTCTCTCCTTTTTTTTTTTTTTTCAGTTTCTCAAAGATGGCAGTAGGAAGGGATTAGATTAAAATATAGGATAAATTGTCATCCTTAATTGAAATATGACCCTAATTCAGAAAGTCAATTTTTATATAAGCTAATATTTTCTTCATTTTGTAATTATTTATTTTCTATGGGGTTTGAAAAACAAGAAAATCCAAGGAACACAGATAATTTATACAGAGACATGTGGACATTTTAATTTAATTCTACTAAGAATTAAATACTTGCATAAATTTCTTCAGCTCAAATCAGCAAAACTCAGCTTTGGCCAGATTGTGCCTGTCATGAATATTTCATATAGTCAAATACATAACAATTTGGTCATAAGGGTTAACACTTCAGGGATCCAAAACCAGCACATTAAGGATCATATACAAAGTATATTTCATGCTGAGATTTCAAGTAATGGAATTCCTCCAACAAGACACTCCTGTTAGTAAAACACTGACAGAGTTTAAAAAATGTTGATGAAGAGAAAGATGCTGAGCTTCTCCCATATTCTCTGTCTGAGCAGCCATGGCTTTCTCTACATATTATTTTCCACATGATGTTAACCATGTCTTAAGAACAGGATGCAAACACTGAAATGTTGCTGAACTTCAGAACACTGATAAACTAGTGTTAGAACAGATCCTTTATTAGATAGATTAGATATATAACTTGATAGAAAGAAAGAAAGAAAGAAAGAAAGAAAGAAAGAAAGAAAGAAAGA
>BLBF01000003.1:93825353-93873190 GCA_015471245.1 Laticauda colubrina | reverse complement strand
AAAAGAAAAGAAAAGAAAAGAAAAGAAAAGAAAAGAAAAGAAAAGAAAAGAAAAGAAAAGAAAAGAAAAGAAAAGAAAAGAAACAACAGTGACATGATATATAAAACAAATACTGATAAAAAATACTGATCCAAAATAGCAGTGGTAATAATATTTATTTCCATATTTTCTTTATTTTTTAACCAGATAGTTCTGTCTGATTTGGTCAGGTTGGTCATATGTTTAATCTGAACTGTAGATATCCCCAATTTTGATTTCCTCTTACTTTTGGCCATTGCTGTTCAGCTTGGGGTGGGGTGGGGAAAATGATTTCATACATTTAGAGAAAATAGAGATGAGAGACCAAGAAGGGAGAGGGAAGACGTCAAGGGTAGCTTTTCTCATCTTCAGTAGGTGCTTTCAAAGACATATGATCAATCTGGACTATTTTAAGTCCAAATCAAACACAATAGCATCCTTTGTTTTTTCAGGCCCAGACTGGTCTCTTTACCCTAAATAGGATATCCATGGCTCAGTTCGGTTTGATGAATTATAAACTGACTACAGTGAGATCATTGGAGATCAGATGGAACTGATAGTGTAAGAGAAGACAAGCATTTCCTGAAGTATCAGCAGAATCCACCAGTTTGTTCTGTCATCCTATGTAATAGGATGCCATCCTGCAGCAGCAGGGCAAATTATCCCATGCAGGAAGTCAAACCATAAGAATGTAATGCTTTATTTCTAAAAGAAAAAAGAAAAGGAAAGGAAAACAAAGGAAAGAGATACTGTATTACCTTTCAAAAGGAAGTACAGTGAGAGTGCATGTTAGAGCCATAACTGCTAGCTGTGAAATACTGGCTGAGTTCTAATAGCAGAAAAGAAACCCCAGGAAGGTATTTTTCACACTCAGAGAATTAACCTGCATTTATTCCAGGATAGTTCTCTATTGTCTTGCCTTAGATACTGGATTGTTCTTTATCATGCATTCAGATGTTATTGGTGGCTAGACATGTGCAAGTTTCTAAGGCAAGCACGTTTCAAATATAAAATAATAATAATAATAATAAGATAGAAGCGGATGGAAGCGGATGGCACATCCGCAGGGCTTCCGGGGGAAGCAGCGGAAGGAACGGATGCAGAACGGATGCCAAGCGGATGATGCAAATGCATCATGGAAGCCTAGTGGATGCCTAGCGGATGAAAAGGATTCACTGCGCATGCGGGGAGGATGCATTGCGTCAGCCCCGCGGATATAAAAGGATGCAGCTCGCAAGCAGGTTACCATTCAGAGGAAAGACCTGCTGCAAGACACATCTCCAGCCAACAACCATGGGGAAGAAGAGGAAGCCTGTGCTATCTTCTGCTAGCCCTGGCAAGAAGGACAGGCCACCATCCCACCCCCTGGCCCTGACTCTGCTTCTGCTGGGACTTCTGCTGCTCGGGCTGACTCTGCTGGTGCTGGGGCTTCTGCTAGTGCTGCTCCTGGTGCTGGGGCTTCTGCTGGGGCTTACTCTGCTGGCACTGCTCCTGGTGATGGGGCTTCTTCTGATGCTTACTCTGCTGGTGCTGCTTCTGGTCCTGCTGGTGCTCCTGGTCCTGCTGGTCCTGCTGGTGCTCCTGGTCCTGCTGGTCCTGCTAGTTCTGCTGGTCCTTACTCTGCTGCTGCTGCTGCTGCTGCTGCTGCTGATCCTGGTCCTGCTGGTCCTGCTGGTCCTGCTGGTGCTACTGGTGCTGCTGGTCCTGCTGGTCCTGCTTTTGCTGCTACTGTTGTTGTTGCTGGTGGTGGTGGTGGTGGTGTGGTGGAGCAGCCCCTAGAACCTTGAAGCCCCTCTGATGAGGGCCCAGAAGGCCCTGCCAGAGGGAGGAAGAGGCATACATGAGAACGGGAGAGGAGGCAATACTCCATTGAAGAGGAACATGAGGATGAGGTGCTCGAATGGCTGAGGGAAAATGAGTACCTATGGCGGAAGAGACACAGGCTCTATTGAGACCCCAAGAGGAAGCAGGCTGCTTGGAGGGAGAAGGCGGAGAGCCTGGGCTACACTTCGGAGGTCCTCCTCGGGTGGTGGAAGCACATGCACACCTGGTATGGGAAGCTGCACCTCAAGAAGTCTGGCCAGGCCACGGTCAAGCTGACGGACCGGGAGACCTATGTGATGACCAAGTGCAGCTTCTTGGAGGGTAAGATCCGCCACCGAGGAGCAGCCCCTCTGACAACCCTCTCTCTCAGGCAGCCTGCAGAAAGCCAGTCCTCTTCTGGCTTCTCTTCAGGAGTCAGCTCCTGTGTCCAGGCAGGTATCTGTGGAGCGTCCCACGACGGAGACCCCCCCGACAGCTGCATTCCCCGTGGCGAAGCGCGTGGAGGACCCCCTGACGCAATGGGGGCAAGGAGAGGGCACTTCCACCAGAGACCAAGCCACACCCACACCCAGCTCCACCTCCACAGAAAGCAGGCAGGGAGCCAGACCGGAGGGACAGAGCCACACTGTCCTGCTGGAGATCAGGGACACCATCAAAAGCAGCGTAGATCTCCTCTCTCAGCTGGTACACACCGACATACCATCCTCAAACCGCAAGCCCTTCCTCACCTACGTCAACCAAACCCTCATGGACATGTCCGAATCACAGTACCAGGTGATAAAGGAGAGGATCACCGGTCTTCTGCACAACCCTCCAGGCCCAGCAGAACCTGCTCCGACTCAGTCCAGGTCTGCTCCTCCACCCCAGGTGATGTCACAGCCCTTCCAAGGCTTTCCACAGGCCCTCACCTTCCAAGGCTACGGCTACCAGGAGTTCCAGCAGCACAGGCAGCCCTTCCCAGTCCAGCCAGAAGTTCATTGAATGCCACTGATGCCACCGATGCCACCAATGCCACCCATGCCACAGATGCCACCAACGCCACAAATGCCACCCATGCATCACCTCGCTCACCTGCAGACCAGACAGCCCCACTACACTCCTCTTTCCTCCACCCCACAGCCAAGACCGGCCTCAGAACATCTGTCACCAGTCTTGGGACTGACACCCCATATGCTGGAGGAAGAGGCTCTCAACATCACAGGACTGAGCCAGCTCTCTGAGAGCTTCCTCCACACACCAACCCCTGTTGTCCTCTTGGGGCCAGGCACCCCAATGGCGCCTCAGACCAGCACTCCAGCAGCAGCTACTTCCACAGCACCTGGACCCTTCACCCCTGAGATGATGGGCACGTCTCAGAGTGACTGAGAAGAGTGCCAGAGACTGGGTTGCTACCTGTTGACTTTATCTTTGCTTGGGACACTTTACTTGGGTCATTTTGCTTTTACAGTTTGTTATTAATAAAGTTTATCTTTGCTTCACACGCTTGCTTCAGTTCTTTTAGTCAATAAAGTCTTGGTGGAAACTTTTAGAAATGGTTTAAGCCTTTGCATGCTTGTGGGATGGGTAAAGATAGCAGTGGAATGGGCAGGGATACCCGTGGTAAGGGTAATAGCTGTGGGATGGGTTAGGATACCTGTGGCATGGGTAATAGCTGTGGGAAGGGTTAGGATAGCAGTGGGATGGGCAGGGATACCTGTGGGATGGGTAATAGCTGTGGAATGGGTAAGGATAGCAGTGGGATAGATAAGCCTCCAGTGCAAGCATAGTGGGACTGTATGGTCCACCCTCCCAGCTGCCACACATATGACCCTTTATTATCAATAACAATTTCTTCATTGATCAACACATTTCAACATAAACACAACTCTTTATTAAATGCCCTGTTCATTGTAGGGCCACTCAACATACATGGCACAATCTCATCAGTGTGATGAGACAGGCTCAAGGAAGCATCCATTAAGCATCTACCATCCTGTCTTGCCACTCCACTGCTCCAGCTGGGGAGTTGCACCAGTGTTTCAGGAGGTTGCGCTGCTTCTTCCCTTCACGTGAAGCTCTGTTGGGGCCTTGCACATCCACAGTGTCTATCAGATTTCACCCTTGCCTCCATTCACCAGGCTCCATGTCCCCATTCCCTTGTTGGTGGTCCACAAGCCTGTTCTGCAAGACTGGGTAGCGGGTGCACATGAGATTGTGCAGGATGCAGCAAGCTTCCACGATGTTCCTCACGGTCTCTGGGCGATGCTGCATGGTGGTGAGAAGTACCTGGAACCTGTTGGCCAGGATGACAAAGGTGTTCTCCACCACCCGCCTTGCCCTGGACAGCCTGTAGTTGAAGATCCTCTCTTCACGGGTGAGGCATCTGAAAGTGTAGGGCTTCATGAGGTAGGTTCTGAAGGAGAAGGCATCATTCCCCACGATGAAGTAGGGCACATCTTGTTGGGCAGGGGGTCTGCATCTGGGAAGCCCATGATGAGGTTGTGTTCCAGCCCCTCCTTGAGGTGACTGGCGTTGTATACCTGGGCATCTGAAGAAGACCCGTTGGCTGAAGCATCGATGTACATGAACTTGTAGTCAGCATCGACCATGGCGAAGAGGATGATGCTGAAGAAGCCCTTGTAGTTGTGACAAGTGGACCCTGACTTGGATGGAGCTTTGCAAGCCACGTGCTTCCCATCTATGGCCCCAATGGTGTGGGGGAAGTTCCACTTCTGATATCACTGCTCTGCAACTTTCTTCCAGCCTTCTTCAGTGGTGGGGCACTGGAGGAGCTCCTCCAGGTATTCTTCGATGATGGCCTGCACCACTTCTCTGACCACAATGCTGATGGTGTTGGATGGCACCCTCCAGCCGTACTGCATGCTCCCGTAGGAGGTCCCTGAGGCCAGGTGGCGCAGAGTCAGTGCCACCTTCAGCCCAGGATCCAGGATGGGATGGAAGTTGGTATTTGCCTTGGTCAACCTGGGTCTCAGCCGCTCCACAACTTCATCAAACATGGTTGGCGGCATTCTCATGAAGTGCTAGAATGCATGAGAGTCTTCGTTCCTCAGCTCCACCATCAGCTTGTTATACAGTCCATACTCGGCTCTTCTCGTGATCCATCTTCGGACCCAGACACTTCTTGGACGCCTCCTTTTCTTCGCATAGAACAGGTGAAAGAGCCTGTAGATGGCTTTGCACTGTTGTAGAACGATGGCGGCTACCAAAAGGAGTGTGTGATGATCCATGGTGGAGATGACTGGATGCTGTGGAAGAGCAAGAACCAGATGAAGGCTGAAGAGGTCTGCACCGCAGGGCTGCTGGACTGAAAGTGAGATCCAGGTGATTTCTCCCCCTTTTTATCGGAAATATAGGTTTTCCGCGAGGTGTTCTTTTGCATCCTCTAGGCATCCTGCAGACATCCTAAATATCTGAGATACATCCCCTATACGAACGTTTTTTCCGTTTTAATGCTTTGTATGTGAGCTGCATCCGCTTTCACCTTTTCTACATCCGTGCTACTAACGTTGCGTGTCCGTTCCGCATCCATTTCACTTCCTCCCTCTGTCCATTTTTCGCTGGAGTGGATGCTAGTTGCACGGATGTGCAGCGGATGCCTAGCGGATATAGCAGACGCGTAACGGATGATGACGGACGTATAACGGATGTTCCCCGTATGCGTAGCGGATGTAGAGCGGACCCGTTGGATACATTTTCTGCTCAAAAAGTTTTGTGCAGCTCAAAACTTTTTGAGCAGATGCAATGTCAGTAGATGGATGCTGGACGGATAGAGAGGATGAAAAACAGACGCAGTGAGTACAGAAAGGATGCATTGCGTTAACCAATGGATGGCAAGTGTTTCTCTCCATTTTACATCCTCTTTCCATCCGTTGGTGCTGTATGACAGGGGCGACCTTAAGCGACCACAACTGAAACTGGCAACTTGGTTGTTAAATTGTTGCTAAATGAAACTGTCTCTGTGCTTGTGATCTTATTTCAGCTTTCCTTTCATTATAGATCTGCAAAGGCCATAAAAGCAAAGAGTGGCCTTAAAGTTTCTTTTTCATCATTGCTGTAACTCAAACTTTCACTAAGTGAAGACCACCTGTACTTAGATTACAAGGGAAACCATGGCTCTAACCAAATTCAACTACTTGCAAATGTATAAACTCAATAATAAATTCTGAATATTCATTTGTACTTAATCTAAAATGTATTTGTGCAGAATTTTAAAAAATATTCAGCTAATTTCTTTGTTTGAAAAATGAGCTGCATTATCCATTGAAAAGTATACATAAGGAAAAGCCATTCTGCTGATAAGTGAGAAACTGGTTCACTCCCCCAGAAACTGGTTCACTCACCCTCACCCTCAGCATCTTTGGAAAGTCTGTGACTGTGTAAGAATTTCCCCAAATCAATATCCATCAGATACCTTGGAATTGCTATTCGCTGCTTCCTGGAAAAGAGGAGAGGTAGACAGAAGCTCGGGTGGAGCAATGGTTAGAATGGAGTATTGCATGGTAACTCTGCCAATTGTCAGCAGTTCGATTCTCACTGGCTCAAAGTTGACTCAGCCTTCCATCCTTCCAAGGTTGGTAAAATGAGGACCCAGATTGTTGGGGACAATGTGCTGAATCTGTAAACTGCTATAAAGCACTATGAAGTGTTATGTAAGTCTAAGTGCTATTCCTATAACCCAGAACCTAGAGGACTCTAACCTGGGGAATATTGTATTAGAACCAGCTTCCTAATGCAAATCTGGACTGATAGGCTTGTGAGACTCATTCAGCAAGTTTATTTATTTAGTTATTACTCAAATTCATATATCTCCCCAGCTCTCCTAAGGTGACATCTAAGAACAATAGATACAAAGTCAACATATAAAAACAGAAAATAAAACATGAAAGTGCCAAATTGGAAAAGCTAATTCTAAGGCCAACTTGCCCTGGGATGCAATGGAAGTCTTCTGAAAAAAAAAAAAAGTGTTAAGGAGCTTTTTTTTTTTTTAAAGGAAGCTTAAAAACCAATACAAACTAATATAAGGTAAGAAAATGAAAATAAAAGAATTCAGAGAAAACTAAATGTAAAAAGAGAAAACAAAAAAGAGAAAAAGAAAAAAGAAATCATTCAATATTTTTTTCAGCAGTTAATAGTATAATTGTAAGTTAACCTCTTACTCTATAGTTATAACATAAATCTCTTCCTTCTATAATCTTGTTTATCAAAACCACAAATCGTAATTTAATTTTTTTCTGGGACAGTTGAAATATGGAACCAGAAAATTGCTATTTAAGAGAATATACCTACTTTTCAGAAAGACATAGATCCTTCTAAAAAACTAACATGATTTGGACTTCAAAAAACATTGCTACTAAGGTTTCTAAGGTAGAGATATTAACAAAGACTTTTTTGGACCATAATCCTGTGAATTTGGTTTATAAAAGGAAATCTAATTCTTTTAGATGGAGACTAAATGAAATGTTGCTACAGAAAGAAGCAATTGTGGAGGATTGTAAAAAGAAATAAAAGGGTTTTTAAAAATAATTTAGTTAAGAAACTTATTTAAGAGTGGTTTGGGATGCAACTAAAGCTTTTAATACATTTATTTTATACAATATTAAAATGAATTTACAAAGAAGAGTCAAGAGAAAGTACAAGCTATGTTAAATGAAATAAGGAGAAAAGAAAAATTAAAGAATTTTTCGAATATTATAAGTAAAAAAAGTCTTTACATGATAATTACAGTGACATTTATCAATGTTAATAATAAGACAAAGAGAAATAAAATAAAAATGAATTATATAAAGAAAAAAATGAGTTTGAAAAGAAAGAAGAGAAGTGCCTAGCATATAAATTACAAAAAGTAAAAGAAAACAACATGATATTGGAATTACGAGAGATATACTATGTTAATGGATAATACAACCATACAAAAGCATTTCATCAATAGTATTCCAATTTATATAAATTAAATTATATTTCTCTAGAGAAAATAGATGAACACTTAAAGATACAAAATTTAAAGAGGGATATAGTTGTCAATTGTTCTCTTACTTACAATTATTAGAAAGATAAAAGAATTTATGGTTTTGAACATTATAAGACTCAGTTTGAAATAGAATTGTGTACAAATGATGAACATGTAAAAACTGTTACTGAAATCTGAAACAGAAGTAAAAGAGCCACAGAAGAGTGGCTAAAAATTGTGGTGATAATACAGTTTGTGAGTTGGTTGCTGAGCACCCAAAATGCACTCATGTGACCTGGATGTGTGTGTATGTGTGTGCAGCCATTGGAAATCCTTGTCTGAAGACCATACTTGGGACTGGAATCTTGGTCCTTAAGTTAAACAGTTGTTAGGACAGTTGTCATGGGGGGACTGACACACATGCACAGAGATGCATGGAATGTATGTAGGGAGGTCTCGCATGCATGCTCAGGGGGGTTGGGGCCCCCCCCACATGCATTGCCTTCTGGGTGCTGGTATGTGAGCGCATGAGCGCAATTTTCACCACAGGAGCCCAAAAAGGTTAGCTACCACTGCCGTAAAGCATCCTTTTTGAGTCCATCATAAATTCAAATGATCATAATTCAGCCATGGTGGTACAGTGGTTAGAATGCAGTATTGCAGGTTAATTCTGCCAACTGCCAGGATTTCAATCAGTAGTGGGATTCAAATTTTTTTACTACCAATTCTGTGGGCATGGCTTGGTGGGGAAGGATACTGTAAAATCTGCAGTCAGAGGTGGTATTTGCCGGTTCCCCAAACTACTCGAAATTTCCACTACCGGTTCTCCAGAACTGGTCAGAACCTGCTGAATACCACCTCTGATTTCAATCCTCTCCAGCTCAAGGATGACTCAGCCTTCCATCTGTCCAAGATTGATAAAATGGGATTTTACTGATGTTGCCCCATTATTAGAGGCAATAGGCTGAATCTGTAAACTGCTTAGAGAGTGCTGTAAAATAGTATATAAATGGTATATATGTCTAGATCAGTGGTTCTCAAAGTGGTGGGATGTCTTAAGGGGGCACTAAGAGGCAAGGGGGCTGGCAGGGGGGCACAAAGAGGCAGCAGGGGGGCGTTCGAGGTGCCAGCCCTGCAAACTCACTGACTGCTGGCCACACAGCCCATTGATGGTTTCATCGCTCCATAGGCAGCACCTTGAATGCAGAACCCGTGCACAGTGAGCCTTGCCAAGCCTGGGGTGGGCAGAGGTGGGAGGTGGCAGAAAGGGAGCACCTTAGTTTGCAGGCTGCCCTCTCTGGTGGAAGCGGTGGAGGCACGCCAAAAGGCCCGAAAGCAAAACCCTCCCAAGGCATGCAGAGGAAGGGGTGGGTGGTCCGGCATTAGGTCCCCCTTCCCCAGAAGAGAACAATGGAATCTCTCCAGCCAGCCGGGCTTGCACGCAGGATGCAGGTGGGTACAGCTGTGGCTCTCCAAGGCGCGTGGCTCGGTTGGGTTCAGCTCTATGTGGCAGGCCCAGACCTAGAACCTAGCCTCCCTCTGCAGCCCAGTTCTTCCGACTGAGCCCTGCACTTGCTTGCTTGCTTACTTTCCAAGCGATCGTTCTCTCCACCTCTGCTGGTCTGGGCTGCTTCTGCCCACCTTCCTCCTCCCAGGCGGAGCATTGCAAAATTGGATGCCAAAGAAAGAACTAGGGCAGGGGGCTGGAGAAGGGGCAGAGGGGCAGCTGTATTAAGGAGCAGGAAGATCTTAGCCATGGTTTATTGACTAAACTGAAATCAAACAGCACACTAAATCTAATCAGAATAGCTGGGTTGATATATTCAGCCCGTGTTTATCAACCTTGGCAACTTGTGTGGACTTCAATTCCCACTCTGGCTTTTCTCGACTTTCCCAAAGTGCCGCTGCTGTCACATTCTGTCTGTCTGTCTGTCTATCTATCTATCCATCCATCAATACATCCATCCAAAAAGTCTGTCTGTCTGCCTGCCTGCCTTCCTACCTACCTACCTACCAATCTACCTACCTACCTATCCATACATTCATCCAAAAGTTCTGCCTGCCTGCCTGCCCACCTACCGACTGACCTATCTATTTACCTATCAACCTACCTGCCTATCTCTCTTTATCTATCTATCTATCCATCCATCTATGTTCGAAGTGCCAGCCCCACAGGCACATCAGGAAAGTAGAGCATAGCCAGTTTGGGAGGGAGGGAGGGAGGGAGGGAGGGGGAGGGACAGAGAGAGAGAGAGAGAGAGAGAGAGGGAGGGAGGGAGGGAGGGAGGGAGGGAGGGAGGGAGGGAGAGAGAGAGAGAGAGAGAGAGAGAACTGATGTATCAGGAAGCTCTTACATTTTGTTGAGGCTTTAAACAGGATCCATTGAACCAGATCTCCATTCTAAAAATTACTTTTCCCCAAAGTATTACAGTGCCAATTCTGAAGAAAGCAAAACCAGAATGGACTGGTAAATTACAAGGAGAACACACACACGCACACACTTCCTTCTAACCTTGCTGGAGTAGGAGATTGGACTAGTATAGATATTTCATCTTTCTCCTCCCTCCCTCCTTCATTATTTCTTTTTCTTTCTGTCCCTTCTTTCCATCCCCCCTCTTTCTTTGTCCCTTTTTCTTTCTTTTCCTTTTCTCTTTCATTACTTCCTTCTCTCTTTCTCTGTCTCTCTCTTTTTTCTCTCTCTCTTTCCCTCTCTCAGGCTCACCCCATTGACTTGACTTGCTTGGGCAGGTCCCTTCAGTGCAGCGGGCTCAATGGGGTGGACCTGAGGGGCCGGCACAAAGAACACGGCAGTGGCGGCATGTTTGAAAAGTAGAGCAAAGCCAGAGGTTGGTAATTTTTGCTGCAAAGAATCACAAAAACTTCTGGGTTGTGCACAAGAAGGGACACATATGTCAATGCAATTCAGCAACGTAAAATAAAAAAATACAAATAAAACAAATCAACAAGAATCGACAAAGCATCTCTGATTAGATTTTATTCACTACTAGAATCTAATCAGAGATGCTTTGCCGATTCTAGTCCAATGACCTGCTCCAGCAGGGTTAGAAGGGTTAGAAGGGAGTGTGTGTATATGTATGTGCATGGCTGTCAAAACTCCAAAAACAGGTCAAGTATCTCTGGGGAGGCCGGTCATAAATTAGAACACTTGCTAAACAACTGGCCATTAAGTGAGGACCACTTGTTTGCCAGTTACCTGGCCATGCCCACCTAGTCACATGACCACCAATCACACCTACCTGATCATGTGACCAGAAAGCCATGCCCAGCCAGCAAGCCACGCCAGCCAGTCACGTGACCAGAAAGCCACACCCTCAAATTAGGCCACACCCACAGAAATTTGAATCCCACCCCGAGTTTGTAGCACCAAGGGGGCAGTGGACTGAAAAAGTTTGAGAACCACTGGTTTAGATGCTATTGTTATTGCTATAAGTCGAGATTACCAGTAAAAGGCATTGATGGTAACAGAATTACCAACAGATGATACTATTTCAACTTTTCCCCTTTTTCTATGTGGAATGTAACCTGTCCATCTATGAAGATTCCTGGGTGATTAGTGGCTATTATCACCTCTCAGTTTAACCAATTTCACTGGACTGTTAGGAGGTTAGTGAGTATATTAAGACAGAGAGACGCCTAGGTTCAAACCTATGATTATTCACGAAGTTTAAATGTCGGGGGCTATTACAGACAAACACTTAGCCCACACATCCTGCCCAGCAGATGGGGAAGGAATTCTCAGCATGATCTTTTCTGAATGATCCAGTTGGATAAGCAGAAGAATACTTGGCAAAGCAGTTAATTAATATCAATGGTAATAACAGTAGAAAAAGGGATGAAAATGAGTTGATGCAAAATGGGAGAGCATGTTTGGTTCCATTGTTACATACTGATTGTTGCTTCCATGTCATCTTGCTGAAATGAATGACTCCTCCTTGAACCATGAGATGGACAGCAAATAAATCTAATAGTAATAACAAAATACAAAGACCTGCAAATAGAAAGAAGCACCGTGACAAAAGAAGGCAAAGGCAATGCCAACAGTAACAGTAATCACAAAAAAAACTGGAGCAGGAGCATTGACAAAACCACCATCAGTCAATTCCAAAAGGCAGCTTTACTGAGAACACTTACATCCTGTGATGATACCTGTAACACCATCAAACATCAGCATCTACCTATCCCAGGTCCTTGGGAAGGACTCAATAGATGGATAAAAATGCCAAATCCAGACTGAATATCTGGCTGACTGTGTAACAAACAGCAATAACAAAAACTGTATGTTTAATTTTCTTGTGTGGCTGTCTACAACCATTGGGCTCTTTCGTTTTCATATATGGAGATGCTTTCTATAATGAACAAGTTAAGATATCTGAAGCAGATTCAATATTATCCGCAGAGAGAAGTTTCATTATTTTCTTTAATTACACTCAGATTTGTATTATTTTCAGCTGTTACTAAGAAAAGCTTATGTTTATGATATTGATTGTTTGAATAAATCCATATCAAATGAATAATAAATAAATTATAAAGCAGAATTAGTTTCTCAAAGACTGTAAATAAAGGAAGATTGTTTAATCAAACAATGATCTAAGATTTTAATACTCCAGCTTTCCTTCCCTAGCAGATGTAAGAACAGCAACAAAAATGCTAGAACTTAATTCAATGGACAATCCAAAATTTCATACAGCTGTTTCAGAAGCACAAACAGTACCACCATTGAAATTAGTAATTTTAACAAAAACTGCACATTATTATAGTGTGTAAGTAGTAAAGTTGTGCAAACAACAAATTAATTAGGCAAAAGGAAGAAAGGAAAGAGAGTCTCATATTTTTCATGCTCTAACTTCAAGTGGTATTTCCACTAAAAATGTATTCCATTTTTCTGCATGTAACTTTTTAATGTGATTGATGTAATAATACAGATAGAGGATTTTGACCAGATGCACATTCTAGCCAGAATGGAATTTTTATCATATTTAAATATTTGCCAATAAATAATAAGGAGGAAAATAAAGCAAATATTTTTCACACAAATACTCTGATGTTTCCATTGCACTTTAATACAATGCATCTTCAGACAGAAAGGATGTAATTCTGGGCATTCTGCTGGTTTGTGCATAATTAGATCTAAGTGTACAGTTGGTGAGCTGCCATGTCTGAATACATGGCTGTAGAGTTATGATCGCAGAGAAGTTGTTGACTTAAGAGGTGTAAAACCCAGTTCATAAGTCATGTGACTGTGGAACATGACATTTGACTACACATGCTGACACTCAAACTGAGATAGGGTAGCAAGTGACGTTCTCTTTTCCAATGTTATTTTACTACTTTAAAGCCTTGTTCCTTTTTCTGTTGCAAAAGGCCTTAAGTAAAATGTGACTAATACAAAGAATATACCATAGATTATGTTAAAATTACCACAAAGATGCACTATCATAAGTAATGCATGGCACTGCAAATTTTTTTGTAACAATGTGCCTCTCTGGATTTGACTGGCACTTTTACTTGCCCTTTTTTATTAATTTAAATAATTTATATCTTGTTCAGTCTTAGGTTTTTCCAGACAATGATTTCTTGCTTTCATTTATTGTTTAATAAAGCCCAATATTGTCTCATTGATTCTGCATAAAGTTGAACTCTCTTTTACTCCAACCCAAACTCTCAGCTTATACCCACATTCTCCTAATTGTGACCGAAATACATCCTTGTAATCAGTTTTATACAACATCTCTTGATTATTACTTTTATCACATCCTCAGTCCACACGAGAGGCAATTTAAACTTGTCTTTTGCTACTCTAAGGGTTGAAGTATAAATATTTTCCCACTTCTCCTCAGGTTTGACTGTGAATCTGATCTATCATGCTTCAATCAACAATAGTTGATAATACAGTAGGGAGTTGGAATCTGCACAGTTTCTATTAGTCACTTAAGGCGATTGGGGGCATGTTTTTTCTTCTCCAGGAGTTGGTCAGTCTTGTCTGGCCATTTTGATTTCAGGTGAAGAAAAGACAGGAAATGGGAAAATCATGATGCAGCTCTTTGAGAGCATTTTGGGAGACCATTGTTGGGGGGGAATCTTTCTTAGTTGGAGATAAGGGGATTGAAAATAATATTCTGCTTATCTCATTGTGTGTTGAATCCCAGTGTGGAATTCCAAGCACTCACCAACATATCTGATCACTGAGAATTAGGGAAACATTGTTTGGGATGTTTGCTTAAGTTATGCTGGCTTCTTTTTCTTGCAAGCCATTCCTCTACCCTGCCTTCCTTCTGCTTGAATTTTTGTTGAGTCCTTGATATGCAAAATCCTTTTGATGCCTTTTCTGGAAGTGGATCTTTATTCAGGGAGATCAGATCAGAATACTCTTTTGCTGTGACTTTCTCTTCATACCTGCTCTTTGGTATGTATTCTCCTTGTGAGGTTCTTGCATACAATCTTTCCAGCTGGCCTTTCCTGTTTCCCATTTTCCACATATAACACTCCAGATAAATATTTCCTTCTCTTCTTTCAAAAAAGCCCCAGACTTTTGTGACCTGTGTAAAGTTAACTGTGTGAAGCACCTTCATGTTTTCAACCCTTTTATGTAGGTAGCTTCCTACCATAGGTAGGTAAGCACATGATTCAAAGTGCCACTCACACTCCCCCAGTCTGTTACCCAGGTATTTCTCTTTTTTCTTGCTATCTTTCAAAGTAAAGAGAGAGCTATGTAACCAAAGCCTCTTTCATGTTGCCCTTCCCAAATTGTCTGATTAAAGTTGGGTGGGACAACCTTCAATTCTGGAAATGTGATTTTCCATCAACATTAGACAGAATAGGAAAGGGCATATGTGTTAACAGTTAACCAACCTTTCAATAATGAGAATAATTCCCCAAATTTTCCAAAACAAAGCCTCCAACCCCACCCATTCCAAGAATGCTGGCATGTCAATGCACAACTGCTATGACCAATACTTTACTCCTTAAAATTAATTTATCAATTAAACATTCAGCTTAGCAGATAAAAGATAAAACTGTTCCTGATTTAAAATAGGATCATTTTAAAACACTTCAGCTCTCAGGTGCTTCTACTGGATAATCAGCAGCTTACCAGACTATTCTTTTTTGTTTCTTCAGGGCAAGCTATAATGCAGACATACCTGCCTTTCTTAGGCTAAATAGAATCTTAGGCCTCTATGAAGAAATGCAAAAAGAATGTTTAAAAGCTCTGCTTGCAACAACAACAACAAAAAAGCATTGATACCCTTTTCAGGCTTGTAAGATTCATCTCTTCCTGGTGTCAATACAATCTCTTGCAACCTGAGGCAAAAGATGCCTTATTGAATCAAGCCACCCAAAGTTTTTTTCCAATAGTGCATCAAACTGTTTTAAATCTCTCTCTCTTTTAATATTGTACTTCACACATCAAGCTTTTGTGTCTCCACAATGAGTCTATATCTGGGCAACAGCTAAAGGGAAAGGAACTAATGAATTGGCATCAATCAGAGCTTCCAGCTGCAGTATCTAAGTTGCCACAGAAATTATTCACTTCTTGCCGTATTGAGAAATAATTTCCCATTGATAACCAAAACTTAGCTACTGAATCCAAATGACTTCTATGAAATAAAGCCAGACAGCAGCTGATCAATTTTGGACTTAGGGCACAAACAAATTATGTCAAACCAAATAACCATTTGGCAGGGTTTCTCCCTCCCACCTCAAGGTAGCCACCATTCAAAACCAGTGGTGCAGCCTCCAGTTTTACTTAATGGTTTCAAAATAAGATTATGGCAGATAATCAGGCCACTTCTTTGTCTCATGAATGCACTCATGTCCCAGAAAGTGAAGAGCTGATTGTCATTCCAATATGTAGAAGGGATGGGACAAAAACTGACAAAAGGGATGGGACAAAAACAGAAACTTGAAGCCTCTGAATCTCAGCTAAGGTCTCCCTGCAAGCAGGAAGTCCTGACTTGCTTTTAACAAGCTATTGATGGATACATATATGGAAAAAAATAATAAACATATATAAATAAGATATAAACTCCTGGCAAGGAGTTTGTTATTAAGCTTGCATTAATTTGCTCCCATGCCAGTCTCAGCCTTTAAATTGAGACTAGGATTTGAGGAGTGTTATGATTTAATATGGGCAACATTGTGGATGTTGTTCAAGCTGGTTCTTATGTCTGACCAAAGAAAGACTTAAATGAAAAATATCTCACTTGTGGCAAGAGAGTATTGTATTTCTACCTCTGTCAGAGCAGGGCCTATTTTAATGCCTGTCATCCTGGCCCAACTCTGAACTGTCAGTGGATACACACAAGCCAGTTGGACCACTGGTTTTCCGAGAAGCTGGTTTGGGCCAAGTGCTCAAGGTCAGATCTTGATCTGCATTATGCCAATACAAATTTGCAGTCAGCAGATTTCCACTGCAGGGGTTGGGGAAAACAGGGGAGGGAATGCATGGAGAAACAAGCCTTTGGTCTTGTTTTGCCCGATGGAGGAAGATAAACAAGAAAAGTGAACACATATCTGTTTGTACTTTTCCGTAAGGACTCTGGAAACACAAAAACCCTTTCAAGTTGGCAGGCAGAAAGCATGCAGGGGAAGCAGAGGCAGCAGCAGCGAGAGAAACGGTCAGCATTTTCTCAGTAGAAACCAACAGCTGCTGTGGTGAGCAGAAGGATGAGCACTCGGTGAAACCTTATGACAGCAGAAATTGAGGTCAAAAAGGAGCTGGCTGGCTTCACTTTGATTCTCTGTTTGCTACCATTAAAAAAAGAAAGAAAGAAAAAAAGAAAAAGAAACCACAGCACAGATTGTTGCCATTTAATCACAGGAAGCAAGGACGGTTGGGAGTGGATGATTAGGAAATATACATGAAGAAATGTATTCACTGCGCGTCTTGATGGAGGAGGAAAAAACACACACACTGTAATTCCATGGTAGAAACTGACTTGGATGGCAAAAGCAGAACAAGCAAGAGGTGGTTAAGCCTTTTATCAGAACATCTACTTTTTACTTTCTGACTTTGTCATGATGGGCTAGATTGTTTTTTTTTTAATTGTGTTTTTGAAAAAGATTCATATACAGGTTCGAATATCAAATACTTATTCAAGATGAAAGGCAAACCATGGGCCTGAAGTGGCCACCGTCATCAGATACATGATACAAGTACAACCACCAACTTTAGGTAGTAAAAACCTGGATGACCACAAGATGACAGCAAAGAGCTGAAGTCTTGGCAGCCTTGCATTTAGATTAAGATGCAATAACCAAGAATCCTGGCTTTCGGCAAAGATTTTGGATTGTTCACAGGCCATCACAAGTGTGATGTGTGATTTGATACTTTCTTCTCTGATTACTCAGGCATGGCAGAGGAAGGCAAAAAAGAATTAGAAAGCCTGTTGGTGGGAGGGAGCAGCATTCCAAGCTTCATTTTGCTGTCAGCAACCAGAACCTTTCCAAACATTTCAGAATTGGTCATAGATGGAAGAGCAGAGATGTTCGATGGCCCAATAAATATGTTTAGATTCTGTCCACTATTGATGCTGCATGATATATGCCTTGCATTAGCAGAAAGCCCCAACATCTTTGACCAGCTTTTGTTTTGCCTCAGTCTCAGCCTCCATCTAACTATGTCAACTATTTCCCATGTCTCTTGAAGCATCGTTTTGCCCAGAGGAGGTGTCGCAACAGGATATTACTTTTGTTTTCCAGATGTCCTGGGAAAGCATTTTTCTGTTGATGCACGTGCAAACATACTTATTAGTTTGCATCAGATGATGCAATGCCTAGACTTTTGAACTTACATCAGTTGTTGGAATGCAAAGATGGAAAGATGAAGCTTGCTTTGTGATGTCACCACGCATACTGTATATCATTAAATTGATGGCACCTCACTTTGCTGTAGATGTCTGTGTGCGCAGTCAGTTCTTCAAGTCTGGACAGAGCTCACACACTCAACTGATCATTGGATTTGCTTGTCTCTAACATGGATTCCCATTCTAGTTAATTTGGGGGGAAATCAATAAAGTCTTCCTGGTTTCTAATATAGCCCTGTAATTTTTAGTAGCAGATTTAGTAGATTTTTCCCTGTTTGTCCTCTCTCTGTTTTGTTTTCTTTATTGAAGGGTGCTTGGTGCTTTGAGCTTGCTTGTTTTCTTGCAGATGTTTCATTACCCTAAGTAGGTAACATCATTGATGTTACCTAGTTAGTGTAATGAAATTTTGCAAAAAAAAAAAAAAAGCAAGCTTAGAGAGCACAAAGGATCCCCCCATTTCAACCCTGAGCTACAAATATTCTTCTTTACTGTTTTTTTTCTTCATGAAGCTGCAGTCCAGCTATAATTCTGATAAATGGTCTTTTATTGCCCTAGATGGTGTGACTTGGCGCTAGAGTCCTTCATATCTTCACAGAACAGTGCAATATAAAAGGAGAAGCTTGATTCCCATCCCACCTCCCATTCCAGGAATGTTTGCAGTTTCTTTCCGTGATTTAGGGAGATGGTCCTAGGGCAATTCTTTCAGTCGCCCAAAGCACTTGTCTCTCATGCTGAGACCTGGAATTCATGTTTGGCTTAAGAAACTGCTATCCAAAATTCAGGCTTCAACAATGATACTTCTAAGGTGCTCCATTCAGACAGCAATTACAGCATTCCCCCAATTGTTGGATCCTCTGATTATTTATTTCTTCCATTCCTGTCAGGAAAACAAACATTAATCTCTTTCCTTTTGTTGGATGAATCTGTGAAGAGAATGCAGAAGCTGCTTGCTCACGATGGGAATTTTACTAGGTCATGGGGTGTAGTGGGGGGAAATTCACAATTTTTCGTGTCACTTAAGCCTGAAAGTTTACAGATATTTGTCAGTTTCACCCCAGCCTTTGCTGCCAGTTCATAGAAATATCTTTGCAACCCTTGTTAGGAGAATTACCACAAGCCAAACTGTTATTGGATTCTATTGGAAGGCAAGCTCATGCTTGGGAGGAAAGAGTGGGATTTGTTCAGTCTCTTTTAGATTGTGAAGAGGGGGTTGAGAATTCATTTGCTTTCTTCCTGCACAGTACTGGGCTGCACAAACATATTCTCATCCCTCAAGCGTATACACACACACACACACACACACACACACACACACACACACACACACGGAACTAGGACTATGTGAGGAAAATAACATGACACCACTTTATTAGGGCCAGCTACACTATTACTAAGAAGTGAGTAAGCCTACAAGCTTGTCAAGCTGGATGTTAAACAAAGGAGGAAGTCGGAAAGATATGGAAAGAGAGAAATGGACATTGCTAAAAATGACGGAAAACCCCAAGTCTGAAATTAAAAATAACTGTACAATGAAATGGAAGACTTCTGACAGGCCTGCTTAGGATGATCATTTTGGTATTCAAAATCCTTAAGTTGTGAGTTGTTCTGCTAAAAACATAAACCTCCGCCTCTAAATACAGCTGTTGAGCGCTAAAAGCTTTACTCCCCTCATTTGTTCTTTCCATTCCAGTTGTTCCCTTTACACCCTAATCCACTTTATTTATGTATTTATTTGACTTATATAGCCACCCATCTCACATATGTAACTCTAAGTGGCTTACAATACAATAGATAAAACAGATGAAATACACAATATAAAAATGAATATTCAGCAGCCACATATTACAAAAAAAGCCCTCACCAAAGCCACGAATTGGACTCCATTATATATCTGGGAGTTGAGGCTCAAAACCAAGTTTTGAGAGCCTTACAAAAGGCCAGCACGATTGGGGCCAACCTAATCTCATGAAATAATGTTCCATAGTGCGGGTGCCATGGCAGAAAGACTCTTCTTCTGGGCCTCATCAGGTGACACTCCTTAGCCAATGGGACCCAAGCATGCTGTTCCTGTCAGACTATAGATAGAAAAGGTAGAAATAACCGAGGAAAGTATCTATGGAGATTCTCTGTCATCCAGGTCATGGTTGTCCTAAAGGTACTTTTTCAAGAAGCAAATGGGCTTTCTTGTTTTTCTTTGAAGATGTTTCGCTTCTCATCCAAGAAGCTTCTTCAGCTTCTCCAGAGAATCAAAACATTTTCAAAGAAAAACCAGAAGGTCCAGTTGCCTCTTGAAAAAGCACCTTTGGAACAACTGAGGAGAAATTTTAATAGAAGAAATTGCAACAAAAAAACAAAGAATGCTGTTCTGCTCATCAAACTTGTCCAATTTAGGAAAGCATGTCGGTGTATTCAGGTTCTAGTTGTGCCCAGACCCTTGATTGTTCAGTCAAGGAATCTTATGGGTCACATGTGAGGGTAGTGTGGAGGACACCTTGCCCACAGGGGCTACCTACCATTGTAGAACTCATCTTAGCCCTACATCTGAGACAGGTTTGGTTTTGTAAAATAATCTGCCCCCATTCTGTTTCTGTATTTGCTCCTCTCTTCCCATGCCCATCACTTTGGAGTTGGATCTATGACAATTCACTATGGCCAAGTTGCCATAGCCAGCTTGCTGTGGCCAACTCACTGGCCAACACATCACAGCCAACTCATCACAAGACAGCTTGCTGCAAGACAAGAGTTGCACTAATATCAAAGAAATAGTGGAATAGAATCATTAAAGAAATGATGCAAAAGAAAGGATAGAATGAAATGTGAATGGCAAAAATTAAAATAACTTTTTATTTATTTTAAATTATTAAATAGAATTGTTAAATTGTCTCACTGTGAGTTGTCCCACAGCAAGTTGGCCGCGGTGAGTTGTCCTGCTGCAAGTTGGCAGTGGGAAGTTGTTCCATTCCATTCCATTCAGTGTCTGGCTTCTTGCTTCAGTTCCACCTCATCATTTGCATCTGTGCATGGATAGGCAAATCTAGCAATGGTATGCAGGATGAAAGCAGCAGGTGCAGAAGGAAGGCAGCTGGTAGAGCAGCCAGAAATGGGAGTTGGCAGAGGAAGAAGGTAGAGGACTGAGGCTACATGCCCAGAAACTTTAGCTCCATACTCTCGAAAGGAACAGAACTGAACTCTTTTACAGGGTTCTAACAGGTTAAAGTAGCATGATAAATGTATTGGTTCTACTTCCAAGGCAGCACTTTTCAGTGACTATGGCAATAAATAACCACATTTCCGAGACATGAAATATATCTCTTCTTCTTTAAAGAACATTTTGTGGGTACCAGACAAAACCATGCAAATATCAGTGGCTTTTAAAAACTGTCTCCTAGCTATATTGATTGTAGGACTGTAACTTTGTCGCTTGTATCCTTACGATTTATATTGACTGTTTCCTCGTATGATTTGATTGCTGATTGTACTCTATGACTATCATTAAGTGTTGTATGTTATGATTCTTGATTCTTAATGAATGTACCTTTTCTTTATGTATCCTGAGAGTATTTATACCAAGACAAATTCCTTGTGTGTCCAAGCACACTTGGCCAAGAAAGCTATTCTATTCTATTCTATTCTATTCTATTCTATTCTATTCTATTCTATTCTATTCTATTCTATTCTATTCTATTCATATAGTTTCCAGGTTAATAAAGTGGACTACCCCAACCTGATGCCCTCAGGATGAATAAACATCAGTGTCCAGAGTTTATAATTAGGAAATGAGAATTAAAGCCCAATATTTCTTAAGAATCCCAGATTGAGGAACAGAAAGGCTAGTTCTGGGATGGTGAACCTATGGCATGTGTGCCGGAAATGGTACTCAGAGCCACTTCTGCTGGCACGCAAGAGGTTGCCCAGAAGAGCACCACTGCACATGCATGTGCGCACTGCCCCCAACAGCTGATTGTCAGGTATCTGGCATGCATGCGCAGGGATGGGGGTGTGTGGGAGACGCACATGCATGCACAGAGATGTGTGGCATGGGGGGATCATGCGTGCATGAGCAGAGGCATGTGACACACATGGGGGTCATGTGCACATGCACAGAGTGGGGGGGGCATGTGCATTGCCTTCTGAGTGCTGGCATGTGAGCGTGCGCGTGCGAGAGAGAGAGCACACCCGCAATTAACCACTGGGCTAGTTTTACACTGAATTAGAAAGCTAAGATTCACTATTGCAACCTCTGATATGGGAGAGTTCCTCTCCATTTCATATTTTTCTCCCCTAGAAGGAAGTTAGTCTAATGTAGTGTGATTCAGAGCAAGAGTGATCAGTTAAAGCATGCAGCGATTCATCAGAGGAATGCCAAAAGTCTGAGTGAATCGATCACAGAACTGTTCGATCCTTGATCTTATACACAAAGAGCAAAATGATACTGTCAATATGAATCATTTGGATTGCAGAGAGGACTTTTTTTTTTAATCTGAATGCCACAAGAAAAAGAAAACTAGCTGATTTCTCTCCCTCCCTTTTAAATCATCCTTCCATCCTTCATCATTGTGTAACCCGCTCAGACTGGCTTTGCACCTATCAGTCCCCTGGCAACCATTTGTCTTAAGGGCTCAGTCACCGCATTTTTCTGGTTTTGAGCCAGTTTATGGGAAATCAGAGCAAAGCTGGACTTTTTATTTCACAGTATTGGGCTTGTTCCTGTTGGATTTATTCTTGCATCATCGTGCCTCCTAAGTTGTGGGCACTAGCAAATCCTTGCTCAGCTTTCATTATTACATAAGGCATTTCAGGCCATCTGATCTTAATCCTTTCAATCAGTAGTTAGTTGGTTTCACAATGTAGTTCAAGGAAGAAGAAAAAAAGACAGGCTGCCTTGATTTTCTCTACTTACACAAACAGCATCTATCCAGCTCTTACCTCATTCTGCTGCCCAGCTTCTGCACTCATGTAGCCATTACAGTTCCTCCCACACCCATCCCAAGGCTCTATGTTGCAATCTACAACCATGGTCGGAACTGCTGTAAAAAGCACCTGGCTCCAAAACATGCCCATTCCTCCAGCATCCCAGCTAGCAGAGGTTTTCCTTGTAGGAAGCTTTAGAACCAGGAGACAGAATTTTCCTTCCTTCCTTCCTTCCTTCCTTCCTTCCTTCCTTCCTTCCTTCCTCCTGTTGGAAGTTAAAACCCACCCCTCTCCTAGGAAAATGAAATATTTTAGGATATACTAAAAAGACAGAATATTTCTCCTAAAAGAGAAGTAGAAACTCAGAAGCAGAAATTCATCTCAGAAGTAGAAGCTCACCCCCACCTTTGTTAATGGGTCATTAAGGCCTGGGCTTGAGTTTTCTACATAACAAAGCTCTCTACCTATCTCACCACATGGCCTGGGAATATTGCATCAGCCAGAACACAGGTAAAGCTATGTGGTCCAGACAAAGCCTAGAAAGTGAGCTACGACCCCTGCCCCTGGGAGTCTGACAGCCAATGGGATACATTTCTTATACAGGAACAGGAAACACTAAGGTAGGGCCCAACAGAGGGCATAAAACCCAGAGACTCCCAGCATCTCTTGCCTTTTCTTCTTTTCCTTCACCCAACATCTTGAAGCATGTGATCCTCCTTTTCACTTTGGAGCTCCAAGCCATGTGGTCCTGTCCACCATAAAACCATCTTTCCAAAGAGCCTCCATGTTTCCTGTTCCATCCGAAAAAACGTGAGGTAGACCGGGTTCCAACAACAAGTCTTTATTTCAAGTATAGTTGCAAAATGGAACATTGGCTCAAGCCGCGACAGCCCTTTTATATGTTTCTGTCTGCCGGCTTGTAGCCAATGACAAACATTTGGTTTTGCCGCCCTTGGGCGGCTTCGTGGATTGGTTCCTATTGAACCAATCCCCTTTTAGGTTTTGTTTTGAAATGTTTGAAACGATTTGAAATGTTCTTCCATATAGGTACTCGTGGAAGCGTTTCACTCCGGCGACAATTGCTAGAGCTTCTCTGTCCAACTGGCTGTAATTACGCTCGGCTTTGGACAGGGTCTTAGAATAGTATGCGATGGGTGCCTCTCTCCCATCAGGCAATTGGTGGCTCAGGATGGCACCGACTTCGAATGGCGAGGCGTCGCAGGTCACCGTCAATGGCAGTGTATTGCTAAACTGGATAAGAACGGTGTTTGATGTTAATAAGTCTTTTATTCCTTGGAAAGCTTTTTTTTCTCTAAGCCCCCATGTCCAAATTGTTTTCTTGTCCAGTAATCGATGCAATGGTTCCGCTATTGTGGCTTTTTGGGGTAGAAACACATTATAAAAGTTTATTAGTCCCAAAAATGCCTGCAGCTCAGTTTTATTCTTTGGTTCTGGTGCGTCTTTTATAGCTCTTACTTTTTTTTCGGTGGGGTGTATGCCCTCTCCATCAATTAAATATCCTAAAAACTCGACGCGATCAGTCTTTAGGCAGCACTTTTCTTTCTTTACTTTAAGGCCAGATTCTCTGAATTTATTTAGGACCTCTTTGAGTCTTTTCTTTAGTTGTGTTGTATCTTTGGCTGAAATTAGGACATCGTCAAAGTATGGCACGACCCCTCTTATGCCATTTAACAGGCGTTCCATGAGGCTCTGGAAAACTCCTGGGGCTACGCTTACTCCAAATTGGAGTCTGTTACATTTGAATGCCCCTTTGTGAGTCACTATTGTTTGTGCTTCCGCCGTTAAGGGGTCTACTGGGAGCTGTTGGTATGCCTGTGCCAGGTCTAGTTTGGTGAAAACCTTTCCTCCCCCAAGAGAGTGCAGTAGGTGTTGCACAAGTGGCACTGGGTACGTGCTCTGTTGCAACGCGTGGTTCAGGGTAGCCTTGTAGTCGCCACAGATTCGAACCGACCCGTCTGGCTTAATTGGTGTCACAATTGGTGTTTCCCATTTAGCATGGTCGACCGGTTCTAAAACCCCTTGATCTATCAATTTATTTAGTTGTTCCTCTATTTTTTATTTTAAAGCAAAAGGAACCCGTCTGGCCTTTAGTCTTTTAGGGGTTATCTGTGGGTCTAGACTAAATGAAATGGGGGTTCCCTGATACCTGCCTAGGGAGCCGTCGAAGACGTCCTGGAATTCTTGGATCAGGTCTTCTTCCCAGTCAGTTGCGGCCACCCGGTCTACTCCGGTCATCCCGATGCCCAATGGTGCGAACCATTCGATACCCAGGAGGCTTGGTCAATCTTGGTCGACTATTGTTAATGGTAGTACTGCGACATGTTGCCTGTAAGCGATTCGAAAATGTCCCAGGCCAATTACAGGAATTCGGTTTCCCTGATAATCTTTGAGGGTTAGTTTTTGTCTCTGGAGTTCCTTAATTTTGATGTCAGGAATTAGTTTCTTGAGGGTGTCCCACGACACCATGGATAGGAACGATCCAGAATCAACTTCCATCTCGCAGGGGCTGTCTTCGATTTTTACAACTATTTTTACTTTCTTCCTGCTTTCCGTCTGAGCGCTTCCGATAGTGAAAGTTTGGTATGCTTTCTCCCGGTTAGTGGCTTGCCTGTTTCGCTGCCACTTTCTCTCGGAGAGTCTTGGCTCAGGTTTTGCTGGGGAGTCATTTCGTCTCTTTGGGCTGTAATTCTTTTTGTTTCTGCAAACTTTCTCGATATGCCCCCTTTTCTTGCATGCCCTGCAAATGGCATCGAGGAATCTGCAATCGGCTCGGGGATGGTTTCCCCCGCAGCCAGCACATTCCCGCCGATTTCTATTTTCGCGCCCTTTCTTGTTAGCGTATAGGCGTTGGATTTCGTCGTCTTCCTCCCTGGATTCTAACGTCTCTTCGAGTTCTTCGTAATGAGTGGTTGTGGGAGGTTGTTTTATTCCTCTGGCCGGGCTTTTTTCATCGTTACTTGCATTCATTTGCTTCATCTTATCTGCCGATTTTTTGGCGGCTTCAGCAGCCAAGGCCTCTGCAATAGCTTCGGCTACTGATATGTTGGGTTTGTTCAGTAGCTTACTCTGTATGGTTGAGTCTCTTAACCCCAAAATCACTTGATCCCGCATCGCTTCATCTAAGTTAAGAAACTCACACGCTCCCCCTATTTGGCGTAGTGCGGCTACAAAATCAGCGATGGTTTCGCCTTCTTTCTGATCTCTCCGATAAAACTCATGCCACTTTATCAAGTTTGACACCACTGGTGCATAGTGGGCCTTTAATGTTCTTTGGAGCTCGGTCCACATCAATGGTTTGACATCTCGGGGCTTTGCCAAAGCCTTGGCCATTTTAAAAATCGCGGGCCCACAGTGTGTCAAGAAGATGGCTCTTTTTCGTTGGTCTGAGATTTCCTCCACCTCATTGCTCTCTAGGTACATCTGGAAACGGTCTATGTAAGATTCCCAATCTTCTTCATTGGAGTTGAAGGGTGCGGGCGGCGCATTGTTTCCGGCCATTTCTCTTTGTCTGGCTTGTCTGTCACCGCATGCTCCGTCTCGCGTTTAGGACGATCCCATCCTCGTCGCCGGTGTTCTGTCCAGAAAAACGCGAGGTAGACCGGGTTCCAACAACAAGTCTTTATTTCAAGTATAGTTGCAAAACGGAACATTGGCTCAAGCCGCGACAGCCCTTTTATATGTTTCTGTCTGCCGGCTTGTAGCCAATGACAAACATTTGGTTTTGCCGCCCTTGGGCGGCTTCATGGATTGGTTCCTATTGAAAACCCTTTTAGGTTTTGTTAACCAATCGGAATGAAGTATTTGGAGTCTACTGTTATTTATACAGAACATTTCCAGTGTCTTTCTTCCCCATTTGGAACCCAGAAGGATATTTCTTCCAATACTTCATTGCTTGCTTGCTTGCTTGCTTGCTTGCTTGCTTGCTTGCTTGCTTCCTTCCTTCCTTCCTTCCTTCCTTCCTTCCTTCCTTCCTTCCTTCCTCTCTTTCTTCCTAACAATACAAACAATAGGAAAAGAGTAAACCAATACAATACATAAAAACAGAAGGACAGAACAAACCTACATAAAAATCATAAAACAAAATTCATAGCTTATGACTTAAGAAAGGTTTCAAATTTTCTTGTGAGTGATTGGGAAAAGGAAACAGAGTAAAAGTTGTGCCGTGTGGAAATGACCTTATTCCTGCGACAAAAGAACTCAGTGCACCTCAAAATATTACGATGGGAGGACCATAAATGGATTCCTATTAGTGAGCAGTCAAATAACAACAAACAAACCTGGTTCTAAATATTGGGTGATAAAGTATAGCTGGATATTAATAGAGGCTTCCTGATTTTTCTGTCACTCAGCTCTTCCATCAAATATGGAACTTGTTATGCTAATGAACTTACTCACAGGCACAGGACTACCCAACAGCTGCAGAATGGTGAGCTCATTGCTAGAAACAAATAGCTTTGCATAAACATTAGACACTTTCAGAGGCAGCCTTTTAAGAATTGAATTGTAGATTCAGATATCTAATTTTGCATTCCTAGGAAAAGACACCAATGTTTGAAGTGTTGCTGGGTACTTGCTGCTGCAACAGAATATATCTTTTAGTAAAAAGATCATGGGGTGGAAAGGAACTTCCATGACTGATCCATTGCTGTCTTCAAAGATACAGTTGAAAACCCTGCAAAATCTTGATCTGAAGTGTATCACCATTCAGTGACTCCAAAAACTAAAAGGGACACTGAATGGACCTTGCAATAGCAATAGCTCAAATAGTTTATCGAAGTGGTATACCCTCCCAGCTAGATTGGATGGTTCAGTCCCTATACATATAGAGGATGCCATGTTAAGCCAGAAGTAGTTAATGTTATTCCACTCTGATGAATCAGCCATCAATAGACACATAGACATTAACAACATCTATAGACTATGCAAAAGGGACAATCAACCAGCCTAAAAGAGAACAAAAAGATTCCAGCACCCCTCCACCAACAATAAGCACTCAGATCTTCATAGATTAACTACAAGGTTAACTTCAGACCAACAATCAAGTAAGCAGTACTCCAACAAAGTACTCCAACTGCCAAAGAGCCATCAGCCCAACCACTGTCCCCATACAGACAGATAAGACACCAGAATATAAACTGACAGTATAAACTTACTAGCCCTGATGAGGTTACCTAGTTAGGATAAGAAAACAAGAAAACAAGCAAACTCAGAGAACAGGATCCTTCATTCCAGAAGATACCCAGAATTCATTATCTTGGGTTCTGGATGAATTTAAGATTCCTCCTATAGTAACACAAAGTATATTTTTAGTTCTAGGAGTCATATTTTATCTACATGACTCCAACGCCTTAAACTTTTAAATAATGCTATCTTCTTGCATTTCTCCCTGCAGTATACAGAAGAGAGGTGAAAGAAAGGTGAACAGAAGATGTGTTATGCGTTCAGTACAGTAGTTTCTCAGTTAGATAGATTTATTCTGCTTCCTTCAAAATGCAGTTTGCTGGCACTAGCTTTGAGTGAGGCACAAATAATGTCCTGGAGGAAAGGTGGGGAGGCCACAACTGAAAAACACCCTCAGGCTGACATGCCAGCAAGTCGAAACTGGATGAGCTACTGGCTTATTCTACTCCTTCCCAACTTCTGGGAATGCCTTTCATTTCAGCTCCACCTCTTCATTCTTCCTCTTGCTTTTCATTTTAGGGCTTTTTTTGAAGATCAACACAGTCTGCATGTACTACGCAGGCCATATAGATGTCCAAATATCTGGTCAAGAAGTACTGTACCGACATTTTGACCACTTAATGAACCACTGCTTCTGATGATACTCCCCTCAAAAGGCTTGTGGCAGAGAGAACTTGCAGCTGCCCAATGAATGGCAGTCCTTGAAGTTTTGGTTGGGGGATCGTAACAGACTAAAAAAAAAAAAGGTATTGTCATGTTTGTAACCAAGCTTTTTATTACAAACTTTCTACAAAAGTGTTAACCTAAACTTGAGGTTCCAGATTTGTTTGTTCTTAGACAAGTTTTCATGCATTTATAATTTCCAGGGCTCAGGTCTATTTTGTTATCCTTAATTGTACTTAAGTTTTGAAACAATATAATTATTAAATATTATACTATTTTAATAAAACTAATACAAAGTGAAAAAAATAAAATTAAAAAGTGCAAACAAAAAACTTTCCCATTCATTCCAGCAAGTATAAAGAACCAACATCTTATTACCAAACACATTGAATAATGTATTCATTCCATTTCTCATCTTTCTCCACCAACACATCTTTAAAACATCATCACCACCACCATCATCACCATCTTAGCTATTATTTATCCACTGCAGGATGAAGGCTCTTCTGCATGTTTCCAATCAATACGGTCTTGAGCTTTCTTTTGCCAATTGGGTCCATAATACTTGCTGATGTTGCCAATCCGTTTGTTTTAGGTCTCTTTCATGGACACTTTTTATTAAGTAGGATCCATTGTATGACTACCTTGGCCTACTTGCTATCAGTACTTTTTGCTATGTGACCTGCCATTTCCATTTTAATTCTTTTATTCTCTTCATGATATTGTATACTTTCATTTGTTCTCTAATCCATGTTCAGGTCTTTCTATCTTGTCTTGTAATGCCGAGCATGTATGTTTCCATGGCTCTTTGTGCCACTTGTAGGTTTTGTATCGATTGTGAGGTTAGTGTCCATGTTTCACTGACATATGTTAGAACAGGTAGCACACACTAATCAAAAACTTCTTTTCAGGCATAGGGAGAGGTTGTTCTTGAAAATTATGCTCAACTTACTGGATGCCTGCCAACCACATTTGGTGTGCTGTTCAGTTTTCTTTATTGTATCACCTTCCATTCCACCTTCTCTAGATATGCAAAAGTTCATTAAGGGTTACTAGAAATAATATATCTATCATAAATTTGATCTAATAAACCCATGTTTTTATAACATCACGCAGGCTATTAATAACAGCAGAGATCTTTATTATTAACTTCAGATAAGAGAAGAGAGAGAACTTTTATTTCCATTTTTTTACATACTGACCCACATTAAAAATGAAATTCTGTTGCCTACTCTCAAGAAGAAAGTGTATATCTACCCAAACACATATATAACACACATATACACATGCTATATACATACATAAATATATACCAGCACCATACATATATTTACCTATAACCACTGTCCATTTTGAATACATAGCGGAAAGAGGAAATTTGAGAGTTCACAAGGTTGATGCAATATGGAACAAAATTAGATGTTCTGCTTCAGATACCATGAAGCTTCCTCCCAGAAGGTATGAAGGAAAACAGATCATAAAGAGGATGTGTAGCATCCCAGACAATCCTGTGGACTCTGCTCAAGCATCACTTATATGCTGTGTCCTGTGTCTCTGCCCCACCTTCCTGTCTGAAGCAATGATGCTTCCAAACCAGACAGTAATGCATATAGCTTCTGTAGTAAGTGGTAAGGACAGGGGAAGGAAGATGAACTTTTCTCATGAGATGCAGAAAAAAAAATGCAGGTCACTGTTGAGCGACCAAGCTAGCCTATTTGTCAGCTGCACACCCAGAAACTTAATGCTGCTAACCACCTCCATAGGTGAATCATGAATATGAAGAGGAGTATGGCTGTGTCTGCACCATTTTGTGAATCCATTCTTCACAAATGCATGCACTGTTAAAAAATTTCCCTCCATTCTGCATTATCAGATTGAGTTTAAATATTCTTCCCCAAACCCCAAAAACTTTAACCATAGACTGTCTACTATTGACCTCACCCCTTTCCTAAGAGGTCTGTAGGGGGCGTGCATAAGTGCATCAACGTGCCTACCATCCCTGTCCTATTGTTTCTTTTATTTTTCTTATATGTACCCATTTCATGTATTCATAACTATGTATATACTTATACTTATTATCTTGTAAGCAATTGACAAATCAAAAATAAATAAATAAATAAATAAATTATTCCCCTTAAATTCCTTCTTTCTTTCTGATGCCCTCAAGTGTCCAACCTCCAAAGTCCCATCTTATTTTGTTTTCTTTTCAAATGCAAAAAACAAAAAAACCATGAAGAGTTTCTCACAGAAAGAGTTCTTATATTTAATTTCAGGATGTTATTAAAGCAATATGGATCCTTAACCCATTTATAACTTTTTAAAATGTTTTGATTGTAATTCCCTCCCCCTGAAAAAACCCTGAAACTTTATTTAAAACTTCTTTTGTAAGGACTTGAAGGAAACTCACAGAATGAGTACCATTAAACTTGCCATTCCAGAAGTCCCCAATATTTAAAAAGCAATAAAATAATAATTCCAAAGTGATTAAGAAATGAGGATTGGCTGACCTTTTATCCTAAGATAAAAGAACAATTACATCTATGAACTCTGAAATAATCCCTCGACTCCTAGCCATTCAACTCATAAGCAGATTGTAAAACTCTTGGTTCCTGGTTCTTGCCATCAACTCACAAGGAAATATATGTGGGCAATCTTCGAATCTATCCTTTCTCTGGAAGATTTCCCTGGTCTGAATTCCACATTCAATCAATGATTTCAGCAGTAATATCATCCCCCTTCTTCAGGGACATCTTCAGTTTGTCATGTCCTCATCAGAAGTTTTTTTTTCTCTTCACTTCTTAATGATAGTTTATTTTCTATAGTTCTTTAATTTTTATGTCAAAGCTTGATCTTATCCATTACATTGCCTTATCCTGAAGCTTCTATTTTTAGCAATAGTTTTATTTTACTGTTTATCCAGCTATCGTTTTATTCTATTTATTTCCTGCCCACTAAAGACCCAGGTCCAGTGGTGGGATTTAAATTTTTTTACTACCAGTTCTGTGGGTGTGGCTTGGTGGGCATGGCGTTGCTTGCTGGGTGTGACAGGGGAAGGTTACTGCAGAATCCCCATTCCCTCCCCATCCCATTAACCTGCTTTGCAGCTGTTCTCCTATGCAGGACAAGAAAAGAAGAGCCAGCCCATCAGCTGGGACTCAGGAGGCAGAGAATAGATAAGGGTGAGGTCAGTCAGGGGTGGTATTTGTCTCTGAACTACTCAAAATTTCTGCTACCAGTTCTCCAGAAGTGGTCAGAACCTGCTGAATACCACCTCTGCCCAGGTCCCTTGTATGTACAGCAGGAGTCTATTACTGGGTGATGCTTTGGGAAAATTGTGACAATCCTGCTTCCACTCTGTCTTGCATTGCTACTCTCAGCCTTCTGGTTATCCCTTCAAGGTAGTTCAGACAAGAAGCACAAACTACACATTCTAATACTATTTTTCTTGTAATGTTATGGTAAGAAAATCATCCAAGTCTGAAAGTATTTCTTCCCTTTCCAGAAAACTAGGGTGGGTCCCTTTTGGAATTGACAGCTTCCCAAGAAGACCAGGTGGTCTTCAAAGTAACTTCTAGTAATGTAGGCTTACTTTCCTGCCTGCCATTTGGCTCTTACCAATTTGCCAGCACTCCAGGCTTTTCTAGATTCTTGGCTCCCTTTTCTAAATGGCAACACTCTGGGTCACAATTCCAGAGAGTTAGTATTTTGAGCCATTCAGAAAATTTGGTCCAAAATCTTCTGAGGTATTGTGCATCTGTGGATATTCCTCACACATATACACTGCCTGAGGACCATATTCTTTCACTGCATCCTTCTTCTGCTCCATATACCCACTGCTTGCACCCTCCCAGTGCTACTTCAGACTGTACTGCAGCCAACACCCCAGTGGTGGGATTCAAATTTTTTTACTACCGGTTCTGTGGGCATGGCTTGGTGGATGTGGCGGGGAAGGATACTGTAAAATCTCTAATCCCTCCCCCCATCCCACTAACCTGCTTTGCAGCTCCGTTCTCCTGTGCAGGGCAATAAAAGAAGACCCAGACAATCAGCTGGAACTTGGGAGGCAGAGAATAGATGGGGGTGGGGGACGTCAGTGGTGGTATTTGCTGGTTCTCTGAACTACTCAAAATTTCTGCTATTGGTTCTTCAGAACTGGTCAGAACCTGCTGAATATCACCTCTGCAAACCCTTTTAAATACCTACCACCCTTTTTAAAAATGAATAATTGTAATCTTGAAGAGTGGAATCCACAAAAATGAAATGGGGAAGGATGCACATGGCTATTTCTACTGCTCCTTCCTTTCACATATCCTCCACTGTTGGCCATATTGCCTAGGGCTTTTGAAATGTGATGCTTATACAGATCTGGGTCTGTTTCTAGCCTTTTCATTCTTGATTCAGTAGCAACATCTGCATGAAGGAGCTAAGCATATAGATATTTAGATAACAGTGAAATATTTAATTCAGCAAATAGATTCCCTGTTCTTTCCAACAAGATGCAGGACTCAGTTTGATTCTTGATGACTGAATTTTATAGCAGTGAAATGTCACGGGAGCTGAACAAACATGCTGTTTTCAGTCAAAATGATACTATTTCAAATATTAAAAATAAATACACAATCATGCAATCATTCTTATTCTCCACCAATTCTAATAACCAAAGAAGTGATACCAGTAGAAACAACAAATAGATTTGGGTTATAAAATCCATGAGTCTTTTCTTCTACATCCCATTCTGAGTCACAAGTTACCTATCTAGTTCCTTTTCTAGAGGAAGTAAAAAAAAAAACAGATTCCATTCACATTTTTAAAATTAACTCTCAAAGTCCTTGTTGTCACAATACACTTCTCCTTTTACACAGTTCAAACAAGAGGTCAGTTTGCTTACAATGTAAACAAGCGAAAGAATCATGCTCTTCAGCAGCCCTGTGAGCCTTTTTCATAAGACTTCGTTTACACCCTACTTTGTACACAGACTAGGAGCCACAACATTTCATGTGAATATGGGAAAACTACAGAAATCACTTCAAAGGCAAGCTGCCTTTTAAGAGTTTTTTTCCTTCTTAGAATAGACATTTGGGCTATGCACATTTTGAAAATGATTTGGAAGAATGGCTTTGTATCTCCAGTAAGCCCAGTTTCTTTCTACTGTTCATTATAACAGACCTGCCTGTTTTTCAAACTTCTGTCCTTTCTCCTGAAAAGAAGATGTTGCTATTTTAATGAATCAAATCGTAATAGCAGCAAGTCTGCTGCTGTAATATAATTTGCAAAGCGCGGAGGGCTGTTTCCCCCCACCTCCCCAGGTTTCTTTGTGAGCTGATAAAAACCATTCAATAAATAGCAGGAAAATGCTGTACTTATGAATTATCCAAAACATTTTATTTATTTATTTATTGTTTTTATTTATTTATTTTTGTCAATTGCTTACAAGATGATAGGTATGAGTAAAAACATAGTGATGAATACATGGATACATATAAGAAGAATAAAAGAAACAATAGGACAGGGACAGTAAGGCACCTTGGTGCGCTTATGCATGCCCTTTACAGAAGGGGTGAGGTCAATAGTAGACAGTCTAAGGTTAAAGTTTTTGGGGTTTGGGGAAGAAACCACAGAGTCAGGTAGAATATTCCAGACATTGTCATCTTTTCAGAATTATTTTTGAAATGGCCAAGCCCTAATAGATCTTTCCAGAGAATGAGAATCATGTGGCTACTTGTGCATGTGATTTTGTATCCACCGTTGCAATAGTGCTAACCAAAATCCAGAATCAGAATAATAGTTTAACTATAGCCTAGTGACAGATGGTGAACCTTTTTGTTATGGTGTGCCGAAAGCACTCGTGCTCACAATACACCTACAATGCAAGGCACCCTGACCCCCTGTGCATGCACATGCAACACCCCCCACCCTGTCCCCTTACCTGCACTGGGCATGTGCTTGTCTCCCATGCGCACACTGATTTTCAGCTTGTTTGAGGCCGTTCTCAAGGGGAAAGCTTCGGGAGCCTCGGGAGGCTGAAAACAGGCCCATTTCAGCACTTCCGGTATTTCCAGAAGGCCCATTTTTTGGCCTCCCAAGACTGCAGAGGCTTCCCTTGAGTCTCTGGGAGAGCAAAAACAGCCTCCCGCCGAGCTCCAGAGGCCCTCAAGAGACTGAAAATGGGCACTTCTGGTATTACTGAAAAGGCCGTTTCTCGGCCTCCCGAGGCTGCAGAGGCTTTCCTTGAGCCTCAGGAGGGTGAAAACAGTCTCAAACAGGCCAAATATCAGCTGGGAGGTATGCGCATGCACAGTG
The DNA here is from genome assembly GCA_015471245.1 of Laticauda colubrina. Lineage (NCBI taxonomy): Eukaryota > Metazoa > Chordata > Lepidosauria > Squamata > Elapidae > Laticauda > Laticauda colubrina. The sequence goes on along the minus strand of BLBF01000003.1, from coordinate 93,838,501 downwards.
CAAATAAGTTTAACTGGGACTCACGTGCCCACAAAAATGGCTCTGTGTGCCATCTGTGGCATGCTTGCCATTGGTTTGCCATGACGGGCCTAGGAAGATCTAAGTTCAAATCCCAACTTGATCATTAAATGGTTATGGACTACTCACTACAGGTAGTCCTCGGCTTACAACAGTTTTGTTTAGTGACTGTTCAAAGTTACAACGGCACTGAAAAAAAGTAACAGGACCATTTTTCACAGTTATAACTTTTGCAGCATCCCCATGATCATGTGATCAATATTCAGACACTTGGCAACTGACTCATATTTATGACTGTTGCAGTGTCCTGGGGCGGTCATGTGATCCCCTTTAGTGATCTTCTGACAAGCAAAATCAACAGGAAAGCTAGATTCACTTAACATCCATGTTACTAGTTAATAAAACTGCAGTGATTCACTTAACAAGAGAGGTCATAAGATGGGCCAAACTCACTTAACAAATGTCTCACTTAGCATCAGTAATTTGGGGGCCAGTTTTGTGCTCATAAATCAAGAACTATTTATATTCTCAGCCAAATCTACCCCAGAGGGTTGGATTTTTTTTTCATCAAAGATCAAATAGTAGAAAACAATTTATCCCATCCTTAGAAGCAAAGTAAAAAAGAAAATTAGAAGAGACAGAACTGTTGCTCAATTTCACAGTCTCTCACATTTGGGGGGGGGGGGGCAGGGATACGAATAAACAATTTAACTTAATGAAGGGTTGTGGCTGCTGGAGACAGTGGCTTTCTTGGCATTGATCCACTTTTGTTATTAATGCTGGCTTACTAAATTGAATGCTGCAGCCAAGATGGGAATCTCCTGGCCAAAATCCAGACTCTCCCACCACAGCTTCACCATCACCATCCCCACCATAAAGAATCATCTAGAAAATGCCTAATGGGGTAATTGTTAGCATTTTACCCAGCATGGTCTTCTCTGAACTCAGTGGTGGTGGTTTGCTTTCCATGTCATTCTTATCATCCATAATATCATATCTGGGTACCTTATAGTCAGATGTCTTTGGTAGCCATATGCCCAGTCACAGGCACTTATTTATGATAGGTATTTTTTTAATATGATACGGATTTAAAAACAAATGTGCTGCTTGATTCCTGTAATAATTGTAAGTTGAAATGTCACACCACAAAGATTCAGTATATTTGGGGATCAGGAGTTGGGAATATATATCAGAGATGATATTCAGCAGGTTCTGACCAGTTCTGGAGAACCAGTAGTGGAAATTTTGAGTAGTTTGGGGAACCGGCAAATATCATCTCTGACTGGAGATTTTACAGTATCTTCCCCTGCCACATCCACCAAGCCACACCCACAGAACCAGTAATAAAAAAAAAAATTGAATCCCACCAGAGATACACACTCACACACACACACACACACACACACACACACACGTTTGTGTGAAGGTATGAACATTGCTCTAATGTATGAAAAAAAAAGAATATATATAGAGTGATACCAAAAGAAAGGGCAAAGGTAATGTTAGTTGCTCTACACTAGCAGTCCCCAAACTTTCTAGCACCAGGGACCATTTTCAGAAGAAAAAATGTCTTCCAAGGACTGGAGAGGGATGGTTTTGCGTGCAACCTACATCTTGTACTATGAAACTTTGCTCAGTCACCTGCTGCTTGGATGGCCCAATTCTGGAACACACCTGTAACCCAGGTTTGAGGACCCCTGTTCTACCTCATAAGACTGTTAAGACAGTTGATGCTTTATAAATTTAAAACATGAAAGCAACATCTTAAATATAACAAGAAACAGAAAGAAGGGCTGGGATGGCGGAATAACCAATAAAAGAAAGCACTTGGAGTACAGAGTCTTTGAAATACCAGTAGGGTTGAGACTGTTGAGACCTCCTAAAAAAGAAAATTGTTGATCAACTATCAAAGTATGTTACTACAGAAAGACAAGGACATTTCTAAACCACTACAAGACCTTACTCATTTCTGTATTACAAATTGTGGAAATCCCACTTCTTATTCACATATTATCAAGTTCCCAATTTGTAAGTTTTGCTTTAAGATATTTTTTTTTCCTCCCCAGGAAACTCTTCAACTTCAAGTGACTTCCTATAGTCCTTTGTTGCTAAATGTCAGTCTTGATGCCCAAAGTATGTTTTTTTTTTTTATCCGCCTCTTCAATAAATGAGAAAAGTGATGAATAATGTGGCTGCAAGGAACAAAGTTTCCTAGGAAAAGAGACAGAAACATGCAGATGTTTCAATGCCTGAAGGTGCAGAAAACAATTTAGTGAGTGTCAGTAATCCTTGAAACTGGTTCTGCAAGCCCAGATGTAACCAATGCAAATCAGGAAAGGGAAATAGCCAAGAATTGCAGCAATGCTAAAGGAAAATTACAGATACATATCACTTTTGTTGTTTTTCAACTCTGGTTTGTTTGGTTTGTATTAAACCAGTGACCTAGACATAGAATAAGATGGAAACTCAGTCATACATGCAAATCTCTGAGACTCACAAAATAAGACAAAAGACATCCTGAATCAAGCTTGGTTCTTGGTAACTATCCTTGTCATTATCTGGGCAACAATTTGGTAATTTAACCCTGTCTCTTTTCAGGATTTATTTTAAACTTCCTGATGTAAACTACAGCTCTTGGTTTTCCTAGTGATCACCTAGGACTGTGATGGTGAACCAATGGCACATGTGCCACAGGTGCCATTTGTGCGTGCACACAAACCCCAGGCAAACTTACCTCACTGCACATATGTGCGCCTCCCAGCTGATTTTCGGGCCTTTTTCGGCCTGCCAGAGGCTTGAGGGAAGCCTCTGCAGGCTTTGTAGCCAAAAAATAGGCCCTTTTTGTCACTTCCTGTTTTTCTGGAAATATCGGAAGTGATGAAATGAGCCCATTTTTCGGCCTGCAAAGCCTGCAGAGGCTTCCCTCAAGCCTCTGGCAGGCCGAAGAAGGCCTCAAACAGGCTGAAAATTAGCTGGGAGGCACAGTGCAAGTAAGGGGGCACGGGGGGAGGAATCGCACAGGCATGTTCAGGGATCATGGGGAGGGTGCAGACGTTGCCTTCTGGGTGCTGGCACGTGAGCGCACATGCATAAGCACACACACATTTTTTGGCACATGAGCCAAAAAAGGTTAGCCACCACTGACCTAGGAATTATCTGAGTAATTATCAGCTCTGATCCTGCTTGATAAAGACTTAGGCAATGAGATTGGTAGTGTGTACATTTGATGAATAAATAAATGGGCAACCTTTTTGTATGTTCCCATAAAACCCTACCACCAAGTAGGGACCTACATTTGGTGGATCCCAAAATATATGGATTCTTTGTTATGGCACATGAACATCTTTTTCCCTGAAATTAGATTAGCTTCATTCCTTTTGATATTTCTAAAGGGCCACAAAACCTGGTTCTGTTAGCAGGCTTGGTGCTCCCAGGAAACTGGAGACTTGCTCAGATGGTTCCATTGTTAAGGAGGCTATTCTCATCTTCCCTCTGTCTGTGGTTACTATCTTTGGTTTTTATTAAATTTATTACAGTATTTTGATATTTTATACCTGTTATTTTAAAATTTCTTGTTTTGACTGTTGTGTGACCACCCAGCATAGCTTTTGGTGAGATGATATATAAATTTGATTAATATATCAAATCAGTAAATAGCATGGTGTGCATACAGGACATCTGATGTGCGGAGAGGTGTGTCTCCATGCAGAAACACTTGTATTTTGGGTGTCTGGTTGGATAGAATACAACAATGCTGTGTTCTGGATCCAAAAGTAGTAGTTCCAGGCCAAAATGTTTTAGGAAAATGTCAAGGACATCAGTGGCAGAGTGTGAGTTGTTTTTACCTCTTGAAATCATTCTAGAATGTCTTGGCGATCTTCCAGATTTAGTTTCATACAACAACAAATTGTGTTATTTTTGTTGTTGTTTTTCCCCCTACCACTTACAGCCCATCTGCAACAGTTCAGCAAAATGCCCACATGCAATGGCTTGATCCAGGTTCAAAAGTGAGCCTGTTTTCCTCTGTACACATACACACACACACTGCTTTTGCTTAGCTTGTGAAGACCAGCCTAGTCACTTACATGCTGCCCCCTGCAGTAGATTGCAATCATACATTTGGAAGTAGCACAAAACAATGTGCAACCATATGGCATTCTTGGCACATGAGCCAGGTCTGTGTATGTGGGTTTTGGAGCCATTATGTTCTTTTGTGGTGGTGTTTTTTTTCTTCCACAGAGATGAAGTAAGTACAAAAGAAAATGGCATGCATATTCAGGAAGCAACTTCAACAGAAGGATTTGGGAGTTTTGAGTGGGTTATAACCAGGGAATCTCAGAATAAAATACTGTTTTAGAATATCTCCTGGGCAATGTTCTAATCAAAGCAACCATGCTCTCCTTTAGGGTATTCTAATAATGCCATCCCTCTTTTCTGTTTTCTTTTCCAACATTAAATATTCCACTGCAAGCATGAAGAATTCCTACTTTCCTTCTTACAAATCATGAAGTTTCCCCAGCTATGCTATATAGTTTCTCAGGTTAGTTGGGGAGTGACCTGCTTTCATTTCATGTGTATTTGCATTCACTGATTGAATGTTCTGTTAACAAAGAATTAAAGTTAGATCTCAATGACTAACTTAAGCCCATGTCCCACTGCACCAAGGGATGCAAAGAGGATGTAAGAAGTTAAAAAAAGCTTGCCATCCATTGGAAAACGCTATGCATCCGTTGTGTACTTACTGCATACGTGTTTCATACGCTCTATCCCTCGACCATCTGTCCACTGAGATTTCATCTGCACAAGAAGTTTTGAGCTGCACAAAACTTTTTGAATGGATGAACTTTCCGGCGCGTACGATGTACATCCGCGACATATACGGGCAACAAACATTCTATGTCCGTTATCATCCATTAAACATCCGCTATATCCTCTCGGCATCATCTGGCCATCCCCTCAACTCACATCCGCTGCAGCTGAAAATGGAAAGAGGGAGGAAACAAAAGGTACACGGAACGTCTACACAGAGTTAGTTGCACGGAAATAGAAAGGATGTAGCGTATGCATCTTGTATATAAAGTATTAAAACGGACAAAATGTTTGTATCTGGGATGTATCTTGTTTATTTAGGATGTCTGCAGTATGTCTAGAGCATGTAGAAGGACACCTAGCGGACTACCGATATTTCCTATAAAAAGGGGGAGGAAATCATCTGGATCTCAGTATAAGTCCAGCAACCGTGGTGTACAGACCTCTTCACCCTTGGTCTTGCTCTTCCACATCATCCATTGTTGTCCATCATGAATCATGACACAGTCCGTATGGTAGCTGCAATCATTCATCACTAGAACCAAAACCTGTTCAGACTGTTTCACCTTTTATACACAAGGAGAAGAAGGAGACGCCCAAGAGCTGTGTGGGTCCGAGGATGGATCGTGAGAAGAATGGAGTTTGGACTGTATGACCAGTTGATAGTGAAGCTGAGGAATGAAGACCCTTCTGCATTCCATCACTTCATGAGGATGCCACCAGCCATGTTTGATGAACTTGTAGAGCATCTGAGACCCAGGTTGACCAAGCCGAGCACCAACTTCCATGCCAACCTGGACCCTGGACTGAAGGTGACACTGAATCTGTGCCACCTGGCCTCTGGAACCACATACAGAAACATGCAGTATTCATCGAGGGTGCCACACAACACCATCAGCAAAGTGGTCAGAGAAGTGGTGCAGGCCATCATCAAAGAATACATTGAGGAGCTCCTCAAGTGCCCCACCACTGAACAAAGCTGGAGGAAACTTGCAGAAGAGTGGTATCAGAGGTGGAACTTTCCCCACACCGTTGGAGCAATAGATGGGAAGCACGTGGCCTGCAAAGATCCAGCCAACTCAGGGTCGACTTATCGCAACTACAAGGGCTTCTTCAGCATCATCCTCTTTGCCATGGTCGATGCTGACTACAAGTTCATGTACATCGATGCTTCAGGCAACGGGTCAGCTTCAGATGCCCAGGTATAAAACCCCAGTCACCTCAAGGATGGGCTGGAACACAACCTCATCATGGGTTTTCCAGATCCAGACCCCCTACCCAATGACACACAAGATATGCCCTACTTCATCGTTGGTGATGACGCCTTCTCCCTCAGAACCTACCTCATGAAACCATACAGTTCAAGATACCTCACCCGTGAAGAGAGGATCTTCAACTACAGGCTGTCCAGGGCAAGATGGGTGGTGGAGAACGTCTTTGGCATCCTGGCCAACAGGTTCCAGATACTTCTCACCACCATGCAGCATGAGGCACATACTGTGAGGAACATCGTGGAAGCTTGCTGCATCCTGCACAATCTCATGTGCACCCGCTATCCAGTGTTGCAGAACAGACTTGTGGACCATCAACAAGGGAATGGGGACATGGAGCCTGGTGAATGGAGGCAAGGACATAACCTGATAGACACTGTGGATGTACAAGGCCCCAACAGAGCTTCATGTGAAGGGAAGAAGCAGCGCAACCTCCTGAGACACTGGTGCAACTCCCCAGCTGGAGCAGTGGACTGGCAAGACAGGATGATAGATGATTAATGGATGCTTCCTTGAAGCTGTCGCATAACACTGATGAGATTGTGCCATGTATGTTGAGTGGTCCTACAATGAATAGGGCATTAATAAAGACCTTTGTTTATTTTGAAATGTGTTGATCAATGAATAAATTGTTATTGATAATAAAGGTCCATATGTGTGGCAGCTGGGATGGTGGACCATACAGTCCCACAACTATCCTTATCTATCCCACAACTATCCTTATCTATCCCACAAGCATGAAAAGGCTTAACCATTTGTTAAAAGTTTTCACCAACACTTTATTAAGTAAAAAAAAATGAACCAAGTGTCTTAAGCAAAGATAACCCTTATTAACTTTCTTAGGTAACCTTTATGACTTTATTAAATAAGCAAAATGAACCAAGTAAACTGAATTAAGTGTGTTAAGCAAAGATAACCTTTATTAACTGTCTTCAGTAAACTGACATTATTAAAAAAGCAAAATGATCCAAGTAAACTGTCTTAAGCAAAGATAAAGTGAACAAGTAACAACTCAGTCTCTGGCACTATTCTCAGTCACTCTGAGTCATGTCCATGGTCTCAGCTGTTAAGTGGCCAGGGACTGTGGAGGTGGCTGTGGCTTGAGTGCTGGTCTGAGACGCCATTGGGATGCTTGGCCCCAAGAGTACAACAGGGGATGGTGTGTTCAGGAAGCTCTCAGAGAGCTGACTCAGTCCCGTGAGGTTGAGAGGCCCTTCATCAAGTACCTGGGATGTCAGGCACAAGACTGATGACAGATTGTCCATTGATGGGCTTGGCTGTGGGGTGGAGGAAGGAGGAGTGTAGTGGAGCTGTCTGGTTTGCAGCTGGGCAAGGTGTGGCATCTGTGGTGTGCGATGAACCTGGGCCCGGACTGGGAAGGTCTGCTTCTGCTGTGAGAAGTCCTGGTAGTCGTAGCCTTGGTAGGTGAGAGGCTGTTGAAAGCCATGGAAGGGCTGTGACATCACCTGGGGTGGAGGAGCAGACCTGGACTGGGTCAGAGCAGGTTCAACTGGGCTTTGAGGGTTGTACAGAAGTGCTGTGATCTTCTCCTTCATCACCTGGTACTGGGCCTCGGGCAGATCCCTCAGGGTGTGGCTCACGTAGGTGATGAAGGTGTGGCGGCTTGAGGATCCTCTGTCCAGGTAGACCAGCTGAGAGAGAAGTTCTGTGCAGGTCTTCATTGTGTCCCTGATCTCCAACAGGACAGTGTGGCTCTGGCCCTCCAGTCTGCCTCTCTGCCTGCATCCTGTGGACCTGGGGATGGAGGTGGGGGTGCGTTGGTCTCTGGTGGCTGCTGCTTCTTCCTCTATTTGTGACAGGGGATCCTCCAAGTCCTCCGGCATGGGGTGTGCAGCTGTCGGGGGGGTCTCTGCCATGGGCCCCTCTGAAGACATCTGCCTGGACAGGCTAGCTGGCTCCTGGCTGGAAGAGGACTGGCTGTCTGTGGGCTGTCTGAGGGAGAGGGGTGTCAGAGGGGCTGCTCCTCGGTGGCGTACAACTCCATGATGTACATCTCCCGGTCAGTGAGCTTGACAGCAGCCTGCCCGGATTTTTTGAGGTGTAGCTTGCCATACCAGGTGTGTTTGTGCTTCCACCATCCAAGGAGTACTTCTGCAGTGTACCCCAGGCTCTCTGCCTTGTCTCTCCAAGCTGCCTGTTTCTTCTTAGTGTTGCGATAGAGTCTGTGGCCCTTTCTCCACAGGTACTCGTTCTCCCTCAGCCATTCCAGCGTCTCCTCCTCATGCTCCTCAGAAACGGTGTTCTGTTTCCTCTCTCCCTTCTCCTTCCCATGCCTCTTCCTCCCTCTGGCAGGGGCTTCAGCAGTGCCTTCAGGGGCTTGAGCAGCAAGGCCTTCAGCAGCAGGGCTTTGTGGGCCTTGGGTCTGGTCCACCACAGCAGCAGTAGCAGCAATAGCAGCAGCAGCAGTAGCAGCACCAGCAGTAGCAGCACCAGCAGCAGTAGCAGTAGCAGCACCAGCAGCAGCAGCAGCTTCAGAGTCAGTGCCAGGGGGTGGGATGCTGGTTCTGTCCTTCTTGCCAGGTCTGGCACAAGTAGGCACTGGTTTCCTCTTCTTCCCTGACTAATGAACCATGGTGTTCTTTGAAGATGTATGTGGCAGCACGTCTTTCCTCTGAATGCTGACTGCATGCGAGCTGCATCCTTTTATATCTGTGGAGCTGACGCAATTCATACTCCCCACATATGCAGTGAACGCTTTGCATCTGATATACATCCGCTCGCCATCCGCTTTGTTTCCTCTAGGCATCTGTGATGCATCCGCGTCATCCGCTATGCATCCGCCCCTTCCGCTATGCGTCAGCTTCAAAATTCTCCCCCGGATGCCCTTCGGATGTGTCATCCACTTACATCCGCTGTCATCCACTAGGCTTCCTATGAACATCCGTTTAACATCCCCGCTACATACTACCCCCGTCCGTTCTTTTCCGTTCTTTTCTGTTCTGTTTGTGCAAATTTTTGCCACTTTTGGGAGTGGATGACAACGGATGGTGCCACCCCCGAAATTTTGCTCATCCGCTGTGTCCTTTTTGCATACGTTTTGCATCCGTCAGCCAGTGGGACCTAGCCTTTAGTAGTCAAGCAAGATTGTATTATTATTGTTATTGTTATTATGACACTCAGACACCAGAGATGGATTTGGATACTAGTAAAAGCAGATTTTTAAAAGGTTATCCAAAAGTTGATCCCGTTCCACAGGAAGGTGATATTGGTGCTCTCAAATCCATTTGAAAACAATTGAGCCAATCAAAAGCCCCTTTGATATGTGTACGCATTCTGTAGTTGTTCATATTTGATCAAGCTGAGTGACAGATAAATCAGAATGCCATATGAAAATCAAAGTCACTGTGGCTATTCAAGGTCACAGTAGAATGAAGTTAATGGTGACTCTTGTGGCCTTTTGAACAACCACAGCACAGAATGAGATACAGCAATTCAGTCCAAGCTCCCCTCCTCCCCCCATGGATGGGAGGCTCCTTAATGCAAGAGAAAGGTTATTGGCATTTGCTTATCATGCTTAGATGCTTCTAGCTGTGGGCCGGCTGGCAATAAAACCATTATTTTAACAACAATTTTAACCAGTGTCAAAATAATGCTGGATGAGATGGATCCCCAGATTCAGCAAGGCTTTTCTTATGCTGTAAATAATGCAAGAAAGAAGAACAATAACTGAGATCATTTCCAGGCTCTCATGTAGCCCATAATAATAGATAACAAAAGGCCAGGGCAAAGCAAGAGTCTATCATACTTCTTTGCTGCAAAGGTTCAACTTGTTTTGTTGGAGGTTTTTGTAAGCACATAACTTGTCATCATAAAGCAAAGCGTACGTCCAGAAATCCCCATTTTGTTAGGAAATGGTTTACAAAGATAATTGTTAATAGAGCCGAGTCACTGTAATGTTCTTATGGAACCATCAGTGAAAGCAATAGCGTTTATATCGATTCTTTCAAGCATTAAATGGTTTGAGTAAAATGTTGGCACTTTTCAAAAGCACGTATGAAATATAAAGAAAAGCTTTTTTCGTAAATCAATGGTTCAGCCTTCCCTGACAAAGATATGTTATATATTCTGATTCCATAATTCCCAAGAACCCATTGAATTGATTGCATTCCAATATATTTGGAGGACTTGTATTGAAGAAGGTGGGTCAATAGGATATACTGCCTTTACACAAAGAACCACCACCACCACACACACACACACACACACACACACACGCATGCACAAAAGTCACTCCATCATTTGAACCAGTATAACTGGACCACTTTTGGGGTAGAAATATGAGCAAGATTATCTGGGTTTCATTTCAGCTTGCTTCAGCCAGGTCCAGTTTGATGTTTAGGGGGAATCTAGGAATATGTGATTTTGGATTCTGAAAGTGGTGAGTATTTGACTGGAAGAAGAGCTGGTGCCAGACATCTTGAAAGAGGCTGTAGTATACTCTTTACCCAAAACACCTTCCCTGAATCAGCCTCCAAAGAAAATGACAGAGAGGAAAATGCAGCCTATTTTAAAAGAATTAGATTATCTGAATGCCTTTGATACAGAAATAGCATTGGTCACTCTGCTTGGTCACTGGCAGGACCTGAATAGGGAGAATGGGCTCATTCATGTAATATTACTGTATTATTATTATCCTTCTCATCTTTTCTACTATCTTCTCCTATCGCTATCTTATGTCTACATTACTTTGTTGTTTGAGAATTTAAGCACTGGAGACAAATTCTTTGTGTGTCCTGCAGAAAGTTAGCACCCACCCCTCTCCTAGAAGAATGAAATGTTCTAAGAAATATTAAAAAGGCAGAATATTATATTTCCCTGAATGAGAAAAGGAGAAACATGTTTTTAAAGACAAAGCAGCTTCCTGCAGCTCCCTGCCCCCCCCCCCCCCCCCCCCCCCCCTTCAGCACCAGGATGATGGGAGCAGGACATGATAGGATTAGCCTCTACCCACCTCACCACATGGCACCTGGGAAGGTGCATCATCCAGCAAAATTCAACCAAGCTTAGGACTCTAGACAAGCTGCAAAGTTACCTCTGCATGGCCCCATGGGAGTCTGACAACCAATCAGGATACATTTCTTGCCACAGGAACAGGAAGCAAGTTCAAAGCCCAACAGAGGTTATAAATCTCTCTCCCTCTCTCATCCATGTGTTTTTTTGCCCAGGACCTCAACGTGGTCCTGTCCACCATTAAAAAAATCTTTCCAAGCAGTCTCCATGTTTCCAGTGTCTTTCTTTCCACTTGTAACTGAACCCAGATAGACATATCTTCGAACATTCCCATCACACTTGGCCAATAAAGTATTCTATTCTGTGCTGTTCTACTGTTCTATTCTCGCTGCCTTTTGATATTACTGATTGTGATATGCTTCTGGATCACTTATAAAGGTTAGACTTATTGGTTTAAAGTGGATCTACTTTTTTCTGTGTCTGTTGAAGCAAACAGTGGTGGCAGAGAATAAAAGAATGACTCATGGTTCCTTCCCTGTGGATTAGCTCTCCCTTCCTTTTCAATATTTACATGAAGCCATTGGGAGAGGCTTCATCAATCAGTTCAAGGCAAGCTATTATCAATATGTTCATAATACATGCATACATACATACATACATACATATCACCCATGTCCAGAATGAAGACACATAGCAGTATCTAGTATCTAAAGGTCGGGATGGTCTGAAATTGAATCCAAGCAAAATGGTGGTGCTATTTTTCCAGAAGCAATCCAACTTACTTTCTGCTCCAGTATGACTCTGGATGAAGCATTTTCTTGAAGTAGTACACGCATAATTTGGGGAATTCTCTGAAATGTTAAGGCTATTTCTTAATTGGTAGTGAATCTAGCGTTTTCCCAGCTTCAGTTAAGATGCCAATTGTGGCCCTTACAGATTCCTTGACAGTGGTTATGCATTGCTTTATCAACTCCTGCAGTACAGTCTTGACTCTCTCTGAAGACTACCCAGAAGCTGCAATTGAAACTAATGCAGAACTTCACCAGTGATAGGCAAGAGTTGTCATAATTATCTAACACTGGTGTTGCAGGCTCTGTAGAGTTGCAATGGATTTTGGATTACAATTGAAGCTGTTGGTTAGTACATACGAAGTCCTTCACAACATGATGCATAGGGAAATAGAAATCTGTCCAGCATATGCATCAAAAATTGGATTGTGGTGGTTATCAACATGTGAAATGTAAAATTCATAGTGAAAGGACCAAGAGACAATGTCTTTTTTTTTTCTTTTTTCTTTGGTCTCTGGTCCCTCAGTATGGCCAACCAGCCTCTTCTCAAAGATCTGGGTGGCGCCCTCCCTGAGTGGTTTTTAGGAAAGCAGTAAAATGAAATGCTTTGCAGAGGTTTTGATTTATAATCTTAATTATAATTTACAGTGCAATTGGTTTTGGTCATCAGGAAGAGTGGTTTATTAGATGATTATTTTATGTTATGTTAACTCGTTTTATGATCTATGGAAGTAATGTAAATTGCTGAGTGTCCACATGGAGTTATATATAAAAATCATAATTGAAATAAATAAAAATAAAATATGGTAAGATAGTACTCTTCAAGTAGCTGGAGGGGCATTGCAATGAGCCCAACATCTACTTCCTATCATCCCAGAGGGCAAGATACAGAGCAATGGGTTTACATTACATAAAGAGAGATTCCAGCTGAATGTAGGAAAAAGGAAACAGCAAGAGGAACTCACTACTTGACTCTATTGTTACATCCTCAAACTCCCAAAACTTTAATCTTAAACCGTCGACCGTGGACCTCACTCCATTCCTAAGAAGTCTGTAAGGAGGCGTGCATAAGCGCACCAGCATGCCTATCGTCCCTGTCCTACTGTTCCCATTTATTCATACTCATTTATTATGTATATATTTATACCCGTTTATACTTATATGTTTATATGTTATGTTCACACTTACACTTGTTTTCTTATACATGCTTGACAAACTAAAATAAATAAATAAATAAATAAATATAAATAAATAAATAAATAAATAAATAAATAAATAAATAAATAAATAA
>BLBF01000003.1:93788551-93825343 GCA_015471245.1 Laticauda colubrina | reverse complement strand
TAAATAAATAAATAAATAAATAAATAAATAAATAAATAAATAAATAAGGCATTTTCACAGAGGAAACATTTGCCCAGAGACATGGTGGAACTGCCGGTCCCTGGAATGCTTTCATTTGCTTTCTTACACAAAACATGATTCTGATCATCTGATTCCACAATACATCGATTCCATCTTTCAAGAAATGTACACATCAAAGAGGAGAATATGTGGGATAATTTCTAGTGAGCCTATGAAATAAAACAGTCCAACTGCATTCTAGCTGAAGCCTAAGAACAGCATCTGGAAGCAGGTGGAAATGAATGCTAGATGAATATTAATATGGATGGCTAAAGACTGGAGATAGATATAGGCTATAGCTGAGCCAAGATTTTATATTTTTATGTACATATACAGTACACACACACACACCTGTATTATTTCTTTGCAATGATTTACAGGTTCTGTGCTTTAAATGTCCCCTGACCATTCTCTTTTTATTATTTGTTTATAATATACAAATTTAAAAAAATATGAAAACAAATAGTAGGAAAAATAAGGGAGGGGAAGGGGAAGGGAAGAGTGCAGAAAAGAAGGGGAAAAGAAAGAAAAGGCTCCCTTTGGTGCAGTAAAATAAGATGGCAACATCCAACCTCAATTTTTTATTTTTACATAGTAATATAAATTAGCCATTTCTATATCAGCAAATCAATCTAATCAGTAAAACCCAAAATCCAACTTTCATTTTTACCATTCTCAATCTATATTAATGGAAATTATGAATGTTTTTGCCTTTTTAAAGCAAACTTCTCTCATGAGGTTTTTGTACATATTCTAGTTACAGGATGGCCAACACAACACGTGTGAATGGCCCTTCATTCAGTGTAGAATGGTCTATCCAATAATCTACATATGTCAAGAATGAATATACGCTGCTAAATTTGCCATTGCTGTGTGTACTCCCAGTTTATATTCTCAGTCTGATGTTATTGGTAATGTCCCTTTTCCAGTATTGTGCTAAAGTTATCCTTCTATCTGTGAACGTGTATCTGAATAAATTGTGATGGTTTTTATCAATATGTCAAATTAGTACAGATATTATTGAATGGTGCTGTACATTTCTTTCTTGTATTTTTGAGAATTTCTTTTTACAAGTCCATCATAAATGATATAATATTCCATCTGTCTCAAGGCATTTCCAGTATTAATTACTATATTAGTTGCCTATCCTAGCAATTAACAATGGAGTAGACCAATTATAAAACATTTAATATCATTTGCTCTAACTTGGGATACATTTTATAGGTTTATTTCTTCACATTATTGTGTTGTGACTCTTTCTGTAACATTTTGCATCCATTTTATCATACAGGGTTTTTTTATTTGTTTTGTTTCTACATCATATCTAAGTAACAGTTCATGCATACACCCTAAAGAACGATATTGATTCTCTATGGGCATTTCAAATTCTGTCATATTTCATAGAAGCTCTTTTTTTTTCATTTTTGAGGTTTTTAGTTTTTACTCTTCCAAAAATCTGCAGGTACATCAATCAGGGTGCATTTTGGCCTTTGCCAATTTATTCTTTCTTTGTCTTCTGTCTAATCATGGTATTGAGTGGACCATATCTGTATACATAATTTATTTTTCTTACTATAGTTATCTTCAGCATAAAAAAAACATTCAAAAGAGAGGCTAGTGAAATTTTTGGATTGATTATTTTTATTGTAAGATTTCATAATTTTACAGAATTTGGTCTTTAATATGACTTTTTACATTGTTGTCCTCTTTCATGTCCTTGTGCCATAAATGGCTATGAAGGCCATTAGGTAGCCTAACTTCATCCATTTTTGACATTCTATTATTTAGACACCTTATCCATTCTGTTAGCCAGGGCAGACAGCTTGTTCTACAGCATAGTTTGAAGTTTGGAAGGGTAAGACCATGTCTATTTATAAAATTATTGTAAAAATTTGAATATGATCATAAGTTTATTTCACATCAAATAAATGTATTAAAAGTTTTTTGCCATTCTTTTAAAGTTATTTTCTGGGTTCAGATTTGGTGCCATTTGAAACAAGTAGTTTATTCTGCTCCTACAACATTCATCATAATCACACATTATCCTAACCAAAAAACCTTTACATTTTTCTGCCTTTCCAGATTTCTTTTAATTTCTTACCATAGATTGATATAATTATTTTGTTATGTTTCTTTATTGTTGCATGTCAAGCACAAAATGAGGTATTTCACTGAATGTGTTATCTGGCAGGAATTCCTTTGTGCATTAAGAATCCTGTAGTTATTTTTGTTTTTTAAACATTGATTTTGTATCCAGAGGATTCTCCAAAGCCTTGGATCTTTTTTATTGACACTCTTACTGCACATCATGTTTCTAGGATGAGTACTACAGGTAGTCCTCAAGTTATGACCACAATTGGGCCCAAAATTTGCTAAATGACAGTTGTTAAGTAAATTTTGTCCCATTTGATAACCTTTGTTGTCATAATTGTTAAGTAAATCATTGCAGTTGTTAGCTTAGTGACATGCTTGTTGAGTGAATCCGACTTCCCCATTGATTTTACTTGTCAGAAGGCCACAAAAGGGGATCACGTGCCCCTAGGATCCTGCAGCTATCATAAATATGAGTCATTTGCTAAGCATCTGAATTTTGATCATGTGACCATGTGGATACTACAATGGTCGTAAGTGTGAAAAATGTTATACATCACTTTTTTCAATATTGTTGCAACTTTGAACGGTTACTAAATGAATTGTTGAAGGTCGAGAAGTACCGGTACTATGTCATCTCCATAATATTTAACTGTGTATTGTTCTTCAGAGACTTTGAAGGCAGTTATTTGTTGGTCACCATGCACTTTTTTTTGCCGGTATTTCTATGGCCAAAATAATACAGGTGAGAATGAGTACCTTTGCTGAGAAAATCTGCAAAAAAAGTGCCCCATTAGCCATAATTCTAGCCAACTCATAACAGAAGCTTGACCAAATTTAACCCTATTTGCAGAATTTTAAGAGAAGGGCTATCCAAACAATTATCTTCCTCTAGAAATATTTCTTCTTCTGCCCTTTTTCTTTCCACAAAAAGCAATCCTATGCAGAAGAGAGAGAAAATAAGGTAGTTACATAATGTTTTTAGCTCAGTGTCTTGTCCACTTGGGATACTTCTAGGATAGGCAAGAAATGGGAGTAAACAGACTAGGTCACAAAATTGGATGTCCAGGGATCGGCTTTCATTTTACGGTGGATTTTAGAGATCCAGCTGACAACTCCTAGTCCAATTTGCACACGCCTAAGGAAACAATGGGGTAGCATCCTCCCAGTTCTATAGATTATAGATGCGGATGGGGAATCATGTTCCACAGTACCTTTTAAAAATTTTCTATGAAGAACTTTTCAACAGAAAGTTAAAGTCAACATTGCTACCTAATTTTCTCACTGTGATGTACCAGACACTTAAGTGAAAAAGTAGAAATCTTCACATATTTGGCATGTTTAACTGGGGTCAACTGATGCTTGTACAAAGAACAGTAACAGATGCAAGATCTTGAGCCTGGGAATATCCAGTGCTGTAGCTTTTTTAGATGATACAAAAATACCTAGTACACTGCGTAAGTACTTTTAAAATATTTATTTACAGCTGATGTCTTTTTTAACCCAACTCTGAGCTGCTATTTTTTTTTAACATGGGGTACATATTTCAAAAGGAGGAAATGTATAAATATTCAAACATGTTCCATCATGGGGACTCCTATAATTATAGGTGCACTCAACCGTAAAAGACAATCAGATTATTAGGAAAAAGACAGATGTTTCTTTAAAATATACATTAACCATTCCTCATCAATAATGTATTATAAAGTCATTCTAGGTATGTGTATGAGAATCACAGAACTGGAATGGATCTTTACAGTCCTCTAAGCTAGGGGTGGGGCACAATGGTCCCTATATGACTTGTGGACTTCAACTCCCAGAATCCCTGAGCCAAGTGGCTCAGAATACTGGGAGTTGAAGTCCACAAGTCATAAGGGGACGATCATTCCCCACCTCTTCAGTACAGGATCTCCAATAGATTATCTAACATGTGACCATCCAGTCTCTGCTTGAAAACCTCTATCAACAGAAAAATTGGTATTTCTTGTGTCACATTATTTGGGAATGAAAGAAGATGATGGGTTTTTGCAAAAGCATACTGTAATGGAAACTAAGCGCTTAGATTTATCTCTGGTGAGCCAGTCTATTTAGAAATTTTCTTACATAGTCCCCAAATAAGAGACCTAAGTTATGATTTACAGTACAAAGTAATATAAGTATCTGTACAATTCTTCCCCCTCTCTCATTTATATGTTTCTTTGCTTACTTGAAGAAGCAAAGTATACAACTGTGACTACCTTTGAATAAGGATATCATGTTCCTTTCAAGAGTAATACTTTGAAGGGCTTCTTGCAGAGAAGTATTTAAGTGGGAAAATTTGCCTCATTAATGAGCCCTCAGCTGGAGCTCATGCTATCCTGCTCAAAGATCCATCCTTAAGCCCATGTCACACTGCACCAACGGATGCAAAGAGGATGTAAAACGGAAAAAAAAACCTTGCCATTCATTGGAAAACGTGATGCATCCATTGTGTACTCACTGCGTACGTCTTTCATACGCTCTATCTGTCGAGCATCCATCTACTGCTATTTCATCCACTCAAAAAGTTTTGAGTTGCACAAAACTTTTTGAGCGGATGAACTTTCCACCGCGTAGGATCTACATCTGTGACACTTACGGGCAACAAGTGTTCTCCATCCGTTGTCATCTGTTACACATCCGATGTATCCTCTCAGCATCCTCTGGGCATCCGCGCAACTCACATCTGCTGCAGCTGAAAACGGAAAGAGGGAGGAAGCGGAAGGTACGCGGAACGTCCACACAGCGTTAGTAGCACGGACATAGAAAGGATGAAAGCAGATGCAGCTCGGATATAAAGCATTAAAATGGACAAAATGTTCATATATGGGACGTAACTCGAATGTTTAGGATGTCTGGAGGATGTCTAGAGTATATGGAAGGACACCTAGCGGAAAACCGACATTTCCTATAAAAAGGAGGAGGAAATCACCTGGATCTCACTATCAGTCCAGCAGCCCTGGTGTGCAGACCTCTTCAGCCTTGCTCTTGCTCTTCCACATCATCCACTTATGTCCACCATGGATCATCGCACACTCCTTTTGGTAGCCGCCATCATTCAACACCAGAACCAAGCCCTCTTCAGATTGTTTCACCTTTTCTACACAAGGAGAAGGAGACATCCAAGAGCTGTCTGGGTCTGAAGATGGATCGGGAGAAGAGTGGAGTTTGGACTCTATGACAAGCTGATGGTGGACCTGAGGAATGAAGACCCTCGTGCGTTCCAGCACTTCATGAGGATGCCGCCAGCCATGTTTGACGAAGTTGTGGAGCGTCTGAGACCCAGGCTGACCAAGCTGAGCACCAACTTCTGTCCCAGCCTGGACCCTGGACTGAAGGCGGCACTGACTCTGCGGCACCTGGCCTCTGGAACCACATACAGAAACATGCAGTATGCGTGGAGGGTGCCACACAACACCATCAGCATTGTGGTCAGAGAAGTGGTGCAGGCCATCATCGAAAAATATGTGGAGGAGCTCCTCCAATGTCCCACCACTGAAGAAGGCTGGAGGAAAGTTGCAGAGCAGTGGTATCAGAGGTGGAACTTTCCCCACACCGTTGGAGCCATAGATGGGAAGCACGTGGCCTGCAAAGATCCACCCAACTCAGGGTCCAATTATTTCAACTACAAGGGCTTCTTCAGCATCATCCTCTTCGCCATGGTTGATGCTGACTACAAGTCCATCTACATCGATGCTTCAGGCAACGGGTCAGCTTCAAATGCCCAGGTATACAATGCCAGTGACCTCAAGGATGGGCTGGAACGCAACCTCATCATGGGTTTCCCAGATCCAGACCCCCTACCCAATGACACACAAGATGTGCCCTACTTCATCGTGGGGGATGACGCCTTCTCCCTCAGAACCTACCTCATGAAGCCCTACAGTTCAAGATACCTCACCCGTGAAGAGAGGATCTTCAACTACAGGCTGTCCAGGGCAAGGCGGGTGGTGGAGAATGCCTTTGGCATCCTGGCCAACAGGTTCCAGATACTTACCACCATGCAGCATCGCCCACAGACCGTGAGGAGCATTGTGGAAGCTTGCTGCATCCTGCACAATCTCATGCACACCCGCTACCCAGTGTAGCAGAACAGGCTTGTGGACTGTCAACAAGGCAATGGGGACATGGAGCCTGGTGAATGGAGGCAAGGACATAACCTGATAGACACTGTGGATGTGCAAGGCCCCAACAGAGCTTCACGTGAAGGGAAGAAGCAGCGCAACCTCCTGAAACACTGGTGCAACTCCCCAGCTGGAGCAGTGGAGTGGCAAGACAGGATGGTAGATGCTTAATGGATGCTTCCTTGAGCCTGTCTCATCACACGGATGAGATTGTGCCATGTATGTTGAGTGGCCTTACAATGAACAGGGCATTAATAAAGAGTTTTGTTTATGTTGAAATGTGTTGATCAATGATTAAATTGTTATTGATAATAAAGGGCCATATGTGTGGCAGCTGGGAGGGTGGACCATACAGTCCCACTATGCTTGCACTGGAGGTTTATCTATCCCACAACTATCCTTACCCATCCCACAACTATCCTTATCCCACAGTTATCCTTACCAATCCCACAGCTATCATTACCCATCCCACAGCTATCCATCCCACAGCTATCCTTACCCTTCCCACAGCTATCCATCCCACAGCTATCCTCACCAATCCCACAAGCATGCAAAGGCTTAACCCTTTTTTCAAAGTTTTCACCAACACTTTATTAAGTTAAAAAAATGAACCAAGTGTGTGAAGCAAAGATAACCTTTATTAATAACAAACTGTATGACTTTATTAAAAAGCAAAATGACCCAAGTAAAGTGTCTTAAGCAAAGATAAAGTGAACAGGTAACAACTCAGTCTCTGGCACTCTTCTCAGTCACTCTGAGGCGTGCCCATGGTCTCAGATGTAAAGGGGCCAGGGACTTTGGAGGTGGCTGTGGCTTGAGTGCTGGTCTGAGGCGCCATTGGGGTGCCTGGCCCTGAGAGTACAACAGGAGATGGTGTGTGCAGGAAGCTCTCAGGGAGTTGACTCAGTCCTGTGGGGTTGAGAGGCCCTTCCTCAAGTACCTGGGATGTGAGGCCCAAGACTGATGACAGATGTTCTGAGGAAGGGCTTGGCTGTGGGATGGAGGAAGGAGGAGTGTAGTGGGGCTGTCTGGTCTGCAGCTGGGTCAGGTGAGGTGTCTGTGGCATCTGTGGCATCTGAAGAACCTGGGTCTGGACTGGGAAGGGCTGCCTCTGCTGTGGGAAGTCATGGTAGTGGTAGGCTTGATAGGCGAGGGGCTTCTGAAATCCGTGGAAGGGCTGTGACATCGCTTGGGGTGGAGGACCAGACCTGGAGTGGGTAGGAGCAGGTTCAGCTGGGCCTGGAGGGTGGTGCAGAAGAGCTGTGATCCTCTCCTTCATCGCCTGGTACTGGGCCTCGGGCATGTCCATGAGGGTCTGGCTCACATACGTGATGAAGGGCTTGCGTTTTGAGGATGGTATGTCGAAGTGGACCAGCTGGGAGAGGAGATCTGTGCTGGCTTTTATTGTGTCCCTGATCTCCAGCAGGACAGTGTGGCTATGCCCCTCCAGTCTGCCTCTCTGCCTGCTTTCTGTGGAGGTGGAGCTGGGGTTGGGTGTGGGTTGGCCTCTGGTGGCTGCTTCTTTTTGCTCCATCTGAGACAGGGGATCCTTCATGTCCTCTGGCATGGGGAGTGCAGCTGTTGAGGGGGTCTCTGTCGTGGGGCCCTCCAAAGACACCTGCCTGGACACGGTAGCTGTCTCCTGGCTGGAAGAGGAGTGGCTCTCTGTGGGCTGTCTGAGGGAGAGGGTTGACAGAAGGGCTGCTCCTCGGTAGCGGATCTCATCCTCCAGGAAGCTGCACCTGGCCATGACATAGGTCTCCTGGTCAGTGAGCTTGACAGCGGCCTGCCCGGATTTCTTCAGGTGCAAGCCGTAGCCTTGGTAGGTGAGGGCCTGTGGAAAGCCTTGGAAGGGCAGTGACATCACCTGGGGTGGAGGAGCAGAACTGGACTGGGTCGGAGCAGGTTCAACTGGGTCTGGAGGGTTGTGAAGAAGACCGGTGATCCTGTCCTTTATCACCTGGTACTGTGATTCCGACATGTTCATGAGGGTCTGGTTGACGTAGGTGAGGAAAGGCTTGCGGTTGGAGGATGGGACGTCGGTGTGTACCACCTGAGAGAGGAGATCTACACTGCTTCTGATGGTGTCCCTGATCTCCAGCAGAACAGTGTGGCTCTGCCGCTCCGGTCTGCCTCTCTGCCTGCTTTCTGTGGAGGTGGAGCTGGGGGTGGATGTGGGTTGGTCTCTGGTGGAAGTGCCCTCTCCTTGCTCCCACTGCGTCAGGGGGCCCTCCACATGCTCCGCCACAGGTAGTGCAGCTGTCGGGGGGGTCTCCGTCGTGGCACGCTCCACAGATATCTGCCTGGACACAGGAGCTGACTCTTGGCCAGAAGAGGGCTGGCTCTCTGCAGGCTGCCTGAGAGACAGGGTTGTGAGAGGGGCTGCTCCTTGGTGACGGATCTCACCCTCCAAGAAGCTGCACTTGGCCATCACATAGGTCTCCCGGTCGGTGAGCTTGACTGCAGCCTGGCCAGACTTCTTGAGGTGCAGCTTCCCGTACCAGGTGTGCATGTGCTTCCACCAGCCGAGGAGCACCTCCAAAGTGTAGCCCAGGCTCTCCGCCTTTTCTCTCCAAGCAGTCTGCTTCCTTTTGGTGTCTCGATAGAGCCTGTGTCCCTTCCGCCAAAGATACTCGTTCTCCCTCAGCCATTCCAGCACCTCATCCTCATGTTCCTCTTCGATGGAGTATTGCCTCCTCTCCCGTTCACACGTATGCCTCTTCCTCCCTCTGGCAATGCCTTCTGGGCCCTCATCAGAGGGGCTTCAAGGTTCTAGGGGCTGCTCCTCCACACCACCACCAGCAGCAGCAGCAACAACAACAGTAGCAGCAAAAGCAGGACCAGCAGGACCAGCAGCAGCAGCAGCAGCACCAGCACCAGCAACGCCAGCAACACCAGCAGCGTCAGCAGCACCAGCAGGACCAGGATCAGCAGCAGCAGAGTAAGCACCAGCAGCGCCAGCAGCACCAGCAGCACCAGAAGGACCAGAAGCACCAGCAGGACCAGCAGAAGCACCAGCAGGACCAGGAGCAGCACCAGCAGAGTAAGCACCAGCAGAAGCACCAGCACCAGGAGCAGCATCAGCAGAGTAAGCACCAGCAGAAGCACCAGCACCAGGAGCAGCACCAGCAGAAGCTCCAGCACCAGAAGAATCAGCCCCAGCAGCAGAAGCCCCAGCAGAAGCAGAGTCTGGGCCAGGGGTTGGGATGGTGGCCCTGTCCCTCTTGCCAGGGCTGGCAGCAGATGGCAGAGGCTTTCTCTTCTTCCCCATGGTTGTTGGCTTGCTGGCTGGCTGGCTGGCTGGCTGGCTGGCTGGCTGGCTGGCTGGAGCTGTGTCTGGCAGCAGGTCTTTCCTCTGAATGGTGACCTGCTTGCGAGCTGCTTCCCTTTATATCCGCGGGGATGACACAATGCATCCTCCCCGTATGCGCAGTGAATGCTTTGCATCCGCTAGGCATCCTCTAGGCTTCCATGATGCATCTGCTTCATCCGCTCTTTCCGCTGCGCGTCCGCTTCGCTGTGCTCTCCCAGAAGCCCTGCGGATGTGCCATCTGCTCCCATCCGCTAGGCTTCCGTGGAGCATCCGCTTTCCATCCTGGCTACGTCCTCCCCCTGTCTGTTCCTTTCCGGTGTTGTCCGCTCTGCTTATGCAAATTTGGGGCACTTTTGAGAGCGGATAACAACGGATGGAACATTTTCTCGTCCGCTGTGTCCTTTTTACAAACGTTTTGCATCCGTCAGCCAATGTGACAGGCCCTTAAAGGAGCAGAGGCAGAAATGAAAGTGAAGGCTACATGTTATTTGAACATTGTCTTCCAAGATAAAAGAAAACCTGCAATCTCTGTAAATAAATACAGGCATATAAGGAAACTAAGGGATAGATCATTAAGTATAAAAGTGGCATTAAGACTTAAGTACTACTTACATTATAAAGAAACCATTATAACTACTTATAAAGAAACTATTATAACTCTACAAGAGTGATATTACTACTTGCCTCCTGCCCTGGTTGAACCCAGAAAAATCCTGCCCTTTATGTGAGAGAGGAAAGCAACACACCCAGAAGGAAAAAGGGCTTTAAAACATTCTGTCTATTATAGAAGCATTTGTATGTGGTGAATTTGCTACCACTTCAGTGCTGCTACTATTAAACATAATCCACACCAGCATTTGTCATGGGAAATGTCACAATCAAGAAATAGGCTTTGAAGCTTCATCTCTTGGTTGTGGGAACTCAAAAAAGGGACACTTTTTATCATAAAAATCAGCTGTGGATGCCTTCACGCTGAAACATGGGAAGTGTAGTTATTTAACTCATTATTCCCCAGGCCTGTAGAGATTCTTAGCCATCCAGGTCATGGTTGTCCCAAAGGTGCTTTTTCAGAAGACAACTGGACTTTCTTGTTTTTTCTTTTAAAGATGTTTTGCTGCTCATCCAAGAAGCTTCTTCAGCTCTGACATTATTCCCCAGGGTTTTTTGTTTGTTTTGTTTTATTTTGTCTACTGATGATCAGTTTCTGTCACTACAGCAAAGATACTGGTTTGCTTTTTATCTCACACAGAAAAGCAGTTATGTGTGATTGGAAGCAGGCTAAAATAGCTGAGAAGATAGCACTGGACAGGTTCTTACCATTCAGTTTTTACAACAATCTTTGCTTTCTTTCTTGTGAGAAAGAAAGGCATTGAGGAAGAAAAATGTAGGGAACAATCTGAAAGATATAATTTTATTCTAATCCAGGGATGGGGTGAAAAGATGGCTAAGGCAATAGCTTCATCAAATGGACTAGGTTGGAAAGAAACTTATGATGTTCAGGTTTGGGACAGAGGTTGGAAAACTTAAATACTCAAAAGAGCCATAAAGGTCTTAACCAGAAGCCCCCATTCAATTCTGGAGCAGACCAGACTCTATGGCAATTCCCCCACCATAGAGTCTCCTCCTCGCGTGGCATCCTTTTTCCTCTACCTGTCCTAACCAAATGCCTTTTCAATTGTGGAGCCGACCGGCTACAGGGAGCTGCAGCAGAGGGATGAAAGAGCCATATGTGGCTCCAGAGCCACAGGTTGCTGACCCTTGGTTTGGGGGATTGTCCCATCCAGATTTAAATACACATTTTCAGTCTCTATCCATTGATCAGCTGCAGTCATTCTACTTGTTTCTCAACACAATTGAGCAGTGTGACCTGAGGACTCCGAAGTTTACAGCATGAGAGCTGAAGTCTGGAAGTTTTGCTTAGCCCTGCCCTATGCTTTGAATCTTTATGCTGCCAAGAGCCGGTGGAGTTAAGAACAGATTTTTGTGTTCTTTCAAGTGTTGTATAATTACAAGAATGCTAAACTAGGGCCAGGACTACTACTTACGGGAGAGTGCTGGGGAAGAGTCCAAACGGGACAGATACTCAGAGTAGCAGGGAGAATAGTGCAAAAGCCCTGAGTTTAATCATTCTGATACCTGCTTGCTTCCCTTTCCATCCTTCGACCTGTCCCTGGGAGAAGACCTGGCAATTGTCCCAAAGAATTTCTATCTGGGACCTTCTGATCTGATGGAAATGGAGGCTTCCCATCTTCTGTGTCTTTTTGGAGAGAGCATGATCAAGAAGTAGTATTAGCCAGCATCTTCTGCCTACACAAATGTGCTCAATTATGCAGCACTAACAGCTTTGTCATTCTAACTCCTCTAAAAAAAATAACTTTTTTCTTTTAATATTAACTATGTGTTGGTATGCAGCCTGATATACAATCTCTTGGGGCTTAATGACAATAACAAAAGGGGAGCTCTTCCTTCCTAAGCATTTGGGCAAATGGGAGAGGATTTAATGTCAATTTTTAGCCTTTAACCAGATCAAAGGTTTAATGTGCTGAAGAGCTGGAAAAACACAAAGCCACTCCCTGAGAGCAAAGGGTATTTAATAAGCCATTTTGATTCTTCCAATGCCTTACAAAGCCAAATCAGCACTAGCTGTGCCACAGACCAAGTCACAAAAGCACGCATGTATGTATGTATGTATGTATGTATGTATGTATGTATGTGTGTGTGTGTGTTTGTGTGTGTGCGCACACACACACACACACACACACAATGTTGAGGAACAGGAAGGAACACTGTATTAAATAAGAATTCACTATCTTGTTGCTCACCAATTTGTGCATGATGTCTTCCAAAGTTCCCAGTCTAATTTTCCTTTATCTCACCACCTACTACCGAGCATTTTGTTGAAGTTCTTTATTTTCCTTTCCCCATGCAGTGTGAAATAGCATATTTTTTTGGCAAAAATAGTCTTTTCCCAGTTAAAGACTTTGAAGCTCAACATTTAATACTAAGTCACCTCAAGGAAGAAGTCTTTTAAAATCTCTGGGATAAGATGGTCAAGAAAAACATATGTTTCAAAATGTTTGTTGGAGTGGCAAGACCCTCTGGGAAGCTTCAGGATGAATGAAACAAGAACAGGAGACAAAGCCAGGACCATGAAGCTTGACTATCCCATGGCTCAAAATTTGAGATGCCCAACCAAGTGGTACTTGAAATACCTGCCATCAGAGCTATGTTCCAAAAGTTCATTGAACTGAGTTCATGGAGGCAATTGGAAAACACTTGCTTTATTTTCTGGTCCCCTTGAGAAGCATTGAGCTACCAGTCCAATTCATGCATTATCTGAGGATTATCATTGCACAGAAACAGGATTGAGCCAATCCATGCTCTTTATAGGAATGAGTGGTTTTATATGAATGAGCTTGAACCATGTAGGTCAGTTACTGGACAGCTGCATCAGCCTTACAAGAGATGCTTAGCATCTAGCTTGCTTATAGCACTGCATGTTTCAGTTTTAACTTCTAATCTCTGCCATAACTTGGATCTCACAACCAGCTAATCACTTTCCTTTTTATTCACCCTGTTTGTTACTGAAGTTGCCCTATAACGAAAACATTGCCTGATCTTTGCCCAAGATGTAGCAGTGAAGCCAGGCAAGGAATGGAAGATCCTCAGATGGCCTGTCTGCTCAAAGTTACTTTTGGCTACCTTTCAACAGTGTGGTTTGGCTTCAGATAAATGTTGTTATCATGAAGTCCATTGCACTAGGCTACACTCTGAAAAATCAAAACAACCAAATTGATTCAGGAGCATTTGTTTCCAATCCAAAGTTCAAAATGCATGGTTTGAACTAACCTAAAAAAAAAAAACGCCCAGCCATTGGAGAATTCTAGTAGAATTGAATTTGCTGATTGATGTTTCTAACTGTGAAGCCTGCAAAATAGTGGCATGAAATTGGCCACCTAAGCTACTCAGGTAGTTTAAAGAATAAAGTGACAGGCTAAGAACCAAGGCCCGGTCCCACTGGCCGACGGATGCAAAACGTATTCATAAAGGACACAGCAGACAAGCAAAATTTCAGGGATTGCTCCACCTGTTGTCATCCGCTCCAAAAAGTGGTGAAAATTTGCATAAACAGAACAGAAAAGAATGGAAAAGAACAGAAAAGAACGGACATGGGTAGTATGTAGCGGGGATGTTAAACAGATGTTCATAGGAAGCCTAGTGGATGAAAGCAGACAGAAGTGGATGACACCTCCGAAGGGGTTCCGGGGGAGAATTTCGAAGCGGACCCATAGCAGAAGGGGCGGATGCATAGCGGATGAAGCGGATGCATCACAGATGCCTTGAGGAAACAAAGGGGATGCCACACGGATGGATATCGGATGCAAAGCATTCACTGCGCATGCGGGGAGTATGAATTGCATCAGCTCCGCAGATAGAAAAGGATGCAGCACGCATGCAGTCAGCATACAGGGGAAAGACGTGCTGCCACATACATCTTGCAGGAACACCATGGTTCGTCAGTCAGGGAAGAAGAGGAAGCCCGTGCTTACTTGTTCAAGCCCTGGCAAGGTGAAGAAGGCCAGAACCAGCATCCCACCCCCTGGCACTGACTCTGAAGCTGCTGCTGCTGCTGTGGTGGACCAGCCCCAAGGCCCCCAAAGCCCTGCTGCTGAAGGCCCTGCTGCTCAAGCCCCTGAAGGCCCTGCTGCTCAAGCCCCTGAAGGCCCTGCTGCTCAAGCCCCTGAAGGCCCTGCTCAAGCCCCTGCCAGAGGGAGGAAGAGGCAAGAGAAGGAGAAGGGAGAGAGGAAACAGTACACTGTTTCCGAGGACCATGAGGATGAGGTGCTGGAATGGCTGAAGGAAAACAAGTACCTCTGGAGTAAGGGCCACAGACTGTATCACGACACCCAGAAGAAACAGGCAGCTTGGAGAGACAAGGCAGAGAGCCTGGGGTACACTGCAGAAGTACTCCTTGGATGGTGGAAGCACATGCACACCTGGTATGGCAAGCGACACCTCAAGAAATCCGGGCAGGCTGTTGTCAAGCTCACTGACCAGGAGATGTACGTCATGGCCAAGTGCAGTTTCCTGGAGGGTGAGATCCGCCACCGAGGAGCAGCCCCTCTGAGATCCCTCTCCCACAGACAGCCCACAGACAGCCAGTCCTCTTCCAGCCAGGAGCCAGCTACCCTGTCCAGGCAGGTGTCTTCAGAGGGCCCCACTGCAGAGACCCCCCTGACAGCTGCACTCCCCATGCCGGCAGACTTGGAGGATCCCGTGGAAGATGATGCCCTGCTGTCACAAATGAAGGAAGAAGCAGCAACCCCCAGAGGCTGCTTGATGAAGTCCTTGATGAAGAGCCTCTCAACCTCACGGGACTGAGTCAGCTCTCTGAGAGCTTCCTAAACACACCATTCCCTGTTGTACCCTCGGGGCCAAGCACCCCAATGGTGCCTCAGACCAGCACTCAAGCCTCAGCCACCTCCACAGTCCCTGCCCGCTTAACAGCTGAGACCAGGGACTTGACTCACAGTGACTGAGAATAGTGTCAGACACTGAGTTGTACTTATTAAGTTTATCTTTGCTAAAGACACTTTACTTGGGTCATTTTGCTTTTTTAATAAAGTCATAAAGTTTACCTAAGAAAGTTAATAAAGTTTATCTTTGCTTAAGAGACTTGGTTCATTTTTTTTTACTTAATAAAGTGTTGGTGAAAACTTTGAAAAAGTGGTTAAGCCTTTGCATGCTTGTGGGATAGATAAGGATAGTTGTGGGACAGATAAACCTCCAGTGCAAGCATGGTGGGACTGTATGGTCCACCATCCCAGCTGCCACACATATGGACCATTTTTATCAATAACAATTTATTCATTGATCAACACATTTCAAAATAAACAAAGCTCTTTATTAATGCCCTATTCATTGTAGGGCCACTCAACATACATGGCACAATCTCATCAGTGTTATGCGACAGTCTCAAGGAAGCATCCATTAACCATCTATCATCCTGTCTTGCCACTCCACTGCTCCAGCTGGGGAGTTGCACCAGTGTCTCAGTAGGTTGCGCTGCTTCTTCCCTTCATGTGAAGCTCTGTTGGGGCCTTGTACATCCACAGTGTCAATCAGGTTACGTCCTTGCCTCCATTCACCAGGCTCCATGACCCCATTCCCTTATTGACGGTCCACAAGTCTGTTCTGCAACACTGGGTAGTGGGTGCGCATGAGATTGTGCAGGATGCAGCAAGCTTCCATGATGCTCCACACAGTCTCTGGGTCATGCTGCATAGTGGTGAGAAGTATCTGGAACCTTTTGGCCAGGATGCCAAAGGCGTTCTCCACCACCCGTCTTGCCCTGGACAGCCTGTAGCTGAAGATCCTCTCTTCACGGGTGAGGTATCTTGAACTGTATGGCTTCATGAGGTAGGTTCTGAGGGAGATGGCGTCATCACCAACGATGAAGTAGGGCACATCTTGTGTGTCATTGGGTAGGGGGTCTGGATCTGGGAAACCCATGATGAGGTTGCATTCCAGCCCACCCTTGAGGTCACTTGCGTTGTATACCTGGCCATCTGAAGCTGACCCGTTGCCTGAAGCATCGATATAGATGAACTTGTAATCAGCATCAACCATGGCAAAGAGGATGATATTGAAGAAGCCCTTGTAGTTGTAATAAGTGGACCCTGAGTTGGCTGGAGCTTTGCAGGCCACGTGCTTCCCATCTATGGCTCCAACGGTGTGGGGAAAGTTCCACCTCTGATACCACTCTTCTGCAAGTTTTCTCCAGCTTTGTTCAGTGGTGGGGCACTTGAGGAGCTCCTCCACATATTCTTCGATGATGGCCTGCACCACTTCTCTGACCACTTTGCTGATGGTGTTGTTCGGCACCCTCCATGCATACTGCATGTTTCTGTATGTGGTTCCAGAGGCCAGGTGCCACAGAGTCAGTGCCACCTTCAGTCCAGGGTCCAGGTTGGCACGGAAGTTGGTGCTCGGCTTGGTCAACCTGGGTCTCAGACGCTCTACAAGTTCGTCAAACATGGCTGGTGGCATCCTCATGAAGTGATGGAATGCACAAGGGTCTTCATTCCTCAGCTCCACCATCAAATGGTCATACAGTCCAAACTCCATTCTTCTCACGATCAATCCTCGGATCCACACAGCTCTTGGACGTCTCCTTCTTCTCCTTCTGTATACAAATTGAAACAGTCTGAACAGGTTTTGGTTCTGGTGATGAATGAGCGCAGCTATCATACGGACTGTGTCATCATCCATGGTGGAGAACAATTGATGATGTTGAAGACCAAGACCAAGGGTGAAGAGGTCTGTACACCACGGCTGCTGGACTCATACTGAGATCCAGATGATTTTCTCCCCCTTTTTATACAAAATATCGGTTGTCCGCTAGGTGTCCTTCTACATACTCTAGACATACTCCAGACATCCTAAATATACGAGATACATCCCAGATACAAACGTTTTGTCCATTTTTAACCCTTTATATACAAGATGCATACGCTTACATCCTTTCTATTTCCATGCTACTAACGCTGTGTAGATGTTCCGTGTACCTTTTGTTTCCTCCCTCTTTCCGTTTTCAGCTGCAATGGATGTGAGTAGAGGGGATGGCCAGAGGATGCAGAGAGGATACAGTGGACGTTTAACAGATGATAACGGACATAGAATATTTGTTGCCCATATATGTCGCAGGTGTATATCGTACGCGGCGGAAAGTTCATCTGTTCAAAAAGTTTTGTGCAGCTCAAAACTTCTTGCGCGGATGAAATCTCAGTGGAAGGATGCTCATCGGATTGAGTGTATGAAACACGTATGCAGTGAGTACACAACGGATGCATAGCATTTTCCAACGGATGGCAAGCTTTTTTTAACATTTTACATCGTCTTTACATCCGTAAGTGCAGTGGGACCGGGCCTTAGTTTTGCTTTCTGTTTTGTTGCTATCTCCATGTAAACCTTGGGATGAGTTGCCTCCCTCTTATTATAGGTCTCTGCTGCTTTCCTGATATGATTTAAGACTGTTTCCAAATATAGGGTTTGGAGATGGGGGTCATCAATGCTAGTGCTTTGGGGCCCTGGGGCATTATTACTCTTATGGGCCATCTGTAGTGTCTTCCCCTGTCTTCTCTCTTTGGCTTCTATCTGCCCTACAATCATCTATTTCATCTATTCATAGGTGCTTAGAAAGGACAGATGAAGAAAGAAGTGAGGGAGGAAGAGGATATGGTCACGTATGCAGTGAGTACACAATGGATGCATAGCGTTTTCCAATGGATGGCAAGCTTTTTTTAACGTTTTACATCCTCTTTGCATCCGTAAGTGCAGTGGGACTGGGCCTTTAGGAGTTGAAATCTACACATCTTAAAATTGGCAAGGTTGAGAAACACTGACCTAGAGCATTGCTGCTAACCACTCTCTTTAGGGGACTTTTGAAGTCTTTTGAACTGTACTGTTGCTGCTAATCATCATTGTGTTAACTATCATGTTAAAATGGCCACTTCATTTTTAAGGATTTTTATTTTCTCATTTGGTTACTATCACCTGCACATGGAGTTTAATCTCTTAAAGTTCAAGAAGGATCTTAAAATGCTTCTTTCTGTAGAATTGTTATGAAAGCAAAAGGAATATTTTTATTTGAGACATATATCATCAGGCTTCTGTATTGAGTTCGTATGTGAGTCAGGCTATCACAGCCGTTTAGTTTTAAATTTGAGGCTAGCCTACTCTTGAGCCAGAATGCTTTTTTCTTCATCCTGATTGGTTGGGAGTCTTGGTCTATGTTTATTGGTCTTGGAGTTTGCTGGATTGGTATTTCTGGTTTCTTCTGTCTGTTTTGTGGCTTTAATTGGCTGGCAACATTGTGTTCCTGTATTGGAGGCTTTCAGTGCAGCTTGGTTTTGAGTAAAAGGATGGCTATCATCTATTAGGAAGCTAGGTTTCATCTGGGTGCCTGGTTGGGGTGTATTTGAGCTGGAGGTATCAGGGGGAGTCTGTTTGTGCCCAGGTGTTTGCCTGGCTTGTGGCGTGGAGATCTTTCTATTTGAGAGTGCAGGCTTCCAAATGATTGACCGTCTGGTGGAATCATCTCTTCTATTCATGCTTTCAGGTCTTTTTTCAATCTCTATGGCTTCTCTGATGATTCTGTGGCTGGGGTTTTCTATAGTGGCTAGGGTTTTGGTGCCATTGAAGTTGATGTTATGACCTGTGGCTTTCATGTGTTGGACAGTGAGGAGATGTGTTCCAGCTTTTTTACTGCATTTTTGTGTTCATCCAGGTGGGTACTTATTCTTCTATTAGTCTGTCCAATGTATGTGGCTGGGCATGAAGCACAGGGGAGTTCATATATATACAAATATATACCAAGTATTGGCATATCAGACAGACAAACTCAATACAGAAGCCTGATGATAGCAGATGAGATTCTGCTGAAACGTTGCTACAACTTTAAAAGCACAACTACAATGATGTGGGATAATACTCGAAGGAAGCTGAACAGCATACATGTAAGTACCCGCGAAAACTTTAAAAAACACACACACACACACACACACACACACACACACACACACATATATATATAATGGTTCACTCGTATTAGGAAATGTCTTATAATGGTTGTTTTATGCTTTTATTGCTAGTGTTAGTTTACAATGTGTTCCTTTTTATTGCTTTGCCTGTAGCGCATTTATGTATCAACTGACACTAAATAAAAATTATGATTATGATTACTACAGCTAACAATAAATAACTAAGGAGAATGGGCAGCCTCTCAGATTGTCCTCTGATCAAACTAGGTTCTCCTAAGATTGAAGAAGGAAGCGATAAGAATAAAATATAGTTTTGATTAAGAATTCTAATGGAAGCTTTGATTCTTCGATAATTTCCTGATCAAAGTACTGCCGTGCCCTATCCTCAGCCCCATGGAGCCTGGTAACTGATTAATATATCTAGTGTGATGAAAATTATTGTCCTGGGATCAGCTGTTCATGAAATGCTCCTTGGAATCTTCTTCCAACAGGAGGGAAGGTTTTGAAAACCTTGCTAGAAGTGAGTCTGGATGTGATGTGTACCCACCATAGACATGTGCAAAGCTCCCATCTATCTCTTCAAAATGAATTGAGGACCATAGGGATGAAACAAGGTCTTCTGAACAAGGTCCCACTTTGTCCATGTCTCTAAACAGAAGCTCTAAATTACATGGCATTGGCCTTCTGCACATTGTAACCACTGCATGGAGTTCTAAGCCAAAGAGTAGCAATATATATGCAGGAAACTGGTGCTGTATTCTGTATGGTTGAGCGTCTGGGTATGTCTGTCTGTCTGTCTGTCTGTCTGTCTGTCTGTCTCTCTCTCTCTCTCTCTCTCTCTCTCTCTCTCTCTCACACACACACACACACACACACACACACATATTCTAGTATTGCCAATGTGATCTTCTGAACCATTGTGGAACCAAGGATTGAACAAGTTCAATATATGGACTACTGTTAAAGGTAGGGAACATGTAATTATTCTTCTTAATACTCTTTTCCACGCTGAAGTCTGATCTCTATTTCTATTTGGAAATGCAAGCAGGTAGTTTTAGGCTTTTTATTTGTTTATGGTTTGGTTTGATTTGATTTGGTTTGGTTTGATTTGGTTTGTATAACCCATCTTCTTGAATGGCAAAGTGCCTAGCCAAGCTTTCTCTCTTCTCTCACAATCCCTTCTATATGCTTCTATATTCCAGAGGCATTGCAGAAAACAAAAACTATTTGCCAATCCTAATGAAGCCCCAATTATTGAAAACTATTCTGAGCATGTGCCATTTTGTCTTTTAAAACTCTCATAAATCACGGAAGCATCTAGATTGTAAGAATAAAAAAAGAGTTTGCTTCTACAGCCTTGCGGCTAAACATGTTTACTTTTGTTGTAGAAAAAGATTTCCTACTTTGAAAGCAAAGCTAATAACACAAGCAAGCTGGGACTGTGGGAATTGAGGCCAATCTATCTGAAAGGCACCACTTGGGGAAGGCTGATTTGTCAAATATGCCTGGGAACTCCAGCCTGCATCAGACAAGAAATAGTAATGATGTATAATTTTGTTGGGGAAACTATTTGTAAGGTGGAGATATAAATCTCTTAAAAAAAAAACAAAATAGGAAATATGCATATCTTGGATCAGTGCCAGATGAAAAGGTACACATAAAAATGAAACAATATGAGGAAAAGAAATAAGCTATGAACCTGAAAAAGAATTGTAATCACAAATAAGGAGTTCTCTTGCCTTTTGTGAATTAGATATGCTGTCTGCCTCCAGTTTAATGGATGTGAACATAAAATTTTCTTTATGAAGCTGCATACTGGGTCTTTTCAAAGGGAGGAGGCATTCTGTTGACTCTTTTAACCTAATTGCAAAAAACTTCAAATTTTGAAATAAATGGCTGGAAAAGAACTCATTTTCCCACTTACATGTTTCCTTGATCTTCCTTGAAAAGTTCAGAGATTTTGGAGCCCAAGAGATAAATTGCACCATGGGGAATTAGTCTTTATTAAAAGCAAAGGACTTAAGGAAGAATCACATGCAGCTTGTATCCACTATGTCTAAAAATTGAATGTTTCTCATTTCGACCATAGTTTAAGAAGATCAATGTTGTTGTTTTAATTAGTTGCCACTGTATTTCTAACATCTCTGCTTGTATCACATCCATTCACCCAGGAAATCAATACTCTTCACAGATTCAATATATGG
Source organism: Laticauda colubrina (assembly GCA_015471245.1). NCBI lineage: Eukaryota > Metazoa > Chordata > Lepidosauria > Squamata > Elapidae > Laticauda > Laticauda colubrina. The sequence goes on along the minus strand of BLBF01000003.1, from coordinate 93,803,991 downwards.
AAATACACTGCTTAGAGACAGACCCTGTCACACTGTTGATGTGACGTGATTATTATTTGACCCCTGAGCTCACATATAAAGGCATTAGGGGAAAAATCCCAGCTGTTGACTTATCTGTTTCTCTATATGTATCTCTATGAAAACCTCTGCTGAAAGAATACTCCCATGTGACATCACTGAGGTCAGGATTTCCGCTCTTACTCAAACAGCAACTTGTGAACAGGCATGGCAAGACTGAAGGGGTGATTAAAAAAAGGTTTATTTTTTTCCACTATTATTGTGTAGTGATATAATAAGGCTTAAGTTTACAAATAGTCCTGAACTTATGATCACAACTAGAATCAGAATTTTCATTGCTAAGCAAGCAAGGTGGCATTTAATGAGCCATGGCCAATTTTACAAATGTTTTTCCATGGTTGTTGAGCAAGTCACTGCAATTAAGTTAAATGAGTCACACAGTCATTAAGTGAACCCAGCTTTGCCCACTGGCTTTGCTTGTCAGAAGTCAACTGGGAAGGTCCCAAAGGGTTATCACGCAACCAGAAGATGCTACAACCAATGTAAAATATTGGTTATACAACATAAACAGATGCACAGTTGCCAAGTGCCCAAATTTTGATTACATGAGATCAGCAATGGGATCCTACCTATTCCACTACTGGTTTGGTAATTGCACGTGTGTGCACATGCACCTAATCACACGCACCTAATGCGCATGCTCAGCTTTCCCCACACCAGCTGAGAGGATAAAGAAGAGAAAAGTACAGGGGCAGATGGGAGGGCCAATCCTGCGCTTTTCTCTTCTTTCTCCTCTCAACTGATGGTCAGAGGCCTTTTTTTTTTTTTTTTACTACCAGTTCAGCTGAACTGGTCCCAACTGGTAGCATACCATCACTGATGGAGATGCTAAAACACTCGTAAGTGTGAGGTCTGGTTGTGAGTCATTTTTTTCAATGCCATTGTAAGTTTGAGGTGTCACTAAATAAATGGTTGTAAGTTGGGGACTCCCTGCATGGGGTCATATATTTACATAAGATAGACAATTAGATTGGCTTCCCCTGATTCAGTAATCTTAGGTATCTTTGATAATAACAAAATGATAAAATGTTCAACATGACACAAGCCCCTCCTTCTTTCATATCTGCACTGCAATATTGCACACAAGCACATAAAGGGAAGAGTTGCAACCCTACAGCACTCATATTGTTACTTGTCCATCACTGTCATCCCCCTTCTGGTGATACTACTACTTTAGGCAGAAATGATATCTGGTTCATATACCCTATGAACCCAAAAGAAAATGTGATTCATTCGGTTTAGCCTTGCAAAATACATGAACCAAGGACTGATGTTTTCCACAGCATGATTTAGGATTTGACATGATGTATGAGCCAGCTATTCTTTCCTCAATCAATCAACTATGGTTTATTTACAGTAATCATGATGTGTGACTCCAATCAGTACAGGTAGTCCTCGACTTACAAAAATTCATTTAGTGACTGTTCAACTTTACAGTGGCACTAAACAAAACTGATTTGTGACCATTTTTCACACTTACAACCATAGCAGCATCCCCATGAGATCAAAATTCAGATGCTTGGCAACTGACTCATATTTATGATGTTTGCAATGTCCTGTGGTCATGTGATCACTTTTTGTAACCATCAGGCAAGCAAAGTCACCGGGAAGCCTAACTTAACTTAAGAGACATGGTGGCAGAGTGGTTAGAGTGCAGTACTGCAGACTGCTTCTGTTGACTGCCTGCAATTTGGCTGTTCGATCTCATCAGGCTCAAGGTTGATTCAGCCTTCCATCCTTCTGAGGTAGGTAAAATGAGGACCCAGATTGTTTGGGGCAATAGGCTGACTCTGTGAACTGCTTAGACAGGGCTGTAAAGCACCGTGATATATAAATCTAAGTGGTATTGTTATTGCTATAAACTTAAGAGCTGTGTTGGTGCAGTGGTTAGAATGCTACAGGCTACTTCTGTTGCCAGCTGCCTGCAATTCGGCAGTTCGATTTGACCAGGTTCAAGTTTGACTCAGCCTTCCATCTTCCGAGGTGGGTAAAATGAGGACTCAGATTGTTGGGGGAAATACACTGACTCTGTAAACCACTTAGAGAGGGTTGTAAAGCAGGTATATAAGTCTAAGTGCTATTGCAAGTGGTTCACTTTAACAACTGTGGCAAGAAAGGTTGCAAAATTGGGCAAAACTCACTTAATAAATGTCTCACTTGACAGAAACTTTGGGCTCAATTGCAGTAGTAAGTCGAGGACTACCTATATATTACTACTTATATATATATTTTATTTGTAAAGAAGAGAGGTCTTCTTTACCTATTGTTGTTTTCTGAATTAATTCAATTAAAGCAATAACATTGGTATGAGCAGCAAAACTGACATATGTTGGAAAGAGAGAGTCACTAGAAGTAATGGTTTGTTCTGTTTTGCCCGGCCAGCTACCAGCTGCCTCATTCAGTATGAGGTGTAGCCATCCATACAGTTTTCAGGGAGAGTTTAAAATATGCAAAGTCTTGTTCAAATGACAAATGTCCTGCTCTAGCAGTTGGAGTCTGGGAAGACACTGAAGGTCATTCCAATACCTTAAAAGAACTACCTGTCTTTTCATGTGCTTTCACTCTGACTCAGACAACATCTGCTGCTCTGCTTCAGGGCACACAATGTCTTGGGGTAGCTCTGCCTTCCAAAGCAAGCAGAAAAAGCACCATCTTGAGTCCAGTAGAAATAAAAGGAAACTTGAAAATTATTGCCAAAAAAAACAAAATAAATAAAACTCCTTCCTTTACAAGAGAATAATTAGGATGGAGTACAAGCAATAACATGCAGACTACTGTAATCTCTACCTCATTTCTTTTTTTTTTCCTTTCTTTTTTTTTTTTACAAAACCCCTGATTATATTTTCAAATGGCTGCAGAATAACAAAGTCGTTTTACATTCTAATATTGTATCTTCCCTTCATGGATCAGATGACACTCTTTTTTCTGGTAAATTAACACCCCAAACATATGTTTAATAAGTTGCTCATTTCCTTTTATCATCAACACAGTGATTTTTCTTAAAAGGAAAAGAAAAATGGAGACAGTTATAACCTGACTGCTTGTTCTGCCATCCAAAATATGGATGGGCTACAATGTGCCAGCTTTTGCCCTCATTCTTCAGAAGCTAAACCTATATATTTCTGTGGATATGTCAGCATGAACACTTCCTGATAATAATAATCCACAATCATCACCTCAAGCTCAACATCTGCTTGAAGAGAGAGACCCCCCTGCTGCTAATAGCTAATATGTGTAGAAATGAATAAAAAAATGTGGAATAGACCTTTCTACAATTATTTTTGATATACCATCACATTATTTGCCTTGTTTGCAGTGAAAACATTCATTGGATTGGATACAATGTTGTGTTATTTTGCCCAAAAGGCTCCTCCAAGTTGGGGTGCTCCAAATGGGGTGGACCTCCACAAGAGGAATTCTTAACAGTAGTCAGTACTGTACTCTAAAACCCTGAGGGTTGATGTCCACTCATCTGAACAACAACACAAGTTAAGGGGGGAAAAGGTTCTAATTATGTTGCTCTAAATGTATAATAGTAATAACAATAGCACTTAGACTCATATGCTGCTTTACAGTGCTTTTACAGCCCTTTCTAAGTGGTTTTGCAGAGTCAGCATATTGCCCCCAACAATTTGGGTCCTCCTTTTAACAACCTTGGAATGCTGAGTCAATCTTGATGAGATTTGAACTGCCAAATTGCAGTCAGCTGGCAGTCAGCAGAAGTAGTATGCAGTATTGCATTCTTACCACTGTGCCACAGTGGCTCATAAAAGCACATTATAGGGTGTGCCAACATTTCCTATAGGATCCATGCCTCTCAATCTTTTGCCTTTGCTATAGGAGTATGCTGTTTGACAGTGCTGGTATAATCCACAGTTGAATGCAGCATGTTGGCAGGAGCATTCTCCTTTTGGAGATCTGCAAACAAACCTCAGCAATCACATGAGCTCTGGAAAATGCCACAGCATGGTGACCTCCCATGCCCAGAATTCTTCTCTTATGTATCTTGTAATAAGGCCAGCTTGATAAATGAGGGTTAAAAAAAACTCCTTCTATTTTTCCTTCAGTCTGGACCTTGAAACTCTTTTGATATTGTATTTTAATGCTTGGTTGATTATTGTCTTCAAAATAATCCTTTTTGCACAAAATGTTTTTCCAATGGTTTATTTTCCCTGTTTCCTAGAAAAATCAAGCATATCTATTTGGAAACGAATGAATGACTGCTGGGGGAGATCCTACTCACCTCCTGGCATGTTTTTTTTTTTTTTTAAGACAAAAGCAACTGGCCTATTCATCTGGCAAGATTTAATAGTAGGAAAGATCTGGGAAGCATCTGGAGAGATGGGGGAGCATTATTATGGCAGCATGTCTCCAGGAGGGTAGCAGAGCATAAAACCAATTTCACACTTTATTAACCAATTCAGGTGCCAATTGCTCAAATCCTGAAAACAGTAATATCTTCCTTCCATCCCACATCTCTCCTCATTGTGGTCAGCTTTTAAAAGAACCTTTCTCTGAGCAACATCACTATGCACACATTCTCAGATCATCACCCACACTTGGTCACAAGGATCTCTCTCACCAACTGGCAGCCCGATATAGTCCTCATATCTCATCCAACTTTCAAGAGATAAGATTGGCAGATGAGGGAAAGGGACATTATCTTGTCTTTTTTTTCCCCTCTTACCTAGATATAGCTTAGGTCAGGGGTGTCAGACTCAAGGCCTGGGGACCGGGTGCTTAGATCTGGCCCTTGGGGCCACCCTGGAAACAGTGAAGGACCATCCCATGGTGCCTCTGTCAGCAAAAATGGAGCTCTGTTTTTGCTAGCAAAGGGCTGAAGGAGGCCATTGTGGTCACAAACAGGGCCCGAAGGGCACATGCAGCCCACCTGTGCTCCGTTTTCACTGGCAGAGCGCTCGGGCCTTCATAAGCACCCCCAACATGAGTGACATCAAACTGGCCATGCCCACAATGGCCACACCAACCCTAGCCCCCAAGGTCAAACACAATCCTCATCTGCCCGCAATTGAGTTTAACACCCCTGGCTTAGGTGATCAAAATACTGTCCTGACTCCAATTCCCATTTTTAAAGAAAGTACCCAGAATTTAGTTTTTAGTGGAATGAGATGCTGAAATTTGTTTATCTCCCAGTACAAAAGTTTTTTTTTTATAATATTCTTAAGATAATTTGGAGGCCACAGAAATTGTTTTCTGAAAGAAATGTCTTAATGCAGAAGAAATTACTACCTTCAAATTTGCTTTACATCCTTTCTTGTCAGGCACAAAGTATCAGTATAGATGTTAAGTTATAGTACAGAAAATTTATTCAAGCCTATATCTAGTCAACTAAAGGTCAACATTAAATTGACACTAGATAAAGGAATTCAAGGGGGTGAGGGGCTGGACTTGGATCATTTGTGACAAGAAAAGGATTCTAAACTGATGACATGTTTAACTCCACACACACAAACACACACAGAGCTCTGCCTGCTCTTCTCCTACATCCTTAGCGATATTGTCTCCAATCTAAATGAAGACATCCTTAGGTTCACTATGGTTCAGAAACTATTCCTTGGACCTTTGACAACCTTCCACTGGCATTTCTGGAGAAGCAAAGCAGCTCAGTGATGTACCTTGATGCTTGCACGTGCTCTCTGAGACAACACGCTTCATTTGTTGGAATTAAGGTGCTTCTTTGAATCAGTCGCCCCTTTTACCTGATTCAAGGTAGTTCTCTGAAACTAAGAGATGCTGTTTGTGCAGGACTACGATTGGCCATTTCATAAATCATGCAAAAATAACTGATATTAGTAAAAAAAAAAAAAAAAAGCCACCGTTTTATTCTCCATCAAATGTCAGAGTGAGAAGTAGAGTGAGGGAGTAACAGTAAGTTTGAGACAAACAGTTCACCTGGGGTTCCACAGCTATGGAAAATTCTTTTCGGAAGAGGTGTTACATCATCCTTATTCTTTTCCTTTTGCAAGACCATGAAAACATGGTTTTGACAATGAAGTTGGGGATCTGCCAGAAGCCACTACAGTGGCTATGCTCAGTCTTTTGATGAATTATTTCATCTGTGAGAGTTTATTTATTTGTTTATTTTTGTACTTTATGATGGCTTTTTATATGTGTGTTACATTGGTTCTTCCTTGTTTTTAAATTGTTGTACTGAATTTTTCCCCTTGTTTTCATATGCATTTTAACTGTTTGTAAGATGTTTAGAGTCATATTTGTATGATAAATAAATGTGAAAAAGTTATCTTATTTTGTCCAAACCTATTCATCATCATCATCATCATCATCATCATCATCATCATCATCATCATCATCATCATCAAATAGGTAATTCCTTTAAAAATCAGCAAGTGCACATCTTCAACCTCTTGGACCATAATGCTGAGACTGGACAAGCTACTTACCAGTGATAGTTCTATCACTGTCTTAGATAGTTAGATAGTTCTAACATTGTTAGATAGTTCTAACATTGTCTTCTTTCCCTAGGCATTGGACTGGGATGTTTAGCAAGGTTGTTTTCAGGAGATTGTAGGTGTCAATATTTCTGTTTCCCCCTCCTATGGCATGTTATTTGGGGGGGATATGTCAATGTTTTTATTCTTAATTTGTACTTGTTTCTTATCAAGAGTCATACATTGAATGGATGGCTATCTAATTCAAAATAAATAAATAAATAAGATACCATGGAATAGATAAAATGAATGTACAATTTTCTACCACCTCCAAAGCCTGTAAAGGCTTTCTATATCACAAATCTCTCAAATATACCATTTTTATGTTGTATAGATTTGATCCCAGCAGAAAGAACAATTGTGCCTGAGATTCCCACCTTCTCCTGTATCTGAACAAAGCAACCTCCACTTTGTACTATTCCTTCCTACACAATGAATTATTGGAAAGAAATTGTAATGGCTGTCCATCAGCATAACTACAGTAACTGTTAATGCAACAAAATGGAGCCAAAATTGCTATGGTTCTGAAGTCAGTCAATGAAAGATAATAGTTAGAAAAGAGGATGAATCTAACAAGGAACTAGGGACAAGAAAAATTATAATCTCCCATGTCCTAAAGGGAGAAATAGTGGGCAGCTGCTTGTAATGCCACAGACTAAGTTAACATTTCTCAACCTTGGCAGTTTTCAGCCCCTTCTGACTGGGGAATGCTGGGAATTGAAGTTCACACATTTGAAAGCACCAAGATTGACAAATGTGATCTAAGCCTTCCTCTTGTCTTCTTCCTAGTCTTGTGGCTCAGACAGATGTATATACAGCCTGTGCTTCCCAGTACACAGATGTGCAAAACTATAGAGCAGTGCCCTCCCTAACCTTTTGGGCATCAGGGACTGGTTCTGTGAAGACAGGTTTTTCTGCAGACCAGTGGGGGCGTAATTTTGCATGCAGCCTGTGGATGAGGCTTCACCTGTTTGTGCAGCTCAGTTTCTAGCATGCTGCAGACTGGTGCCAATCCATGGACCAGTGGTTGGGCACCTCTGCTATAGAGAGATGCAACAGAATCAACAGAAACACAGACAGCACTCATATGCCTCTGCCCTATCGGCCCCGCACTTCCCTCTCACCCACACCCACAGACATAGAGGCAACATACACAATACAGGTATGCAAATATCCAGATTAGTTCCTCAAAAGAAACAGGAAATACCCAAACCAGAAGGCAGGTTAAAGGCAAGCCACGAAGACCTAGTGTGCTGCCTAGGAGGTCAGGAGTGACTGGGCGGGGGAAGCATTGGGTGGGCGGGACAAGCAAGTGAGCAATGACTGGGTGACCGGGTTGGGGGCGTGGCCAGCCAGAAGTCACTACCGGTTTGGTGACCCACGTCAAATTGTCACTTCTGGTTCGCCCAAACCAGTGTGAACTGGCTGAACACCACCACTTGTCATAATGCATTATTCTGCTACTTAGAAGAGGGATACCTGCTATGATCACAACAGCTGGCAGGAGGCTAGGAAGCCATCCATGCCCTGCATGCTTTTCCTACTTCATTTTAAAACCACAATTCAGAGTTCTTTCACATTGGGAAGGCTTCATCTACTCAGCCAGTAGCCAGACTGCCTCCCAGCTATTAGCTATGTTTTATTCTGATTACCTCAGCTCTGTTTTCCAATGCTATAAATCATGGAAAGCAGATGTGAAAACCTAGTGTATACATCAGCAATGCCTAGAAATAAAGTCTGGAGAATAGACCACTTTTTATTTGAAAAAAAAAATCAGGAAAAGCCTGGTGGCATTTTTTGCCTAACAAATTTTATTCAAAGGCTTAAGCTTTTATGACCTGCAGCAACCAAAATCCTTCTGATGTTTTGCTACCTTAGACTAACATAGCTTGCTTCCTACCAGATCAATTCAAAAGATCCCTTGACTTAGATCAAAGCTTCAGTGATGTTTCCCTTTAATGTGGTTCTATAAAATAGCTGCCTGCTTCTAGGTGTTCGGTACAGATGCAAAAGGCATTTCCATCAAGCAAAGTGTCTGGCCAAAGACAGTGACCTTGCTTGACACTAAGGCCAAATATGTTTCTTTTTCAAATCAAGGCATTGCTTTGAAGCACAGAATGTTCCAGTGATCAGAGATCAGGGGGCTCCTTGAAGCTATGGACGAAGCAATCTTAATGCAGAGGACAGAAACCTTCCTTGTGGGATGGACTGCTTTCTCGTCTCCCCTTAGTTCAAATCACCTCAAATCTCATTAAATTAACAATACTCACAGGATTTTTATGCTTTTATTCCTAAATCATCTAAGTGAAAATACCCCATGTATTATTTTATAAAATACCCATTGTGCTCTTTTATTGATTTGGGAATAGAGAGAAAGTACAGAGGCATCACTCTATGATCTACAAAATTAGAAAATTCATTGATCAACCTTCTTCCTATGGATTGTGTTCCATATTAACATACTTCAAACAAGCTATTTGTTCAGGAGGAGCTCCATTCAAAATCCAGGAAAGAAATACTTAGTTTAGAGAAAAGACATCTTTTACGAAAAGTGAAGTGGTAGCAACCAAAGAATTCTGAATCTGAGAAATTAGGCGTGCAATTCACATATACAAAGTGATGGAAATGTTCCCACCCCCAATAGTTCAGATGACACTTCCAATTAGAATTTGTGAATATGATCATGTGGGCATCTTCAGGTGATGATAAGGCCTCTGTCTGTTGACCTTGGCATATTTTGATAATGGGTTGCAGTCGCGCAGAGAAAAGAAAGCTAAGCAAGAAATAGAAACCTAACTCTATTGTATGCTTCCCCCCCCATTTACACAACAGAAGAATGTAACACCTCCAGCTCACTTCCCCGACTTATCCTTACCTCCCCTTTCCCCTCCCCCCATTACTTATGGCAGTCGAAAGATGCAAAGCAATAGCAGAAGATCTTGAAGGCTGACATTCGGCCCTCCTAGAAAAAGGAAAATCATCAGTCCTAGAAGAGAGAGAGGAGAAAATATATAGACAATTATTAATCATTAAACAATTACAAAACAATACACTCCTAAGGCTTATCAGGATACTTGGAACGAAATGCTTTGATCAACTTAGGGGCTTTAACGTTGGTTTCGTTAACCCATTCGGCTTGCGAAGAAGGGAAATGTTTCCAGGCTACAAGATACTGGAGTCGACCCCTCCATTTGTGAGAGTCCAGAATTTCTTTAACTTCAAAATGTTGTTCGCCTTCAATCAGTATTGGTATGGGAGGGTCAGCTTGGATGGGTCTTAAGTCAGAAGTACGTTCAGGTTTTAGCAAACTAACATGGAAAACCGGATGAATTCGTCGAAGAGTTTTGGGGAAGTTCAGCTGGACTGTTACAGGATTTATAATCCGTTCAATCGTGAAAGGACCAACATACTTAGGACCAAGCTTCTTTGACTTTTGAGTGGTCTGCAGATATCTGGTGGACAGGAAAACCTTGTCGCCCACTTTATATTCTTTCTGTCGGGATCTTTTCTTGTCTGCAAATTTCTTATGAGCTTGATGGGCCTCTTCTAATGCTTTGCGTGTCACTGGCCAGTTAAGTTGGAGTTGAGTTATCCATTCATCCAACGAATGGATGTTAGGTTTTTCATGAGGAAGTTCAGGTATGGGAACGAAATCTTGTCCCGAAGCCACTTTAAATGGAGTAAATCCAGTACTACTGTGTACGGAGTTGTTATATGCCACTTTGGCAAATGGTAGTAATTCAGACCAGTTATCTTGTTTATAATTTATGTAACATCTAAGATATTGTTCTAACACTGCATTAGTCCTCTCACAGGCCCCATTGGTTTGGGGGTGGTGGGCAGAGCTTAACCCCTGGGCGGAGCCTATTAACTTCAGGAACTCTTTCCAAAAATTTGAGGTAAACTGGACCCCTCTGTCAGAGATTATGCATTCCGGGACGCCATGTAACCTATAGATATGTGAAATAAACAGTTTAGCCAGCATCTTAGCAGAGGGAATCTTGGAACAAGGTATGCAATGTACTTGTTTGGAAAACAAATCAGTCACTACCCAGATGACCGTGTTTCCACCACTTTTGGGTAATTCTACTATAAAGTCCATAGAGATTTCCTTCCAGGGAGCCATTGGTCTAGCTACATTTTGTAACAATCCTACTGGCTTACCAGGAGGTCTCTTTGCCGAAGCACAAACTGGACAGCTAGCTACATAAGCTTCAATGTCCTTCTTTAAAGTAGGCCACCAGAATTGCCGCTTAACCAGATGTAAGGTCTTCACAAATCCGAAGTGGCCAGCTGCTTTAGAATCATGAGCCTGTTGTAGTATTTGGCTCCTCAGTACCTGTGGCACATACAACTTGGCCCCCACCCAAGCCAAACCATCTCTAACTGTATAGTCACTTGAATGAGCCAGGAACCATCCGTCCAGTTTTAAAGCTTCTTTTAATTGTTCAGTTAGGTAATTCGATAAGACCACTTCTTGGTTCTTCTTTTGGGCTCTGGTGATCACTGGGGCGGCTAGATGTTTAGCTGAGACAATTGGGCTTATCACCTCCTGGTGCATACTATTATATTGGGGCAGTCTAGAGAGAGCATCCGCCATGAAGTTCTTCTCAGCAGGAATGTACTTCAATGAGAAATTGAACCGCTTGAAGTACTGGGCCCAGCGAACTTGTTTAGGGGATAGCTTTTGGGTCATTTTTAAGGCTTCCAAATTCTTATGATCAGTCCATACCTCAAATGTGTGTTTTGCTCCTTCCAGAAAATGTCTCCAGGTCAGTAAGGCCCAATGAACTGCAAAAGCTTCCTCCTCCCAGACAGCCCATCTTCTCTCTGTTTCAGATAGCTTACGGGAGGTATACGCACAAGGCTGTAAGGTCCCTTTCTCGTTGGCTTGAAGTAATACCGCTCCAATAGCCACATCACTTGAATCGGCCTGAATCACGAAAGGAGTGTCCATATCTGGGTGCTTCAGCACTGGTTCTGCAGCAAACAGTCATTTTAGCTTTTCAAAAGCTGCTTGGCACTCCATGGACCACTCCAGCGGCTTTCCTGGCCTTGGCTTCACCTCCCCTTTTGTTTTTAAGAGATTTGTGATGGGCATTGCTATCTTAGCAAACATCGGGATGAATTGCTGGTAAAAATTTGCAAATCCCAAAAAACTTTGAAGTTGTTTTCTGGTGCGTGGTGGAGCCCATTCCAGAACGGCACGCACCTTCTCTGGATCCATCTCTATGCCTTCAGATGAAATGCAATATCTCAAATAGTCAATTTTGTCTTGGTGGAATTCACACTTTGACAATTTAGCATTCAACATAGCAGCACACAGTTTCTGTAGAACCGACTGCACTAACTTCACATGTTCATCCAGAGTTTCCGTGTAGATAAGGATATCATCAAGATAAACCAGAACCCCCCTGTATAAATGTTCATGTAACACTTGATTGATCATTTGCATGAATATAGCTGGGGCCCCTTGTAAACCAAAAGGAAGAACGTTGAATTGGAAGCAACCCATCGGGCAGTTAAAAGCGGTCTTCCACTCATCCCCTTCCTTAATTCGAATTCGGTAGTATGCTTCTCTCAAATCCAACTTCGTGAAAAATTTTCCCTTCACTAAATGGGCCAACATGTCCTGGATCAAAGGAAGGGGGTACACGTTTTCCACAGAAATAGCGTTCAAATTTCTGTAATCCACCACCAAGCGTTTGGAGCCATCTTTCTTTTCATGGAACAACACTGGGGCCGCTACCCGGGGTCTAGCAGGTTGAATGAAACCACGTTCCAAATTTTTATCAATAAACAATCTTAGCTTTCCAATTCCCTTAGGGTCATTGAGTACAACTTTTGTTTTGGGAGCTTCACCTCAGGCAAAATCTCAATAGCACAGTCTGTTGGCCAGTGAGGCGGAAGCTCATCCGAGGCCTTCTCACTGAACACTTCTTTTAAATCCCAATACTCTTTGGGAATTTTCTCCTCATCTTTCACGGGCTCAGTACCTGTGGAAGCTATTTCAATTAGGTCCTCAGGCTTCGGCTGGGATCTGGCCCCTTCCCCCGGTCGCTGCTTTGTGTGTATGCACAACAACCCCTTTCTCCAGTTAACCTGGGGATTCCATTTCCGGAGCCAGGGCAATCCCAGTATTAATGGTTGCTCCATCCCAGGGACCACAATAAAATGCAGGGTCTCATCATGCTCTCCCATGATCATTTCTATAGGTTCCGTGACAAAATGAGCGGGGCAACCTCCAGCCACTGATCCATTTAGTTGGCAAAAGGAAATGGGCATCTTCAAAGGTTTTAGCTTTAGGCCCATTTTCTTCACTACTTCCGTGTTGATGATACACCTTGTGCACTCAGAATCTAACAGGGCTAGCATTTCCCCTTCGACCCCTGAATTGGGTACCCTCAACTTCACCAGAATGGTCATAGGGCCCACGCTTGGACTTACCAGGAAGTCGTCTTCCGAGTCAAAATCCTCCTCCTCAGGGGTCACTGGGGCTTCTGATTCCTCTCCTGCAGGAGGGGCGACCTCTGACCTTTCGACTTTAGTGCTGTTTCGCGAGGCTTCGCTGGGGACTTTTCAGGTTTCTTTCCTTCCTTTGGTGCCCCCTTTGGCTCCAGCTTGACTCTGCAGTTCACAGCCTAGTGACCTTCCTTCCTGCATCGAAAGCAGGCCGAGGGGTTGAGTCTTGCTGCCACTCCTCCCTTCTGAGGTTTGGGAGCCTCTTGAGGGCGAGGGGAGGGGAATTTGCTCCACCCATAACCTCCCTGCCGTTTACTTCGGATTAAATCAATCTCCACTTCTTCTGCCAGCAAGTACCACATCTGCAAGTCATTGGGGTCTCTTCTAGCAGTGCATCTCTGGTACACATCTTCATTTAAACCATCTTTAAACAGTTCTATCAGGGCTTCTTGGGGCTAGCCTCGGAAATGGCCGGCTAACTGTCTAAATTCTTGGGTGTAATCAGCCACAGACCTCCGCCCCTGTTTTATGGTTTTCATCCTAATTCGGGCCTTGCGCTCTGCCAGTGGGTCCTCAAACCTAGCCTGCAGTGCAGCCATAAATAGGTTATAATTCAGCAACTGAGGAGCATTATCATTATGCAAAGTCACCATCCACTCTGCCGCTATTCCCTCCAGAGCCCTGGTAACACACCTCACTTTGGCTGCTTCTGAGGGAAAATCCTCCCCATATTCTTCCATATGGCTCCAAAATTGAGCTAGGAAAAATCCCAAGGTTTTGGGATCCCCTCTGTATTTTACTTCTAATGGAGGCAGCCTAGGAGCTCTATGCCTTCTAGGAATCACACCTCCCGCTGAAGGCCCCAGGGCTGCTGCTGGATTGGTTTGATTTATGGGAGAGGGAGCTGCTCTGCTTCTTCTGGCTGGGGCTACTTCCCCTCTCCCTTCATACCTTTGTGCAGCTTGAGGTTGTTCAAAGGCTTCATTCAGGAGGCTCCTGGCTTGATCCAGCAAGAGTTCCCTCTTTTCCTTCTCTTGCCAAGGCTCCTCTTTTCCACGCCGGCGGGTAGTTGTGACCCCGGGGGGGAGGTCCTTCTCCAGATCTTTCCAACCAACTCCCACAGACCATCTGGGCTTCACAACTGGATCCTCTTCCAAACTGAGCTCTGCTAGCGATTGGACCTCCTGCACCAGCACAGAATCTTGCCCTCCAATGGCTCCCGGATCCTCTTGGTCACTATTTGAAGATGACATGATGTCCAGGCCCCCTCAGAAGAAAATTGGGCATTCTCTCCGGGTGGGCTGGTGGAGAGATTCAGAATAATGTCAGGCAGAGCTCCATTCAAAATCCAGGAAAGAAATACTTAGACTCTTTAGTTTAGAGAAAAGACGTCTTTTACTAAAAGTGAAGTAGTAGCAACCAAAAAATTCTGAATCTGAGAAATTAGGCGCGCAATTCACATATACAAAGTGATGGAAATGTTCCCACCCCCAAGAGTTCAGATGACACTTCCAATTAGAATTTGTGAATATGATCATGTGGGCATCTTCAGGTGATGATGAGGTCTCTGTCCGTTGACCTTGGCATATTTTGATAATGGGTTGCAGTCGCGCAGAGAAAGGAAAGCTAAGCGAGAAATAGAAACCTAACTCTATTGTATGCTTTCCCCCCCCATTTACACAACAGAAAAATGTAACACCTCCAGCTCACTGCCCCGACTTATCCTTACCTCCCCTTCCCCCCCCCCCGTTACTTATGGCAGTCGAAAGATGCAAAGCAATAGCAGAAGATCTTGAAGGCTGACACTATTCCTATTGGACAATAAATACCTGAAGCTGATTGGCTACTTTTCTTGACGCTGATTGGCCAATTATAGCAGAGCTATGATTGGCCAATACAAGCAGTGGGAAAAACAAGTAGCCGTCATTGGACACAAGCCACGAGCAGCTCTCTATAAAAAGAGCTGCTGCAGCTCCTGATTAGATAGGACTTGAAGAACTAAATAAAAGAGCTGAAGTTACGCTGATCTCTGAGTCTCATTCCTATAAACGAAACACTGGCAATGAAGGTGGGATTCTGAGAAGGAGATCAGTTGGGCACGTGGAATCGAGAACCAAGCAGACGAAATGGCCGGAACCAACTCGCCACCCGCACTTCAACTTCAACCCAGCAGCAGAGGACTGGGAATCCTACATGATTCCTCATGTTCTTGGAGAGTCACGACCTGCAAGGAATCTCGGACAATCGCAAAAGAGCTGTATTCCTAACACACTGTGGGCCCATGCGGTATCTGCTATCTCGCATCAGATGGGCGTCTCATGATAGGGAGCGAAGGAGAAAGAAACGACAGGAGATGAAGTTCCTTGGGATGAGTGCGCCCAGAATGTCTGGGTACACGCTCTTTTATTATGTTCCTTCAAAAGGGGGGGG
>BLBF01000003.1:93690712-93788541 GCA_015471245.1 Laticauda colubrina | reverse complement strand
GTATTGATACACAGTTGCAAACACATAAATGATACATAGTTACAACAGGCCCACAGTGTTTAAGATGGCCAAGGCACTAGCAAAACCAGACGACATTAAGCAAATGGGCTGGCCATACCTGGAGAAACTGCTGAGGGCTCACTACGCACCGACAGTCTCCAGCTTCATCAGGAGACACGAATTTTATAAATAGGACCAGAAGGAAGGTGAGAGCATCGCAGATTTTTTAGCCGCTCTCAGGGACATCGGAGGAGCATGCGAATTCCTGAACATGGACGAAGCCATGAGGGATCGCGTGGTAATTGAACTGAGAGACCTTACCCTACAAAGCCGACTGCACACCCGACCAAAGATCACCGTTACCGAGGCGATTGCTGAAGCCACGGCAGCAGAAGCAACCAAAAAATCAGCAGCAAAAATGCAGCAAATGAATGCCAACCCACCAAAGACGTCAATTGAAACAAATCAGGGCACCGAGAAGAAAATAGAAAGCACACACAAGACCGCTGCATGTTTCACAGACAGCAAATCATCCAGAATCGACGAGGAAGAGGAAATCCATAGGCTCCAGGCTGAGCAAGAGTGGTGAATGAAAAATGGTCGTAAGTCGGGGTTCCATTGTGCTGGTTGCAGAGGAGACCACCCCCGTTCGGAGTGCCAGTTCTTAGATGCTGTTTGCCGATGAGGGGCCACATCGCACATGTATTCAGAAACCTCAGAAGCTACAGCCCCAGAAGAAGGGACAACACGCCCCCGAGACAGAAAGAGAGGACGACGTGGAACCGAGAAAATCGTGAAGGCAAAGGGAAGGGGCCAAGCGAGAGCTACAGGAAAGAAGAAACGCATCAGACCATCATCATCGGCCATTCCAACGCAACTAATGGCTGAAAGGTACATGTGACGGTCAGAGTTGAGGGGTAAGAATGCAAAATGGAGGTCAATTCCGGATCGTACCTATCGATGGTGTCCTGGGACACCATAAAAAGACTAGTACCGCACATCGGCAAAGCCAAATTAGAACAACAAGCACTGACTTTAAAAGACTACCAAGGCAACAGAATATTGGTAGTCGGGCTTGGACATTTCCAAGTAACCTTCAAGGAACACCAAAAAATATTGCTGCCAACCATCATAGACCAGAACCGACCAAGCCTACTGGGACTCGAGTGGTTCGAGCCCCTAGGAATCGGAGTGACTGGCATTAACCGCATAACCGATGCAGACTGAGAGGAGAACCCGATGGGAGAGTTCCAGGACGTCTTCGATGGAAAGTTAGGCAAGTACCAAGAGTTCCCTATCTCATTCAATTTAGATCCAACCATAGCTCCAATTAGGCTGAAGGCAAGGCGAGTTCCCTTTGCATTAAAACCCAAAACTGATGAAGAATTAAACAAGCTTATAGAACAAGGCATCCTGGAACCAATTGACCATGCTAAATGGGAGATCCCAATCGTGACCCCAGTTAAGGCAGATGGGTCCGTGAGAATTTTTGGAGACTATAAGGCTACCCTGAACCATGCACTACAGCAAAGTGCATATCCTGTTCCGGTAGTAGAACACCTACTACACTCCCTGGGAAGGGACAAGGTTTTTGCAAGACTCAACCTTGCCCAAGCTTGCCAGTAGACCCGGAAACAGCAGAGGCCCAAATAATCGTAATGCATAGGGGAGCATTCAAATGTACAAGATTACAATTCGGAGTCAGCATAGCCCCAGGGGTCTTCCGAAGCCTAATGGAGCGGTTATTACAAGGGATGAAAGGAGTAGTCCCATACTTTGATGATGTGCTCGTCTCAGCTAATGATGAGAAACAATTAGAAGCCCGCCTCAGAGAGGTCCTGCAAAGGTTCCAAAAAGCGGGACTCAAGGTAAAAAAAGAAAAGTGTAACTTGGCCACATCAACAGTCGAATTCCTGGGGTACCAAATTGATAAAGAGGGCATCCACCCCACAGAAAAAAAGATCAAGGCAATCAAAGAGGCGCCTAGACCAAAAAGTAAGGTTGAATTGCAAGCTTTTCTGGGACTCATAAACTTTTACCACATCTTTCTGCCACAGAAGGCAACTACGGCGGAACCTCTACATAGACTCCTAGACAAATCAGCCATCTGGACCTGGGGACAACGTGAAGAGACAGCGTTCCAGAAGATAAAGGACCTCATCACCTCTGACGCGGTATTTATACAATGCAGCAAGACATTACCGCTTACAGTTACTTGCGACGCATCACCGTTTGGTGTCAGGGCCATGCTTAGCCATGTCCTGCCGGATGGAAGAGAAACCCCCATTGCCTTCTACTCAAAGACCCTCTCAAAAACTGAAAGGAACTATAGCCAGTTGGACAGAGAGGCATTGGCGGCTATATCCAGCGTAAACCACTTCCACAAATACCTTTACGGTAGGACTTTTACCCTTGTGACCGATCACAAACCTCTTTTGGGTATACTCGCTGGAAACAGAGCCACCCCTAACATACTGTCGCCGAGAATGACAAGGTGGTCTGAATTTCTGGTGGCATACAACTATAGCCTAATCCATCGGCCCGGAAAAAACATTTCGCATGCCGACGCTTTGAGCCTCACTCTCCTACCAGACATAGAGACTGACCCAGCACCAACCACTTCCACCCTATAAATCGAGACTTTGACAAACCTACCGATAACCACAGCCAACATAACCAGAATGACCGCAAAAGACAAGACATTGTTACAAGTTCTGAACTGGGTAGGAAAAGGGTGGCTGGAAAACGAGACAGACATTATTTTCAAACCGTATAAGAATAGACAAACCAAACTGTCATTACTGAAAGGGTGTATACTTTACGGTGATCGGGTCATAATACCAGAAAAACTACAAGACCAAGTATTGTGTATGTTGCACGAAGGCCACCCGGGCATTGTACGAATGAAAACCCTGGCCAGGAGCTATGTATGGTGGCCAGGGATGGACAAAGATATTGGGAAATGGGTCAAAACTTGCAGGAAATGTCAAAACTCCCACCCTGCACCCCCTTCAGCTCCTGTTCTGGACTGGGAAACACCAAGGGATCCCTGGTCACGAATACATATAGACTTCACGGGGTCAACAAAAGGGCATACATACCTAATCGTAGTAGATGCTTACTCCAATTGTTTAGAAGTAAACATCATGCACTCTACGACCACAGAAGGAATCATCAAACAGCTACAAAAGCTATTCACGACACACGGGTTACCGGATGTACTTGTCTCCGACAACAGCCCACAATTTACAGCACTACCCTTCGAAAAATTCCTAGCAGAAAATGGCATACAACATGCACTGACAGCACCGGGCCGACCGGCAATGAACAGTAGGGCAGAACTCATGGTCCGGTTTACTAAGGAAACACTAGACAAATTAGACACAGGGGACATGCAAGAAAGAATCGAAAAAATACTCACAATACAACACATAACATCAAACTCCACCACAAATAAAAGCCCAGCAGAATTACTGATGGGCAGAAAACTAAGATCACATTTAGACAGATTACACCCAACTTACGCCACCGAAAAACCAACCGATTCCTCGAACAAGTATCGCAAATTCGAACCAGGACAACTAGTATACGCAAAAAACCTCACCGGCCAACCGTTGTGGATACCGGCAACAATTACACAGATAACCGGATCACGGTCCTACAGAATGAAAACAGACGACGGTCAAACCTGGCGAAGACACATTGACCAATTACGGTCATGCACACGACAACGCACCACCGACACACCCAGACATGAAGAACAACACACACACACATCAAAAACATCACAACAACGACACAAAACCAGCAACAGATCAACCAGAGAGGGGGGAGATCCCTCAGTAATAAATAAGGGGGGGGGGGAAAGGGTAGAAAAAGAAGACCCTCCGGTAGAAAAAGAAACCCCTCCCGGAGAAAAAGAAAACCCTCCGGTAGAAAAAGAAACCTCCCCAATAGAAAAAGAAACTGGAGAAAATCAAAATAATCACAACAAAAACATTCCCCAATAAACACAAGAAAAAACAGTGACCTACCCATAGAAGTCTTCGACGAGAAACAAGAAATACAAGTAGACCTGGATGCTTGGTCAGAAAGGAGCAGCCGGGCTGACTCTACCAGCCCAAGTAGGCCGAGCAGGAACGGCATGGCTGACTCTACCTTCCAGGAGGTTTGACAGAGACGGACAGGAGAAACAGTGATCCTGTCCAAACCCATTGAAAACGATGACACAACTAAACTGCGCAGGTCAACTAGGCAACCTAGAAGCCCTGCCTACTTACGTGACTATATACGGTAGGACCGTACCAAGAGGGGAGGGGTGTTCCATATTAACATACTTCAAATAGGCTATTCCTATTGGACAATAAATAACCAAAGCTGATTGGCTACTTTTCTCGACGCTGATTGGCCAATTATAGCAGAGCTATGATTGGCCAATACAAGCGACAGGAAAAACAAGTAGCTGTCATTGGACACTAGCCGCGAGCAGCTCTATAAAAAGAGCTGTCGCGGGTCCTGGTTAGATCGGTCTCTAAGAACTAAATAAAAGAGCTGAAGTTACGCTGATCTCTGAGTCTCATTCCCGCGAACCGAACAGATTGTGTGTGTGTGTGTGTGTGTGTGTGTGTGTGTGTCTATATCTATCATCTATCAGAAGAAAGGGAAAGGGGAGGGGAAGGGGAAGAACAGTGGCAATATGGGCAACTCATAATAGCTCTATTTACATATTGTAAAAGAATATTTTGGACTGAGTTCTACCTGAGACCACCCTTATACTTAGCATGGAAATTAAGGAGCTTTCTTTAGGCCTGAGAAAACAAAACAGTATATATCACCTTGGAAAAAAGATACAGTCCAATAGGTACTAGCAATGGTTTCTGCTTCCTTGAATGTACTTGAAATTTCTACTTGTTGACTGAATTACATAGGACAATATTCTTTCTCCTCCCTCCAGTGATTCTGCAAACTGAGCCTTCTTCCAATCTAGCTGCTGTGCAAATAGGCACAAACAATTCAATGGAAAAAAAGAGAGAAGTTTGTTCAGTATGGTGATATTTAATTTTTGAAGTCACATCTGTGTACATATGTTTATAGAAGAATTCGTATTTGCTGTGGCTCTTGAAAAAGATAAAGTTTTACACTTCCTGAGTCCCCTCTCTCTGACTCTCATTACTTCCTTACTTTTTGTCAGCATGGAAATGTGTTCTCACCATGCATTCCAGTGGTGGATGTCCTGTCACCCAACTAAGCCGGACCTGATTACTTATTCATCAGATGGCTTACAGCCCACTTGAGAACCTGTTTGTTCACTTTTCTGATGATCACCCTAGACTAGAGTTAGACAGTTAATCCAAATGGTGCTCATTTACCTTTTCTTATTTCTCTTCTAAAGGTTACATTTATCTATACTTTCAAGCTATCTACATAATTTAGAAAAAGTTCCTCATTTTGCTTGGATCATACATTCAGCGTATTTAAATTTTCCCAGCAGTGCTTTTGTATTCTATTCACCACCAAGAGGAATCAATTAATTTTACACACCCTGGTCCCATGATGGCGAACCTATAGCATATGTGTCACAAGTGACATGCAGAGCCATTTGTGCTGGCATGCAAGCCATAGCCAAATTTGCCTCACTGCGCATGTGTGTGCCTCAGCCCTGATTTTTCAGCTGGTTTGAGGCCTTTTTTGGCCTCCTAGAGGCTTGAAAAAAAGCCTTTGCAAGACTTTTCAGGATGAATAATAGACCCATTTTGTCAAAACGGGCCTTATTCATCCTGAAAAGCCTTGCAGAAACTTTTTTCAAGCCTTTGGGAGGCTGAAAAAGGCCTCAAGCCAGCCGAAAAATCAGCTGTGAGGTGCAGTGGAGGTAAGGGTATGATGTGGGGGGTGAAATGCGCATGCATGCAAAGGGTACATTATCTTCTGGGTGCTGGCATGTGAATCAGGCACAATTTTTGGCACAGGAGCCCAAAAAGGTTAGCCACCACTGCCCAGGTCCTTTTCTTAGTCTATAATATCATTAGCCTGGAGAAAAATTCACATGTGTACATGTAAACGTGTGACCTTTTTTTGAACCAGAGCAAAGCAGTTCCTGAGCAGTAAAGACCAAAGAAGCTAGCAAAGGTATGTGAATGTGTCTAGCCTCAATATATCATTGGCACTAAGTATTGCTCCTCTTAAAATTCTGCATTAAATGCTACTTGAGAATTTATCTCTAGGGAGTAATTCCCAAATAGAATACAAGATAAATTGGCTACAGCATATAAAGTGATTGGAAGCAGAGGAGAAAAAGTTCTTGGTAAATGTATCAGCCTACTTAGAAGGTTCATCAAAAATAAATTGGACTACATTCTTTCTAAAGGGCCTTCTTCAGTGCCAAATTAGTCTTCCTTAAGGCCCGGTCACACTGCCCAACGGATGCAAAACGTTAGTAAAAAGGACACAACGGACGAGAAAAATGTTCCATCCGTTGTTATCCGCTCTCAGAAGGGGCGAAAATTTGCATAACCGGAGCGGATAACATGGAAAGGAACAGACGCAGGGAGGACGCAGGGCGGATGGAAAGCGGATGCAGAACAGAAGTCCAGCAGATGGGAGCGGATGGGAGTGGATGGCACATCCGCTAGGCTTCCGGGGGACCTCAGCAAAGCGGACGCGGAACGGATACAGCGGATGCAGAACGGATGCCGAGCGGATGAAGCGGATACAGAGCAGAAGCCTAGCGGATGCACAGCAGAAGCCTAACGGATGCCTAGTGTTAATTGCACATGCGGAGAGGATGCATTGCATAAGCCCCGCGGATATAAGGGAAGCAGCTCGGAAGCAGGTCGCCATTCAGAGGAAAGACCTGCTGCCGGATGGATTGACAGCCTTGCCTGCCCTGCCTGCATGCCTGCCTGCAAGCCTCCCTGCCAGCCTTGCTGTCTGCCTCCCTGCCAGCCTTGCTGCCTGCCTGCCTGCCAGCCTTGGTTCATGTCTGCCTGCCTGCCTGCCAGCCTTCCTGCCAGCATTGGTGCCTGCCTCCCTGCCAGCCTTGGTGCCAGCCTTCCTGCAAGCCTTGGTGCCTGCCTGCCTGCAAGCCTGCCTGCCAGCCTTCCTGCCAGCCTTGCTGCCTGCCTCCCTACAAGCCTTCCTGCCAGCCTTGGTTCCTGCCAGCCTCCCTGCCAGCCAGCAACCCCACAACCATGCAGAAGCACAGAAAGCCTCAGCCATCTGCTGCTAGCCCTTGCAAGAGGGGCAGGGCTACCATCCCACCCCCTGGCCCTCACTCTGGTTCTGCTGGGGCTTCTGCAGCACAGGCTCACTCTTCTGGGGCTGGGGCTTCTGCTGTTTCTGCTTCTGGAGGAGCTGATGACAAGCACTCCAGCACCAGCCACCTCCACAGCACCTGCACCCTTCACCCCTGAGACTGAGCGACCAAGAGGAGTGCCAGAGACTCATTTTTGTTTTATAGCTTGTTGTTAATAAAGTCTATTTTTGATTCACACGCTTCATTTCTTTTTTTTAATAAAGTCTTGCTGGAAACTTTTAGAAATGGTTTAAGCCTTTGCATGCTTGTGGGATGGGTTAAGATAGCAGTGGGATGGGTTGAGATAGCAGTGGGATGGGCAGGGATACCTTTGTAATGGGTAATAGCTGTGGGATAGATAAACCTCCAGTGCGAGCATAGTGGGACTAGATGGTCCACCCTCCCAGGTGCCACACCTATGGCCCTTCATTATCAATAACAATGTAATCAATCATCCACACATGTCAACATAAACACAACTCTTTATTAAATTCTCTGTTCATTGTAGGGCCACCCAACATACATGGCCCAATCTCATCCGTGTGATGAGACAGGCTGAAGGAAGCACCCATTAATCATCTTTCATCCTGTCTTGCCACTCCACTGCTCCAGCTGGTGTTTCAGGAGATTGCGCTGCTTCTTCCCTTCACATGAGGCTCTGTTGGGGCCTTGCACATCCTCAGTGTCTATCAGGTTTCACCCTTGCCTCCATTCCCCAGGCTCCATGTCCCCATTGCCTTGCTGGAGGTCCACGAGCCTGTTCTGCAAGACTGGGTAGCAGGTGCGCATGAGATTGTGCAGGATGCAGCAAGCTTCCATGATCCTCCTCCTCCTCACAGTCTCTGGGCGATGCTGCATGGTGGTGAGAAGTACCTGGAACCTCTTGGCCAGGATGCCAAAGGCGTTCTCCACCACCCGCCTTGCCCTGGACAGCCTGTAGTTGAAGATCCTCTCTTCATGGGTGAGGTATTTGGAGGTGTAGGGCTTCATGAGGTAGGTTGTGAGGGAGAAGGCGTCATCCCCCACAATGAAGTAGGGCAGGGGTTCTGGATCTGGGAAGCCCATGATGAGGTTGCGTTCCAGCTCCTCCTTGAGGTGACTGGCATTGTATACCTGGGCATCTGAAGATGAGCCGTTGCCTGAAGCATCAATGTACATGAACTTGTAGTCAGCATCGACCATGGCAAAGAGGATGATGCTGAAGAAGCCCTTGTAGTTGATAAGAGGACCCTGAGTTGGCTGGCGCTTTGCAGGCCACGTGCTTGCCATCTATGGCTCCAACGGTGTGGGGGAAGTTCCACCTATGATACCACTGCTCTGCAACTTTCTTCCATCCTTCTTCAGTGGAGGGGCACTGGAGGAGCTCATCCTTGTATTCTTTGATGATGGCCTGCACCACTTTTCTGACCACAATGCTGATGGTGTTGTGTGGCACCCTCCAGCCATACTGCATGCTCCTGTAGGTGGTCCCTGATGCCAGGTGGTGCAGAGTGAGTGCCACCTTGAGTCCAGGGTCCAGGCTGGGCCGGAAGTTGGTGTTTGCCTTGGTCAACCTGGGTGACAGCTGCTGCACAACTTCGTCAAACATGGCTGGAGGCATCCTCATGAAGTTCTGGAATGCCCAAGTGTCTTCGTTCCTGAGCTCCACCATCAGCTTGTTGTACAGTCCGTACTCTGCTCTTCTCCCAATCCATCTTCGGACCCAGACGCTTCTTGGCCACCTCTTTTTCTTCCCGTAGTAGAGTTCACAGAGCCTGTAGATGGCTTCGCACTGTTGCAGAAGGATGGTGGCTGCCAAAAGGACTTTGTTACGATCCACGGTGGACATGACTGGATGCTGTGGAAGAGGAAGAGGAAGAGGAAGGCTGCAGAGGTCTGCACCGCAGGGCTGCTGTCCTGAAAGTGAGATCCAGATGAGTTGCTCCCCCTTTTTATAGACAGTATAGGTGTCCCTTTGCATCCTCTAGGCATCCTGTAGACATCCTTAATATCCGAGATAGGTCCCCTCTGCAAAGGTTTTTTCCATTTTAAATGCTTTGTTTCTGTGCTGCATCCGCTAGGCATCCGTTCTGCATACGTTCCACATCCGTTCTGCTTCCTCCCTGCGTCCAAGCGGATGCGAGTTGCGTGGATGTGGAACGGATGCCTAGCGGATATAGCGGATGCGTAACGGATGCAGAACGGATGCCTAGCAGATGCCTAGCGGATGCAGAATGGACGAATTGGATACATTTTCTGCGCAAAAGTTTTGAGCAGCTCAAAACTTTCTGAGTGGATGAAACGTCCATAAACGGATGCTGGATGGATAGAGAGGAAGCAAAACGGAGGAAGTGAGTACAGAACGGATACATCATGTTAACCAACAGATGGCAAGCTTTTTTGTCCGTTTTACATCCTCTTTGCATCTGTTGGTGCAGTGTGACAGGGGCTTTACTTCTGTTGATTTCAA
Source organism: Laticauda colubrina (assembly GCA_015471245.1). Lineage (NCBI taxonomy): Eukaryota > Metazoa > Chordata > Lepidosauria > Squamata > Elapidae > Laticauda > Laticauda colubrina. The sequence goes on along the minus strand of BLBF01000003.1, from coordinate 93,778,801 downwards.
TCGCTGCCAGTACTTCTGTGGTGCCAATGCATCTCCATGTTACATGGGTTGATGGGTCTCCAAAAGTTCATGTGAAAGGAAAAAACACAGTATACCTCCCTTTATAGGAGTAACTTTTTAAATGCCTGTGAGGGTGGTAAAACAATTTGTGCATGGTACATCATCCATCCATCTGCCCATTCATTAATTTATTCAAATTTATTCCTTGAGGACAATTTCCTTTATATCAGATAGCATCTCACCCATACACAGATATATCCATGCACAAATACATTTTGTGACATTCATTTTTTTTTCTGCCCAAGGACTTGGAACAACATGGAAGGGACGCTATCAATTTTTTATTTACAATAACCCTTCAGGATTGGTTATAGAAGAGATAACCTATATTCTCCTGGTACTGTTGGACTACAAATCCTGTTGCTCCATCTAGCACAGCAATAATCAAGAATGATAAAAGCTGGAGTCCAACAACATAAAAGCCTCTGATAAAATGACTGATCTGAAGTCACTACAAAGATACATCTTGAACAATGATCATTCTTGGATGGTTACATAAAAAATGTAAGGTTGACTTATAAGAATAGAATATGTGATTCCATGATTAACCTTTCATGTAGTGAATTTCCCTGTCAAGACTTAACCCAGTTTCCGCTCTCAGTTCTGCAACCAAAATACTGCACCAGACTGACTCTGCTACTTGCTGTTCTGAAATTCAGGAAAGATGACTGTGACTGGACAAGAATATACACCCAATCACAAGCAGAGAAAGAAGGTTGAAAAGGAAAAAGGAAGTGGTTTACAAACCAGTGAGCAATGCTGAGTAAATATGTTGCCTGGCTAAGGGCCAGAACATCAGTATTTGTTGTCTGTACTCAGTGTGCAGGGCTTCTCTTGCATCCCAAATGTCATTTTTAGGGCAGCCTACATGAAACAGAAAGCACTCCATTGCAGTATTTTCTATGACCTGATCTAGCATGGGACTGGGATTGACAGATCATCAGATCATCCAAGCATCCCCATGTTGGAATGCCCTGACCATCGTAGAAAGCCCATCTGCCTCCAACCTTTCTCTTCACTGCTCTCAGCTTGACGTCTTGCTTGCCAGAGAGAAGGAGGTAAAGGATGGATTAACTGGGAGGGGAGGGGTGGGGAAAAGGAGCAAAGGTCTTGGGATAAAGTAATAGATCTGGACAATTCTCCCTTTATGGACAATCTGAAGGGCTGACTGGGGTCTCCAAGATAAATCCTTGCTTGGTACATAATTATCATGATTACCTTAATTTTCAGTTACATATCCTGTTTAATCGGCCATTTATCCCATTCATCCCAAATGTTTATGTCTGTCTTTGGATTTAAACTAAGTTTTTAAACAAAGCTTTTGTCCCTGATCATACAGCCCTTCTCATTGATGTGGGACCATTTTGAAAAGGCACCAACAGTGTTATTTCTGCTTTTTTAAAATCTTGTGTGTGCCACCCAGAAGCTTGAAATGCAGCTATCTGGGTTTTCCCAGGCCTCTATCATCAAATAAAGCAATGGCATTTCCCCCAGCCAGTCTCTTGACCTTTTCTTTCTCTTGAAGGACAAATCTATTGCTCCTCATAGCCTACTCCATAACTTCCAATCAAGTCTACTCTTTACAAATGAGATGGATATCCACGTTGCCACGAGAGTCACTCAATTATCCCTACAAAGCATTCTGAAGCCTAGCAGCTATCATCTTTTGCATTTGTTAGCTTTGAAACTCTGGAAGGGCTGAGAACATTGAACCATTCCCTCTGAAATGGTATGTGGGAATAACCTTGAGGGAGGAGGGGGAAAGATGCTGCCCAGGGAATGATCAGGTAAAAGAGGGAAAATGCCACAAAAATTCAATGGGCCAAAAGATCGAGAGAGAGAGAGAGAGAGAGAGAGAGAGAAAGAAAGAGAGAGAGAGAGAACTATAAAAGGATCTGCCTTATAACAGACTGTTAAATGTGAGAGTGACAGATTTGTATTTTCAGACTGAGGCAAGATTCTATTAATGTAGCCTTACAATCAAGTAGACTTAGCTCATCTAACGGTTGCACTTCCTGTCAAATTTCCCTGGAAGAGTTGACATGCTTTAAATTAGCATACATTTTACAAAGGCAATTGATTTCTGGCCTGCCTTGAATTATCATCCCCCCCCCCCCCTTGTTTCTCTTCACAAAACAGGACAGATAATGCAAGAAGGGCCATCAAAGTTGCCAGGGCATGATCTTTCTTTTGCGCCTTAAAAAAAATAGTAACATTTCAGGAAGATACCTCAGCAGTTGAACCTCTCTAGGGTTAAGGGAAGAGGCTGGCTTGAAATCAGGAATAGGGAGTGAACATTAATCAAAGGTACCCACCAAAGAGAAAATGGACTTCCCACACCAGAATGAGCCATAGCATTGCAAAGTAAACACCAATTTTGCTTCTGTTTCAGATAAACTACAGCAAGAACTGAAGGAGGAAATAATCCTCATCCTTTAAAACCAGCTAGTGTCAGTGCTGATGTAAACTTCTCAGTTTGTATTTATGGAATGGAAAAGATATTGCTTTATCTTTTTCTATCATATAACAAAATCTTTTGCTCAGACCTAAAGTTTTAGTGTATCTTCCTACTTTACATTATAGGGCCAGTCAGGTTCAGTTCATACTGTCAGAGTGATTGCTTTTCCTTCTCTGTGCAATTTCTTCCAGCCATCCGTAAAAGTCAAAAGATGAATACTGTGTAGACAGAAGAGTCACTAGTAAGACAGTAAGTTCCAACTCATTTCTCAGCTTCAGCAGGTGTGGGATTTAGTCTGCCCTCTGCTGGTAGACTTTGAGTAGTTCACAATGTGAAGGAAAGCGGAAGAAATAATTGCAGTATCAAGGATAACTTAAATAGGGAATCAGAGTCGGAATACAGCTTAAAGGGACCTTAGAGGTCTTCTAGTCAAGCCCCCTGCTCAATCAGGAGATCCTATACCATTTCAGACAAGTGACTTTTCAGTCTTTTCTTAAAAACCTCCAGTTATAAAGCCTGATGGCAAGCTGTTCTACTGGTTAATTGTCCTTGCTGTAAGGAAGTTTCTCCTTAATTCCAGGTTTCTCCTTAATTCCATGTTTCTCATCTTGGTGAGTTTCCATCCGTTGTTTCTTGTCCTGCCTTCCAGTGCTTTGCAAAATAAGTCCACCCCCACTTTTTGGCAACCTCTCAAATACTGGATACTGCTATCATGTCTCCTCCTAGTCCTTCTTGAAAACAGTTTCAAGAGCAGACATACAGTTGGAATTACTGCTATTTCTGTTTCTTGGGAAGGGCTTTGATTGTAGATGGTCAGAAGGAATCTGATAGCACTTTTTCCAACTACACATTTTATTAAAAAGCAGTTTTTGTGAGCTGCACTGCACTTCATCAGAGGCATCCACAGTACTATTCATGGCTCTCCTGTGGTAGGTGATTCTTTGGTATGAAATGAGCATAGAGTGGACCCAGAATGAGAATTACATCCACCTTATTATTGATAGCAAAACTTTGTAAATATTTAACACCTCTTCATTGGCAGACATGAACTTTCACATAATTGTTTTAAACTAAAAAATAGCTCAGAGCCCATCACATTAACAATAGAATTAAAACTATTCAACTGATGCTTAAAATAGAGTTTAATAAAAACAGTTTAATGGACCTTGAAGCCATCTTTTGCAAAAGCTGCTGATGGTTTTGAAAATTTCAATAGGCATCCTGTCCCAAACATTCCAACTTCTTATAACTTTGGGGAAGGACTTGAAGAGCTGAACATGGAAAGTGCCAAATCTCTCATCTCCATGAGCATCACATAGCTATTCCTTGCAGAGTTAACTCAAATGTATAAGAGAGAGAGAAAAGGAAGAGATGCAGCACAATAGGGCCTGGATGTGGGTTGAATGGCCCCCGTATGGCCTATGAACAAAACATTGAAAAGAGAAAAGAAGACTTGGTTTTATCCTGATACTGATTATGCCTTTTCAAGTTTCGGGGGGGGGGGGGGGGGGAGTGCTGCATTATAATAGTCATGACAAGCCAGTTCAATTTGCATAGCCTGGAGAAGCAGTGGAATTAACATCTGAATTAATCTCTCTTTTGTCTCATTAATTTTAACTAAACATGGCCACCCCAGTTTAGTACAGAAAATCCACCAGGGAAAACAGACATCTGCAGAAACTAGTGTATGCGGTAGGATGTAAACATACAGGCACTCTGGAAGTTCATTTTTTGTTCATTTTTTGAATTCTGAATACATACAGGATTCTGATTATGGACTACAAGAGAACATGCACACCAATCCTATTCAACCCACCCAGCCTCCAGCCTTTATAGTATTGCTCCAGCAGGCATATATTGAGCTCAGCTGTGTGTAGGAGAAAAGCATTTGTACTATATGCATGCTGGCTTTCATGTGAGCTGGGCCCTAATAATACAGGAGAAAAACCTTGCTGAACAATGTTAGAAGAAGCGAGGCATATCCAGAGATGCCATGGGGTTAGTACACTTGATATTATAATGCCAGAATACAACCTAATGAGCATCGGTAGGATGCAAAGATGAATCCTTGTAGTATAACAACCAGCCAGAGCAAATTATTCCTTTACAGACTTCACTATCTACATATATTTAGCAGCATTGATTTGAGCTGGCTATATCTGAGGTTATTACCTAGATCGCTAGTTGGTTAAACAGCATCTAGTCAGGCTTGATTCCTGATAATTGGATAGACAAACACTATCTCGACTTATCTCTGGTAGGAACCAGGCCTAACATGGCCAGTCTATAATTTCTTTGTCTAGCCCCCTTTCTCATCTGCTTCTATCACCTACTGAAAATATGTAAATTTCTACTTGATGAATGTTTCCTGTAATTGTTATTTATTTGGGCCAGGATTAATAGCTTGGATCTTACAGCCTATAATACACTTGGTAACTGTCTTCAGACCTACAGTGCAAAGTTATTTGTTTTCTTTCTTCATTCTTTTTTCAGTTTTTAGTTCTCACATTGAAAGACCAGGATGGTCAAGGAAAGCAAGGTCAAGAAATAGAAATAGTTGGGATTTCAGAATTTGTTCAAGGTATAATAATATAATCTTGAAAGCCTGTTTCTGTTTACCACACTTATACCAAATGAAATCAGAATGGGGGAGGTAATTTAAATTTATTTCTCGTGTTTTCTTCATTTCTAGGGCTGAGTAACCTTTCCTGAAATTGCTTCTGAACAATTCATTCATCCATTCCCTTTTTCCAGGGCCAGGATTAAGCCACATCACCATGGTTTCAGCTTCTGTGATGATATTATTGCTTTTGAAATATCATAGCCTTCATCATTATGTCTAAATCTAATTTTAAATTATCATTGCCCCTCTCCTCGGAGTTAATTAATTGATTTTATTAACTATTTGTTATCAGATTTATACTCTGCCTTGATGATTCAGCAGTTAAAGATGCTGAGCTTGTCAGCTGGAAAGCTGATAGACCTGAGCACCGTGTCACGGGATAAGCTCCCATTCTTTGCCAACCTAGAAATTCAAAAGTATGCAAACGCAAGTAGATAAATAGGTACCATTTCAGTTGGAAAGTAACAGTGTTCTATTATAAACATAATGGCCGCATGACTACAGAAAGCGTCTTCAGACAATGGCTGCCTTGGCTAAGAAATGGAGATGAGCACTTCCCTCTAGAGTTGAACAGGGGAAACTTTTACTGTTATCTTTACCTTTTTGTATCCACCAAGAAGGATTCCCATTTCTTTAGCATGTTTCCCATCTTTACCTAGTCTATTGTTTTTACCTATTTCATGTTATCTATAAGCTCATTGAGGATTGTTTCCTGACAGTACCTTTGACTTCATAATTCATAATATTCACCAGAGTGTGCAATTTCCATTTTTATTTTCCTAATACATTTTTTTTAACTTTTCTGATTTTGACTAATGAAATGGCACTGTCTCCATATCTCAAACTGTTAATATTTTAGCCTTCTATTTTGATTCCAACTGTGTCTGCCATTTTGATAATATTATCATGGTATAAGTTAACAATATGACAATACATTAACAGTAATTATCTTGGTTTCACTGTGGGTTCTGAATCAATTTGTTTCTCCCGATTCAGTTCATGCTTACAATACCTTCTATCATTGTAAAGAATCCTCCATAGAATAATCAAATGTTTTGGAACATCCATTAGCTTAACAAATTCCACATTCTGCCTTTGCTATAATCCATAAATGATATTCTCTTGCTCTTTCCATCTTATGTTAGCTATCTGCTCTTATGCTCCTTTGCCTCTGTCTGCTCATTTGGCACTCCATTCTCCATCTGTAGCTCTGTTTTTGTTTGTAAGATCCTAAGCAACATTTGCTTGTATGAAGAATGAGTGGCATGGGCTAAATTTTGTAAACACTAAATTTTGTGTTCTCTCTTCTTTAGTAGCTTATTGTATAGAGAATTTTTTCCTTCAATTGTAACTGTTATCCCTTTTGCTGCCTCTTTTCCCCTAACTTTCAGTGAATATTTCATCTATACAAAGTACTTTATTTTTTGAAAGTTGATCTATTGCCTTTTATATCTTAAGCCCCTGTCACACTGCACCAACGGATGCAAAGAGGATGTAAAACGGACAAAAAAGCTTGCCATCTGTTGGTTAATGCGATGTATCCGTTCTGTACTCACTGCCTCCGTTTTGCTTCCTCTCTATCCGTCCAGCATCCGTTTATGGACATTTCATCCACTCAGAAAGTTTTGAGCTGCTCAAAACTTTTGCGCGGAAAATGTATCCAACGCGCCCATTCTGCATCCACAAGGCATCCACTAGGCATCCGTTCTGCATCCGTTACGCATCCGCTATATCCGCTAGGCATCCGTTCCGCATCCACGCAACTCGCATCCGCTCGGACGCAGGGAGGAAGTGGAATGGACGCAGAACGGATGCAGAATGGATGCCTAGCGGATGCAGCACGGAAACAAAGCATTTAAAACGGAAAAAACCTTGGCAGAGGGGACCTATCTTGGATATTAAGGATGTCTAGAGGATGCCTAGAGGATGCCTAGAGGATGCAAAGGGACACCTATACTGCCTATAAAAAGGGGGAGCAACTCACCTGCATCTCACTTTCAGATGAGCAGCCTAGCTGTGCAGACCTCTGCAGCCTGCATCTGACTCTTCCTCTTCCACAGCAGCCAGTGATGTCCACCGTGGATCATAACACAGTCCTTTTGGCAACCACCATCCTTCTGCAACAGTGCAAAGCCATCTACAGGCTCTGTGAACTCTACTACGGGAAGAAAAAGAGGCGGCCAAGAAGCCTCTGGGTACGAAGATGGTTCACCAGAAGAGCAGAGGACGGACTGTACAACAAGCTGATGGTGGAGCTCAGGAACAAAGACACTCGTGCATTCCAGAACTTCATGAGGATGCCTCCAGCCATGTTTGACGAAGTTGTGCAGCGGCTGTCACCCAGGTTGACCAAGGCAAACACCAACTTCCGGCCCAGCCTGGACCCTGGGCTCAAGGTGGCACTCACTATGCGCCACCTGGCCTCAGGGACCACCTACAGGAGTATGCAGTACGGATGGAGGGTGCCACACAACACCATCAGCATTGTGGTCAGAGAAGTGGTGCAGGCCATCATCGAAGAATACAAGGAGGAGCTCCTCCTGGGAGGCACCTGGGAGGGTGGACCATACAGTCCCACTATGCTTGCACTGGAGGTTTATCTATCCCACAGCTATTACCCATCCCAAAGGTATCCCTGCCCATCCCACAGCTATCTTAACCCATCCCACAAGCATGCAAAGGCTTAAACCATTTCTAAAAGTTCCCAGCAAGACTTTATTAAAAAAAAGAAATGAAGCAAGTGTGTGAATCAAAATAGACTTTATTAACAAGCTATAAAACAAAAATGAGTCTCTGGCACTCCTCTTGGTTGCTCAGTCTCAGGGGTGAAGGGTCCAGGTGCTGTGGAGGTGGCTGGTACTGGATTGCTTGTCATCAGCTCCTCCATAAACAGAAGCAGCAGAAGCCCCAGCCCCAGAAGAGCGAGCCCGTGCTGCAGAAGCCCCAGCAGAACCAGAGTGAGGGCCAGGGGGCGGGATGGTAGCCCTGTCCCTCTTGCCAGGGATGGCAGCAGATGGCTGAGGCTTTCTGTGCTTCTGCATGGTTGTGGGGTTGCTGGCTGGCAGGGAGGCTGGCAGGAACCAAGGCTGGCAGGAAGGCTTGCAGGGAGGCAGGCACCAAGGCTGGCAGGAAGGCTGGCAGGGAGGCAGGCACCAAGGCTGGCAGGAAGGCTGGCAGGCAGGCATGCACCAAGGCTTGCAGGCAGGCAGGCACCAAGGCTGGCAGGCAGGCTGGCAGGCAGGCTGGCAGGCAGGCAGGCACCAAGGCTGGCAGGAAGGCTGGCAGGAAGGCTGGCAGGAAGGCTGGCAGGCAGACATGAACCAAGGCTGGCAGGAAGGCAGGCAGCAAGCCCTCACTCTGGTTCTGCTGGGGCTTCTGCAGCACGGGCTCGGTCTTTTGGGGCTGGGGCTTCTGCTGCTTCTGCTTCTGGAGGAGCTGATGACAAGCACTCCAGCACCAGCCACCTCCACAGCACCTGCACCCTTCACCCCTGAGACTGAGCAACCAAGAGGAGTGCCAGAGACTCATTTTTGTCTTATAGCTTGTTGTTAATAAAGTCTATTTTTGATTCATACACTTGCTTCATTTCTTTTTTTTAACAAAGTCTTTGTGGAAACTTTTAGAAATGGTTTAAGCCTTTGCATGATTGTGGGATGGGTTAAGATAGCAGTGGGATGGGTTGAGATAGCTGTGGAATGGGCAGGGATACCTTTGGTATGGGTAATAGCTGTGGGATAGATAAACCTCCAGTGCAAGCATATGGGACTGTATGGCCCACCCTCCCAGGTGCCACACCTATGGCCCTTTATTATCAATAACAATGTAATCATTGATCCACACATGTCAACATAAACACAACTCTTTATTAAATGCCCTGTTCATTGTAGGCCCACCCAACATACATGGCCCAATTTCATCCGTGTGATGAGACAGGCTGAAGGAAGCATCCATTAATCATCTATCATCCTGTCCTGCCATTCCACTGCTCCAGCTGGGGAGTTGCACCAGTGTTTCAGGAGGTTGCGCTGCTTCTTCCCTTCACATGAGGCTCTGTTGGGGCCTTGCACATTGTCAGTGTCTATCAGGTTTTGCCCTTGCCTCCATTCCCCATTCCATGTTCCCATTGCCTTGTTGGAGGTCCACGAGCCTGTTCTGCAAGACTGGGTAGCGCGTGCGCATGAGATTGTGCAGGATGAAGCAAGCGTCCATTATCCTCCTCACGGTCTCTGGGCGATGCTGCATGGTGAGAAGTAGCTGGAACTTGTTGGCCAGGATGCCAAAGGCGTTCTCCACCACTCGTCTTGCCCTGGACAGCCTGTAGTTGAAGATCCTCTCTTCATGGGTGAGGAGTCTGGAAGTGTAGGGCTTCATGAGGTAGGTTGTGAGGGAGAAGGCGTCATCCCCCACGATGAAGTAGGGCACATCTTGTGTGTCATTGGGCAGGGGTTCTGGATCTGGGAAGCCCACAATGAGGTTGCGTTCCAGCTCCTCCTTGAGGTGACTGGCGTTGTATACCTGGGCATCTGAAGATGAGCCGTAGCCTTTAGCATTGATGTACATGAACTTGTAGTCAGCATCGACCATGGCGAAGAGGATGATGCTGAAGAAGCCCTTGTAATTGAAATAAGTGGACCCCGACTTGGCTGGCGCTTTGCAGGCCACGTGCTTGCCATCGATGGCTCCAACGGTGTGGGGGAAGTTCCACTTCTGATACCACTGCTCTGCAACTTTCTTCCATCCTTTTTCAGTGGAGGGGCACTGGAGGAGCTCCTGCTTGTATTCTTCGATGATGGCCTGCACCACTTCTCTGACCACAATGCTGATGGTGTTGTGTGGCACCCTCCATCTGTACTGCATGCTCCTGTAGGTGGTCCCTGAGGCCAGGTGGCGCAGAGTGAGTGCCACCTTGAGCCCAGGGTCCAGGCTGGGCCGGAAGTTGGTGTTTGCCTTGGTCAACCTGGGTGACAGCCGCTGCACAACTTCGTCAAACATGGCTGGAGGCATCCTCATGAAGTTCTGGAATGCACAAGTGTCTTTGTTCCTGAGCTCCACCATCAGCTTGTTGTACAGTCCGTACTCTGCTCTTCTGGTGAACCATCTTCGTACCCAGAGGCTTCTTGGCCGCCTCTTTTTCTTCCCGTAGTAGAGTTCACAGAGCCTGTAGATGGCTTTGCACTGTTGCAGAAGGATGGTGGCTGCCAAAAGGACTGTGTTACGATCCACGGTGGACATCACTGGCTGCTGTGGAAGAGGAAGAGTCAGATGCAGGCTGCAGAGGTCTGCACAGCTAGGCTGCTCGTCTGAAAGTGAGATGCAGGTGAGTTGCTCCCCCTTTTTATAGGCAGTATAGGTGTCCCTTTGCATCCTCTAGGCATCCTCTATGCATCCTGTAGACATCCTTAATATCCGAGATAGGTCCCCTCTGCGGACGTTTTTTCTGTTTTAAACGCTTTGTTTCCGCTTGGCATCCGTTCTGCATCCATTCTGAATCCGTTCTGCGTCCATTCTGCTTCCTTCCTGCGACCAAGCGGATGCGAGTTGCGTGGATGCGGAACAGATGCCTAGCGGATATAGCAGATGCATAACGGATGAATTGGATACATTTTCCACGCAAAAGTTTTGGGCAGCTCAAAACTTTCTGAGCGGATGAAACGTCCATAAACGGATTCTGGACAGATAAAGAGGAAGCAAAACGGAGGCAGTGAGTACATTGCGTTAACCAACGGATGGCAAGCTTTTTTGTCCATTTTACATCCTCTTTGCATCTGTTGGTGCAGTGTGACATGGGCTTTATCCGTTCTGGTTATGCAAATTTTCGCCCCTTCTGAGAGCGGATAACAACGGATGGAACATTTTTCTTGTCCGTTGTGTCCTTTTTACTAACGTTTTGCATCCGTTGGGCAGTGTGACAGGGGCTTTACTTCCTAATAGAATCATTTTTAGAACATGTTCTGTCTCAGCAAATGCTTCTGTTTTCTCAAATTTTCTTTGCGAAAGGTTTCAGTATATTCAGTAGTTTTCTTGTAATCTTATTCGCCTTATTGGACTGTTACTCTTAAGTACTTCTACTTTAACTGAAAAATTTGCCATGATCTTATACAAATACCTTTCATTTTCCCTTCTATTTTCAATTATTGTTTCCACGTCTAAAGTCAGGAATCTGTATTCAGTCTTCTTCATGTCCAAGGATTTCAACATCTGACCATCAGAATTTCTGAGCTTACTACATGAGCCTGATAAAAAAGATGTTACTGATTTAAGAGTCAAATTACAAACTCACTGCTTCAATTATTCAACATCTTTTTTTCTATGACAAAAGACAGAAGCCTGAAAAAAGGGCATGCGCTATGAAGAACAAAAGAAGTTTGGCTCATTCAAGGTCTTAAAAACTTATTCTGAATCATTTTCATTGTATTTGCAGTTTGAATAATTGCTCCTGACCTCTGGTTTTTGTTTTTGTTTTAAGGTGCTTTTCCTTTCTACATTTTCCAATTCTCATTGATTCCATCCCTGACCTGAAATAGAATACATTTAGAGGCAGTCCACTGAGAAGGGCATCTAAGCACATTCTTCAAAATAGATAAAAGCAAAAATGAACCAAAGGCCAGAACATATATTGTCATTTGCTTTAGGACAGGTGAAAAAAATGGCTTCCTCGTAATTTCCCTTCATTCTGTACTGTAACTCAGGTTGAACTAAGAAGCATTTCTCAGCAATTTGCCCACCGTGAAGGTTGCTTTTATTATTGAAAACATTCAGGAGGGGCAACATATTATTGGTAGGAAGAGAACTGGAACAGCGATTACTGTGCTCTTCCCCCCAAAACCCTATTATAAAATTCTTGAATGTAGGAAAACTCAGAATGGTTGCCACTGTTACAGTTACTATGGGGCAAAAATGGCCTTGCCTCTGGAGAAGTCTTCCAATGCAGCAAGAGAAGTGTCAGAAGACTTCATTAGGAATGAAGTGTTCTTTCAGAACCACATTTTAAGGGAAAAGCAGATAAAACATTCAAAAAACATCTTCTACTGACTTATTTGGGGTGGAATCAGGCTTTACACTACCTCCCTATACATGTCTAGTCATGTGAATTGTGGGTGATTGAGCAATGGGATTTACTTCCAAGAACCAAGCTGAAGAAATCACAGCATGAGTCAGAGCAGCAGCAGCAGCACAGAAGGAAGGAGCAGTGCAGCCATTTTATGAAACCATTTCTGTTCAAACTGCATGAACCTTCCCGGTTCTTCAGAGTTACTATTGTATATCTTGCCAGCTTGTGTCCATCTCCCCACTCAGCTACAGAGCCTGAGTTCTGGCAATCAGAGAAGAACAATATGTAGGCCAGCATTTTTATCGTATCTGTAGCAGCAGTTTCCTTGTCCATCGCTTGCAGTGTAATGAAGGATCAGTTGCCGAAGGGCCCATTCAACCGTGAAATGCTGCTTGCCTTCCCCTAACAGGCTGAAAAGACCTGGCTGCCAAGCTGTGAGGGAAGAATCTGTCTTGGAGGGCATGTTGCTTTGACCCCTCAGCCTTTTTTCCCTTACAAAAGTGACAGCTTCACTCCTGATTTCATGTTTCTCAAAAAATATTCCACCATGAAACACCTTCGCTGGATTGTATGTGAAAGCTTTTGGCTTGGGGCTATTTTCTGCTCCTACCTGATCAAGGCAGCAATTTGATTTCCTTTTAATGCGCTACATTCCATTTCAGTCCAGTGATCTAGCTTAAGTTTAGGGAATCTGCTTAAAAGCCCAATTGGATGGAGCTTACTGGTAGAACCGCTAGAACAACTCTCTGGTTGTTTATTTCATATTGTTTAAACCAGCAGAAATTAAAAAACCCTAAAGTATATGTCAGAAACTAATCTCTTCCCACATCCTTGTCTCTAATGAACCTTGTGGCTGTATTGTTGTGCGTTGCTCTGAGCAACAGTTCAGCTCATCAAGAAGCCCTTTCCCTCCTCTGCTTACAAGAGGTGCTATTGCTCACAAACCCTTTGTTCTGTATGGAAAGAAGCGTGTGAGACCAGGTTCCAACAATAAACTCTTTTATTAAACTCACTAGGCAATAGTAATGGAACAACAGCCCAAGCCGCGGCAGCCCTTTTTATAGTGGCTTGCCCATGGCTTGTGGCCAATGACACCACTTTAACTGTTCCCACCGTTTGGCGGGTTAACTGGATTGGTTCTCTAACAGCCAATCCGTGAATGGCTTTTTCAGTCAATCAGAATAGTGAACTTGGAGCCTTCCAAGTTCCATACAGAACACCCCTCTCCCCCTTGGTTTAGTCCAACGTGCGTCACATAGTCATGCAGGTAGGTGGGGATTTTCTAGTCCTGGTTGACCTGCGCAGCTCAGTCTCAGCGTGGTCTTCACGCTCAGTCTCAGCGTGGTCGGACAAGATCGCTGTCTCTCTGGTCCGTCTCCATGGAACCTCCTGGAAGGGTGAGTCAGCCATGCCGCTCCCGCCTGAGTCTCTCGGGCCGGTTAAGATGGCTCCACTGCTCCCTCCTGGCTTGACCGGGTTGGTTGAGCCGGCCTGGCTGTTTCCTTCCAGGAAGGCCTCGCTTCGTTCTCCTGCTCCCGGACTTCTCATTTGGGGTTCATCTAACCGTGAGTGCTCTTTTTGATTTGTTAAATAGTCTTTTTGTAGTGTTTGTTGTCTTTTTATGGGAGGTTCATCTCTCTCTTTTTTATTATTTTGTATTTCCTCCCCCCTCCCCTCGGTTGTTTTTTGGTCAATATTTATTTTTATTGGTTCTGTGGTGTTTTTTCATTCAAGATTGAGAGAACGAAGCTGGTCTATGTGCCGCTTCCATTCTCTACCATCATCTAGGAGTAGTTGGGAAGACCGGGGGCCTGTAATTTGGGTGATTGTGGCTGGAAGCCACAACGGTTCCCCGGTGAGGTTTCTCGCATAGACTAGGTCTCCAATTTCAAAAGTTTGGTATTTGCTGGAGGAGTCGGGGGGGTTGTCCCAGGTGTAAGTAGGGTGCAGTCTGTCTAGGTAGGAACGTAATTTCCTACCCATTAGAAGTTCTGCTGGGCTTTTGTTGGTTGTGCTGCTAGGGGTAATATGCTGTAGAGTTAGTAGTCGGTTTAGTTTGTCTTGCACGTCCCCCTTGTCCATTCTATCCAGGCCCTCCTTAGTGTACCGAACCATGCATTCAGCCCTGCCGTTTGCAGCCGGATGGGCTGGCGCTGTTAAAGCATGTCAAATACCCTGGGCAGCCAGATACTGTTCGAATGCTAATGCTGTAAACTGGGGCCCGTTATCTGACACCAGTACATCAGGCAGCCCATGTGTAGCGAAAAGTTTATCTAGTTGTTTCATTACTGCCTCAGTGGTTGTGGAAGCCATAAGGATGACTTCTAACTAGTTCGAATAGGCATCCACAACTATTAGGAAGGTATTCCCCTTTGTTGGCCCAGCAAAGTCAATATGTAGTCTAGCCCATGGACCCCAGGGAGTTTCCCATTCTCTGACTGGTGCCGGTGGGGAGGTAGGTCTCAATTTTTGACAGTCATGGCATGTTGCCACCCAACATTCAATGTCTTTGTCCAGCCCTGGCCACCAGACGTAACTCCTGGCCAGGGCTTTCATTTTGACTATGACCGGGTGTCCCTTGTGCAACATGCACAGAACATCTTCCTGGAGACCGTTTGGTATAACCACCCTGTCACCCCATAAAATGCAATCTTTTTCTATAGACAGTTCAGTCTGTCGGGTGCGAAATGGCTTAAAAGTCTCAGTTTTGTTCTTAGCCAGCCCTTATCTACCCAATTCAATATGCGCACTGTCAAAGGGTCTTTAGCATTGGCTCTTGCAATGTCCGCTGCGGTTAGCGGCAGGTCCAGGCAGGTCTCTAGTTGGAGTGTGGAGATGGTTAGAGCTGAGTCCTCTTCTGTGATGGGCAGCGGGGAACAGCTCAGGGCATCGGCATGTGTGATGGCTTTTCTGGGGCGATGAATCAGCGTGTAGGAGTAGACAGCGAGGAATTCAGACAACCTCGTCATTCTAGGTGACAGAATGTTTGGGGTTGGCTTGTTGACTGCTAGGATTCCCAAAAGGGGCTTGTGATCAGTGATGATCAAAAAAGTTCTACCGTAAAGGTACTCATGGAATCTTTTGACTCCAATGATGATAGCGAGGGCTTCTCTGTCAAATTAGCTGTAATTGCGTTCTGACTTGGAAAGCCTTTGAATAAAAAGCGACCGGTGCCTCTCTGTCATCTGGTAGCTTGTGACTCAGGATGGCGCCAATCCCAAAAAGTGATGCATCATAGATGACCGTCAAGGGCAGGGTATTGCTATACTGAATTAAAACGATGTTAGACGTTAAGAGGTCTTTGATACCCTGAAATGCTGCCTGTTCCTGGTGGCCCCATGTCCAAGTAGTTTTTTTATCTAGCAGCCGATGTAGGAGTTCTGCTATGTTTGCCTTATGGGGCAGGAACACATTGTAAAAATTTATGAGACCTAGGAATGCTTGAAGGTCAGTTTTGTTCCTAAGTCTAGGAGCATCTTTGATGGCCTTTATTTTTTTTTCAGTGGGGTGTATGCCTTGTTCATTTATTAAATAGCCCCAAAACTTGACCTGGTTGGTGGCTAGATCACATTTCTCTTGTTTTACCTTGAGGCCTGCATCTCTAAATCTTGTTAAAACTGCTCTTAATCTGTTCTCTGGTTGGTTGGCATTTTTTGTTGAGACCAGAACGTCGTCAAAATAAGGGACGACTCCCTTGATTCCATTTAACAGATGCTCCATGAGGCTTTGGAACACGCCTGGGGCAACGCTAATGCCGAACTGGAGACGGTTACACTTGAATGCCCCTCTTTGTGTCACAATAGTCTGTGCCTCTGAGTAATGGGGTCAACAGGTAGTTGTTGGTACACCTGTGCGAGATCAGGCTTCGCAAAAAAATTTCCTCCCCCTAGTGAGTGCAGTAAATGTTGCATTACTGGTACTGGGTATGCATTTTATTGGAGCGCATGGTTCAGGGTTGCCTTATAGTCTCCTCAGATACGCATTGACCCATCTGGTTTCACAGGAGTCATGATGGGTGTTTCCCACCTGGCATGGTCAATTGGCTCTAACACCCCTTGAGCTATTAATTTGTTTAGTTATTCATCAATTTTTGGTTTTAAAGCAAACGGGACGTGTCTGGCTTTTAAGCTGATGGGGGTTATTTTAGGGTCTTGGCTAAATGAAATTGGGGTCCCCTTGTACTTGCCTAGGGTCCTGTCGAAAACATCTTGGAATTCTTGTAGCAGGCTCTTCTCCCAGTTGGCTGCGGCAACACGATTTATCCTGGTCAACCCGATTTCCAGGGGCGTGAACCATTCAATCCCTAGCAGACTAGGGCGATCACGTTCGACAATGGTCAGAGGCAAGATTTCGACGTGGTTCTTGAATTTGATGAGGAAATGTCCTAGGCCTACTACCGGAATTCGATTTCCCTGGTAGTCTTTTAAAATTAGTCTTTGTTTCAGTAATTCTTTTTGTTTAATGTCTGGTATCAGGCGCCGGATGGTATTCCAGGATACCATAGATAGGAAAGATCCTGAGTCAACTTCCATCTCACAGGGCTTCCCTTCGATGCTCACCTCTATCCGGACCTTCTTCCCATTTTCTGCCCTGGCATTTCTGATGGTGACTGTCTGATGCATTTCTTCTCTGTCACTGGTTCTTTTGCTTCGGTTCCATCTGCTTCCGGCTTGTCTTTCTTCATGTCTGGAGGGGGTGCTGCCACATCTTTTTGGACTATAGCTCTTTTTGTGGTGGCAGACCCTTTCGATATGCCCCCGTTTGTTACAAGCCCTACAGATTGCATCAAGGAACCGGCATTCAGCTCGTGGGTGGTTGCCCCCACATCCCACACATTGAAACTCTTGCTGGTTTCTCCTCCTTTTGCGTCATTTCTTGTCTGATTGAAGTCTATGGACATCTTCATTTTCGTCCTCAGTATCGCTCTGGGATTCGAGATCTTCGTAGTGGGCTGTCGCTGTGGGCTGTTTCTTTCCTCCCTCTGCCTTCTTCTCTCTGGCTTGGTTTGGCAGATCAGGGATCGCATTCATCTGGCACATGGTGGCTGCTGACTTCTTTGCTGCTTTGGCGGCGGTTGCCTCTGCTATGGCCTCGGCCACGGTAATGTTTGGTCTATTCAGGAGTTTGCTCTGAAGGGTAGTGTCCTTCAAACCGAGGACCACGCGGTCCCTCATGGCCTTGTCCATGTTCTGGAACTCGCAGGCTCCTCCAATGTGTCTCAGGGCTGCTACAAAATCTCCGACAGTTTCATCTTTCTTCTGGTCCCTCTTGTAGAACTCATGTCTTTTTATCAAGTTGGAGACCACAGATGTGTAGTGTGCTCAGAGCATTCTGTTCAGCTTGGGCCAAGTCATCTGTTTGACATCTCTGGGTTTAGCCAGCACCTTTGCCATTTTAAAGATGGCTGGTCCGCAGTGTGTAAGGAAGACAGCCCTCTTTCTCTGTTCAGAGATTTCCTGTAGTTCGTTGCTTTCCAAAAACATAAGAAAGCGATTGATATACGACTCCAAATCCTCCTCATCAGGATTGAATGGTGCGGGCGGCGTGTTGTTACCGGCCATCTCTCTCATTCGGTTCAGATCACCGTGGGCTTCGGTCTCACTCTTCTACGACGATCCCATCCTCGTCGCCAATGTTCCATCCAGAAAGAAGAGCGTGAGACCAGGTTCCAACAATAAAATCTTTTATTAAACTCTCTAGGCAATAGTAACAGAACAATAGCCCAAGCCACGGCAGCCCTTTTTATAGCGCCTTGCCCATGGCTTTTGGCCAATGACACCGCTTTAACTGTTCCCACCATTTGGTGGGTTAATCTAATGGTTCTCTAACAGCCAATCCATGAATGGCCTTTTCGGCCAATCAGAATCGTGAACTTGGAGCCTTCCAAGTTCCATACAGAACACCCTTTGTCTTATTTTTCCTTACTAAATTCACAAGTGTCCCTAAACATGTGCAGGAAAAGTGAAGAAATAAAAACTGCAACTTAAGATAGCTAGCAGCCCAGTGAAGGCTGTGAGAAGCAGTTAAATTGGTTGTTCTTGCAGTTGTCAGTTTCCATATGCACAAACCACCACTCTGTTGTCTTTGCTACAATAAACTAATTAACTTCAAAGCTGCTATCCTCTTAAAGCTCACACTGAAAGTGAATTCTTAACAACTAAATCTTGGTGTTTGAGTTGGAAAAGAAACAGCCAGGGGTGATCAAAGCTGACCAAAGCAGCTTTGAAAAGCAAGGCAGCTCTGATGAACAAATCAAAGGTGCTTCATGAGTTCATTTCAGGGACTTCTTGAATGTCTAACAGTAGGAAGGGCCTTGTGACTATGCAGAGGTGTATTTTCTAGACTCGATTTCCTGAAAGCACCAAAAAAGGATTTTGCAACATGTGCAGCAGAGAGGTGGTATTCAGCAGAGAGGTGGTATTCAGGTGGTATACTGACCAGTTCTGGAGAACCAGTAGCGGAAATTTTGAATAGTTCCAAGAACTGGCAAATCCACCTCTGGAGATTTTGCAGTATCCTTCCCCTGCCATGCCCACCAAGCCACACCCACAGAACCGATAGTAAAAAAAAATGAATCTCACCACTGATGTGCAGAAGCCTTTTCTGGTTCCCAGCTTGGCAGAGAAAGCTCCAGAAGCAATACAATCACCTCAACACAGAGACCAGCAAGAGAGCTCAGAGCATTTTATTACAAAACATGGCTGCACTCCAAAATACCCCAGTTCTGATAAGGGATTCCTGAACCAAAAAAGAAAGGTTGGGAAGTTGTAGAAGTTAGTGTAATTTTTATGTTATGGATTCTTCCTGTTAAGAAAAGGGATTCTAGTAGCATAAAGGAAAAGACATTATTCAGGATGAAAAAGACAAATTCTGAGAAACATGGTATAATTACTTTCTAAGTTTTTTTAAAAAAATTATCCATCAACCATTGTTTAGTCACAATCTAATTTGAGTATTTCTATATTTAAAGGAACATCCCCCTCCTCCTTTTTTAATACACAGTATTAGTAAAAACTAATGTAAACTAAACCAGAAGAAATAATAATAATAATAAACAGTTCAGAAGGTGCAGAAAAATGTACAAGGGAAAATAAAAAAGCAATTATGACAATGACAAATGGCTTCCATCTTTCATCACAGTGAGCATATCTAATATAATTATTCAATAATATAATACATTGTCCAACTCTTCTCTCTATAGCCTAACTTTTATCCATATACAAGGCATCTTTTCAATCCTAGGTCAACAGAAAGTCCATCAGGAGTCACAAAAATGTCAACTAAATAATTTATATTCCTTCTTTTTATAGTATTGCATCTTTATTTATTTTTTCTCTTTCCCATAAAACTCACATTTAAAAAAATATTTTGCCAGAAAAGATATATTTTTGTATAGAATTCATTCTAAAATATGATTCTTTGTTGATTTTTTTAAAGGTGAGAACAGCATCACAATTTACAGATACACACATGCGAGGAATAGCTTGATCAGATCAGAGTTTTAGTTCAGAAAAAGAAATTTGAATCAGCTTAACAATTTGAATCTTCTTAACAATGTTGCTTGGGCAAAAATGTTCCCTATCTTCTGCATCTCTTTAGCTGACTCTCTTGATATGGAAACATATCTCAATTAGTATCAAGTTCAAGTAAATTCCCTGGCTGTTTCTTTGGAGGAAATAGAGTTTCCCACCTGACTAACAGAGAGAACTGCTGACAACTGCAAATATCGATGGAGCATTTCTAGCCTGAAATAAGTCTAGAGTGATGGAAACAGAGCAATGAGAGGTTACCTATCTTAGCTCTGACCTTGGGCCTAGTAGGAGGGAATGGGACACAAGGAAGGTTCCCTGTAATGAAAGCCACATCAGATGCTAAGTGTGAAGCCAGAGATTTTCATCCGTGTCCTAACATCCATGACTTACAGAAACCAGCTGGGTCAGGCTCTATCCAAGCACTGTTCATTGGCTCAAAATACAAACACAACACGTTCCATTAAGACCGCCAGAGAATTCCTGACTGAAGGGGATGTCCTTGCCATGCTATTTAAAGGCATGCATGCTACCCTTTATTTGTCCATATATGTTGGTTGAAAGAGACTTGAGCTTTGTCCTTCGCCCAGAGAAGACAAGAATTGGCTACTCAGAGGGGAAGCTTCTATCCTTGACCATATCTTTATCTTCCCTCCTATTACCATTTTCAAACTGCTGAGAAATATACAGCATTGCATAGCTGAATTAGCATCGTATTCATAAAGCCATTAAAATGTATGAACTGCCATACTTTGAGTCCTAGTGCCATGCCATTTAAAATACTGTGGATTCTACTGCTGCCCTCCTAAATTATCTTCAATCCATTCCCAACTTCCACTGTGTCTTTTCTGGGTCTTCCAGGTTGGAGTCAAGACAGCTGCTAGCTTGAACTTTTCCAGATGGCTTTTCCTCTCTTTCAGCAGCCTTCTTCCAGTTGGTGCTTCACCTACTGCTCAATACTGAAGAATGGAAATCAAACCTAACCTGGCTGAGGAGTGACATTTTTCAAAGTCAAGATTGGCAGTTCCCTGCCCGAGAAAATAGTTTTGAAAGAGTGGGTTAGATTAGATGATTGCTAGTTTATTCCCTGGCTTCTCATCAAAAGGTTTCCCGTCAGTCCCACGATCAGTATGATTTGTTCTTTCAAAGACATCCATATTTTTCCTAGCATGTAACTTCTGATTGATCTGGTTTCCCATAACTATCTTGAGACTTGGTGGTTTAGTGAGATAATAAACCCGTACTTGGTCTATACCACATCAGTTCAGAGGATGATATTTACATGGCTGCACAATTCTCACATCAAAATGAATAATCTTGTTAGTAGAAAAATGCAACCAGCGGGAAGAAAATCAGACTATACAACCATTTTCTTCCTAACATGCTGGCTTTCTGGTGTAACTGCTTTGTTTTTTAGGGCAGAATATTCTTCCATGTGCCTTCCCACTTGCAACTTATAAAATGGTATGGCCCAGACACAAATGAGCTACTCCCCCAATGTGAGCATATTCATGGCTTACACGGATGCAATTCATGGATATTTATCATTTGATCATTCTATTTACTTTGTACTTAATATTGATATTCAAAAAGTATTAAATCCCCAAAGTGTTGACCAGACATTCTTGAATCTGTGGTTCAAAACTTCTGAAGGGCACTAGCTTAAAGATGACTGCTTATGTAGCCCTAGGTAGAGATCAAGCCAACTTCAACTGAAACATATAATGTGGTGTGATAGTAGAAAAAGCAGGTGTGTGTTTGCACGTGCGCGCGTGCATGCGCAAACAGATGCATGCAAGAAATCTGAATGCAAATGGTCCGTAATGACAAACCCTTTCTTAGCTGCCCTTGTACTGAAACAAATATGAGATTCTGGTGTCACTTACACTTTGGCAGATCTACCGTTGCCTGCTGCAGCCCTCAGAATTGCACATGCCTATCAAACCATGGCCCAAGTATTTTTTTGACATTGGAAGCAGTAGACTTATCCTTGAAACTGGCATATAATATCAAGTATGTCACAAATGACAACTCATCATTCAGGTTGACAGTTGAAATGGTCAGACTGTCCTCCTAGATTGGCATTTGCATCTCAAAAGGGAACTCGACCCTTCCTTATTATGATACTGTCTAAAGGCAGCTCAGGACAATCCATTTCTGATATGTAGATCCAGCATAGTCTATACAGTGAAACACAATTTTGGCAAATACAGTATATGGCCTTTGGTGATGAAATTCCCTACATGTGGAAGAGAACTCTACACTCACCTGTGCCGAATCATCTTTATGTGAAAATATTCACATATGCACTTTCTGTGCTTCCTAACCCTCCCACCTCACCCATCCCAAAATACAAGTTTCTCTGCCACTATCCTGAAACTTGGTCCCACAACTCCAAGAGCCATGCTATCTGAGGATGATGGGAACTAGATAAGATGATATGAGAAAAGAAAAAAAGAGAAGATGAGATGAAGGGAAGGGAAGAAGAGAGAAGAGTTATTGTCACTTTTCTCTGTACATAATGGCACACGTTAAAATAAAATTCTGATGCCCACTCTCAAAGGAATGGTGTAGAAGTACACAGAGAAAGAGACACACACCGTTCTCTCTCTCTCTCTCTCTCTCTCTCTCTCTGTGTGTGTGTGTGTGTGTGTGTGTCTGTGTCTGTGTGTTTGAATGAACTGTAGTCCAATCCATGTAGAGGGCATGAAATTGTGAAAGGTATGATTGTATCTTCAGTCTTCCAGTGTAAACAAGTAAGATAACATTGCCAACTGTTCAAACTATTCTGAAAACAATGTACTAGAACGATTGGTCATAAAGTCCAGCATTGGGAAACAAGTCAGTAAATATTAACCGTTGCTTTTAATGCCAACAATCTAGTCCTTTCTATTTGAAAGGTAAAGGGATAGATTGCCACTTCCAGTCTTGCCTGGTATGCTGAAGAGACAAATGGGGGAAGTAAGCCACCTGGTGGTAAAAGAGCTGCATAACAACAAAAAGTGAGATGACACATATTCAGACAAGAAACATGCACTGACACCTGAACAGTTTGAAAAGCATATTTAAGCAGAGAATCAATACTGTCTGTTTATTTCCTTCACAGTCAGTGTAATGCAAATACACCATTGTTATAAATATAATGAGCCTGAAATAGGAATTCCTGGTCTCATTCTTTTTGATGTTCAATTTTTGGACCCGAAGACAAAGTTCACAGCAGTTCAGACAACTGGTTTTGGTAGTAAATGAATCTAGCAATACCATAGGAAGTTTCCACAGATTATAAGATGTGTGCAAGGCCATTTCTCACCCATGCAAGCACATCAACTATAATGTACAAGTTATATTGCCACAATAATTCAGGTTATTAACTGTAAAGTTGAGAATTGGCCCAAGCAACCTTATTTGTTGCATAATTGACAAACAAAGCAGCAGCTATTTAGAACATTTAAATACTACAGTTAAAAAAAAAAAGAAGGAAAGGGGATTTGGAGTTATAAGATCTTTTCTTGGCCTTTATACTACAAGCCTCTCACATTACGAAGAGTCTACTGCATCTGCGTTGGGATGTACAACGACAAAATCCAGAGATGCGTTGTCAGTTAAAATATAATGTTACCCATTCATTTCATTCTCCATCTCACATAAAACGTATGTCAAAGAGCAAACCCATGCATTTTTCAGGAGCTACACTTGAAGAGAGCTAATTACATTTTGAAACACTGCAAGCTGTCTTATCCTTCACACCCAGAAGCATTAAAACTTGAATATTTCACATCATCCTGAGCCTTTAGATCAGTTTATGCATTTGTTTTATGTGCTGATTCCAAAAGTAATTTGATGTGATTACAGGTACATAGATATGGGAAAATAAGCATAGTCTCTAACGGAGGGCAGTGAAAAATTGCATTATGCCTCAAGTTAATCTCACAGATGCAACTCCCCTTTATTGTACATTCTGATTTCACTGGAAATCAATCCCTGGAGCTGCAATTCTTCTCCTTATTTTTAGTGTATTGTTTTTGAAGGGGGGAATATTTTAAGCAGAAAATATTCATTGACAATAAGTTTGTATATATTAATTAGGGCATGTCAAATTTTTCAACTTTCAGTTTCCAAACATTAGGACTCCTCAATGGTTGTGACGTGCCTTGGGGATTTTAAAGATATTTTCATTACTTTAATATAATTTAGATGCGTTTGGATAAATAACCACATCAATATCATAACTTTTCAGGCCAGCAATTCCCCAGCAAACAATTCGGACCAGCAATTCTCCAATACCATCAAAGAAGAACATTATTCTGTGTGCATTGAACCAGGTGGAAGATATCTTTGTCATTTCACTCCAGAGAAAGGCTCAAAAACAGGAAAACCTGCTCAAGTGATTGCAGATAATCTGGTGCATTTCATGAAGAAGAAAGGCGTTGACAAAAGCTTGAAGGCCATTGGAGGAGATTCTACAAATGTTAATATTGGCTGTGAAGGTGGTGCCTTGCACTGGGTCAGAGGTCAAGCCAGAGCATCCACTCTGCTGGATCTGATTGACTGGTCTGAAGGGTTATATGAGCCACCTTTGATGTGCAAACTGTCTACAGTGGAAATAAAGAAGTCCATTGACAAATGCATGCAAGTACCACACTGGCCCTTTCATGCTCAATCAGTAGAGAGATATGTGAAAAAGGTCACAGAGGCAGCAAGCGGATCATATCAAGAAATGAGAAAATGAGGGTTATATCAGAGGCCAAGAAGCAGGTTGGTGGCTGATGTCGAAGAACAAATCAGCACAGGACTTGATGAAACTCGCTTAAGCATTTTTGTAATTCAGACAATTGCTTTCTGATGTTATGATTGCATGGATTATTTTTTGCTTAGCTAGATAAGATTCAAGCAGAATTTTTTTTTAATTTTTGTCGCAAAAGGTATAATTTTGAGAAAATAAAGGTAACAGTATTTGTGGGGTATACGATGAGATGTGGATTTACCATACCAAGCTAAACATTGTGCAATTGCAAAAAAAATAACAGCAGATTTGAACTCTTGGTGTAAAAACACAGTTTTAGAATCTCTCACTGAAAAAAAATTGCAAAAATTAATTTTCACCCCATAAAATGATACGCCCTGCAGTGTATACCATCTTTTTCATTATCTTTAGAAAGGCCTCAGATTATTTTTGATGTGCAAATTTTCTTCCTTTTTTTGGAGAAAAGACAAACCATATATTGTTTATGCATATAAATGTAGTTTTCTGTGTACCTATCAGTTTAATTCTTTCACAATTGTAGCAATATTTTGCCACTCCATATTTCTAACTGAAAGTTGATAACAACCACTTCATGCCAAAAGATAATCTTTCCATTTTTCTTTGCTCCAATATTATTTTAGTTGAACATGCTTCCAAATTTTTCATAATACAATGAAAAATGCTGAATATTTCATATGCTAGACTCTCCACTAATCAGATATACTGTCTTCTAGTGTTTGCTAACCATTACTGGACTGATACAGCAATAGCTTATATTACCCCATAATTTACAGTACTCTTTGGGCAGTTTACAAGGTAGAAACATTATTTGTGTATTGCCCCCAACAATCTGGGTCCTCATTTTATCGACCTTGCAAGGCTGAGTCAACCTTCAGCCTCATCAGGATCGAACTCCAGGATGTGGACAGAGTTTGCCTGCAATATTGCACTTTAAGCACTATGACACTGGGATTCATTCTCTTCAATAATGAGAATTGGCATTGTATCACCTCAATGAAGGCCACTTAAAGCAAATATTTATTTTATATTTTTGTACTACCATTTTTGTAGGAACTAAATATGGCTTACATATCACTGTTCTTTTTTTCCCCAATAGTGTAAATCCTGTGTGTTGGATACAAGAGAGTAACTGGCTGAAAATCAGCCACTGAGTTTCCATGGTTGAGAGTAGATTCAAAACCAGTTTCTCCTTGTTCTTAGTCCAACACTTTAGCCATCTCAGCCATTTTGTTCAGATTATTAATATATTACTGAAGAGAACAACTGGATTTACAGTTGTAATCTGGTAGCTATACCATAGATCATTGGAAAATGTTGAGCTGGTTCTTTTAACTGTTTCTTCATCAAAAGGACATTATATCAGTGAAAGAAGAATGAGGTTTCAACTAGCCTATGGCTCAGAAGTTCTTTGTCGTGATGAGTTGCTAACTGATGGAGATGAGTATTCTGGAATGAGTTTGGAAAAGCCGCATTCCCCTTTTAAACCGTTATTGCACTAAGCACAGTTACACTTAGGTGTCCTACAGAAATCTTTGGTTTGAGACCATGCATTGATCAAATAGAGATAGTCCTCATTTAGTGACTGTCTCATTTAGCAACAATTCATAATTATGACGGCAATATAAAAGTAGCTTTGCAACATTTACAGGTTTGTAAAGCAAAAGAAAGCTGAAATAAGGTTGTAAGCACAGTTGTGGGTTCACTTAACAACCACTTTGCTTAATGACTGAGTTGTGGGTCCCAAATGAGATCAATGAATGAGGACTATTTGTAATGCTAACGGTGCAGAAATTATTCTAGATTATACAAGAACCCTTATTTTCCAATATTTGGGAAATCCCTTGTTAGCCTTAGATCAAGAAATATTATCACAATTATAAGTAGCTTATGCACCTACATTCCTTCATATTTTTTTTCAATAAATATGGCACAAATTCATTCTGAATTTCTGAAACTGAAACACAATATTCCAGAGGCCTCTTGGCCTCATTATCAGCCTCTTTGTCCATTGAATGTCATGAAAGAAAGGGGAAAGAGAGACACAATGAAAATACAGCTTAGTTCTAGACCAAGCATCTCTTAACAGTTGCATTTACTGAGCCGGAAATGGCCAAATAGGTGAAACCCATCCAGGTGGTTGTGGGGGTAACACAACCAGGTAGTTGGAAGGCACGTAGCCCTTCTGTCCATTCACTTCCACTAAGAACCATTCCTTGCTTCCCTTTTTATCATGGGGTTCCAGCACAGTCACTGATTGGCCTGCTTGCAGACTGACTTCCTGGTTACTCCTGGCTGTGAAGGGATAAGCAGCTCTTACCTAAGAAAAACAGAAATGCAATTATAATACTGGATATGATTTTGATCATTATAATACAGGATAAGATATTGCAGAAAGTTAACAATGAACCCCTCCTAGAAGAATCAAATATTTTGAGAAATATTTAAAAAAGGCAGGATAAAATATTTTCCCTAAAAGAGAAATAAAAAATATTAAGGAAGACGGAAACTCAGAGCCCCAGCTCCCTGCCCTCAAGCAGTTACTAAGTTGAGGCCATCTTTTAGAAATGCAGATTTGGTAATCCATTACTCCCTGCAGCAAGGTCTAAACAAAGATAGGGTTAGCCCTCAGCCACAATAAGAATTGCCCAACAAGCCCCTTCATTGCATCAGCCCAAACTTCAACCAAACTTAGCTCATACAAACTCCTAGGATTTGTACATGGCCCCATGGGAGTCTGACAACAGCCAATAGAATACATGTTCTGTAACAGGAAGCTCAAGTACAAAGCCTAAGAGAGAGTTTAAATACCCCCACTCTCAACTCCATGTGGTCAGCTGTACCAGAGCTACACACACGTGGTTCTGCTTCATCAATAAATTGACCCTCTTTCCAATCAGCCTCCAGCCTCCATTTTGTCTCCAGTGCCTTTCTCCCAGCTTGGAACTGGACCTGGATATTTCTTCTAACAATATCAAAAAATTAAATAAACATGTCCAGCTCAGTCCTATCCAGATAGGCAAATCAACTTTCTGGGATGCCTTTCTGCAAACATCTTGAAGAAGTAGAAATTAATTCTGAAATTTATGGCAAGTAGCTATGCCCAGAGACAGAGCAGGTATCTAAATTTATGGAGTTATACAGGATACAAATGAGCTCCCGGACCAAAGAAATTAGAATGTTTGATTGTCAATTGCCAGCCTGCAGAAAGTGGTAAGTTTGAAGGTGGTAAGGCAGAAATCTCTCATTTTTACACCAGAGAAAGCCATATGATAAACAAGAGAGAAGAAGCAGAATCTTTAAGCCAAGAGAAAAATAGTGAAACAAAAAGGGGAGAGAAAGAGCCAGGATTTAAACCTTGAGGCTAACATATATAAAGAGCCCAGTTCCTCCTGGGTGTTAGATGAATTTTCTTGCCTGTGTGGCTTCCTAATGCTCTGCAGTATGTGGACTTATGTAACCTTGTTGAATTTGCATGGTGAATGCTAAGCAGTAAGAGGCATGAATGAAAAGAAAATAAATGAAAGTAGTGACAGGCATATAGACCTGTGAATTGTTCAACTCAGTTCTGGGTACAAGGCAAGCTCACAGCAAACCTAAAGTAAATGTCCAGAGTGTTTTGAGCCTTGAAATGCAGTTTGCAGTGGTCTTCTCGCACCATCCCAGGAGAAAGGGCAACACAAATCTCTTATCCCCACTAAAGAAGTCTTTCCAGATCCAGACAATACAAAGAAAGATCTTCAGGGTGGGAGATCTAGCTTGGTTCTGACCACATTCCCTTTGGGAACTTTCAGATTGGGCATTGCCCACATGGGAAGGCACCAGTCTGGGAGGCTGGTGGGAAAAAGGGAAGGGAAATCTGGGACTCTGAGATATTTCCTAAGACTGCACCCAAAATGTGTTTTGCTAATGAGAGACACTTTCTATGTCACACGGCATTGAATAAGAAGAAAGAGGAAATTGACATTTGCCCAGGCTAGCAGAAATACTAAGGAACAAGGTGCAGATTCAGGAGATAATCCTGCTTTGGTTATACTTAGTCTGTTTCAGGAAATTATGGAATTTGGTTTCAGACAAAGGAATTGGGAACCGAGTGAACTGTTATTTTGAGTTCTTTTGCTTAACAATGCATCCCTGGTAAGTGTACTTTTCCTCTTTGTCTTCCTGATGTTGTCTTCATCTTATCCTCAGCTGGGCTGCAGGGAAGAGCCAAGATCTGCCTTCAGCAAAGTCCTTTGTCTGTGTTACTCCTGACTGGTACTTTCCAGGCCTTATCCAGATTCCTTATTAATATGGCTTTATTGCTCTTCTAAAGAATATTTCACCTGCTGTTCTTGAGGAAAAGCTGTTCTCGGTCTGTGCTGTGAAGATTGATTTAAATGGGGAAGGAAAGCCAGATACTACATATTATTCAATGTTGTGGGTTCTGTCCCCATTGGGTGCCTTACAGGTTTTCTGTTGCTTTTACCAGTAAAGAGTTTCATATTGCTGCATCATTTACTATTATCACTTGGGGAAGTGGGTGAAAAACAATTTTGTTCACTCTTTTGAATTCAGCGGCATTAGAGGACGATATTATGCACAGACCGATCTCACTTTCATGCTTACGGCTGCCTACAAACTTCATCTTGGTGCTGCTAATCACAACATTAGAAGCTGGATTTCTTGCTCATGCATGGCCCCTTTTGCTGCTCATTCTCCTGCTTTACCTTGTGTTCCACTTCTGGACTTCTTGCCTGTTTAAATGGTCTATTTGTAATGATGGATTTAGTCCTTTCTCAGAAGACCCCTGGACTAAAATTCAAAAGCAGCTGATCTGAGGAGGGACATTCATAAAGTGGGAGTGAGCTTCTCCCAATACATTAGGTTTAACTTTTAGGAAAAGAACCTTATTCTGATGACTCATTACTGTTACAAAATTGTAAAATTGTCTCCTTCACTGCTCGATGTTCCCAGAACCAGTGTCCTGAAGATGCAGTTCCTACAGCAGTTTCTGCAATGCACTATCATTATTTATGATGTCTGAGGGAGTGCCAATTTGCCTACAAATACTCTAGCTTTAATAGCACTAGCTGCCAGGATGACTACTATTGCTATAGGCTCATATGCATGGACCAATTATAGTAGTATAATGGCAGAAGTCCACCTCAGTAAGTGTGTTCTCCATGGAGGTTGCTAGTGCACAGATTGCTGAGTTGTTCTGAAAGTTCTTGGATCTCATCTTGGTATCTTGTGGCTGGTACTGGAATTCTTTATACTCTTGGATGACTTTGATCTTCATACACTGGGAAAGGAGTTTGGTGTAGTTCTTTTGCTCATGGTCTTAATGGCTAACATCAACTACATCACATGTAATTGCATCCCTAACTTTTGTGAGAGGACACAACCTAGATCTGCTCTTCATTTTGGAGCAGATGAGATGAGATCTGAAGATGGAAAGTATAAGTATCTGTTCTTTGGGACACTTGGATCTCAAATATGGAGGGTTGGTTAAAGCCATCCATTCCATCCCACAAGGCAAGAGGACATTTAGGGGACCCCACAATTTGGCAGACTGTTACATCTCAGTGTAGCCAATCCTTAAAACACAGAGGTGGCAAGAGATGGTGGGATTACTCCCATGAGACTTTCCCACAATTATTGATTCAAGGAGTTTTGTAATTTACTAGAGAACCAACATAAGTGGAGTGATGAAAAAAGCAATAAAGGTATAAAACCAGAATCAGATAACACCAAACATTCATGAAAGTTCATGTTTCAGCCTACACAATGATGATAAAAATTGCAATGTGGCAGTTCTCTGCACTTATTTCATCTGCAGATTCATGCTTGTGCTAAATTATAATATTTTAGGAAATGAACAGGACAAAGTGACTGCACATATACTGGATGAATCTGCAGATTTCTGGAAAATAATTTCACTTGATAAGACTTTCTGTAATTTGAATTTTGCCAACTGTGATTTGAATTCAGGTCCTTCTTTGCTCTTTCAAATAGCTAGGTGGGACATGAATAGCTGGATCCAGGAAGTGTTCAATGTTTCTCCAAGGAAGAAAGTAATGCCACCTGACTTTGAAAGAAGCAGTTGACATTCCTGGGTCTGGCTGTATTTAATTAATTTTCCCTAGGGTTCAATGTCCTTGTTTTAAAGAATATAGTTGAAAGATAGTGGGGAATCAGAGGAACATCATACAAAAGAGGAAATAAGTTTTCTAGATCTTTTCCAGTTCCAGATTCTAGTTATGAGACAGAAATGGTATTAGTCATGATGGTGAATAGTTTTCATTCGGAGTTCATGCAGACTAAATTTTTCAGGGTCCTACTGTACTCTCAAAATAATAATAATAATAATAAATGAAGCAGCTTGGAAGGTCAAAAACAAAATTTGCATTTTCCAGAAATCCTCTGACCCCTTACCTTGCTTCTTATAGAGATATTGTGCAAAACCACTGAAATTGCTGAACTAAGGAACTGGAAGTAAGCATGTTTCGGTGAATAAGGATGGGTCTGGAAAATAATAGAAATGTACTTCTCCTTTTTGGGATAGTTTAACATAAGAAATGCCCCGGGCTAGATTGAGGTTATGAAATGTATAAAAATGACACCTCAGGAAGAGCCAGGGGTTCAGAATTTGCCATGCTAATGCTCTGAACCTTTGCGCACAAATAAAACCTGTACTCTCCAACCTTTTGTGGTCTTGTGTCCTGATTTGGAAGCAAGATTTGTTGCAACATTAGAGCTTTGACTTTGAGCTCCTACACAAGCAGCAAATGAATGCCTAACTCTAGCTGGGGTGCGTCTTGTGATCTTATGTATTGTTAGCCACATGTATTCTTATGTATTGTTAGCCAAATGTATTCTTCATGTGGCTGATACTTCTTATCTACCTTAAGGGGCTGCCTTGAGGGGGTGCCTTGAGGGGGTACCACAGGGAGGAAGGGGTCAAGCTATTTTCTAAAGCACCTGTAGGCCAGAGAAGGAATAATGGATGGAAACTGAACAAGGAGAGATTTAACCTGGAAATAAGGAGAAACTTTCTGACAGTGAGAACAATCAACCAATGGAACAGAAGTTGCCCTCGGAAGTTGTGGGAGCGCCATCACTTGAGACTTTCAAAAAGAGATTGGACTGCCATTTGTCAGAAATGGTGTCAGGTCTCCCACTTGGGCGGGGGGTTGGGCTAGATGACCTAGAACTCCTAGAACCTTCCAACTCTGATTATCTTTTATCTGTTACCTTTATTTTGGTTTTCATTGCTCATTACATGTATGTTTTTTATTTGACCAACACCTTGCTAGTTCTCAAATTTTATCCACACTCATGTTTCACTTTTATCCACACTCATGTTTCACCATTTATCTCAAGGGTGAGTCAATATATCCGGGCTATTCCATATTTAAATCCATTTGAGATCTTATTTCTAACAAACTACCTGGAGAAAAAAATATCACTTGAGAGGTATGTCCAATTTTGAAATGGCCCTGTTAAAATATAAATCAGCATAGCAGGACAGGGAATGCCATCATCTGTCAGTCTCCAGTCATAAATTCACTGCATGTACACAACCCGTACTATTGTCCTTGAAAATCAAAGCAAAAAAACAGACAGAGAGGAGTGACTGAAAAACTGGCATTTTACTCACCTGTAAAACTGGAGTGTTGAAGTACGCTGGGGGATTGGGAGTTTGAGGGAAGTTGCAAGTAGGATATGTTTTCCCAGCAGTATCCCCCTGGGGCAACGTTGTTGTTCTGGGCTTTGAGTTGGGGACGTAATGGTACTGTTGGAGCTTTCCAGGTGAAACGTAGCCTCTTGGACCTGCAAGGTACACAAGACAGGTAGGGTCAGCTAGCAGATGGCCCTACTGCAACTCCAATGAAAGTGGCATGAACTTGACATAATTGGAAAATAATGGTGTAGAAAGTAACGATTGATATAAAAAGGAATGGACAAAAAGGCAGCATTTACTGTAGGAAAGAAGAGAGGATGTGTGGGATGTACTAATGAAAGGATGTGATTTTTACAAGAGTTTTTGGCAGGATGTAATCCGTCCTATTTTAAAATCAAGGCCAGGAGGAGCTATTTCTGAATACATTAAAATTTTATATTCATATAAAAATTCTAATGTTACAGCAACAAATGGCTAAATTTTTAACTATGGCTATTGAAGAAAGGTTTTTACTGATTTATTAATGTATGCATTTTAAAATGCTTAATATAATATTTATCAACTTATTTATCTCAAAGTGTTTTATTTTATACTAACCCTTTTTATTATACTGTATCTGTACTTTCTAGGAGCCACAGTGGCGCAATGATTAGAATGCAGTACTGCAGGCAACTTCTGCTGACTGCCGGCTGCCTGCAATTTGGCAGATCGAATCTCACCAGGCTAGAGGTTGACTCAGCCTCCTGAGGTGGGTAAAGTGAGGACCCAGATTGTTGGGGGCCATATGCTGACTCTGTAAACCATTAGAGAGGGTGGTAAAGCACCGTGAAGTGGTATATAAGTTTAAGTGCTATTGCTTTATTTATGTCTTTCAATTTAATAATAGCCCTTAGCAATAGCAATAGCACTTAGACTTGTATACCACTTCACAGTGCTTTATAGACCTTTCTAAGCAATTTACAAAGTGAGCATATTGCTTCCAACAATCTGAGTCCTCATTTTACCAACTTCTGAATGATGGAAGGCTGAGTCAACCTTGAGCTACTCAGAATCGAATTGCTGGCAGTTGGCAGAAGTAGACTGCAATACTGCCTTCCAACCACTGCACCACCATGGCTTTTGAACAATAATATTTTGGTTATGTTATGCTATGTTACATTATGTTATTATTACATTATGTTATTGTTACTTTATGTTATTTTTACATTATGTTATGTTAAAGAAAGGGAACAAGATGAGTGGGAAAGATGACCAAAATTAGCACAGATATGATGAATGGAGACAAAAAGGGGAGATACTGAGCTATAAAATTAGAATAAGGCCTGGAAAAAAAACACTGCAGGGAAAATATAAAGGAAGGGGTGTTTAATACAGGGAAAGAAAGGACAAGAAAAAGAGAGCAAAGGAACTGGTTGCAATATGAAAGCAGAGAGAAGTAGAAAAGTCAGTATAAAAGAAAGGGAGAGAGGAAAGAAAGGACAATTTGGACTCATGCTCCTGCTTTAGGCAAAGTTTAGTCATGCGACAGGCAACTTTATAGTTCAATTACTAGTTGCTAAAAAGAATTCTCTTCATTCACTCTTCTCTGTAGCTACTCCCCACCTCCTGCTGTTTGGACAATGGCCATTTCTCATTTCTGCCTAACGGGACTACAGTACAATTGTTGCAATGATGCATCTCTCCAAGGCAATGAAGCAATTATCTAATCCATGCAAAATCTGGTAGGGGAATTTAAAACTCCTGGGATACTTGAGTCTAGCTATTGTACAGTGGCTCTAGTTTTCCACCTGACATTTGATTTTCACTGTTCAGAGAGCAAGTAATTCTCTCTTTCATTACAATCATTTAGCAAATATACAAAGATATCTTTTTTTTTCGTACCACCCACTTGCTCAGACAAATCAGAGGAAACTGTCCCAAGGGGTGGGGGGAATCCACTTTTCATTAATAAAATGCAACTGGCTAGGAATTATATTCTCAATGGGAACTAATAAAATGTGACTGGCTAAATAATCTATCTGAGTCAAATTAAAAGTCCATTTAACCCAATATCCTGGTTTCCACAGTGGTCAATTCTTGATCGCTAAGAAGCTCAGTGACTAGTATTTCAATTCACTCAAACACTGAAAGGCATATAAAATGAACAGTTCAGTGGTAAGCACTCTCAATTAAACTAGAATGACAAAACGCTGGATGTGTCTTAATCTCTTTTTTAAATATTTATAGTTTTACAACACAAATAAAAACTATACTGAAAAGTTTAAAAAATCTGCCAAAGGAAGGATTTCAAATTCCATTTTTTTCCTTCCACATTAGCTAATCAGATTATCAGATCACATGTTACAGGAATAATAGCACTCTATAATAATCTTCCTCAAATTGCTGAACTCCAGATCTGATGGACTATAATTCCCCTGATAACCAGCCAGAAATTTGGGAGTTGTAATCCAACACATCTGGAGCCCACCAGATTAGGCTCAATGAAATCTTCTGTGGTTATGGTTTAAGCTTCTTATCTGATGCAATAGGGATATAAGAGATATCAGACACAGATTTATTTTACATCAAAAGGCTGCACTTCATCAAAGACTGTTCTGTAGCCAGATCAATTTATCCACCTCTTTTTTCCTAATAGAAAAGTTCTCAGCACCAGTGTCTATTTTGTAAAATAGTCCTTTTCTGATCATTTGAATTTATAAGTGTATCCTTCCTCGATACCAGTCTCCATTGCTTAAGGATTTGTTGCAATTAAAACATATATAATTCAAAAAATATAAACCAGGTAGGTAGACTAGGTTGTATATGAAAAGCATATATCACAATACAGCTGTATTGTACAGCCATCATGGGGTTTTGATGCATAAGCCGAATACAAAAATATTCTGACTATTAACAAACAAATTCCTTCAACTTGAGTTTTACTTTTACTGATTTCAGGGGCATACCCACATATATACAGTCATGTGAAAAAGAAAATGCATCCCCTTTGTGCTCTATGGTTTTACGTATCAGAACACAGTAAAAACCATCTGATCCTTAGCAGTTTTTAAAAGTAGGTAAATCCAGATGAACAACAACACATGACATATACCATGTCATCATTTATTTTATAAGCCCTGAGGATTCCTGATAATCTTCCATCTAAATATTACAGATCCGACTTAGGTTTTTGAGAGAAATATTTCAAAGAATCATGGTTTTTTTAAAAAGGCAAGTACGAAGGGAAAAAACACATTTCTTTTCAAATTTCACAAAACAAAATAATGTATGACATTCATACAGACTGGGTTTAGATGGATCAGATCATCCCAACTTACCACTCTTGGTAACAAAGAAAAGAGGTCCTTGGTGCTCTCTGAGCTTGCTTGTTTTCTTATAGAGGCTTAATTATGCAAACTAGCTAACATAATCAGCACTGATGATGATCACCTAGTTTACGTAATGAAATATCTGCAAAGAAACCACCAAGCTCAGGAAGCACCAAGGATCCAGGGAAGGGATTAAAAAATATTTACTACCAATTCTGTGGGCGTGGCTCAGTGGGTGTAGTGTGACTTGGTGGGTGTGGCTTGGTGGATATGGGAGGGGAAGGATACTGTAAAATTTCCATTCCCACCAGTGGTGGTATGCTACCAGTTCGGCCCGATTCGGCCAAGCCGATAGCGGCAATGAGCAGAGAATACCGAACCAGTTCTCTCTGACGCTTTGCTGTTGGGCCCACCCTCTTCCCCAGGTTCCCATACTCACATTTATCTTCTGCTTTTGAAGCATAGCTGCTTTGTGAGGCACAGAATAGTGCCACGCGGCAGCTGCTAAAGTGACCAGGAGAGTGCAAGCTCACAGGAGGTGAGTTGAAATGCCTCTGCACCTGCACAAAGTGCATGTTTGGCACGTGCGTGCATGCACGCAAAGCACGCCCACCAAGCCACACCCACCAAACCAGTGCTAAGGGATTCCCATCCCACTCAAGGGGAAGGTTACTGTAAAATCTCCATTCCTCCCCCCCACCCCACTAACCTGTTTTCCAGCTCCGTTCTCCTATGCAGGGCAAGAGAAGAAGACCCAGCTGATCAGCTGGGACTTGGGAGGCAGAGAATAGATGGGGGTGGGACCAGTCAGAGATGGTATTTGCCGATTCTCCAAACTACTCAAAATTTCCGCTATCAGTTCTCCAGAACTGGTCAGAACCTGCTGAATACCATCTCTGCAAGGAGCCCTCATATCAACCCTGAACTACAAATATTCTCCTTTATCGATACAAAGGAAAGGGTTTGGGGTGGTTGCAACACTAACAGTACCTCCTGAATCAACCAGCCATCGGTTTGTGTTGCCCTTGGAGTCCATGCCATGCAAAAAAGCCACTATCTGCCCTCTCTGCAGAGTCAAGTCCATGTCTTTGCAGCCCCCGGTATCCCTTGTCACCTGGTACAACTTATCTGGGCCATGTTTGCTCAGAAGCAAAAGGACCTTCTTCTCCTCTGCAGAGTTAAGAGGCTATTGAAAAGGTAGAAGGAGAAATGAGTCAGAAAAATATCCCCTGTTGAAGAAATATGCTGCTGTGTTTTATGCACTTATGCATGAATCATAATGAAACAAAGTGCTAATGTAGCTGACCAAAAATATCCTAGAACAAGGTGTGACAAATCCTGAAAGTCAAACATATTTTGCACGCTAAGCTTCAGAAAACAAGAAAAAGAGGCAATTCTGCAAAGGAGGCAGAGCCGGACTGCAAGAAATTGGGTACTGGGAAAAGGAGAGGGAAAATTATTTTCATCTGCTTCTAATACTACCAGTTCTATTTCTTCTACAGGGCCAAGGGCAATACATTTTCTCGAGACCGCAACTGCTGAATCTCAGTGCTACAGCCTTTCAAACAATCATACTCAACTACTCTGAAAATTGTCAGTAGGCTAAATAAAACATGCCTAAATTAAATTTTAAAAAATGCAAAGCATAATAATTGTCTACTTCCATTGCTGGGAATGCAAATATCTAGAATCCATCCAGATGTTTTATGTGTACATTTTTCAAATTATAAAGTTTAAGCAACATGGCCAGTAATTTCTTTAATGGCAAGTCAATTAATGGTACTGCAAAATCAACTGTCTAAGATTATCTGTTTTATCCTTCCTAATGCTTCTACTGGCCCTGAGATTGTTTTGGGATTGCTAGTAACTAAATTTGTTTAGTCAGAAGTCATT
Organism: Laticauda colubrina; assembly: GCA_015471245.1. Classification (NCBI taxonomy): domain Eukaryota; kingdom Metazoa; phylum Chordata; class Lepidosauria; order Squamata; family Elapidae; genus Laticauda; species Laticauda colubrina. The sequence goes on along the minus strand of BLBF01000003.1, from coordinate 93,741,451 downwards.
ACAAAACCATCCATTGGCCTACAATTTATACTAAAACCATCATCCGCTGCAGAAATAAATATCTATAAACACTACGGCATGTATGGGTCAGTGACTCAAGATCTTAAAAGGGTTCATACACTTTTCTCCTAAAATGCATACAATGTTCAAATAGGTTGCTTAGTAAAGATATCCAAGTGCCTTAATGAAAAATGTGACATCACAAACTAAAACTTGTCTTGAGTACTTCACAAAAGGGTAAAGCAAACTCTCCAAAGACAAGCAAGCCAGCCTTTGAATTATTCACTCCCCTCACACTCAAATTCCAAGTTTATACACAAGACAATCCAAGCATCCAAGTATCACAGAATATCCCTGGATAAGACCTAGAATTCAGCTGGAATTGGCATCTGCTTCTTCCATTCCAGATATTTATGAGTTAACTAGCCATCAGTCAACTGAGGAAATTGTGCACCAGTAAACGCATACCCTCTTGCTTTTCCAGTAGCATCATACCTGCACAACAGGGCTTGGCAAAACAGTATCAAACTTCTTCTGGAGAAAGTACAGCTGACCTTCAGCCTGTTCTAAAGTATCCATTACCATTTTCCAAAATTCAGTTGCAGAGAGATGTCTATGGGGCAGCTGTAAGAGCAAGCCTAGAATTAAATGACTGAAAAAGTATATGTAAAACAATTACTGTCCTAATTTTTTGAGGACCTGTATACTGCATAAGTCAAAAAGAGGGCGGCTGTGAAAATATTTCCAATCTCTCACATCCTGGACATAAATTGCTTCAGCTCCTACCTTCAAAACGATGGTATAGAGCAGTGGTGGCTAACCTTTTTGGGCTCCTGTGCCAAAAATTGTGCACATGTTAGCACACGCACACTCATGTGCCAGCACCCAGAATGCAATGTGCCCCCTGTGCATGTGCACGCAATCCCCCTATGCCATCCCCACTACCTCCTTCCCTGCACTGCACCTCACAACTGATTTTTCAGCTGGTTTGAGGCTTTTTTCAGCCTCGCAGAGGCTTGGAAAAAGCCTCTGCAAGGCTTTTCAGGAAGAATTGTAGGCCCATTTTGTAATTCTGGTATTACAGGAAGTGATGAAACAGGCCTATTCTTCCTGAAAAGCCTTGCAGAGGCTTTTTCCAAGACTTTGGGTGGCTGAAAAAGGCCTGAAACCAGCAGAAAAATCAGGTGGGAGGCATGTGCATGTGCAGTGAGGTAAATTTGTCTGCGGCTGTTGTGCCAACACAAATGGCTCTGCGTGCCACTTGTGGCATGTGTGCCATAGGTTCGCCATCATGGCTAAAAAGTATTGCACACCAAAACAACTAGACACAAGGACAGTTTTCCCCCAAAAGCCATCACTCTGGTAACCAAATAATTCCCTCAACATTGTCCAACTATTTACTAAGTCTGAATTACCATTACTATTAATCTTCTCATTGTTCCTATCACCCATCTCCTCTCACTTATGACTGTATGACTGTATCTTTGTTGCATGTATCCTTACGATTTATATTGATTGGCTCCTGGTGTGATTTGGTTGCTTGTTTATACCCTATGACTATCATTAACTGTACCTTATTATTCTTGATGAATGTATTTTTTCTTTTTATGTACACTGAGAGCATATGCACCAAAGACAAATTCCTTGTGTGTTCAATCATTGTTGGCCAACAAAAAATTCTATATTTATATATTTTCTATTTCTTAAACTTGGTATTGGGTCTCCTGCTATTTATACCATCCACAACAGGCTGCACAGCAGCACAAAAATATTTTAGGCTATGGACTGAAATTTCTGTGTTTTCAGGGAAATGCTACATTTTTTTCTTCTTCAAGGATATGCCTATTGGTTGCATGCAGGGGAAAACAATCAAATAGAAATCGCCTCTTACCTGGACAATCTCCCCTTCTGCCTCATGCAGGATTTGCTTGGCCAGATCCCTCTGAAGAGTCATGAAAGAACAGAGGATGCAGGCCAGCCACTTCAGGGCCACCTGATTGAATGTAGGAAGTTCAGATACAAGCAAGGAGTTAATGCCAAGATAGGCATTCATGATAGCCTCCTCCTCATAGGTCACACTGCCCGTCTCCTTCCTCTTCTCCTCATATTCCTCATAGTCAAGCAGCTTATCTGATCGCTTCTTGATCAGTTTCTGGGGGCCTCTCAGAGTCTCTGATAAATTGCACAGTGGCTTATATACCAGGTGCTCCAGCCTCTGCTTCTGTAAAGGGAGAGATGCAGACTTTTCTCAAATCTTGACCTCCTTTGCGCTGTGGAAGATCAAAGCCTTTGAACTGAGGTCTCTGGTCCTTCTCCTTGCTACGTGCCTAATAGTTACAGAAATCTTAGATAATCTAGAAAAATCTCAAAGAACTTGCTTTGAAATTTTGGAATATATATATCACATTATGCTCCACTTCTCAGACATTGGTTCATTAGGTAAGATGAAGATTTTTCCTTGGAAAAAACCCTGTTATCTCACAATGGTTTAACATCATTATCATCTTCAGATATGCTGAGACTACAACTCCCAAAATTCCAGTTTGCCTGCAAATGTGAGAAGGCAAGACTATAATGAATCAATCCGATCCTTCCCTCTTCCCAAATTTGGCAAACTGATACTTACATAGACAGGAAAGATGGTGCTGTGAAGCTTTTTTGCAAGGGAACAATATGGTTGGGTAATGTACATTTCCATATCCAGTTCATCCTCATGTGGTTTGAAACTAAGGAACATCTAAAAGACAGGAAAGCAACTTTCATTATTAGGCAGGATTGCAATGATTAAAATGTCTATTCTTCCAAAATTTCTTTATATATTTCAGATGATACCAATTAAAGTACACAAAAAGTATTTTGAAGAACTTAATAAAATAATAGCAAAATTCATTTGGCAAAGGAAAAAACCGAGGATAAATTTAAAGGCAATGCAAGATATGAAGAGCAGGGGAGGGATGGCCCTTCCAAATTGGGAATTGTACAATAGTGCGGCCTCCTTAGTATGGTTGAAGGAATGGGTGAACTTAACAAACAAGAGAATATTAGTTTTAAAAGGTCACGACCTACAGAGAGGGTGGCAGGCTTTTCTATGGGATATTGGGAAAACCTTCCAGAAATACTTTCACAGACACTTAATTAGAGATGCATTAATGACTAACTGGAAGAAAATAAGGAGAAAACATTATTTAAAAATACCAATCTGGATTTCAACAATGGAAGCGATGATCCACTCAAATAATTTGGATATTACTAAGATGATTAAATACAAGGACTTATTGGATGTGCAAAGAAATTTGAAATTGTGGCAAGATCTTCAGGACCAGGGAGTACAAATTGATAGATGGGCATATCTTCAAGTACAGAGTAGATACAAACAGGATAAGAAAGAATTTGGAATCAATAATAAACTTCAGCAACTAGACAAAATTCTATTAGGCCCAGATTAAAAAAAATAACAAAATTTTATAATTACCTACTAGAGGCAGAATTAGAGGAATAAATTGTCAAAGGGAACATGATAGCCTAGAGTAGGAATATAGGACATGGTATCACTTTAATAGAGTGGGAGAAGGTCTGGAGTAGAAATAATAAAATCACAAAATCAGCAGCCTACAAGGAAAATGCCTATAAGATGTTTTACAGATGGCACCTTCACCCCTTGAGATTAGTGAAAATGCACTCCAACATGAGTCCGAATTGCTGGAAATGTAAAAAAAAGGAGGGAACTTTCTTCCATATGTGGTGGTCTTGTATAGAGATACAAAAATATTGGCAGAAAATTAGAAAATGGTTGGAGGAAATGACAATAGAACAGATCGAATTTAAACCAGAACTCTTTCTATTAGGGATCTTTAATAAGCAAATCTCAAAAATATAATAGTAATAGTAGTGCAGGCTTTGTAATAGTTGGTCAGTGTTGAGGGAATTATTTGTTTAGCAGAGTGATGGTGTTTGGGAAAAAACTGTCCTTGTGTCTGTTCTGGTGTGCAGTGAGGGTAGGAGTTGAAACAGTTTATGTCCGGGATGTGAGGGGTCTGTAAATATTTTCACACCCTCTTTTTGACTCGTGCAGTATACAGGTCCTCGATTGAAGGCAGGTGGGTAGTAATTGTTTTTTCTGCAGTTTTAAATTACTCTCTGAAGTCTGTGTCTGTCTTGTTGGGTTGCAGAACCAAACTAGACAGTTATAGAGGTGCAGATGACAGACCCATTCAGTGGTGAATTGTGACCACAGATTAACATTTAGCACTGTCCAGCTTTTGTTATAGAAATAATAAAGGCAAGACACAAATCAAATAAGTAAAGATAGAGTCCAGGTGTGGTTTGGATTTCTACTTCAAAATTGCAGCTTACACAAAGAGTCAGTGAAAATGCAACACACAAGTATCATTAATAGGTGGTGGCAATTATGTTATGGATATTGCTGTGAAGTCTCATTCTGGGAGGCTCCTGGTATCTGTGTACTGAGGTCAGAGTAAAAGTTTTGGTTTGGTGTGACCAAAAATCAATGCAAATGTTTCATGATACTCCTCCAAAACTTTGCTTTAGTGAATCATTTTCCAAATTCATAAGCACATTTACATAGATGTTTCCATTGATCAGAGTCTACTTCCAATTAAACATTCATAAACATGTTAGTTTTCTATTGAGGAATTAAGTTCTCAAGAGAACACCTTGAGAAGCAGGTGGGAAATGATTACTCAGCCTTGGAAAAGTAAAAAGCATGAGAATCAGAATGAGATAACCTCTCCCCTGACCTTGCAGAGGTGGGATGCTACTGCTTCTTCCTGGCTCCATAGAACCGGTAGCTCTGAAGAGCAGCAGACACCAAACCAGTTCTGTGTCTGCTGCTGTTTGGCCTACCCGGACACCTTACCTGACTGACCTTTATTTCCTGCTTTTTCAACCTCAGCTGCATCGTGCGGCACATAATCACCAAACCGATAGTAACACCGGTTGAATCCCATCCCTGTGACCTTGTCCTTAAAAAGGGAGAAGGTTCTCTACAGGCTTTCAAGCTTCTGTGAATAAATAAGGAATTCTAGCAAGTAGCATTTCTAGAATTCCTGCAGTGTTGGTTTCTTGGCCTGACCTCCCTTGAAAAGCTAACACCTCCCCATCATTTCCCCCCCCCAAAAAAAAAAAAATTACTTCAGGTGTCTTTTAAGCTCTATTTAAACTATTTAAAATTTAAATGTTTAAAATGTGCCTTGTGGTTACACCTTTTGAAACAGGGTCTAAGAGGAATTTGCAATATTGTTGCAGCAGATTTGAAATCTCTTGTAGGTTCCTAATGAGGAAAGGCTCTCTCTGGGAAAACATGCTTACCAATTGAGTCTGACATCCTATTCTGAGGAGCATCTGTAGCTGGTGAACATATATTTTCTTTACTTTGGTGGATGCCTTGATTTCAAAGAAGACGTCGTGTGTGCTGCAACCACCCCTTCCTTTTCCTCTTTCCCCTCCTCATATTTTTAATATTCCTCCTGGGTCCCCACATTTAATGGCCTATGGTAGAAGTTTGCTCACTGCAAATTCAGTGACCAAATTCCAATTCAGAACCAAGGGGATATTTATATTATATTCCCAATATCCTACCTGTCACGTGGTATGCCAGAAATTTTGGATTTTTTTTCTTCCTTTTGTCTTCTTACATAATTCCATTGCTAGAATTATGATTGTTCCTGGACATTTAATTTAAATTTTCCCCAAGTACTAAACTGAAGCACTTTCACCATTAATTATTTCAACCAAAAATGCTATTAACAATTTTGAACATATTATTTCCAGTTTTGGTTCTGGAGACAACACATAATCTATTCTTCTGGTGCTGCTTGGTTGGTTCCACTGTTTTTGTGATGACCCGGAGCATGGCACAAAGGCAATACAGTCAAATAATAAGTAGCAGTTCCTTAATTAGCTACAACTTTGCCCCCAATGTCCTGGTTACCTTCTGGTCTGGAGAAAAAGTCTCCCAGGAACAGCCTTTGGCTGCAGAGATTCATGTCCAAAATGTCAACAAAAACATTAACTATTAGTCCAATCAACACAAGATGAGGTAATTAATCCAGCAGGGCAAGAGAAGGAATTCCAGACATGAAGGAAATCAGCCCAGTTGGGAGGATTCCAACCACGGTCAACATAAGATAAACTCACATTTGTTCCCAGAAAATAGCACTCTCAGCTTACATCTTGTTTAAACTCTCTTCCCAGGTATGCCTAATGAAGAGAATCAGGGCCCTTTCCTTCCCCCTAAGCCGTGCAAGCATTCCTCCCAGGGTGTTCTAGGATGAAGAGGGGTTGGGTCTGGATTTTCTTCTGAACTCCCTTTCCCTTTTTCTCCCTCTCCTGCTCTGCCCAGCTGGTCTTTCCCCTTCCCCAGTTTCCTCCACAGCTAATGGAGATACAGTCCCACTTCCTGTCTTCCTCCTCGGATTCAAACTCTGACAGGGGCATGATAGTTTGGGACATAAAAAGGAAGCAACATACAGTCTGGTGTTCAGCCATGCTTGAATATATGCTAATATATCCCCTTTCTAAGATTTGCTTCCACTTTAAAAATCTTAATGGATAGGGCTAGCTTAATTCTTACAAAAATGTATCACTTTTCTCTCTGTCTATGGCAATTCTCAATCAACCAGGTCATGGTTTCCCTAAGATGCTTTTTTCAAAAGCAACTGGAGTTTCTTTGAGGTTTTTTTTTTGGGGGGGGGTGTCTTTGAAAAGATTTCGCTTCTCATCCAAGAAGCTTCTTGGAAGAGAAGCAAAATGTTTTGAAGGAAGAAAACAAGAAGTTCTGGCTGCCTTTTGGGGGGGGTGATTTGGATTACTTCTCCCTCACAAGAATATTTTTCTATTCTGAAGCCTTTAAAATTTAGATGAGCAGCCCATGAACAGATGTAAATTTAATATTTGGAAATGGCAAGCAAGATTAAAATCTTGGGTAAACATCTCCCAGGCTCTTCTTTCATGTCTGTGGTACTATAAAGATCTGCCTCTCCTGCCATTCTCTATGCCATTTCACTATTGTGTACTTATAACAGTGAGCATCAAACAGGAATCAGATCTAAAGTTAATCCACATATGTGCTGCTACTACTAAAACCCACTATTTGTACACATAGCATAGATTACCATCCATTAAAGTCCACTCCAGTCCACTTCATAATTTGAAGAATTATTTGAACTTACTGCCTCATAATATTAGAGGGACAGCAATTATGTCCAAGAGTTAACTTTTCCCTGCATTGCCCTTTTATATCTTAAGGTTAAGATAGTTTTGTGATTCTTCAAAATGAATTCTCATTGTATTTTAGGGAAGTAGTTTACATTTTACCAACCAGTTGGTAATTTCTCTTCCTCTAAATTCACTATAAGTTTTGTTTGTTTTTTCAAAATTTCCTACAATGAAATGGTTTTGGCAGGAGATTAGCTCTGACAAAGAGAAGTATTTATTCAGCAAATGGCTCCTGATGGACATTGCAGTTGACAACAGATTCTCCCATTTTGAAAGGGAAATCCTCAAATTCATAGCAGAAATGTGTATCAGTGGTTCTTAAAGCATCTTCCTGAACTACTGTAGAGAAAGAGCAGGAAAAGGCTAGTGTTGTAATGTCTTACTTGTGGTCTCTACTGAGAAGGTTGTCTGGACTCTTTGGGAATCAAAACTGAACTAGACAGGAATTGGTCTTTTTATAATTGCACTGTAGGGCAGAGGAGAATGACAAGATACATTAAGACTGCATGCATTGCTGAAAATCTTGTGGCTGATGTTGTATTAAATTGCAATATTAAACAGGTTTCTAAATAGATAAATCTTATTTTGATGGACTATGAGGAAAAAGGGTGTCTGTTATTCACAAACATCCAGTAAATTGGAGGGTACATCATCAGATTGATTAAGGCAATTTGTGTGTGATCAGACAAACAGAATAAAAGATCACATTTTGTGGATGTATTATGCAACAACTTCATTATGTCAATAGACTAAATCGCAGCAGAATTTGGTCCTTTGCATCAAGCAAATTGAAATTTCACAGTAATGCCAGGCCAGTCATTTGTGGAAATCATTATTTCATGTGAAAGAAGAAGGTGAATTAGGAGTCACATTAACATGGTTTGTAAATGACCGATGCTGCTTTTCTTTAAAAATGCTCACATCTCTAAAGCATACTCTGGGACTCTGTGGACTCTCTTTCTATCTTCTTTTTACAGCGATTAGTTGACCACAGCATTGCCAAAATAGTGAAACACAGAAAGAAGGGCTATTAAAGGTTTTAAAAAGAAAGAAAAAAAAGAAGGGGAAAATTGTACCAACAAAGTCAAGCAACATCTCCCCTTATCCCAGTGCTATTTGCTCTGCTTCTATAAACCCTTCACAAAAATGGTGCATATTTGGCATAACACTAACTTTTAATATGACAGATGGAAGCAATAATTAAATACATCATTGGAAAATAATCATATTACTTATATATAATTACATATAAGTGACATCAAATTTAGCTTTTGGTCTGGCACCAATCAGTATTTTTTGGGAATGAAGCTTTTGGCTGACCATGGCTATCAGCCCAGAAAATGTTGTGCATCCCTTCTGGAAGGATCTGTTGGGTTTCTTCCACCCCTCCTCTTTAATTTGCTTTTCTTATTATGCTCCATAAAAGAGGGGCAGGGTTTCTTTTAGTGTGGGGCCACTTGTCTTTTTCAGCTAACTTTTGATGCACATCTAATCTCATAATTCTGCAGATATTATTGAAGTTCTCCGGTTTATTTTTAAGCATTTTTTTTTCAAACTTCCTACCAGCAGGAGTAAAAATTAGCAGATACATACTGGTTGGGCAGGCACTTGTTTTACCACATCTTTTGCACAGACTTTCTTAAACAGACTCAACAGCTTCCCATCTTGCAAAAAATAGACATATTGCATCAAGGTAACTATATTCTTACGAACAGCTTTACAACCCAATTGACGGGCCACATTTGATGGAGCAGCAGATAAGGGTGACAGTTTAAGGTGTCCCTACAGAGTTCCATCACTAATACTGTGGACTTCTCTTCAGTCATGATTCAAAGCAATCTCAGAAACATTAATAGAGACAATGCTGAATTGTCAACCACAAAAAGACACCTCTAGTCAAGTTTCAAAGTATGCTCTAATTCCATGAGCTTGGCTGAACATTAGATACAAAAATGTTACCTCTGTGTTGTCCAAAAAGCAGGCCACATTCTCTTTCAGATCAATTATAGCAGATGCCAATGACTGAAACTTTTCTTCCAGTTGATCAAACTCTTTATCCTCTGTCTAAAGATGGAAGAAAAGAAATTATATTTTGTCAGAAGACAACTTACAAGAAGTAAAAGATCAGTACTGAGCAATGATACAAAAGGAAATAGAATGCCACAAGAGACAACAGACTTCTTCTGTGAATGTCAATCAAGCTGTTGGGAGAATTTCTTGGTTCCTTTCTTCTGAGCTGGGAAAGGAGATCATTAGCAGGGGAAGGGCAAGCATCCCTAAAATCAAGACACTGAGGCTATCAGTGTTCCAACTGAGGAACCCAACCAAAGCAAGCATGGCCGAGACGATCCAATCTTTTAATGAAAAACTTTATTGAATATTTCACTTTGGCAAAGATGAGAGCAAAACCAGATCTAACTACTTCTTGTGCAAACCCATATAGTTAAAGTTTAGATTCTCCCTCTCCTCCCCCCCCCCCCCCCATTAGACAGGTCACATTGTCCAATTGAGTCTCATGGTATTGTGATACAAAAGTCTTTTGGCTCTGGCAAACACCTGCTGAAATGTCCTTGGTTCTCACATATGTCTTCTTGATGTCTGTATTCCAGCTCCCCTTTCCCTCCCCCTCCATAGTTCATTAGCAAGCTGAGAAGAGATAACAGTTTGAACAGCAAAAGTGCCTTTTTGAAGCTTGACAGAGGCTGATTTCTTGAAAAAGATCTTTCTCTATTGTCCCCAAACAATACAAGGTTTGACCACAGACTGATCCATCAGTAAGATTTTTACATAATTTTGAGTCCTTTGTGAAAGACACACTAGTGAGACATATGGTTTTATGACTGGAACAGGAAACATGGTGGGACAGGGGTCAGAGTGCAATACTGAAGACTACTTCTGCTGACTGTCGGCTGCCTGAAATTTGGCAGTTCAAATCTCACCAGGCTGAAGGTTGACTCAGACTTCCGAGGTTGGTAAAATGAGGAACCAAAATTGTTCAGGGCAATATGCTGACTCTGTAAATCACTTAGAGAGGGCTATTAAAGCACTCTGAAGCAATATATAAGTCTAAGTGTTATTGCTATTGCTACATGGCTTTTACAGTTAGAGGAAATATTTTGCTTGTTCTCTCCCTATCAGAAAAGTTCCTGACTAGGCACATGGTATAAAGAACATGGGCATAAATGTTAAAATCCCCATGCCTTTTATAAGCATTGATTGATTTCCAAGCCAGCTGTCAGCATTCTATTGCATTTAAAGAAACACCATATTTTACAAATGGAGACAGCATTTCTTTGACTCCAAATCAGAAGGCTGTTTAAAAAGGAGGTGGGAAGAGATCACAGACTTTTTAACGTCTATCAATACTTATAAATTTATGTTGTAAATGAATAGGCAAGTATGTTATGCAAAGTAAATATCTGCCATCTCTGGAGTTCTCAGAAATTATATTATCTCTGATAAATGCACACCCTGGATCGACAGGAAAAGTCTAATGCAAGCATAGACTCTTCTACTGGATCTTGGAAGAGGCAAGGGACAAACCATTGGAAAAATATTTTGCAAAGAGAAGAGAGATGATTGAAAGAAATTTATTTCAGCAGGAAAAGCTGATTTCACCAAATTTGCTTTAGTTCTTGAATTTTTTCACTGCACTAAGTTGAGAGTTAAAGAATATTATTCCAAGATATATTTCCATGCAGGTTTCCCAATGCTGTCAGAGACAAGCTAATTTTAAGCAGTGTCATCATACTTTATCTTCTATAAACAGGAACTAATGCTAAGCCCAATATCTCAATTAGGAGTGTAATGAGGAGTGGAAAATGCTCGGCATGCTTGCAGCACTACATAAATTACTGCTCCTGTCATTACCTGTGAAGGAATCATCCTCAGCCAGGTCACAAGCAGAAGTTGTTATGTGATCTCTTCCCAAAATGTGTCATGAACCATAAATGAAGCACATGAACTCTTAAAGACTGCAATGTGATCATCAACTGCTATCCACGAAGCAGCTTGAGAGCATCTTGAGGACATCGGTGTGAATGAGTTTCAGAAAAAAACTATCCTGCAATATGCATATCTTACACTGCAAAAACATATGGACTACACAACTCGATCAGGGCAAAGCAACAGACACAATCTACGTAAACTTCTGTAAAGCCTTTGATTCAGTGGTACACGACAAACTACTCCTAAAACTAAAATCTTACGGTATCTCTGGACAACTGCATAACTGGATAGAAGCAAGCAGATAACAGTACCTGTCAATAGTGGTGTCCCCCAAACAGTGTTCTAGGACCAACTTTCTTCATACTCTACATAAATGACCTCTGTGATCATATTAAGAGCAACTGCGTTCTCTTCACTGACGATGTAAAGCTATCCAACACCACAGTCAATACTGCTACCCTTCAAAAAGACCTTGACTATGTACTAGAATGGTCAAGGAAATGGCAACTTCAAATCTCAATAAACAAATGCTCTGTTTTACATATTGGCAAAAAAAAATCAGAAAATAAAATACAGGCTGAATTGTCAAGACCTCCTTGATGATCCAAATTCTGTCAAGGATCTTGGAGTACTCATCTCTAATTATCTAAATGCTAGAGCCCATTGTAACTACATAGCCAAAAAGGCATTAAGAATTGTTAACCTAATCTTATGTAGCTTTTTCTCTGATAATATTATACTACTAACTAGAGCATACAAAACATTTGTTTGACCAATGTTCGAATACAGCTCATCAGTCTGGAACCCATATTATGTATCTGATATTAACACAGTTGAGAAAGTCCAGAAATATTTCACAAGAAGAGTTCTCCATTCCTCTACTCATTGTAGATTACCTTATGCCACCAGACTCGAAATTCTAGACCTAGAAAACCTAGAACTATGCCATCTTCGGTCCAATCTAAGTGTAGCATATAAAATCATACATTGCAATGTCTTACCTATCAATGAATACTTCAGCTTCAACCATAACAACACAAGAGCAAACAATAGATACAAACTCAAGGTTAATCGCACCAAACTTGATTGCAGGAAATACGACTTCAGCAACAGAATGGTCAATGTCTGGAATACTCTACCTGATTCTGTGGTTTCTTCCACAAACCCCAAAAACTTTAACCTTAGAGTGTCCACTATTGACCTCACCCCTTTTCTAAGAGGTCTGTAGGGGGCGTGCATAAGTACACCAACATGCCTACCATCCCTGTCCTATTGTTTCTTTTATTTTTCTTATATGTATCCATGTATTCATAAACTATGTTTTTATTTATACCTATTATCTTGTAAGCACTTGACAAACCAAATTAAATAAATAAAATTCAGTTGAATGGAATGGAAACTGTGGATGAAGTGAGGGGTCCTGGAATCTACGTTTCCTAGAATTCCCAATCTCTGTAACAGTACTGTTTATAGCAAGAGAATTTAGACTTAAATACTGCTTCGCAGTGCTTTCCTGCCATTTCTAAGTGGTTTACAGAGTCAGCGTATTGCCCCCAACAATCTGGGTCCTCATTTTACTGACCTGGGAAGGATGGAAGGCTCAGTCAACCTTTATAAATCTCTCTTCATTATTCTTTGTCATTCCAGACCACTGCAGGGCATTCAGTACCAAGACATACAGCAAAATGATGTATACTTACCTTGGTCACAATCCCAGCTTCATGCATGAAGAGGCGGCTCAACCGTGCAGTCTTCTTGGCAATGGAGTGGGTATTTAGGCGGGTCAGACGTTCTCGCAGAGTCAGATACCCAGCCTTGTTATATTTATCTGCTGCTCTCAGTCCAAAAGAGGAGAGAAGGTGAGAAATGTAACAGAACAAGTTATAGAAAGCAGGAGGAAAAATTTCTGGGCATTTAATGATTCTTCAGAAGATGTAAGAAAAAAATTGCCATGGGAAAACTTAACTCTGACATCCTTTTTCAAGAGGCAACTAACTGGACTTTCTGGTTTTTCTTTGAAGATGTTTCACTTCTCATCCAAGAAGCTTCTTCAGCTCTGACTGAATGGTGGGGAATGGAAGGATTTGTACTCCTAGGCACTGATAGTTTGCTGCATTAATGGATGTTTGTTTGAGATGAGCCCAACCAATGGATAAGGACTGGCTTTGCAAGCAAATGAACCCCAAAACGACAAACACCCAAAATGCAACTGCATCTGAAAATAAAAACGGCAAAATACTTTCAGGCATTTTGGGGATTTGTCATTTTGGAGTTCATTTGCTTGAGAACCCAGTCCATCTCATTGGATGGTCTCATCTCAACCAAATGTCCATCAATGAATAAACTATCATTGCCTTGGAGTATAAATCCTTCCATTCCCCGCCTTCCAGTCAGAGCTGAAGAAGCTTCTTGGATGAGAAGCAAAACATCTTCAAAGAAAAACCAGAAAGTCCAGTTGCCTCTTGAAAAAGTACCTTTCAGACAACCATGACATGGATGACTGAGAATCTCCAGAGATACTTAACTTTGATACATTTGGATACACTGATTAACAAGCTAAAAAAGCAATCAAATATAGCCATTGTCTCTTCAGCTGAAGAAGAGTATATAACAGATTTTCCTTTCCTGGGAATCCCCAAATTTAGTGAACCATAACTTTGGGGTCCTTGGTGCTCTGAACTTGGGTTATTTTCTTGCGGACATTTCATTACCTAACTAGGTAATGAATAGGTGTTACCTATCAGATAATGAAATGTCTGCAAGAAAACAATCAAGGTCAGGGAGCATCAAGGGCCTCAAAGTTTTACCGTGTGCTACCAATATTGTCTTCTGTCAGAACCATAACTTCTATCATTTCTAGGACAGCATTCTGATTGAGAATGATGGGAACTGTTGCCCAACACATCGACCATACTGGGGAGGCTCTGCTATAGTTATGCAAATAATTCTGACAAGACAGACCTAAAGATTGCTACATTATGACCCTCTTGAAAGCTGACCTGTTTCCTATCCCTTAGTTTTAGTTCAGTTCTGAAGCTAAGTTCATTCTACAGAGGAATTATTGAGTCTGTCATCTGCACCTTTATAACTGGTTTGGTTCTGCAACCTAGCAGGACAAACACAGACTTCAGAGGGTAATTAGGACTGCAGAAAAAACAATTACTACCCACCTGCCTTCAATTGAGGACCTGTATACTGCATGAGTCAAAAAGAGGGCTGTGAAAATATTTAGACCCCTCACATCTCGGACATAAACTGTTTCAACTCCTACCTTCAAAATGATGCTATAGAGCATTGCACACCAGAACAGACACAAGGACAGATTTTTCCCTCCCAAAAAATATTTCTGCTAAACAAATAATTCCCTCTACACTGTCCAGCTATTTACAAAGTCTGTACTACTATTACTATTAATCTTCTCATCACTCCTTATCACCCATCCCCTCCCACTTGTGACTGTATGATTGTAACTTTGTCGCTTGTATCCTTATGATTTATATTGATTGTTTCCCAGTATGATTTGATTGCTTATTGTACCCTATGACTATCATTAAGTGCTGTACCTTATGATTCTTGACTTTTGACAAATGTATCTTTTCTTTTATGGACACTGAGAGCATTTGCACGAAGACATATTCTTTCTGAATCCAATCACACTTGGCCAATAAAAAATTCTATATTCTATAATGGCTGGTTCCAATTCAGTGCTGGGATGAACATTTTTTTACAACTGGTTCTGTGGGCATGGCTTGGTGGGCATGGCAGGGGAAGGATACTCTAAAATCTCCAGTCAGAGATGGGAGTTGCTGGTTCTCCGAACTATTCAAAATTTCCGCTACCGGTTCTCCAGAACTGGTAAGAACCTGCTGAATACCACACCTGGTATTCCTCAGGCATGACTGATCAACTCTCCTAAAGCAGATTATGCCTTCAAATGTATATTTCCTTTCCAAAGTGACTTCTCCATTTTTTGCATGTTTGGAAGTGCAGCAGAAAACATTTGTGTATAAATAATGTTGCCCATTGTGCTTTAAATCCAGAGCTATAAGTGAGTTGTAGCTGATTAATTTCCTACATTGCAAATGCTGACTCAGGAAACTGCTTGCTGTGCCAAAGTAGAAATGATGTTAAAATCACATTTTTAAAAGTACTTTCCTTTTGTTTTTGTTTGCCATTATTAAACTTTCAATATCCCTAGCTAAATTCAAGGAAATAAGATCACAAAATCCTGCAAAAATGCATCAAACATTCCAAATAGCCAGCTTCAATTGACCCACATATACCAGATTTCAATTTTCTGACAAATTATTGTAGGGGATTGAGTGCTATTGGAAGTTAAAGGTTCCTGGCATTCTGCAGTAGACATAGCCAGAGAAGATCAATTTTTCTTACCTATTTCCTTCCGCCTTTTATATTCATTGATATTGGCATTGACATCTGTCATAGCGGTGGCTGCAGCCTGCAGGGCTCCATAGGCACTGTCAGTGTCTGAAGTGTTTTCCACAATCTTCTGCAGCATCAGTGGGTATTTTGTGATTCGTTGCACTGGCATCACCAGGAAGAAGCTCAGGTTTGAAGCACCAGTGTGAGGCCTGACCAACAAATACAAAAGGATATCAGTCAGAGAATGTTGGATCCCCTCAAGCAAACAGCACCATCTATTAGGGCCCAGAAAGCATATTTTCTCTGTCATGGAGCTTGTTCTCTAGTCTGGAATAAGATCCTTCTCCCAGAGATCCATATCAACTCCCTGTCCTGGCAATGTTTTAGAAAGCCTTCAAAATCTGGATTTTTTTCCCCCAGCTTTGTGGTGGGGTTCTAATGGAGCACAGTAGGTGACGTTTTTACTAGAAGCAGTGGGTTTGTGTAGATGCAGGGATTTTCCTACTGGTTTTCCTTGTTTTACTTCTTGTTTTTATTTTATGTAAGCTACCCAGAGTCATTTCGCAATGAGTGTCCTCTAAAACGCTCCTAAATAAATAAACATCAGGATGTAAAGCGGCTTAAAATTGTTTCAGCCTTTCCAAATGGGAAACTGAATATTTCATATGTATTTAACAGAGAGGCAGGATTTGCATTTTACATGCCATTTATTTATTTGATTTACATCTCCTTTTTCTTTGGCACACCTCAAGATAGTGTGCATAATAATTTTTTCCCCCAACCCGATGAGGTGGATTGGGGTGGGAAAGCATGCCCAATCCAGTCATTCAATTGGCTCCCTTGCCTAAAAGAAGACTAGAAATCCCATCTCCCAATTTCTAGTCCAATACTTTACCCACTACATCAGATTGGTTATTTTTTTATTTGAGCCTGCAAAAAAAAAAAAAACCCAAAACAAAACAAAATCCATGAATCAAATACAATAGCCGTCTTCCCTTTATAATATTCTAAAGTGTCTTCTATATCCACTTGATAATCCACCTCCAATTGTTATGCTTGATTTCCAACAAAGTTAAGGTATTTAATTTTTAAAGCCCAATGATACGTTATGAGCATGCCATTGCCTGGAATATGGGCAATTCACCATCATGTGTGAAGATTACACATTAGCCTTGATTAACAATGCAGGCCTGATGGACAGATTCTTGCTGTTGCTGCTGCTCTATTAAGTTTGAAGGATTTTTCTGCAGCTGGGTTCTAGTTGATAGTAGTGGCAGAAAGAAATGTGTAAGATGAGCTCCTTCGTATGAGCATCCTGATTCAAAGAAGGTCAACAAGATTTCCAAAAAGTTTATCAACAGATGAGACCTCAGCAAACGGTGCTCTATTGTTGTTGTTATTATCATATCACATTGTTACATTAGTCAAGAGACCACAATGCTATTGCAAAGTAGTAGTTTAGTTGCCAATTTACCAGCTCTGTTGTAGGAGAGGCTCACATACTTTCCAGGGTGAGCCAAAGGAGGCAAGGTGGCTTTGCACCGGAAAGAAGGACAAGTAATTCTTCCTACAGCATCATCCAAGGCCCCCTCCCTTCCTTGGACCCACCTTGCAAATGGGCACCACAGCTGGGAAGGTTAAGAGCCAGCAGGAAACTGACTGTCTGTATGGAATACCAACTCATTTCCCCACCAAAGTGATATCTATTTATCTACTTGCATGGAACATCTGTGAGGTGGACAGAAGTTGAGGCAGCTGACAGGAGTTCACCCCTCCCTGCAGTGCTAGGACTCGAGCAGAGACCATCTCCAGCGTCATTAAGCAACTGAGCTTAATAACCGTGCCTCTGCTACTCTGTGACACTCTCTCTGGACATAATTGACTCAGTATCTATGCAAAATTGTCTTTAATAGCTTTTGAATATTGGCTTTTAATATTCAATCGCTTTGCTTTGCTCACAGAGCATTACCATTTTTTTCATGGCACCTTCCATGAAAAATAATGTCCACTAAAAAAGGAAATATAGTTGTAGTTTGCACAATGCCTTTTTATTAGTACCCCAATCAAGCATGCTAAACCTTATCTGATGGCATTGAATTCTGTAAAGGACAAGATGCTTTGAATCTTGCCATGAATTCATGGAACATCACAATTGCAGGAAATTAATACAATCCAATAGAAATCCAGTGGATAGATGACGTATAGCTCATACTATATTTGTAATAGTACTTGTTTCTCTGCTTTTAAACATGATATTTAGCAAAAGGTGTCTATGTTCAAAATTAAATACAAATGGCATTAGTAGAGTTGCTTCACATCCTACTGAGATTTGAACCCTCTGGTTTCGATATGTATGTAATTCATTTGGAAAAAGAGCTGTTATCTCTCACAGCTATGCTACCCCTACTAAAGTATCTGTTTTAGCAAGGTGAGAGGATGAAGTAACCCAAAGTGGACAGATGCTGTCTTCCACTGACTGATATAACTGCCTCATTAAACCCAGGGTTGTGTTTCTTGAAAAGTAAAAATATTAGCATACTAAAAAATCTGGGTTATATGATTGCCACCATCAAAAAATATACTTACACAGTGGTAGTCAAGGTTTCCATGATTTCTTTTTGCAATCTTGGTTCCTTGCTATAAATATCCAACAGTAAAAGAGCTTGATCATAGTCTCCACAATAAATTTTATAGACATTTTCCATTTCTGCTTTGAGCTCTTGGAATAAAGTGCCTACCACAACAAAATTATTAAGCCATCAGAATGAAGACTCCCAAGACATATAAAAGCCTTAATACATTGTATTGTTCTTAAATCTTATTAAGTAGTCTCACTTTCATGCAAGTATGAATATATGTATGTACATACATGTAAGTATATAGACACAGGAATATTTTTTCAGGCTGATAAAGAGTATACACATTTGAAGTACAATGGTACTTCAGTACCTCAGGTACTAAGAAGAGATTGGATTGCCATTTGTCAGAAATGGTGTAGGGTCTCCTGCTTGGGTGGGGGGTTGGGCTAGATGACCTATAAGGTCCCTTCCAACTCTGATTATCTGTTATCAGTATTATTGTTATTGAATCATTGTTAACTGATTCTGGGAGATATTATGAGGAGCAAAAACAATGTGTACCAAATAATTTTTTCCCGTAAGGAATAATGTAAGGAATTACAAGGTAGCCAGTATGGACAAGTTCTAGCTTGTGCATTGAGTACCAAACAAACAATTAGTACCGTTTCACAACAACACACATTAAATACCAAATTTGATGAGTTTCAAAGCAGTTGAGAACCAAGGTACCATTGTGTAGCTGGCTAATTATGAAATTAAGAAGCTAACCCTTCACTATCACCCCCAGGTCCTTGAATATGCCATACCTCTCAAGGATATTAGCTCACATTTCAAAAATGACAATTGAATACAACAAGCAGAATTTCCAAAGAATGGGATTGCACTTCTACTCTCCCTTGGATTCCTCCATCGCCTGCTTCTTACTTATCCATCACAGTACAAAACTCTTCTTATTGTTAGATCTCATATGAAAGATTATATTAGCCTCACTTGTCTCCTCCTTTATCTACTGTCACTACCCATTATTTCTTTAAACTTTAAGATCCTCTGCTTATTTTACCCCTTAGTCATCCTATCTTTTCATCAAGTTCTCCAGCATTCTTCTTCTTTCTCCACAGTATTCCCTGGAGTGGTTTGAAGATGCTTCACAGATGGCTTCCTAAATGTCCCCTTTTATGACTCATGCCATGCTGTCCCCAGAATCTGAACTCAAAAAATTAAAAATATCTAAGAAAAAAAAAATGTATTGGCTTCCATTTATTTAGCAAACACATTTTACTATTTTGGAGGTTAATCCATTTCTCTTTACTCCATAATTTGATGTACAACCTTGAAATAAGTATGCTTTTGGACAATATTAAAAGAACTATTTTCTTCTGCGACAAATAATAAAAGTAATTCTGGAATGACAGAAACAGCTGATTAATATCAAGCTGATTAACATTAACACTCATATCTTTCAACTTTTGAAAAGATAGTATTGAATTAGGCAATCTGATACTGCCTTGTAGTACTTGTGTCAAAGTTATCCAAGTACTCCTGTTATAATAGAATCTACACTATTGCTTTAATAACAGTATTTAAAAACTATGCAGTAGATATATCACTGTAGGTGTACCTACTGATATAAAAAAGTTGTTCTTGCCCCTTGTTCACAGAAGCTTCAAGTCCTTTCAACAAATGTTTGGAAACCTCCAGGATATCATCTATATTAGAGAACAATCCTTCCAAGTCAATTTCAGGCAGCTGAAATAGAGTAGTACAATGTTTCAGTTTCTCCTCTTAACCAGCATATGCTCCTATTCTACAAGACAAAGATAGTTACTACCTTGTTATCAGTGATATTTCTATTCCAACATTGCTATAACTGTATCCATTAAATATCTGTAGGTTGTGCATTCTGACAAATCCCTTTGTATTTTTGTAAGCAGCTGTATCATGCTGCTTTATTGATCTACGGATTCTTCAAGTGCAGAAGTTGCGAGCACGTTGTTGAAGAATGAATCCACAGAATACAACAGCTGTACAACCGGAAGAAACTTTCCCACAATAGGATCCAGTCATTTCAAACCATACCCCCAATCAGTCTAGGGTTCACCACCCCTACTTGATAAAGTATACATTAACAATTCATATACTCTCTTTCTCTTGCCTTAAACATAATGTTCAAAGTATCCCCAATTGAAGAATTTTCTCCCTATACTCTTATTTCTTACTATTCATTTAATGCTTAGTCAATTTTGGGACAAGGCACTGATGGTTACCATACTTAATGCCTCAGTGTATTTCTATTTATACAAAACAGGATTCCCTATTGTTTATCATAACTCTAGTGCTGATGATTACAGACCATCTCTCTTATTCTCACCTGTTTTTTCTGGAGGTGATGACGGATATCAAAAATGCAGAGCTGAAGGTTGTGCACATAATTAGCTTCTGTAGTGATGAGCTCATCCATGGCCATTTGGTGATTCAGCTCTGGTTTGTTAGAAGATGCCAGAATTTCATAAATATGTTCATAGATATGTTCCTCATCCTCTGAAGTCACCTTGGATGGAGATTCTTCAGTGCTGTCATTTGCCATATTAGGAGCTATAAAGGCAGAATGAGAAGTTTCAATCATTGAACATATGAGCAATAGTCACGTCAATTCTTAGGCTGTATTTTAATGGGAATTCTCCCTTTTGTTTACTGTTACATTTTGAAAATATAAGAGATAGCTAATATACACTGGCAACAGCTTATCAGTTGTAACCATTATTTATCATTCAAAAGGGATTTTCCAATAGCAAGAATTATATTGGCTAGTATTTATAATCTGTTGATAGCAAGCCACTTTGTAGGTAGGAATGAACATATATATTGAGAACTGATTAATAAAATATAATAAATTGTTACATTACAATAATACAAACTTTTAACTACATCAGTCCCCACTTAATCCAAATTCTTCACTGATTAATAGATTTCCAATTTTTGTTATACGCTTCGATATTTTGTTACAGCTACACATTGTATCTGGGTGATAACCTATGGTATAATTTGAAAAACCTTAATTGTTCTTAACTAGTTACTATGAAACTTTGAATTTAATTCTAAACAACTGTTTGGAATTCCCAGCAACTCCCCTTATTTATTAATAGGAGTTGGGGCAAGGAATGTAATATAGAAATGAAACTATTTCTTTCTTCAATGACCATATTATGGTGCAAAATGAGATCACCCTTCCCCAAGAGATCCTTGCATTAATAAAGTTGTTCTCATGGCCTGCCTGACACTTTCACCCACATTAAATTTATCATTGCACCAATGAGAGAACAGATAACGTTAAGCAAAAACATGATTCGATGAGAAAAGACCAAGCCACTCCTTGTAAGTTTCTTTCATGTAAGCTTCATTCAAAGTGAAGTCATTTCACAGATTGATGTGAAAAGGGCTTTTAAATTTTGAGGAGTGTTCATTGACTCTTCCTGACATGATGACATCATATATAATTCTACATAGTGGCTGTCATCATCCACATAAAAGTTAAGCCTGGAATTAAAAGTGATCATACTGTGAGTTAAAATATGGGAAAGCTGACCATGGTTGAGGGCACATAACATTTCTCAGTGATGTTTCTAAAGCATCTTGAACCATGCAAATTGCAGTTCTGTGACCTTGGATGAAATCATCATTTTAAAATCAATACAGAGGAAAAGATATTGCTGCTTGCCTGGAATAGTGAGATAAGCTTTCAAATTATTTTAACTGATGGATTATTTTTTTTAATCTCAGCATTATTCAATTGAATGGTAAAATGCTTTATTTTCAGGGCATAATTCCATACAGTGCTTATTATTTTATATAGCATTATCAAATTATCACTGCCTAATTTTTTTAATGTAGTTGTTAATTTCCTTAGTGCATTTAAATCAAAAAGGTGAGGTAAACTATCGAATGATATACACACAGGCTAAGCAAACAGAAGTCACTTGCTTGACATAGTTTTATAGTCTCAGAAATGATGATGTGCAAAACTTAACAAATTCAATTCTTTGTACTTTCATCATCTACAGTTATATTCTAACCCTTAATTTATTATTAATTACTGCATCAACGAGTGACCAAAATTCTCATCCTAATTGCCGTCATAAAACAAAGACATCCTGTAACATACCTACATTTTTTAAAAAAATTAAAAGTTGACTAATAGAAAATACAAAATAAAACAATAATTAAAAACTCAAGCATATTACAAATATAAATTTTAAAATGCTAATTATGTAATGTTTGTTTTAAATGGCATCCATTTAAGAGGCTAAATAATGGAATAACTTGGGTCCTTGTCTAACTGTACAGACCTTCATTGCATAAGAAACAAAAAATGGGGGTAAAGACATCGATCAGTTTCTTTTTACAAGTAAAATAAAAAAAAGTTTTGACTTACTTTCAGGACTGATTTATGGTGGCATTTATTTTCATGGACACAAATCTACTTTAGCAAATAAATACATGACCTGTTACTGTCAGATGACAAGCACAGAAGGAGGAAGAAGTGATATATGTTCACTTATATAGAGTCTTTACAGCAAGGTTGAATGCAGAATACTTTTTTACATTAGTAATAGAAGTAAAACACAAGATTGTTCCACACCCCTCTCTGCTGTCCTTCAGATTGTTCTCTCTTCCACTTCAGTTTCAAGGCAAGTGGGCATCTTGCCAAAGCATTGATTGAGCTGTGGTTATCCAATTTTTTTTTAATGGAATATTTCAAGGCTTTATCTCCAATTCCCTGAAGTGTGATTTGCAACCCAGTAGTTGTCCCACATGGTTAGGGTCAGCTATTTGAAAAATGAAGTAGCACTATTACAGAAAAGGCTCTTGAGTTCAAGTGATGAGAAAGGGACTTGTGCCTTAAGTACAAGATGTAACTTGTATGACAGAATTGTTTTGATACATTTTCAAGATTTTGCGACATTATGTTAATAAGAAGAAAGAAATCTAGAAAAATCTCCAGAATCTCAATATTTCTTGCCAACCTCACAGGACTTGATAGTTCTGAAAAGGATTGTACTGACCCAGATGGAACTATTGCACAACCTGGGCTCCTTCTGAAGTCTTAGCTCAAGCTTAAAGGATAACCATGGTTAGAAGGGCATTTGCACAATTACATTTTGTGTAGCAATTGTGCACATTTCTGGATCAGAAGGCTTTGCTCCCAGTTACTTCTCTTCTGAATTACTGCCTATATATTCTACATCACATAGAAATTACAGCTAGCCCAGCTAGTTCAAAATGTGATAGTATGTGTAGTTATGAGTATGCCTTAGCAATAGGAATTTCATTTAGCCTTATATACCACTCCATAGGGCTTTACAGCCCTCTCTGAATGGTTTACAGAGTCAGCATATTGCCCCCAACAATCTGGGTCCTTGAAAAGATAGAAAGATGAACCAACCTTGAACCAGTCAGGATTGAACTCCTGGCAGTGGGTAGAGTTTGCCTGCAATACTATATTCTAACCACTGTGCGCTATCATGGCTCCTTGCAATAATGAGCAGCTGATGCTCTCAGTTGGTTTCTGAGTAAATTCAAAATGCTGATTATTTTATATAATGCTTTTCATGGCACAGAATTGGGTTATCCATCTGTCTCTGCTTCTGGTCCCCTTAATTAAGCAATGTTACCTGATGGAACCAAAGAAACATGCCTTTCTCTTGCCATGCCTACTCTGGGATCCTGACTCTGATGACTTTCCATAAGGCATTAAAAACTTGATCCTTTCCATGGGCATTGGGCCAGGATGTTTATGAATCCATTTTTCAGGGGTTGTGGATATGTGCAGTGCCTCTGGCATGATGTTTCTTTGAGAGGGGTCTGCTGATGCTTTTAACTGTCGTTTGCTAGTCAGAGTCATATTTCAAGTTGGAGGGCATAAAAATCAAATTAAATAAATCAATAAAGCCACTGTAATGTCTCTTTAAAAAATAAAATCACAACCAAGGGAGCAATATTCCTTTAGAGACTTTCCATGACTAAAAGGTGCCTCTATTTGCTTCTGTATTTCCTCCTGGGTCTCCAGCAGAAGCTACTAATGTCCGAGAATGTATCTTGCAAATAGCACTGAATTCCACCTACATGCTCTCAACCCATTTGTGCCTAAAGAGGGAAAGAAGGCTTGAACAGCTAAGGCAGGATGTGGACAACACAAGCATCAGATACCTAATTAGGTTATTATGGAAAAAGAGTTGGTATTTCAATTACTTTTTGCCTTTTTAAACTACTATGGCTCTATTTATTCATTGCTCTTTTTCAAATGTCTTTTAGCTGAATACCCAACTCAATATATGTGAAAGCACTACAATGTAAAATGATGCCTCATATTTGATGAGCCAGCAGAACACTATGGCAAAATGCCATTGCATTTCCACATTTCCTGAGCATTTATTGAGGAATGGAAGAAGTGTAATCCCCATTTCTGAAGTAACTCCTTTCCTAGATTAGGATTGAGTTTCAGCAGCACTGTGAGAAGGTAAGATGCCTATGTTATCCTTGTCAGCCAGACTCCTCACCAGTCATGACCCATAATTGAATCCCATATAATAGAACCATGATGGTGAACCTATGGTATGGGTGTCGGAAGTGGCATGCAGAGCCACTTCTGCCGGCATGCAAGAAGTCTCCCAGAAAAGCCCCACTGTGCATGCAGACATGCCACCCATGCTACAGATGATTGTCAGTATCTGAAATGCATGCACGGGGCATAGGGGTGTGGGAAACACGCATGCATATGCAGAGACGTGCGGTGGGTGAAGGGGCTCACACACATGCACAAGGGTCATGGGGGGGCTGCGTGCATAGCCTCTAGGTGCTGGCATGCGAGCACACATGTGCAAGTGTGCATGCAATTATCAGCACAGGAGCCCAAAAAGGTTAGCCACCAGTGCCATAGAACAAAAGATCACTTACTTTTCTGCCCATATTGACCCTTGGGCTAAAACAGGCTGGGGTTTCCCTTTAGGAAACTGGCAAATATCCCCAACTCAATCAAAACTATAGACAATCCCCTCAAAATATGGAAACACAGTGTCAGTATCCGCTGCGCTTTAACTGCAACGTGCAACATTTAATGCAAGCATGTGATATGTCAATAACAAAGAATAAGAACAAAAGAGGGAATTACAAAAGAAAAAACGATTGCAATTCAGTCATAAGCAGTTCCTACAATGATGCTTACGAAGGCCAAACTGGTGTAGTTGTTTAGGGTGCTGGCCTAGAAACCAGGAAACTGAGTTCTAGTCTAAGCATGAAAAATCAGCCAGATGATTTTGAATCAATCAGTCTTTCTTAGCCCAGTTCACTTCACAGAGTAGTTGTTGTGAGGAAAATTGAAAGAATAAGGAGTATCATGTATGGCCGCTACCTTAAATTACTTATAAAAGTAACAAAGAAGGCAGGATTGAAAACATCTACCCCCACCCCCACCCAAATCCACATAGCAACCACAGAATAATTATTAAGAGCTATGAGAAAGATAAATGCCTCACCAACACAGATTCCCCTCTTCTATAAGTTCTCAGTAGTATTGCAATACCAGTGAACAGTATCAGCCTGTACAATGAAAGCTAAAGGCCCTGTCACATCGGCCGACGGATGCAAAAAGTATCTAAAAAGGACACAGCGGATGAGAAAATGTTCCATCCGTTGTTATCCGCTCTCAAAAGTGCCCCAAATTTGCATAAACAGAGCGGACAACAACGGAAAGGAACGGACGGGGAGAGGACATAGCGAGGATGTTAAACGGATGCTCCATGGAAGCCTAGCGGATGGAAGCGGATAGAAGCGGATGGCACATCCGCAGGGCTTCCGGGGGAGAACACCGAAGCGGACGCGCAGCGGAAGGAGCGGATGCAGAGCGGATGCCTAGTGGATGACGCGGATGCATCACAGACGCCTAGCGGATGCCTAGCAGATGCCTAGTGGATGCAAAGCATTCACTGTGCATGCGGGGAGGATGCATTGTGTCAGCCCCGCGGATATAAAAGGATGCAGCTCGCAAGCAGGTCACCATTCAGAGGAAAGACCTGCTGCCAGACACAGCTCCAGCCAACAACCCTGGGGAAGAAGAGGAAGCCTGTGCCTACTCCTGCCAGCCCTGGCAAGAAGGACAGGGCCACCATCCCACCCCCTGGCCCTGACTCTGCTTCTACTGGGGCTTCTGCTGCTCGGGCTGACTGCTGGTGCTTGTGCTTCTGCTGGTGCTGCTCCTGGTGCTGGTGCTTCTGCTGGTGCTTACTCTGCTGGTGCTGCTCCTGGTGCTGGTGCTTACTCTGCTGCTGCTGCTCCTAGTGCTGGTGCTTCTGCTGGTGCTTACTCTGCTGGTGCTGCTCCTGGTGCTGGTGCTTACTCTGCTGGTGCTGCTCCTGGTCCTGCTGGTGTTGCTGGTGTTGCTGGTATTGCTGGTCCTGCTGGTCCTGCTGGTGCTGCTTTTGCTGCTGCTACTGTCACTGCTGCTGGTGGTGGTGGTGTGGTGGACCAGCCCCTAGAACCTCAAAGCCCTTCTGATGAGGGCCCAGAAGGCCCTGCCAGAGGGAAGAAGAGGCAATCGCGTGATAGGGAGAGGAGACAGTACTCCATCGAAGAGGAACATGAGGATGAGGTGCTCGAATGGCTGAGGGAGAACGAGTACCTCTGGCGGAAGGGACACAGGCTCTATCGAGACACCAAGGAGACAGAAGGTGGAGAGCCTGGGCTACACTTTGGAGGTCCTCCTCGGGTGGTGGAAGCACATGCACACCTGGTACGGGAAGCTGCACCTCAAGAAGTCTGGCCAGGCCGTGGTCAAGCTCACAGAACGGGAGACCAACGTGATGGCCAAATGCAGCTTCTTGGAGGGTGAGGTCCACCACCGAGGAGCAGCCCCTCTATCAACCCGCTCTCTCAGGCAGCCCACAGAGAGCCAGTCCTCTTCTGGCCAAGAGTCAGCTCCTGTGTCCAGGCAGGTATCTGTGGAGCGCCCCACGACGGAGACCCCCCCAACAGCTGCACTCCTCATGGCGGAGCACGTAGAGGACCCCCTGATGCAGTTGGAGCAAGGAGAGGCCACTGACACCAGAGACCAACCCACCCCCATCCCCAGCTCCACCTCTACAGAAACCAGGCAGAGAGGCAGACCGGAGGGACAGAGCCACACTGTCCTGCTGGAGATCAGGGACACCATCAAAAGCAGCGTAGATCTCCTCTCTCAGCTGGTACACACCAACATACCATCCTCTAACAGAAAACCCTTCCTCACCTATGTCAACCAGACCCTCATGGACATGTCCGAATCCCAGTACCAGGTGATCAAGGAGAGGATCACAGGTTTTCTGAACCACCCTCCAGGCCCAGCTGAAACTGCTCCGACCCAGTCCAAGTCTGCTCCTCCACCCCAGGTGATGTCACAGCCCTTCCAAGGCTTTCCACAGGCCCTCACCTACCAAGGCTATGGCTACCAGGAGTTCCAGCAGCACAGGCAGCCCTTCCCAGTCCAGGCACAGGTTCCTCGCCTGCCACAGGTGCCACCGATGCCACTGATGCCACCGATACCACTGATGCCACCGATGCCACAGATGCCACCAACACCAGATGCTACTGACGCCTCACCTCGCTCACCTGCAGACCAGACAGCCCAATTACACTCCTCCTTCCTCCACCCCACAGCCAAGTTCGGCCTCAGAACATCTGTCATCGGTCTTGGGACTGACACCCCATGTCATGGAGGAAGGGGCTCTCAACATCACAGGACTGAGCCAGCTCTCTGAGAGCTTCCTCCACACACCATCCTGTTGTCCTCTCGGGGCCAGGCACCCCAATGGCACCTCAGATCAGCACTCCAGCAGCAGTCACCTCCACAGCACCTAGACCCTTCACCCCTGAGACTATGGGCACACCTCAGAGTGACTGAGAAGAGTGCCAGAGACTGGGTTGCTACCTGTTGACTTTATCTTTGCTTGGGACACTTTACTTGGGTCATTTTGCTTTTACAGTTTGTTATTAATAAAGTTTACCTTTGCTTTACACACTTTGTTCAGTTCTTTTAGTAAATAAAGTCTTGGTGGAAACTTTTAGAAATGGTTTAAGCCTTTGCATGCTTGTGGGATGGGTTAGGATAGCAGTGGGAGAGATAAACCTCCAGTGCAAGCATAGTGGGACTGTATGGTCCACCCTCCCAGCTGCCACACCTATGGCCCTTTATTATCAATAACAATGTAATAATTGATCAACACATTTCAACATAAACACAACTCTTTATTAAATGCCCTGTTCAACATACATGGCCCAATCTCATCCGTGTGATGAGACAGGCTCAAGGAAGCATCCATTAAGCATCTACCATCCTGTCTTGCCACTCCACTGCTCCAGCTGGGGAGTTGCACCAGTGTTTCAGGAGGTTGCGCTGCTTCTTTGCTTCATGTGAGGCTCTGTTGGGGCCTTGCACATCCACAGTATCTATCAGGTTTCACCCTAGCCTCCATTCACCAGGCTCCATGTCCCCATTGCCTTGTTGGTGGTCTACGAGCCTGTTCTGCAACAATGGGTAGCGGGTGCGCATGAGATTGTGCAGGATGGAGCAAGCTTCCACGATGTTCCTCACGGTCTCTGGGTGATGCTGCATGGTGGTGAGAAGTAGCTGGAACCTGTTGGCCAGGATGCCAAAGGCGTTCTCCACCACCCGCCTTGCCCTGGACAGCCTGTAGTTGAAGATCCTCTCTTCACGGGTGAAGCATCTTGAACTGTAGGGCTTCATGAGGTAGGTTCTGAGGGAGAAGGCGTCATCCCCCACGATGAAGTAGGGCACATCGTGTGTGTCATTGGGCAGGGGGTCTGGATCTGGGAAGCCCACGATGAGGTTGTGTTCCAGCCCCTCCTTGAGGTGACTGGCGTTGTATACCTGGGCATCTGAAGATGAGCCGTTACCTGAAGCATCGATTTACATGAACTTGTAGTCAGCATCGACCATGGTGAAGAGGATGGTGCTGAAGAAGCCCTTGTAGTTGTGATAAGTGGACCCTGACTTGGCTGGCGCTTTGCAGGCCACGTGCTTCCCATCTATGGCTCCAACGGTGTGGGGGAAGTTCCACTTCTGATACCACTGCTCTGCAACTTTCTTCCATCCTTCTTCAGTGGAGGGGCACTGGAGGAGCTCCTCCAGGTATTCTTCAATGATGGCCTGCACCACTTCTCTGACCACAATGCTGATGGTGTTGTGTGGCACCCTCCAGGCGTACTGCATGCTCCTGTACGTGGTCCCGGAGGCCAGATGGCACAGAGTCAGTGTCACCTTCAGCCCAGAGTCCAGGCTGGGCTGGAAATTGGTGTTTGCCTTGGTCAACCTGGGTCTCAGCCGCTCCACAACTTTGTCAAACATGGCTGGCGGCATCCTCATGAAGTTCTGGAATGCACGTGGGTCTTCGTTCCTCAGCTCCACCATCAACTTGTTATACAGCCCATACTCTGCTC
The DNA here is from genome assembly GCA_015471245.1 of Laticauda colubrina. Taxonomy (NCBI): domain Eukaryota; kingdom Metazoa; phylum Chordata; class Lepidosauria; order Squamata; family Elapidae; genus Laticauda; species Laticauda colubrina. The sequence continues at coordinate 93,711,821 of BLBF01000003.1, read as the reverse complement.
TTCTCACGATCCATCTTCGGACCCAGACACTTCTTGGATGCCTCCTTTTCTTCCCATAGAACAGGTGAAAGAGCCTGTAGAGGGCTTTGCACTGTTGTAGAATGATGGCGGCTACCAAAAGGAGTGTGCGATGATCCATGGTGGAGATGATTGGATGCTGTGGAAGAGCAAGAGCAAGATCAATGCTGAAGAGGTCTGCACAGCAGGGCTGCTGGACTGAAAGTGAGATCCAGGTGATTTCTCCCCCTTTTTATAGGAAATATAGGTTTTCCACTAGGTGTCCTTCTGCATCCTCTAGACATCCTGCAGACATCCTAAATATCCGAGATATGTCCCCTATACAAACGTTTTTTCCGTTTTAATGCTTTATATGCAAGCTGCATCCACTTTCATCCTTTCTACGTCCGTGCTACTAATGCTGCGTGTCCGTTCCATGTCCATTTCGCTTCCTCCCTGTGTCTGTTTTCCACTGGAGTGGATGTGAGTTGCGCGGATGCGCAGCGGATGCCTAGTGGATATAGCGGATGCGTAACAGAAAACAACAGACCATTAACGGATGTTCCCCGTATGCGTAGCGGATGTATAACGGACGCGTTGGATACTTTATCCGCTCAAAAAGTTTTGTGCACTCAAAACATTTTGAGCGGATGGAACCTCAGTCGACGGATGCTGGACGGATAGAGAGTATGAAAAACGGACGCAGTGAGTACAGAACGGAAGCATCGCGTTAACCAACGGATGGCAAGTGTTTCTCTCCATTTTACATCCTCTTTCCATTCGTTGGTGCTGTGTGACATGGGCTTAATGAAATAAGGCTGCAAATTCCTCCCATGTTCTGTTTCCTGTTTTCTCCTTCTCCCATCTCCTGCTGCAAACTCTTTCCCCCTTTTCTCTTCTGCCGTTTCCTGCTTCCACCACATGTAAAGAAAGCCCTCACTTGTCCACAAAAAGGATCATCTGAGCATGGAGTGGAGTCCCTCATAATCAAACATGAGAGTTTGATTCTCTTATCATTCCACTTTGTCACAGAGGTGTGGCTCTCGTTTTACAATAGGAAAAAGATTGCTCCTGTTTAACATATATCTCACTTCCTGAAAGAAAGCTTGCCCAGGAATCAGATCCCTCAGATTTCCAGCCTCTCAGTCCCACAATTTATATGAATCTCTGCCTTGTTATTGTTTGGGATCCCTCTTTCTTGGAAAGCAGCAGGTGATCATTGTAAAAATATGGTCTTTGGGCTCCTTTCTTCCACAGGCAAACAGTCCCTGACAATCACAAACTTCTGGCTCAAGGCTTAAAAACAGTCAAGAACACTATATCTATTTTAAAATGGAAACCTTTTAATTTTCTTTTTCATCTGTCATCCCTGAAGGAGACTCACTGAAGATTATTATGAAGCACATACATGTTGTTTGCAACAGAAAGTAGTGAATAATGCTCACTGAAAAAGTATATTTCTCCTTCTATTGTTCTATTTCCTTCCAGATGGCAGAAAATTAGAGGAACTTGAGTCAGATAAAGAAAATTGTTATTGAATTCTGTTTAATTGTTTCAAATGAAAAGAAAGCACTCTAAAATCAGAACCATACCATCAAGATCAGGCTTTTGAAAGAAGAAAATCAAGAGTTTTCAATTTGGGATAAAACAGATGAGTTATTTATTTAAATGTTAAATATGTGACAAATAATATTGTTGATCATTAAAAATGTAGGTGTTTGAAGTTTTAGAGTATGATACAAGGTTTTTTTTAAATGTTAATGGGTAGACTAACATTGAATAGTTTTTCCAAGAAAACTATTCATGGCACATTTCTGCTTTCATCAGATATTTTTCTCATTAGTCTCAAATGTGCTGTTGTTTCTTCTAAATCAGGGTTTTATTACAGATAAACAAGCAAGCTCAATACAGAACAGTTTACTTGTTTAATGAAAATATGTGGAAAGAAGTTCACACTAAAGACTTTAGAAAAAGCAAACTTTTCCTTCAAATGTAAAGTACAGCTTTAACAGATTGAAAACATGCAAGGTTTTTTGGACAGAAGCCAAACTTCTGGACGATACAATTCTACCCTGTATAATAGGAAAGTGTTCTAGAGAAAACAGGAATTTTAATCTATTTGCCAGTTGCTAACTAAAGGGCAGGGTGCATTGCTGTGTTTGGGGTATGATAAAGAAGGAGTGGGCATATTTGAGCCTAGAACATATCAGTTCATCAAAAGATAGAAGATACCACTCCAGGAAGAGAACAGTGTGTAACAGCCAGGAGATGAATATTTGTGGGAGGAGCAGAAAGAAGCATAGGAGCTAAGAGCTATGTGCAAGCGAAGGAAAAACAGTCTATAGTCTGAGATAAAGGGGAAAATTTACTTCCAAGTGATTCACTAATTTGGAATTTTCAAGAGAGACAGTGAGAGAAACAAATCTACAACATGAGTCAGCAAGCTAAAAAAATACTCTGTCCACAGATTGGGAAAAGAGAATTTAAAGTGAAACCAGTTTAAGAAAAGGGGAAAAGTATCAACAGCACTTAAATGCAGAGTCAAAAATAAAAGTAAAGATTTTAACTCATTTATTTATGAAAGAAACTTATATGTATCTTTATGTATCTTGTATTGTCACAATGACAATAAAAATGTAAAAGAAACAATTTTAAAAATAACATCCACACACCCTCCAAAAAACAACAGCATAACAAGATCATTTGACCTCAGGCCACAAAGTTAGGAGGAATTATGGGGAAAAAAACTCTATAAGTAAACAGGCTTATATGAAACTATCTTGACTGCAGGAAATTACCGTGTTTCTCACAAAATAAGTCCGGGCCTTATTTATTTTTGAGCCCCGAAAAAATGGCTAAGATGTCTTTTTGAGGATAAATTAATTTCTCCCCCCCCCCTGCGCACCGGCGCCATCTCCAACAACAGCATCTGAGTTGCTCCTGCTTTTCCCCTGTCCCTATAACAACAGGAAAAAAATATATATTTTGAGGTACCTGGGAGTGCCACGCGCTGTGTTTTGGTTTAATCCCAAGTGGGCGTGGGCGTGAGAAGAACTGAGTGAGCGTCTCTGCTGCTGCTAACCTTGGTGCTCCAGCCTTGGGCTCTGCAAGTTTGCAAAAGTCCTGGTGCACAGCCTGTTCCTGTATTCCAAGTGCCCAGGCTGAGCTGCAGCTGTCCCTCTCTCGCCAGCGCCGTCTCCAATAACAGCAGCAGCAGTGGTGGGAAGCTGCTTCTCGGGTGGGGGAGCCACCTCCATATAACGGTTCCCGCTGCTGCTGCCGCTGTTATTGGAGATGGCGCTGGCGTGAGAGGGACAGCTGCAGCTCGGCCTGGGCACTTGGAATACATGAACAGGCTGCGCACCAGGACTTTTTGCAAATTTGTAGAGCCCGAGGCTGGAGCACCAAGGGTAGCAGAGATGCTTCTCACACCCACCCAGCCGCTTGGGATTAAACCAAAATGCAGTGTGCGGCACTCCCAAGTACCTCAAAATGTTTTATTTTCCTGTTGTTATGGGGACGGGGGAAAAGCAGGAGCGACTCAGAAGCTGTTGTTGGAGACAGTGCTGGTGAGAGAGGCACCAGCACTGGTGGGAACCGTGGAAGCTACGGAGGCCTGAGAAGCAGCTGAAACGCTGCTGGACATCCACACCGACGCCACTCGCCTGCTGACCCGGGTAAAGGAGGGGTAAGGGAGCCCTCCATGCTCCATGATTGGCTGCTAGGAGTGGCTGATGGTGAGGCATAGCTGCCCGCGGGGTACTCCTAATGGCAAGTTCCCCCCCTTCCCCCCCCAATTTCACATGTTTTAAACTAGGCCTAAATTTGGGGGAAGGGGCTTAATTTCGTTTTATGCCTAGAAAACATGCTTGGTCTTCCTATGGGTGGGCATATTGTTGGAGAAACATGGTAGTATAAGATAGGATTGTTTATGTTCGTAAAATTGACATATTACCTGTGCATCTTTGAAGCAACACATAGGATACTTCAAGGGGGAAATCTGTACCAACATGTCTGTCCTTCCTTCCCAGATATCTGAACAGGGTATGCTAACTTTTTAATATTTGTATATATATTTATTGGAGAGGAAAGGATCAGAAGTCAGTAAACACACACCAAGAAATTGGGAGGTATGTGCTAGCACCAGTTGTTTGCCTAAGATGCTGGCTGTGGAGAGCAGTTAGGAGGCAAAAGACTTCAGGGTATAATTGATTAATATCTTGCCAATTGTTAACTTGCTGTTAGCACTGCTGCTGTTAGGAAACTGTTTCTCAACCTCAGCAACTTTTAAGATGTATGGACTTCAGCTTCCAGAATTCCCCAGCCAGATGCTGGAAAAGTCTGAAAGTTGAGGTCCACACATCTTAAAGTTGCTGAAGTTGAGAAATATTGTATTAGGAAATCACTGCACAGAAAAAGGGCTCAGTTAGATACTCAAAAAGCCAGACAATATTTGATTTTTAAGGCTGTGCCTTCTGGGTGGAGGACATGGGAGCAAAAAAGAGGACATGTCCTCCATCCCAAACTGAACCCACAGGAAAGCAATTATTAGAGCTCTTGTGAGCTCAGTATAACTGTATAATGGCCATGCTTTGTTAAAATGTTGGAAAAAATATCCTTCTGGGTTCAGTTCCAAGTGGGGAAAAAGAAACTGGAAACATGGAAATTGCTTGGAAAAAAAGTTTAATGGTGGACAGGCTGGGTGAAGGAAAAAGGCAATCACATGCTTCCAGATGTTGGGTGAAGAAAAATAAAAGGGGCAAGATGCTGAGAGTGCCCAAGTCTTATACCCTCTGTTGGGCCTCACCTTAGTGTTTCCTGTTCCTGTGTAAGAAATATATCCCATTGACTGTCAGACTCCCAAGGGGTGGGGATCTTAGCTAACTTTGTAGGCTTTGTGTCCCATGCTTGTTTGTGCTGGCTGGTGTAATTTTTCCTACTTTTGTTATGAAAAATAGACTGGCTTCAGTCTTAATGGCCCCATTGGCAAAGGTGGGGACTGAGTTTCTGCCTAAGTTTCTACTTCTCTTTTTAGGAGAAATTTTCTGCCCTTTTTCCTAAAATTTTCCTAAAATTTCTTTTCTTTTCCTAGGAGAAGGGTAGGTCATAACTTCCAACAAAAGTAATAAAAAATGATGATAGCTTCTCAGCTGCAGGCAGTTTTGTAAAAAAGAGATTGCCTTCACCATTTCAAATTGGCTTCAGAGAAGGATAGGGATTGAAAATACTAATACTCATGTATAAAGTTTTGGACTTGGCAAAAAGTGAGCCAGTTGATTATTTTTTTGTCTCCTCAGCGATTTTCAAAATCAATAAAAATATTCATTTGGATTACTTCATTGACTTGGGAATAGAAGTATTGTTGCAATGGTTCTGGTTCCCATCTCTCAGATAGATTTCATACAGAGTCTTCTGGAAATGGTCTGTGAAATGGCAACTACTGTAGTACAATACGGTATATATCACAAGGCTCCATTCAGTCTCCAATACTTTTCAATATCCACAATAGCCAATGGTTGCCATCTTATACTTCATTTGCATCTTCTCATTCTAAGATCACACAATTCCACACAAACTCTGTCCATTTTCAGCAACAATTTTATTCAGCAGTCACTTTTTCATGTTTGCAAATTAAAAGTGAGAAAGAGGAGACCTGCTTCAATTATCATTTTAAGTTTCCCACACCCAAAAGAAATGGAAACAATTTGCTTTCCAGAAGCCTCCATTTTAATTCTTGTCCACTCAGGAATCGAAACAAAGGGAGATGAATATTGGCTCCATCCATTCCAATGATGCCATCATGGCTTTTAGTGGAAGTGCAAATGAAGGCAAATGCATGTGTCCTGGGATAATGTTGCAGGATCCAAACTCAGTCGCCTGGACCAGAGATTTATTCTTCCAGGCTGTCAGACTCATATAGATCACTTCACAATGCTTTTACGGCCCTCTCTAAGCAGTTTATAGAGTCAGCATATTGCCCCCAACAATCTGGGTCCTCATTTTACTGACCTCGGAAGGATGGAAGGCTGAGTCAACCTTGAGCTGGTGAGTTTTGAACAGCCAAATTACAGGCAGTCAGCAGAAGTAGCCTGCAGTACTGCATTCTTACCACTGCACCACTACAGCTCAGAGTGTCAAAAATGTATGCATTGGGTTGTTCTATGTGTAGTATTTATATGATACTTGACTGTGTGTGACTTATAGTTGGTAATTGGGATGTTAATAGCCAGCTATTAAGACGTGGCATTCCTGAAAGTTGGGAGACGGAGTTTCAGACTTTGATTCATCAAAGATTGCCTACTCTACTGATAGTATCTGGGGAAACTATTCACTGAGTGCAAGGATATAATTGTAGTAAGAGCAGATTTCTGTAATATTTTCAGTTATGTAATAGAGTAACCTTTCTGAATGCTTGCCTGCATTCAGCAATGGGCTAAAAGAGGGATTTAAAAAAGGAGTCTGAATCCAGAAAAGATTAGGGTGCTTAGCAGAATATCAAAGTTGCAGAAAAGTAATTCTGAATGGAATTATGCTATCCTACAAGAAGCTGAAACACAGCTGAGAATGTATCTGGATCTGAAGCTTGTTCGCTTTTTCATTTTGCAAATTGAAAGAATGTCCAGGATCATTTTTTGATTAGCTGTGGCTGATATGCCACATTCATCCTTAAAATGATTTTGGAACTATGGCATCGCACACACCAGTGAAGTATGCAAAGTTCCAGAAATAAATTATTACAAAAAATTGATAAAAGCAATTTAAAATGGAATTGGAATAGCTAATCAATAAAGAAGTTATTTATTAGTAATAACTTGCCAAGAAACAAATAAAAATTCAAATAAGAAGCACACTAATTTGGATTGCTAACAATAATCATTATATAAAATAAGTATAGATATTTTGTTTTGTAGAGATACAAAAGAAAACTCTGATTTGAGGATTAGAAAAAAGAGATATAAAGCTATTAAGTCTATATTACAATTCAAAGTGATAGTTTTGCTGTAACTTTCTTATATCAGCGGAATTCTGCAATTTGTAATTTGTACTTTTTTCAGTGCTGTTGTACCTTGAGGATTACCACACAAGTATACACATATATAAAAGTGTGTGCATATTTATATACAACTGAAAAATTAATTCTGGGCCTATCACTGGCTATGTAGCTACAAACCAACTCTCTACAGTATATCTAGCATGCATATTTTTAAAACTCTAAATCCTGTTGCAAGCAAAACAGTAAATAATGAAAGAAAGCTGGGTATTTTGCCAAGAATCATATGAAAGTACAGTCGAGATTAGCATATAGAAAAAAATGTAGCACAACTTCAGTAGGATTGTAACACTACAGAGTGTCCATGAGAACTTACTGACATTAACAACAAGAAGGCCAAAATCTCTGCCTGCAAATATTTATGACTTGTAAGAATAACAAAAACCTCCTCCACACAGACATTTCTTCCCCCCCCCCAAATATCTACATTCTGACTGTTCTTAATCATGAGGAACCATGAAAATAGGCTTCACGAATGAACTGTCAAATCCAGCAACAGAACTCTAACACATAGTCCTTCTAAACATGTAAACACCATAGATGCACAACCCAGGAAAAATTGCATCCAGACATGTTTGGTTTCCTTTATTTCCACGCCTCCCTCTTGTGCCTTATGTTATTAATAGTGGCAGGAAAACAAACAAACTTTACCCAATGCCAGTGGGCACAATGTGATGTCTCAACTTGCACTTGCTTAATTTCTACTTCTTCAATGCAATTGTCGGAAGGTTAATGGTGGAAAACTTAATAGATTGGTGAAAATCATGGAAAGAGCAGCTTCCTTTCCCCCTCAATTCTTCCTGACCTTGTTATCTCCCGAAGATGGTGGAATGAGAAGAATTTACAATGTGTTTATGTAACCTTTCCATTCACCTAGGCAAGAATAGAAACCTGCCGGGTATTGATAAATGGTTATCCTGTAGATTTTGCTAAGTATACATCTGATTGACCTGCTGAGTTGGAAAATATTTTCATTCTACCGGCAAAACACTTTTTCTCTTCTGGCTTATTAATTCTTACCTGCGAATTAGCCCAGAGCTTCAAGCTTGTCTGAGCTGCTGTGCTGCTCTTTAAAGGAGTTAATGATAAAACCCCCGTGCTCTAGTTGTGACGTAGGCTGAAGGCCCAGCCCTCTCAGCTAAGTTCATGTGGGCTGTTTACTGCAGAAATAGGCTGTGTCAGCTGAGAGTTTCTGTTCTGTACAGTACACGCCCTATGCAGCTAAACGCAGGCAAGGCAACCAATTCTGTGGCAGCTGGCCAGCTCTGGAGCTTGCTGGATGAAAATGGAAGGTGGCCTGCCAGGGAATCAACAACCAGGGATAATTGGAGACAGGGGGAACAGGGTAAGGTCAAAGAACTTTCAATGCTGAAAGAACTTTCTCTTCAACGCCCCGAAGAACTTCCACTGCCTCTTCACTAACAAGCAGCCCTCAGTTTGCTTCAGGCACAACATCTGTGGACAGTTTTCTTTGCTCTTATCGACAAAAGGGGGTTTCTGACAGCTGCGAGCAAGCAAACTGTGTGGCATAAATCTCCTTACAAATATAAATGGGTTGTATTATTTCTGCCATGGCTAACTGGGGGGTGGGAGGGACACATAAGCTCTCTCCTAGAACTGCTTCCTGAACATTTAGTGATTACTCCTTTTTTTGCCTGTATCATAATCGTCCTAAATCAAAAGAGTTTTGATTGAGAAGGTATACAAATTATTCCAGTAGAAGTGGTAAGGTTTCTGCTTATTACATTTTCATATCTTTATAATCTTGCTCCAAGGAGCTGAAAAAAGAAGCAAACGGACCAGTTTCTCAGCCTGATGATACATCTGTGTGTGTGTGTGTGTGTGTGTGTGAGTGAATGCACCAGCTAAAGCCTTGCAATTCCTACCATATCATATCCTCAAAATCACCCTCGAGGATTGAGAAGCTTCCAGATATTATCAACAATAGCTTATCGTACATACCAGGATCTTAGCAGCATTTCAGTTTAAATGGATCTCAGAACATTGCTCTATTCCTATAGTTGGCGAACAGTCCCTCCTCCCCATTTTGTTTCTTTTATGTTGTTACTTACCACTTCCCTGACTAAATCCCTCTAGATCTCCTGGGATTTCACCTCCAGGAATTCTTAGACAGTTGGGTCTACATTCCTTATTTGCCTAAATCAGAATTTCCAGTCCGATACTGCTGGGTTTCATTGGAATAAATGGTGTGGGAATGACAGAAACTATAACCTAATCCAATACATTTGGGATGCTGGTTGTTATTAGTATACCAGCTGCCTGCTAAATGATTTTCAGCTAATTAAGCCTTAAATTAAGTAATTGATTATAACATGTTTAAATTTATAATATTTAAATGGAGCACAATTGCCCAAATTAATTAGCATTAGTCTACACAACAGCTTTCCTGCAGTTCAGTAAAATTGTTACCTAGGTAACATTCTGTAGTTTTAAAGGGCTAAGTTATTTTATTCCCATCCATACAGGAGCATCATATTGTCATCCCAACTCTCTTGATTGTGTGACCATTTTCATTGTGTGAATGGTGAGAAAGAAAAAGAGGAAATCCATAACTATAAGGGCAAGAGAACTCAGCTATTAAATATCAATGTTTTAACTTCAAGGTATCTATTTATAGTTGGCAAGGGAGAATTAGGTTCTATTGTTCTGATGACTGCTCATTTCAGAGCAGATAAATATGGTCTGGCCTGCATTAAGCAGAACATTATCTTTCAGGATTTAAATCTAATTTCATCACCAACCAAGATCGCCTAAATGTTTGCTGAGGGTTGTTTACTTCAGATCAATTTCTTCTCTGTGTTTCCATTAGTTCGTCCTGCCAATCCAATGCCTTCCTTTTACTTTATTCTGTCATTTTTCAATTGCCTCGGCCTGCAATTTCTTGAAGTTCATTATAGAAATAGCACAGCAAGAAGGATAGTGGGAGGGATGCATGACACAGAGAAATGCTGCCATTCTGGCCACTGTAGTTGGGAATGCCAACATTATTAAGCATTAGAACAGCAAAATGTCATTCTAATGCTAGCAACAAAGAGAAAATCAATGTTAAAATAAGAAAACTGCTCACCATTTGACAAATTCCCAGTTATGACAATGTAAAGAAGACAGGATCAATAAACAGGATCTTATATGGGAAAAAAAAAGGAAAAATGAACCCAACCTTAATTTTTTACAGAAGGCTGCAGGTATGTTGGAATAGAAATGGATAAGGAAGGAAGTGATATTTAAATAATAAAAAACCTATTCTATAAATCAGGAGTTAGATCTGCATGTTAACTGAATCCAGTTAATTTGCATCACAGAGAATGGTCCTTGTTCCTGGAATGAAAGAGTCCCATAGTGATTTTTTTTAAAAAATGCACTGCATAGTTGTCTCTGTGTCAGAAAACACATTTTGCAAGAGAAAATGGGGACACAACATTTTTAGGACAATCCCTATTTAGGGATCTTCTTATCCTTATTGAGATTATTTCTAAATAATAATCAAAAATAGTATTACAATTAAAAATAAAGACCCAAGTGAGATGGCGGCACAAGACGCTGCATGTATGTAAGCTCCATGTGATAATTTTAAATGTTATACTATAAATATTGGGTAGGAACTTTTTTTATTTGAAGCACACAGCATCAGTAGCAGCTGTGGTTTGACTGCAATAAGCCAAGTTTACTGCATTGTATGGTATGCCAATAAAAGAATATAAACTAAAGATGACATTCTATGCATTTTATTTTACATTTATTTAGTCCTCCCAGCTACAATACAGACATAGTAAAGCTCAGACTACTTATTGCAGAAAGATGGAAGAATGTTTGAGAACATAATAAGTAGGAGAGCTGTTACTATAGTTATTATTTAAATACCTAAAATAGTCCTCACAAGAGATAGCTATTGTGAACCATGATTAGACCCAGAGATTGGTGCAGTACTTTTTAGAGGGAGGAAACCAAACTGAGATCACAAATTTTTTTCCCCCTCCAACAAGACCTATATGTAACTTTTCTTAAACAATGCCTTCAGTTCAGGGTAGCCATCTCATGAGTGATCAGCAGGGCTTTACTCTATGTTTCTTGGTAACCCAATCCAAAGAACTTGTCCTCAGGTATCAACAAACTTATATATGGACAACAAATAATACTTAATTTGAGAGAAACTGGTTTATGTTGGGTGATGAAAAGACAGGATATCAGTGACTTCCAACTACAGGCTAAAAAGACTAGTGAAAGAGAAACTTTAGGCCAATACATGCTTGGCTATTATTTAAATTACTCATTAGCATAATAGAAAATAATAGCCAAATTTATTTGGAAGAAAATAACATCCTTCTAATAAAAAGAAAGGAAATTAAAGGAAAAGCAAAGGTATAAAAGATCAACTTTTGAATAGTTATTACTAAAGCCAAAAGAACAATTTACACATAGTCAGAATTTATCACAAAAAGGCATTTGGAATTGATTCTTTATTCCATAGCTAGATTATCAAATATTGGAAACACATGGTGTTGGTACAAACATTGTATAGAAAAAATAATGAATCAATGGAAGACAGAATTGGAAAAGAATTGGTGGTTGGAAAAGAATAATATGGCTTGTCAAATTAGGAGAGGCATCTTGCAGGATGGCTCATTATCACCCTTATTATTTGCCATTGCCATGTTCCACATTAGAAATAAAAAAAAATCACTATCAAAATGCAAAAAAAAATGCCAAAAAATCTCTCACTTTTTTATATTAATGATCTGAAGCTTTATGGAAAACCAGAAATTGAAATCCAGTCACTGACAAATACTGTACAAATTTTAGCACAAATATAACAGTAGACCATCAGAAGCAATCTAGATGAAGCCTACAAATATCTGGGCATTTTACAGTTGGATGACATCAAACATCAACAAGTTAAAAATGTGTTTAATAAAGAATGCATCCAAAGAGTAAGAAAACTGAATTGTGGTAAACAGCATCACAGCTATTAATGCCTGGGCCATACAATACAATACACTGTGATGGCAATACACGGCTGGAACTTAACTGTGGCAAAAGAAAGCAAAGACAGCATTAATAGTAATAGGCACCTTGGGTGCAGTACCCAAACCATGGGAGCACCATTTGAATACCATCAGTGTTGACAAAATCACCAGTCAATTGCAAAAGGTAGCTTTATTTGGAACAGCTTACATCTTGCCTTGTTACATCTTGAGTCTCCAGCTTATTTCTTCACGCCCCTCCCTAGGTTCCAGATTACAATGATGTAATAAGTTTAGAAGGTAAACTTGCACAAGGTTTTCAGTGCATGAAAGCTGTACAAATGTTGCCATTCTGGATACCAGTCTAGACATAACAACTACTTGAACTACGACTTCGACTATACTTGATTATTTTGGATACTTCTTTATATTCTACTATTAGACATCCCTTGATATCACAGACAATATTCAAGATGCAATTGCACCAATACACTATTTAGCATAGTGATTATTATCTATTAGATTGACTAGACAGTTGAGAGTTGCAATTTAAAAAATGACAAGAAATTTTGATTTAAAGTTGGAAATGCAACTTTCTACATAATCTAGATTTTAGTCAAAACTTTACTAGAAGTAATGCAGGTTTTTTCCCCATTATCTAATTATAATAACAACCACAATAACCTAAGGAACTTAATTACATTTTTGCTTTTAATCAGCAAGAAGATAGCATGCCTAACAAAAATAACATGAAGCTCAGTTTAATGTAGAAGGAAACAAAGAAGTATTTGTGGACCCAAAGCAAATACATGATTTCCCACTTCTTCTTTGAGTTGATGTGTTTCTGGTTCATTCCACTGTTTTAAAGAAAAGTTCTACTTTTTAGAAACTTCAGCCAAGTTTCAGCACCTGCTTAGTTGTGTTTTTAGGAACTCCTAAATTATGCAGTTTTTTGAAACCTTCCTTTTAAGATGCAGGTGTCTGCTTTTGTTGTTGAAGAGGATTCTTCTCATTAGTGTTTCAGATCTTCATATGTTATCATTATAAACTGCAGACACAAAACCAAAATGCCTAGTTTGGGGTCCTGCTGTTCAAAGCAGTGATAATGGAAATGTTCTTCAACTACACAATTTTAAATTGAAAACTTGCTCAATGGAAGACATTGCTTTTGAAGTTACTTCTTATTCAATGCAAAATGGAATTGATATCAGCTGAGAATCATCTTATCTTTGCCTTCAAAGATTTATGCACCATGTGCATTTGGTTTTTACATGTTCAGTAATATGGCACAATTTACCCAAACCGGCTATCTTCATTCTCTTCTTCTCTGCCATTTTCTTTTATCTTTTTGTCACATTTCTCTTTCCTGCTTTCTGTTTCTTTAAACAGCAATTTTTCGTCTAAGTTACATACATTATTATTTCAAAGAATTGTTAATAGGAGATAGCTTAGGGGTCTGCTACTAACTACAGTGATGAAAAAATGAGAAATATTTTGTGATATGACAGAAATTCTGCTTGCTTGTTGTGCTTGTGGCTGAACTTTCGATGCAAATATACAAATTGCAGGGCTTGCATTGCATGTCACACTATGCATTTCATCACTTGGTTTCTCTCTCCAATATCTATGGATGATGGAATACCTCTGTTCAACATCTCTACCTGCATCTGAGAACAAAAACCATTAAATAAAAGGAGAGGTAGAAGTGGGCTCTAGAAAGGGGTGGGATTCAAATTTTTAACAATAGGTTTTGTGGGCGTGGCTTAGGTGGTGGACATGGTTTGGTGGTCATGTGACTGGGTAGACATGGCTTGGTGGTCATGTTATTGGCTGGGTGTGGCCAACTCAAGATCACTCACATCGAGGCACGCATCTCCTCACCTGGCCTCTCATGATTGTGGGGAACCTGCAACAGTCGTAAGTGTGAAAAATGGTCATAAGTCAATTTTTTCAGTGCTATTGTAACTTTAAATGGTAACTCCACATAAGCAAAGTACCAGCAAAGGAGGAAAAAAAAACTCCAGAGAAGTTCGTGAGACAGGAAGTCTAGTCCTACTAAGAATGGAATAAGAGGCAGTTTCTGTAAGCAACACCAGAATGTTTCCTTCCTTTCTTCCTTACAGGATTAGGCAAACTGGTAGAATCCCACCCCTGGTTCTAGATCCAATGAAGGAGTACAGCAGTGCTGAAATCTACAATACAAATTTTCAAAACAACAGCAGCAAGGTATTATTCTGCTTTATTTATTTATTTATTTTAAATTAGGGTTATAAAAGTACTACTAAGAAATAAAACACTGAAGATTTGGAACAAAATATGCAATATTTTATAAACTTTCTGTGGCATTTCTATATAATTTACTTAAGGCATAATTTCAAAATGGTTATTTTCTACTAAGTTCAATGTTCTGTAAATAATGAAAACTTGAAAGTGTACATTCTTTGATTCTATAGATATGGGATAAACAACAATTATTCTATATATAATAGTATGCTGTCCATGCACTGATGTGGCTTGATCATGTAATCCTTCTATCCCCGTGATGGCGAACCTATGGCACGCATGCCACAGGTGGCACTCAGAGCCATTTGTGCTGGCATGCAAGACGTAGGCAAACTTACCTCACTGCACATACCTGCACCTCACAGCTGATTTTTGGCTGGTTTGAGGCCTTTTTTGGCCTCCCAGAGGCTTGAAAAAAGCTTCTGCAGGTTTTGCAGGATGAATAATAGGCCCATTTTGTCACTTCCTGAAAACACCAGAAGTGATAAAACGGGCCTATTATTTGTCCCGCAAAGCCTGCAGAGGCTTTTTTTCCAAGCCTCTGGGAAGCCAAAAAAGGCCTCAAACTGGCCAAAAATCAGTTGTGAAGTGCAGTGCAGGTAAGGGGGGATTGCGCGCATATGCACAGGGGGGTGCACATTGCCTCCTGGGTGCTGGTATGCAAGTGCACGAGTGCAAGCATGTGCTCAATTTTTGTGCTCAAAAAAGCCATCATTGCTCTATCCTGTAAAATAAGTAACAGACATATAGAAAAAAGCTAATTTTTTCCTTAACTCTAGTTATATTCTATGACCACTTAACTAAATCAGGCAAGAAATTGTAATTATTGTAAAATTGTATTAATTTGCTTCAAAAGGCTGTCAAATATTCATGCAATTGTTATTAATTTAAAACCCTTGGTGCCATCTTCTCCAAAGTAGTTCTGCCTATCTAATCTAAAAATAGAGGGAAAAAATGAGCCCAGACACTGTCCTGTGTCATGGACCCAAAGTTGTTGAATAACTTTTATTCTGAGTTTTGGCCAGAATAATATCTATTAGTAGGGACAAGACGCAATGGATAGAATCTAATCAAGGGCAGTACCAACCTAGAAATAAAGAGAAATTTCCTAACGGTGAGAACAATAAACCAGTGAGACAGCTTGCCTTCAGAAGTTGTAGGTGCTCCATCACTGGAGGCTTTTAAGAAGAGACTGGACAGTCACATGTCTGGAATCATATATGTTCTATATTAGCATACTTGTAATACCGCTTCCTGATTGGTCCACCAATATTACACTGTGATTGGTTCTTCAACGCTACTGTGATTGATCCGCAATTACCACCCTGTGATTGGTCCACCTGAGCGGCGGGAGATTCAAGGAGCCGTCATTGGCTACAAGCTGCGATCAGCCGCTATAAAAGAGGCTGCCATGGCTCTGCAGTCAGACAGATTTCAGAAACTAAATAAAGAGCTGAAAGTCACACTGGTCTTGCGTCTCTTTTTTCCCACGACATAACACTGGCGACAAAGGTGGGATACCCCAATTGTGACTCCTATTAAGCCAGATGAGTCAGTGAGAATCTGCATTGACTATAAGGCCACCTTCAACCACGCGCTACAACAAAGCGCATACCCCGTTCTGGTGGTACATCTGTTACATTTGTTGGGGGGAGGAAAGATCTTCGCAAAGCTTGACCTTGCACAAGCGTACCAGCAATTGCCAGTTGACCTCGAAACAGCAGAGGCACAAACAATTGTGACTCATAGGGAGGCATTCAGATGCAAAAGACTGCAATTTGGAGTCAGCGTGGCCCCAGGGGTGTTCCAAAGCTTGATGGAGCGCCTATTACAAGGAATAAAAGGGGTAGTTCCACACTTCAAAAACATGCTGGTATCAGCTAGTGACAAGACCCAACTGGGAAACCGCCTCAGGGAAGTCATACAAAGATTTCAAGAGGCAGGACTCAAAGTAAAAAAAGAAAAATGCCAGCTAGCCACCCCTAAAGTTGAATTCCTGGGGTACCTAATAGATAAAGAAGGAATCCACCCCACGGACCAGAAAATCAAAGCAATAAAAGAAGCCCCAAGACCCAAAAATAAAACAGACCTACAAGCATTTTTGGGACTCATTAACTTCTATAATGTCTTTCTGCCACAGAAGGCAATGATGACGGATCCATTACACAGATTGCTGGATAAGACAACTACTTGGACCTGAGGGCGATGCGAAGAAGCCACGTTCCAGGAAATAAAAGACTTGCTGACATCTGAATCTGTGTTAATTCAATACAGCGAAACCCTGCCACTGACAGTCACCTGCGACACATCACTGTTTGGTGTCGGAGCTGTACTCATCCATACACTACCTGATGGGAGAGAAACGCTGATTGCGTTCTATTCCAAAATGCTATCTAACGCAAAGAGAAACTACAGCCAATTGGACAGAGAGGTGCTAGCAGAGATAACTGGAGTCAAACGATTCCATGAATACCTCTATGGCAGGACTTTCTCACTAATTACAGACCACAAGCCACTCTTGGGAATACTCGCAGGAAACAAGGCCACCCCAAACATACTGTCACCACGAATGACGAGGTGGTCCGAGTTCCTTGCCACATACAGTTACAAATTAATCCACCGGCCAGGGAAGGACATATCACACGCTGATGCCCTGAGCCATTCTCCCCTGCCTGAAATGGGAAGTAACCCGGCACCAACCACATCCACACTATAAATTGAGACACTACCAAACCTACCCATAACCGCAGCAGGCATCACGAAAGAAACCACAATAGACAAAAAGATGGCACGGATTTTAAACTGGGTAGGAAAAGGGTGGCCAGAAAACGAGATGGACAAGACTTTTAAACCGTTCCAAAACAGACAGATGGAACTCTCGATTTTAAAAGGTTGTATACTATGGGGGGATCGGGTAGTCATACCGGAAATTCTCCAAGAACAAGTACTGTATATCTTGCATGAAGGACACCCGGGTATTGTACGAATGAAATCCCTGGCCAGGAGCTATGTATGGTGGCCAGGGATGGATAAGGATATTGGGAGATGGGTGGAAACGTGCACGCAATGCCAAAAATCCAGACCTACACCCCCTGCCGCACCTGTGCTCGACTGGGAAACATGGAGGGGACCCTGGTCAAGAATACACAAAGATTTCACAGGGCCGACAAAAGGACACACATTTGTAATAATAGTAGACGCTTACTCAACTTGGTTGGAGGTAAGTGTCATGAACTTCACAACAACAGAAGCCATCATCAGACAGCTGAGGAAGCTGTTCGCAACACATGGGTTGCTGGATCTATTGGTTTCAGACAATGGGCCGCAGTTCACAGCATTGACATTTGAAAAGTTCCTCACCGAATATGGCATAAGGCATGCCTTGACAGTGCCGGGTCGGCCAGCTACAAACGGACGGGTGGAATGCATGATTCAGTGTATGAAAGAGACTATAGAGAAACTAGACACAGGGGACATATAAGAAAAAATATACAAAATGCTAACTGTACAACACATTACACCTAACACCACAACGAATGAAAGCCCAGCAGAATTATTGATGGGCAGAAAATTAAGATCGCACCTAGAAAGATTACACCTCACTTACAGCCCTGAAAAACTAGCAGACTCCTCTAGTAAGCACCGCACATTCAGAACAGGGGCCCTGGTCTACACAAAAAATCTCATGGGGCACCCACTTTGGATACTGGCAACAATAGCTCAGATAACGGGACCCTGGTCATACAGACTAGAAACGGAGGACGGAAGAAGCTGGAGGAGACACATAGATCAACTGAGATCACGAACACTAGAAACACAAACAAATCCAGGTGTGAAGGAAAAGAACACACATGCCAGAACCACATCAAGCATTAAAAAATAATAACCAGACCAGAGAGGGGGGAAACCCCTCAAACACAAATAAAAGGGGAGGGGGAGACCCTCCACTAGCACAATAAACATTGTAACAAACCCTAACAACAACCCACCAACCAACATCACCAGTAGCCCCAGAAAGAAACCACAATTATTTACCTGGAGATGACTTGGTAGAAAGGAACAGGCAGCAGAAAACCAACATGAAGCCACTCCAGAAGGGAGCAGCCGAGCTGACTCTGCCAGCCCAGATAGGCCAGGCGGGAGCAGCATAGCTGACTCCACCTTCCAGGAGGTTCCACGGAGAAGGACAGGAGAAACAGTGATCCCGTCCGAACCGGCCAAAGACAACAATGCAACTGAGCTGCGCAGGTCAAGTAGACACCATAAAAGTCCTGCCTACTTACATGACTACTTAACGTAGGTTGGACTAAACCAAGTGGGGAAGGGTGTTCTATATTAGCATACTTGTAATACCGCTTCCTGATTGGTCCACCAATATTACACTGTGATTGGTTCTTCAACGCTACTGTGATTAGTCCGCAATTGCCACCCTGTGATTGGTCCAGCTGAGGGCAGGAGATTCAAGAAGCCATCATTGGCCACGAGCTGCGAACAGCTGCTATAAAAGAAGCTGCCGTGGCTCCGCAGTCAGACAGATTTCAGGAACTAAATAAAGAGCTGAAAGTCACACTGGTCTCAAGTATCTTTTTTCCCGCGACATAACAATATATGATCTCCTGCTTGAGCAGAGGTTGGACTAGAAGACTTCCAAGGTCTCTTTCAACTCTGTTATTCTATTCTGTTCTGAATTACATCATGCATCATCACATTCCCAAGACCAGAGGGCATCAAATTGTAAAACTGGAGCACAGAAGCAAAACTGAAAGATGGAGTTCCTCATTCCTTCTCAATGTGGAAATGGCAGCCTTTGTTGACTGCTGACACTGAGCTAGGCTCTGCATAGGATCTAAATACCAGAATTCTTTTTCAACAGCTTTTGCACTCTTCACAATAGCTGCTGGAAAAATTCCAAGCTGCTTCTTAGCACTGCCTAAAGTGATCCAATGAGGACCAGGGTGTTCACCTTCTCCCTTCTCCAACAATCACTCTTCCTGGAACCTTTTCTGGGGAATTTTACATTGGATTCTGGTGCACCCAATCCTGGAAGGTGCAACATCTTGAATCTCTCAGAAGAGAACACCTTTTGACTTTCAGATTTCACTTAGAGGCAGGTCCATTAGCAATTACAAAAGCTCATAAAAATTAAAGTATTCTTGATAAGTAATTCATTCCTGAAGAAAACTTAGGAAGCCATAATTAAAATTCCTTTAACTCCTTTAACATCAAACGATCCACTATTGATGTCACCCCATTCCTAAGAGGTCTGTAAGGGGTGTGCATAAGTGCACCATCGTGCCTACTGTCCCTGTCCTATTGTCCCCATTTATTTGTACCTATTTCCTGTATTCTTGCTCGTGTTTATACTTATACCTATTATCTTGTAAGCAATTGACAAATCAAATAAATAAATAAAATAATTAAAATATTTTAGTTAATGCTGTGTTTCAAGAGCAAGCTCTTTGTAGAGAAACAATATTCAAACTCTTTTGTGCCTCTTTCTTAATCCTGCTGTATGAAAAGATTCCTCACTCTCTCAGGGTGGGATTTTACCAGTATAACAACTGGTTCGTTGTGCGCATGCTCCACATTTAAAAAAACCTCTAATACTTACCTTCTATTGCAGTCCCTATGAAGAAAACAGCTGAGGCGTGGCAAACAGCTCTGCCACACAAATCAGCTGTGCTCTAAACAAAGGAAATAAAGCACAGGAAAGAGTAGGGGAGGGCGGGCGGGCAGGTCCACATGCTCATCGCAGTGAACCGATGAGCATTGCAACTGTTCACTGCCAGCTGATCTTCAGAGCAAGGAGTTCACCCAAACCAGGCCAAACGAGTACAATCTCACCCCTGTATTCCCTCCTTTGTGCAAAAAGGCCATTCAACATCTTTTCCTTCCTGTATTTAGCACAGACTCTTTCACAGGTAGGATCCAGTTAGTTGGGGTTTCTTAGGGTAGACTTGTAGCATGTTCAGCATCAGAAACTCAGGATGACCTTCCCCACCAGGAGAAGCCTTGAAAAGCAAGGAAGGTGAGACAGACAAGAGTGTCTTGGCCCTGCCCGCGTAGCTCTGAGGTGTGTCAAATGTGCATTGCAGGAGTTGTTACTATGAGCACAAAGGTTACAGAAGGAAAGCCCAGGTGCCAGGTGTGACTTTTGGAAACAATCCTTTTGCATATGTGAAACAGGCTTTGAACAAAGTATAATAAAGTGGGGGGAGGAGGTCACATAAACTCATTATTTTAAGGGATCATGATACCACAAAGGTTGAGAAACTCTGCTCTAGATTACTTCTGACTTAAAGTTCACTTTACCGAAGAAAACATAGCTTCGTTTCATATATATATATATTTTGTTTGCATTATCCAGTGCAGCATTTGCTCTTGGCCTCCTTTTTCTGCTCACATCCATCAGCACTGAAAGAAATGTAGTTGGTTTTGAGCATAATATACCTTTGCTTTTTATAAAAACGAAGAGAAATGAAACATTCTCCCCTGCCTCAGACACAACAATAATAATTTTCACAAACAGTACTTACAAACGATAGGCTGCAAATGCAGGAGTTAAAAGAACTTTCTCTAACCATGGTGCAAGGTATAATTTCAAGAGTTTCTTTTATCGGGACTTGAGTGAATAGTGAAACCACATCGAAACTTACAAGCAGATCTGTGTTTATTCCAACAGAGAACTAACCAAAACAGAAATAGATGTCCTAACCAAAGGATTCAATTATGCCATAGCACCCAAAAAGATCCCAACAGAATCCATCATATGTGCAGTAGAATCCAGCCTAACCAA
>BLBF01000003.1:93665137-93680875 GCA_015471245.1 Laticauda colubrina | reverse complement strand
AAGAAAGAAAGAAAGAAAGAAAGAAAGAAAGAAAGAAAGAAAGAAAGAAAGAAAGAAAGAAAGAAAGAAAGAAAGAGAAATACTTTTTTTACAGATAGTTACACTGAATTTCCAATCAAAACTACTCTAAATATCTACATACTTGTTAAACCAAATCCAGAACATATAGAAATTAAATTGCAAATTCATATCCACCAGTTTTGCTTCTTTTTCTCTAATAAATGCAAGGAAGGCAAAATAAGGAAGTGTCATGCTCAAAAAAAGAAGTTCACATTTTATTTTTGATGTTTCTCATCCGAGACATTCCTCTTGTTACACAATCAAAATACAAATATTTCACAGCCATAACACCATTTCAGACTCTCAAAATCACAGTGCTGTAAAAATTGTCAAGATGATGTTTTTTCAGATAGTTCTATCAATGTGGCTTTTTGTGTTTAATCAAGATCAAACAGTAACTTCTTACACATTTAACAAGTGTGAGATCCATAACATCTTTGGGAACAAAACAAAAGTTCTATGCTACAATCAGAATTTGTTAGAAGTCCCAACCTATCTACCAACTAAACTTGTGTTTTGGGATTTATCTCAGAACAGTATCCAAAGTCTGGAGAAGAGTGACTTCAAGAACTTCAGCCGTTTGCAAGCTGTCAACATTTCCCAGAATAACATACATAAAATTAAAGACGGTGCTTTCATTCATACTAGCCACTTGGAATTTTTGAATCTTAGTGTAAATCAGCTGCAGTTTCTCTCCAGTTCTATGTTTGATGGACTCATTAATCTTACTTACCACTTACTGCTTGCCCGAAATAAAATATACAGGATCAATCCTTCTGCCTTTTGCCAACTTGGAGAATTTAAAGGTAATTGATTTATCTTCAAACAAACTGTATACCTTGAATGCTATGCATGCTGTCTTTAATATGGGATCTTTAAGAGAGTTGCACATCAAAGACAATGGCTTGGAGAACTTCTCAACCAAAGAAATTACTAGTGCACCTCCATTGCTTGATCTAGATGTATCCAATAATCCAATTTCCCTCATTAATATTATAACTCCAGTTGTGCAAAGACTTTTTTCACTTGATTTATCTTTTGCCATTGCCAAAGAGACTATTTTATGGGAAATAGAAGATTCTTGCTTTCTGGAAGGCTTAAAGGCATTATATTTAGGAGGAATAGCAATGAAGCCATCTGAAATCTCAAAAGTGATTCAAATGCTGAATTGTTCTCAGTTAGAGATTATCCACCTAAACCAGTCAAACATAACTGAATCAGATAATCTTATAGAAAACATATGCCAACGGCACCGGCAAGTGCAAAGTCTTAACTTTCAAGGCAATATGTTCACAAACATTAAGGCAGAGGCTTTTGAAAATTGCACACATTTAAAGTTTTTGAATATGTCATTTAATAAGTTGAAAAGACTACCAATGGCATCTTTTCAATCACTGAATTTGTTGCATTCCATTTCTTGTACAAACAACATATCCACTCTTGTACCAAATATTACTCCTAATGTATCATTATTAGAAAGCCTAGATCTTAGCTTTAATGACATCAAGAAAATTGCTTCTGATTATTTCAGATATTTAAATAATAGAAAGGCCTTCTACATCAATGGAAACCAGATTGGTTTTGTCTCTTCACATTACTTTGATAATCTAAACAATTTGCAAGAACTATATCTAGGTCAAACTGCTTTAGAAACAATCACACAACCTTTCTCAGGAAGCCTAAAAAACCTGGAAGTGTTGGTGCTCAGGCAAAATAATTTGGAAACCATAGAGAAGGGCATTTTTAAGAATTTTTCTTCTCTTCAATTTCTTAATCTGGCAGACAATAGGATTGACACAATAGTACCAGGAGCCTTTAAAGGTCTGAGCAATTTACAGATCCTTGTCCTTGGACATAACAGGATTGGTAAAAAAACTTTTCGGGCAGACTTTTTTCAAGGGGCAAGCTCTTTAGCAGACCTTGATCTTTTTAATAATTATATCAGCTATGAATCCTCAAAAATGCTTGCCAACCCACCCTTTAAACTTTTACGGTCTTTAAAGAAACTAGCGATAAACAGCCAGGGTGGTAATGGACTTAAATATTTTCCAGCGAATTTTTCAGATGGTTTGGAGTCCATTGTGCAGCTCCACGCAGGCAATTTGGCCATCTCTTCTTTAGAGCCAGAGACATTCACCTTGACTCCTACTCTTCAAGAGCTTGATTTGAGCAACAATAAACTTAGTTCACTAAACAATTCTTTATTCCACCCCATATCAAAGCTGAAATAATTGCACCTGAATAGAAATGGGCTGAAGTCTCTCAATTTTTTTACTCAATGCCAACCTTTCAAGACTGACTCTCTTCAGAGCAACTGAAAATGACATAGACGTTATCACTGAAGAGCAATTAAGCACTTTACCTTCCCTTCTTTTCCTAGATCTCAGGCAAAACAATTTCATCTGTATATGTAGCAACCAAATGTTCATCCAGTGGTCACTGCAGAATCCTAAAACTCAGGTGCTCCATTTCTATCAGTACACTTGTGCTTTCCCTCAAACATATAAGGGAAACCCGCTCTGGACTTTTAACACATCTTCTTGCTGTATTGATTATGAATTTATCCTGTTTATTGCAAATGCAACATTAGTTCTTTCACTCATGCTTTTCTGTTTCTTTTATCAATGGAAATTTCACATGGTCTATATGTTTCATCTATTGTTTGCTTATTATATTGACAAAAAAGGAAGGGGCAAGGTGCAGGATACAACTATGATGCATTTCTTTCCTACAACACCCATGATGAAAAATGGGTAGAGGACAACCTACTTCCAGTGCTGGAAAAATAATATAGCTGGAAAGTTTGCTTGCATCACCGAGACTTTGAGCCAGGACGGTCCATCCTTGAAAACATTGTGGATAATATCTACGCAAGCAGGAAGACTATTTGTCTAATAAGTCGCCACTATCTGGGAAGCAAGTGGTGCTCCAAGGAGATACAAGTAGCAAGTTTTCGCATCTTTGATGACCATAAGGACGTCCTGGTTCTTATCCTCCTGGAAGACATTCCTGCTGAATACCTTTCCCCCTATCACAGAATGAGGAAATTGCTAAAGACAAAAACTTACCTCAAATGACCGGAAGATGAACGGGAAATTCCATTGTTTTGGCACAGGCTCAATATGGCTATGAAAACAGGAGACGGAAAAGAGAATGAAAATCCTGTTTTGGCTGGATTTGTTCCTGATGAAATTCCATAAAGACACTCCCCCCCCCCCCCAATTCCTTGTAAAGAATTGCTACATGATGCTTCATCAACACATCTCTTTATAAATGATCATTAAAGGTAGTCCTTGGCGTATGGCCACAATTGAGGCTAAATTTTCTTTTGTTAAGCAGAACATTTGTTAAGTGCCCTGTTTTATGACCCTTCTTGGTCAGTTGTTAAGTGAATCACTGCAGTTGTTAAGTTAGTCACATGGTTATTAAGCGAATCTGGCTTCCCCATTGGCTTTGCTTGTCAGAAGGTCACTAAAGGGGATCACATGACCCCAGGACACTGCAACCATTATAAATCTGAGTCAATTGCCAAGTGTATGGATTTTGATCATGTGACTGTGGGGATGCTGCAATAGTCATAAATGTGAAAAATGAACACAAGCCACTTTTTTCAGTGGTGTCGTAACTTCAAATGGTCACTAAATGAACTGTTATAAGTCAAGGACTACCTGTACAAATGTTCCTATCTGTTATTTGCCATTGCTTCTTATGCAAGTTTTCTTTTCCTTTCATTGAGAAATAATTTAAAAAAAAAAACAGAATTTTAAGAAACACTTATTTTCTTCATGTTTTCATGCAGAGCTTTTCATGCTGATCTGTGTAACTTTACTATTTATATTTGTGAGCAGGAAATGTTATACCTAAAAACTAAACTTTTAATATGTTTCTTGCATTTTTATCTAGAAGTGAGGGCAACTACTGTATATTCAATGGGTTTTATTCTCATGAAACATTAAACAGACTTGGACTCCTCCAGTTTTCAGCAAACTTACTGGGCATACATTTTATTAAAGTCAGCGGTGTTTATTTCTATATCAAATGATTTTACTGAACATCTCCAAGAAAAACAGAAAAGAAAGGATGCCAGTATTTCACTGATCATATGATCATGTATGGCAATGAGATTTCTGATTTGGTGGTAATATAATTCTATAGCTAAAGTCAACATAATTCTATATTCATCAGAATTGGATGGGATTGCAGCCAGAGAGATGCCCAACAGCAAATAGCAGAGCTAAAATGGGAATAACTAGGATATCTAATTAGATACAATAATGAGAATTCAAGTATAAAATTGTAATTCTTTCTGTCCCAAAATATACTAAGGATAATAGACAATATAGATTTAAGCTTGTAAACAGTGTAACTTTATCTGTGTTTAAATATTGAAAAATCATTAATGTAGTTGATTTAGATAAATTATTCAGTTTTGAATCTAATGATAATTATTGAGACCTATTTCTAATTTGAATTTATTAAATCAATAGAAAATATTTTCAGATGATTTAATATCCACAATGCATATCTGCCATCTCTATTTAGGATTCCTTTCTGGAGAACAAAGCTGTCTGTAATGATTAGAAAGCTGTTGAATTTTGGTAAAAGGACTTTAAAGCATACCTTTTAAAACAAAAATGTGATTAAAAATTATATTTGTGAAGTAAACTTCTCCAGCATCTTCTTACTTATTCATATGTTTTGTATTTCTATAAACTTTGTAATATGTGTTGTTCTGAAATGATAGAAAAGTCGCCAAGTGGAATCTTATGTAAATCTTATGTAAATCATATTGAGTATGCTCTTTGGATGATTCTAGAGCAATGTGAATCTGTACTTGTTCTACTGCTATATATAAAAGTGTTGTGTTGTTTCCTTTTGCATGTTTGATTTTGTTTTCTTGCTTTTCTCTAGCCATATATTTGTTTAATAGAAATGTTCCTGTAGTTCAGAACTATAATTTGGATATTCATTCTGAAACTCTCAAGAACAATTTAGCTCTCCTCATGATTAACTTTCTTGTAAACATGTACAAACCTAGTCTGAGTTGCATTGAAGGAAAGATGGTTAGAAGCATCTGTTAGCTCCTACTACAAGGAACAGATAATAGAGAAGGGCAACAGATAACCAATTATTGATTTCCATGCCAGGAAGCTGAAGAACAGATGAAAACCATTCTTCTATTGAATGGAGTGCTGTATTAGAAATATGCCTACCACTCCAGAAAGTTAATCTAGAGTGGTAAATTGCATTGGAGGGAGATTCAGGATGGCATTACATGGGATGATGAGGGGCAAGCTTGCCAGTTTGATCTGTGGCCAATTCCATCTTCCATAATAGTCATTTTTTGACCAACTAATCTTTTCCACATGCATAAAAGCCATTTTGTAAGAGTTCTCATTACCTGTACCCAAATTCAAATGTGACCCTCATCCCAAAATGTTTGCCTACTGAACTGCAGAAAAAGAGAGGTAGGTGGGCTGTAGACAATGAAGGAACACCTTTAGCATTGCAATTTATCTAACCAATCCTGTTTTTGCTCATCTGCCTCCAATTCTTCCCTCTACCTTAGCAGATTCTCAACAATTCAAAACCTTTGTTTTAACTACAGATACACAAGCAGTACAGAACTTTGATATTACTTTAGAGAAAGAGGTAGGTTTATAATTGTAAATGAAAAGCCACATCATTGCATTTTTTTTAATTTTTCTAGTTTTATTTTTTCTTTCCCATACTCAAAGAAAAAACATTTTTAACAAATTTTGGTTAATTCACACAAATTTGGGAAACACTGTTGAACTACAGGTAACAAACCAAACTGTCTAGATCTAGAAAATGCTCTAAACCAAGGTCTACTAAAACTGGCTCGTGAGATGCATAAATTGAAATATACCATCTGAACCAGTCCATGAAAGTTATGTAACTAAGGCAAAACAGCTGTAAATGAAAAACAGTGAAAAGAAAAATATATTCCACATTTTCTAAGATCTTATGGTAGTCATCAAACTTTCCCCATGTTGGTTTTTCGGAGATGTGAATTATAACTCCACATAGTTGCAGCCCATCTAAAATTTATATTTCTATTATATTAAATATTTAATTCCTCAGAAATTACTATCGTTCAAAGTTTCACCTTATGATTTGTACTGTTATTAATGCTGTTCATTTTCAGATAGTAGATTTTAACATTTGTAGTTTTAAAAACAATATAGTATATTCAGTTACTTAAAAAATCAATGAAAGATTGAACATTTTAGCCTAATTTTATGTTTGTAAATTCCATATTTCTATTCCATTTTCCCTTTTTCCTCTTTGTTCCTGTATTTTCCCTTTTCCTGAAAAATTTAATAAAAATATTATGAAAAAGCAATAACTCTTGAGATGAACACCATCTGCAAGTCAAAGCCTCAATATATATAAAGGTTGGGGATTTTTTAGCTTATTTAGAAATGATACCTCATTTTGAATTAAGTTCTAATTCTGAAATAATATTGTCTCAAGAAATAAGCAAAAGCTATGCAAATTTTTGAGGTTTCAGCAGCTTTCTTACAGGGATAGAAAGGTCTATCACTGGAGGCTTTTAAGAAAAGACTGGGCAGCTATTTGTCTGCAATGACATAGTGTCTCCTCCTGCTTTGCAAGGGGTGGGGTTGGATTAGAAGACCTGCAAGGTCCCTTATTATACCATTTTGTTTTGTTTTTATTTGAAATAGCACCAGCTACCAACATTAAGATTTAAACAATAATGCAGGTATCCATTAGGTGGCAGTATTATTATATAACATTGTAAATTAAAAGCCAGAATGTGGGCCTTTGCTCTTCCATGCCATATATGGTCTACCTGCAACCCAAGAGATGGAGACCAGTATTTCCTGATTCTGCAAGCAGATATGAGTCAAGTTAAAACAGCTCCCAAACAGCCCAAATCTCATAAAGAGCATTCATAAGGAGAGATAGGAAGTGCTTTATTTGTTTTTTTAGTTATTGAAGACCTGTACATAATGATCCAAGAAATAACCAAACTAACACGAAATATCTTTTGACTTAATCATGCCTCTTTCTTTTTTAATTGGAAACATCAACTATCCTTGGAACCTTTTTCAGATAGCTCTTCACAGATATAATTGATTCTTGTTTCAGCAGTATTTTGCAACTTAGTAGAGGTGTGAAACAAAAGGAGGCTCAAACATACAAGGGGAAAAAAAACTAAAAAGCAGGCAATTTTCTGAACGCTGCAAGAAAACAGCTTTGGAAAAAATAACAGAAAACTTTTCA
Organism: Laticauda colubrina; assembly: GCA_015471245.1. Lineage (NCBI taxonomy): Eukaryota > Metazoa > Chordata > Lepidosauria > Squamata > Elapidae > Laticauda > Laticauda colubrina. Next base: position 93,673,543 of record BLBF01000003.1, on the reverse strand, counting down.
AAAAGAAAATAAGCAACATAGTGTGAATGCATCAGGCTCACAAAGCACTGCTAAATTAGAGTACCTTACAGTTGTCCAATAGGAAGCATGAAAAAATATCTCTAGGAAAAAATATGCTGCATACATATTGCAAGGGAAAATTTTAAAACAGCCAGGAGTTGTTTGAGAAGAGGAGGGGCATTTAATTACACTGGCCAGGATGGGCCCAAATGTGTACAATGTTATTTTAATACTAAGTGCTAAGAAAACCAAGAGGGGAAAATATCACTCAGAAGAGTTCAAAAATAGTAGTGAATTAGAGGTGTTAAACATAGCTTGATGTGGGTGTGTTTTAAAAGCAATTACAGATAGGCCTTGACTTACAACAATGCATTTCATGATTGATCAAAGTTACATCATTGAAAAAAGTGACTTATGACTGTTTTTCACACTTACAACCATTGCAGCATCCCCATGGTCACTTGATCAGAATTCAGCTACCTGGCAACTGGTTCATATTTATGATGGTTGCAGCGTCCCAAGGCCATGTGATCACCTTTTGCAACCTTCTAAGGAGTAATGGGGAAGCCAGATTCAGTGAACAACTAACTACCTGTTTCTCTGAAAATAAGACTTTGTCTTATATTTTTTTGCCACCAAAAAAGACACCAGGTCTTATTTTGAGTGGAAAGTGTTGTCCACTGACCTCACTTGTGTGCATTGCCTCCGGCCTCCTTTTTGCTGTCAGAGGCCTTGAACTTTTTCATCCGGCAAGGCTTTTCTGAAGGCCTCTGCAGCCAATAACACCTGTTATTGGCTACAGAGGCCTTCAGGAAAGCCTTGCTGGCTGCAGAAGAAATGGGCCAGCAAGGCAGGCGTCGGGGTGTGCGAGGCTTGGCTGTAATTGTCTAAAGGTAAATAGTAGGGCAGTTCCACCCCCAATTCCCACCCTAGCTTAATTTTTACCAGTGCACCCTGGAGTGGATGGTGACTTAATTAGGGCTTATTTTGGAGGAGGGATAGGGCTTATATTGGGTGCATGGGTAAAAATCAAGCTAGGGCTTACTGTTAGAATAGGTTGTATTTTGGGGGGAAACAGTATGTTACTAACTTAAACAACTGCAGTGATTCATTTAACTGTAGCAAGAAAAGATGGGGCAAAATTCATAAAAGAAATGTCTTGCTTAGCAACAGAAATGTTGGGCTTAATTGTGATCATAACTCAAGGACTATCTGTAAAGAAAGATAATTCATTTTTTAATGAATTATCTATACAATCCTATGCACCTTTTTTTACAAGCAGACTGAATTCAAAGGGTAATGCTTCCAGATAAATGTGCAGACAATGCCAGCCTGAGCTTCTTGATTAGGCAGTTGACTTAATCAACTGCTGACAATAAATAAAAACAAAAGTAGCCTCTTCCACAAACAGGTGTGCTTCATTACATACACATTTATCTCTCTGAATGATGCCCTGCATGTCAATATTGGTAAACAGAATTCTGGGGAAAAAAATTATTAAAAAGATTGTGCTTAGATTACTTTTATAAAGCCATGGGTCTAGCACTGATTCAGGGTCTAGCGCTGATCTGGAATCTGACAATGTGCGTGCATTTCAGCAGCCTTGAAACACAACAATTACTGGCAAAAAGATATGGCAAATTAAAATATCTACCCGATTGTTTCATTTTAGGGTTTTATGGTACTTAGTGCTTAATTTAGATGATTTTTTTAACAGTTGCTTTTCAGTTGCAGGTTTATTTTTAAAAAAATGTTTAATTCAAAGTTGTTTCTACTTCTACTTCTACTTCAGTTAGATAGTTAAGAAATGTTACTGACTTTGGCAAACATAATTGATAGCAACTCTCTATTAGGACAAGTTTATTCATCTGAATGGGGATGGGCACAATAGTGAGAATGGGGAAGTAACATTGAGCAACATGCCTGGAAGAATTCTTCTCTATTTTGCATTTGCTGCTGAGACAGTTTGCTTACATTTTCATCTTTTCAATGACAAAAAAACAAAAATCTCACTTGAAATAAAGAACTTCCAAATAAACGTGATCCTATTTGTTTGATAAATTCCTCATTGATTTCCTGCTATGTCTTAACAAATGGTTTAATTGAACAGGACAAACTTAGTTTCTAAGTTTCCCCAAACTTAGATTTCTTGTGTGCTGCAGCCTCGAACAACAGCAGGAAAAAATAAGGACAAGAGCAGGAAATCTTTCCTGAATAATGCTGAATCCATATAAACATCATCGTTTCTGCTTTACTATTATTTTAAAAAGATATTATTTTGAAAATATTTTCATGAGCTATTCTCTTGGAAGTATAAAATGGGATGAGATGTCAGTCTAAATATCCGCATTCATACCCATCTTTCCAAGAAGCTTGTAGAGAGCTCAAAGTTTTAGTAAATATCCATTAAGTACAGAGAGTTATATCTGGATGTCTTTGGGAAGATCTTAGGGTAGGTCATCAAATTTTGGTTTAGTGGAAAATTATAGACTTGGCACCACAAGTCATATACATCATTTTTAAAGTCCTGCAATGTTAGTGTGTATATTTTTTCACCCAAAACATCAAAGGAAAAAACAGGAAATTTCAGATAATGAATTTCTTCTTCTTCCTAGTATTAATCCTGTACTATGGCAGGATCCACTTGTAGACAAAGCCCTCTCCATTTGGGTCGCTCCAGGACATTTTCAGGGCAACGCCCATATATTTTATGTCCTCCTTGATGCAATCCATCCACCTTCTTTGGGGTCTGCCATGGGGTCACTGGCCATCAGGTCCAGATACATGGCTGTCCTTATCTTCAGATAATGACCTTCAGATCAAAAACTTCAGATAATGATCACTACTATAACAAAACAAAACAAAACTTAAGAAGAAAAGGTTAAATAGATTCCTTGTTCTACCATTTCTCACATCAAATTTACAATGCCTAGTACCTACCTTTTGTCTTCTAAATGTCAGGAGATTTTAATTTTACTTAAAACTGAGAAGGGCATTTTTTATACAAGTGAAAAACTAGACTGAAGCCAATCACCTTTAAAAACATGCATTTGATGCAAATTGCTTTTGTATGCATATTGTTCAATTATGGACTGCTTTGTTAACTAGATGCTGCCTGTTTCTTGTGTTATGAGAGACAGAGAAAAGCAGAAGGACAAGAAAACTAAACCAGGAGCTCTTTTTTAGTCTAGAAATACAATAAATGTGAGAAAAAAATAGAGCACCACAATGAATTGAATGTAATTTTCATTACTTACAATATACACAAAAAAGCTGAGAGTATAAATAGATAAAACATGAGTTACTAAAGTAAAACAAAATACATAGCATATTTTGCTGAGGTTACTATAAAATATGTGAACTCAAAAAAATGCTTCACTCAGCCCCATAAACTTGCATTATTACATTGATTTCATATTATTTACTTGCTCAAAGAAGGTTGTTAAAAACAACTGCAGATGTTTAATTTATCTAGGTTGTTGGTATAAATGTCAGCATGGACATAAAGAAATAAAGATGTCATATATTTCAAAGTTTATGAGTAGGAAAGAACAACATGTATATTTCCCACCTCTAATTCTGTTAAGGAAGTCTGCTTGACTCCACAGATTTACATTTCTATAAATCAATGTATTATAAATCAATGTATTATAAATATTATAAATAAATGTGGTTATTTTTCAGTACCCATTTGGAAGAAAGAAGCTATGAGAATGTTTTCAGGATTAGATTTCTAAATTTACCTGGTTGCAAAAGTTGCATCACCCTTTTCTCTGAGATAAAACAATTCCCTTTGGGTTAGTAGGATCAATTCGTATGTAAGATATTTGTCCCTTTGAGAGATGTTATCCCAATAAATATTAGTTGATCTTTTTTCTGTCTGCTAAGATAGTCTGTACCACAGCAAGTCAAGCTTGGTAAGCTGTGGTTTATAGGAATTCCATCTGACTGGCCAGAAGCTCTGTCCAAAATCTGCCAAAGCAGAGTGCTTCTTGCTTATATTCTGGTGGCCAGAATATATCTGGATTCTTAGTGTACTGTCGCCTTACTCAACAACACTTTTCCTTAGCTAGTCATAATCCCTCACAATGCTAGAGCTGTAATGTCTCCCAATTCTAGAGCTTTTCCATACCACTGTTGCCAAATCAGGAGTGGTTCAGAAGCTCATTTGCCATGACAGATGTAGAGCTACAGTAATCTGTACTTGACTCCATGCATGTAATAAGACATCTGCTGAATTTGGTATTCTGGCTGATGATGGTGTTTTGAGATAGCAAAGCTCCATCTTGTCATCACTAGATTGCTTTCTGGCCAGTTTTAGACTGCAATTGCAATTAACCCCATTAAATGATGAGTTAGTTAACCTAGGTAGCTGATGGATCTGGACATTTTTAATGCATTTGGAGAGCTTCAGCAGTTGATACTGCTGAAGTTCTGGTTAATCTGTAGAATGCTGAAATGGACTGATCACTTGGCACTATCATTTCTAAGTACCCTTTTTCTTCCAGTAGAGCTGAATCCTTAAAATGATCGAAGAATCAATCAGCTTCTTGGTTTACCAAGCAAACAAGAGCAATGAGTGCATGATGAGTAGGTTGGAATGCAAATGGAGGAACTTTCACAATGAATTGGTTTGAGCATGGAATAAGTTCCTTCTTCAGGCTGGCTTGAGAAACATGTTTTGTGGTAGGAAGAGTTGCCAAGAGGCCATCATTTCTTCTTCCTCTGCACCTATACACAATAGGCCAGTGATGCTATGCCACATTAGTCTATTTTCTATCAAGAGATTGAGAGAGGGAACAAATGGTAACTATGAGAATTTTCTATCATTCTTAGTGTACAAAGTTGATCTGATTCACCTTAATTTGGACTCCTGTACTGAGGCAATCTTTAGGGAAGTAAGCTTGGTTAGGTGCTTATCAGATTCAAGTGGTTTCCTTTCAACTTGCAAAGCTTGAAGTAGACAGAATGTAGACAGGTGGAGAAATAAGAGCAACTACTAATTTCTTTGATCCTTGCCTTATTGGATGATTAAATCAGTCCAGCTTAAACTGCTCCATAGTTAAGGAAGCACAGGATGTATTCTTATAACCCACTAGTCATAAAAAACCCAACATCCTTTCTTTTAAAAGCCATTTTTGACCCAGAAAACTTAATTATTGTTCAATCTCAAATATTCTATTCTGAGGCAAGGTGATTGAGAATGCAGTGGCCTCCCAGTTGTAGACTGTAATTGGATTAAACTGATTTTATATCCAGAGCATCTGGGATATACTGAGGCTGATTTGGTCTGCCATATGCTGGAAATTGGAAGATGGAATGCAATCCCACCAATTCTCCTGGACCAGTAACTTTCAACACCATCAACCATGGTATCCTTGGAGGCACTGTTTTAATATGGTTCTAATCCTTCATCTAAAGTCATATTCAAAAAGTCGTGCTCCAGTTTTTAACATATAAATGAAAATGCGTGGGAGAGACCATCTGGAGCTTAGGAGTTAGGTGCCATTAGTAAACTGGTGGCATTCAGTACTACTGATCCTTACTCTCTAACTCCAAGGGAATAATCAGTACAGTACAAAGCTGTCTAATGATTAATCTCAATAATGGGCTGGATCAGAGAGAACAAGCTGAAATTAAATCAAGATAAAATGGAAGTTATTTTAATAAGGAAAAACCTGAGAAGCTGGGATGAAAATTTGCAGTTTGATGTGTTTTCTGATATCTAACTTGCATTTGCAAATGCCACTGTGACAAGGAGCACATTTGTACAACCATGACTCAGCAATAGTTACATATACTTTGGTTACAATCCACCTGAACTTTTGTAATCTGCTTATACGGGAACATAACTGAAAGTGCCCAAAACTTGAAAATAATACAATTTGCAGAAACTAGGCTGTTGATGCAGGATATAGGTATTGAATCATTCCTTTCCTAAAATATTTGGACTGGTTATCAATTGCCTATTCAATTGGCTGTTCAAAATGTTATTATTGATCTAGAAAGTCCTAACCAATGTAGTGTCTACTACTTGTAAAGTGCTTTTCCCCACTATGAACCAGCTCAACTACTCATATCAGCAGGAGCAACCTTCTGAAGATAAAAGACCTCCTATGTGGTATCCATACCATGGACATCCAATATATCTTTCTGTCAAGCTTTTAATTTTTAATAATTAGGATTTTAATTGTTTTATTCCCATTCTGTACTTTCTTAACAGTCCTTGCCCTAGTTGTTAGTTTTATGAAATTATATGCTGCCCACCTCAAGAAATTAACAAAAAAAAATAAAATTCTATAGAAAGCAATGCTGCATATTATTTTTTCTTAATATCCTACATGACTATCATCCTTCTATTTTGTATCACCATTTCTTGTCTCCATTATTCCCATGCATCCTTGAAAATCCAATCTGAAAAGTTAAATTGAATTGATACAAGTAGCTCTAACTTATGTTGTGGTACATGAATATATTGATCCTTATACAAAGTATTTCTTCATCTCTAGTTTAATTATGAAAGTGATTTCACTCCCTAATCCCTAAAAGGCACTTCACTGTTACTATTAAGGAACTAAAATCAGTGTCCTGCTCCAAGTTGTCACGGGTATGGCAGCAGCAACAACGAAAACATATCCATTCCTTGCTAAAAGAAAGAAAAGCAAATTAATTATACTCTAGTCCAGGGCTGTCAAACTTATGGCCGGTGGCCCGGATACATCATGCACTGGCCATGTCCATGCCCAGTTTAGCGAAGGGGGAAAAAGTTGCAATACATCACGTGATGACACCACAACACTGAGAGTTTGACAACCCTACTCTAGTCCATACAGGCCCTTTCTTTATATTGCCTACCTCTATGCATAATACTCTCTCTGATCAATTCCTATGATGGGAAGCTGAAGAGCTGTCAAACCGTATTTCAACTTGCAATTTTGGTTAATGTGACTTTAGTAGGATGTGGGGTAAGCAAAAGTAGGGAATCACTAGAGTTGCAAAAACAAATGACCTTTCCAGGAGTTTCAGTAATTGACCAAATTGTAGAAGAGGAAATGACATTACAATATGAAATCACAGCCAATCCTGGAGCAATGAAGACATTTGGGAAGTGTCTTCAGCTTCTAGAATGAATTTTCTTGTGAAGAAAGAAGGATAATTTTCCATTGTATTTTTTGAGATGATAAACATTCTCTTTTTTGAGCTGCCCTATCAGAGTTATAAAAATCTGAGACTTTTCATTATGTCTTTGGTTACCTCAAGGGGAGGACAGATTTTTGCAGCTATACATATGGTAGCTCGTGGGTGATTTCCTCCGCAGCCCGCACATTGAAATTCCCGCTGATTTCTCCTCTTTTCGTGCTATTTTTTATCTGAATGGAGTCTATGGACGTCTTCATTGTCGTCCTCAGTATCACTCTGGGATTCAATGTCTTCGTAGTGGGCTGTCGCTGTGGGCTGTTTCTTTCCTCCCTCTGCCTTCTTCTCCCTGGGTTGGGTTGGCATGTCTGGAATTGCGTTCATTTGCTGCATGGTGGCTGCTGACTTCTTTGCTGCTTCGGTGGCGGTTGCCTCTGTAATGGCCTCGGCCACGGTTATGTTTGGCCTATTCAGGAGTTTGCTCTGAAGGGTAATGTCCTTCAGGCTAAGGACCACACGGTCCCTCATTGCCTCGTCCATGCCCTGGAACTCACAGGCTCCTCCGATGTGTCTCAAGGGTGCTACAAAATCTCCTATAGTTTCATCCTCCTTCTGGTCCCTCTTATAGAATTCGTGCCTTTTTATTAAATTCATTTAAATTTATTAAATTTTATTAAATTCGAGACCACGGGTGCATAGTGTGCTCGGAGCATTTGGTTCAGGTTGGACCAAGTCATCTGTTTGACATCTCTGGGTTTCACCAGCGTCTTCGCCATTTTAAAGACGGGCGGTCCACAGTGTGTAAGGAAGACAGCCCTCTTCCTTTGGTCTGATATTTCTTCCATTTCTAAGAACATAAGAAAGCGATTGATATACGATTCCCAATCCTCCTCATCAGGATTGAATGGTGCAGGCGGCGTGTTGTTACCGGCCATCTCTCTTGCTCGGTTCAGATCGCTGCGTGCTTTGGTCTCACCTTCTTCGACAATCCCACCTTCATCGCCAGTATTCCGTCCAGAAAGAAGCGTGTGAGACCGGGTTCCAAACAACAACTATTTTATTTAAACAAATATTTGTTTGAAAACCTCCGGTAATGGAGCACCTGCAAATCCAGGAAGCAGGAAATTCTTCCTCATTTTGAATAATGATAATGATAATGCTTGTACCTATTACTTCTTGTCCTACCTATAAAGACTGCAGCCCTAAAGTGCCAGAAGACCACTATCGTGTCTCTCCCTAGCCTTCTCTTTCTAAGCTAAATTTATTCAG
>BLBF01000003.1:93636467-93665127 GCA_015471245.1 Laticauda colubrina | reverse complement strand
TATCGTGTCTCTCCCTAGCCTTCTCTTTCTAAGCTAAATTTATTCAGGCATTTTAATTATTCTTCACAGGATTTTGTGTCATGCTTTTTGCTCTTCTTTGCAATTCTTTCCTCAGTAATTCTTAGTATAGCATGCTTTGCTTGCGGCATGCTAAATGCATAATAAAGTCTTCTTGGATTCGTCATGGGTATAGTACTTATAATTCATCTTCTCCCAAAGGATCCTGGGTGGCATAAACCAGCTATTATGGTTGCAAACTGTGGCATATGTTATCTAAGCCCAGCCATGTGTGGCTCATTCTATAGTTAAATAATCCATGGCTTTACACAAACTCATTTCCACTCCCAGCTGCAGCAAACCCACAGGGAGGTGGCTGTTTCACACATCTTCCTCATATGCCCTAATTTCTAGTATGTCTAAAGTTTTAGACTTGTCTGACACATACCTACGCTGCAAAGGGTTGGTAGTTAAACATAGATTGCAAATAGTTGCAGATGGGATGATGTGTATGACCCCCAAATCTCAAGTACCTCCAGTATGCGTTGTGCTGAGGTGTGTGTCCTACATGCTGATTGGTTCATTCGACTTGGTGCTGGAGCTTTGCTGTTTGAGTGCCCCCTAGCCAGAACATTAACATTTGCAGAAATATAAACGCAACAGCTATGCAGACATTTCTGAACAATAGACGCATACATTCCCTGACACAAAAGTCTAACACAATTTTTACCCAGAATGGCAAACTTGGAAACATGGTCTATCTTTCCACTCTATGCAGGCTAAAAATCCTCTCCTGCAAGATGTTAAGCAGAGGTTTCCAAACTTGGTAATTGTAAGACCTGTGGACTTCAACTCCCAGAATGCCTCATGCTGACTGGGGAATTCTGGGAGTTGAAGTCCACAAGTCTCAAAGTTGCCAAGTTTGGAGATTCCTGTGTTAAGGGGAATCAGCCTCCTTCAGGGCAGCCCCTTTATTTTGGAACACCTTGCTCCACCCCATGTTAACATGGTCTTCTTTTTTGGGAAAGAAGATAAAACATTTTCTCAATAGGCCTTCAGGCCAAAAGTACAATTTAATTGGGAGTGGCTGACCTAGGGACTCTTTTTCTTCAGAGACCAGCTACAGGCAGTCCTTTACTTGCAAGTTTATTTGGTAACCGTTCAAACTTTCAGCAGCACTGAACAAAGTGACTTATGACTGTTTTCCACACTTACAACCATTTCAGCATCCTTGAGGTCCTGTGATTAAGATTCAGAGGCTTGACAACTGACTCATATTTATGACGGTTGCACTGTCCTGGGATCATGGAACTGACTTTTGCAGCCTTCTGACAGCAAAGTCTATGGGAAGCCAGATTCACTTAACAACTATGTACTAACTAAATAACTGCAGCGATTCACTTAATAACTGTGGCAAGGAAGGTTGTAAAATGGGGCACAATTCATTTAACAAATGTTTTACATAACAACAGAAATTTACAGCTCAATTGTGATCTTAAGTTGAAAGCAACTTGTATGTTTTATCCTGTCCATTTTTAATGTTTTATTGTTTGTGGTTTTATTGTTAGCCACCTAAAATCTTAGGGATAATTATAAATACATGTATAAATAACGGTTGCATTGTTCCAGGAATCATAAGGGATGATTCCAAAAAACACTATAAAATATCCCTTTACTTTTGAAAATTCCCTAAGAGCATTTATTTCATTATTTGTTTATCCTCATTTTGGAGAGAAAAGAATGATCACATCATGTACCTCAGGGAAGGAACAGTGATTAATCTTTGCTGAATTAATTCACACTATTCATATTAAGTATCTTTCGTTTCTGCATGAAATAGCATAGTTCTTCAGTTTCTGGGTTTGGTTTTGCCTACCTTTTTACCTGAGAAAAAGTGTCGATGAACATGAGGGCAGCGTATGCGTATGTTTATTTATTTGATTTGTCAATCCTTACAAAATAGGTATAAGTACAAACGTGTAAGAATACAGAAAATATGTACGATTAAATGGGGACATAAGGATAGGGACGGGAAGCACGATGGTGCACTTATGCGCATGCATATATACAAATATACACATAAACAATGTAACTGATAATAGGTACAAGTGGGCTTAATCTAGTTTACCAGAATATTAGTGACACGATTCTCACATGTTCCTAAAGCACCTTTGCTTCAGAAAGCGCATGCGCGGGACAAGCCCCCCCCTCCTCTTTTTTTTTTTTTTTGTATTTGAAAAGTACAGTAACAAACCTTTTTTGCATGTGTGGAACGATGGTAACTGCGTTATTCTAATTTCCCCCTCCCCCCGTAATGGAAGGCGGGATTTCTCCGCTTCAAGGAACAAGCCCGCCGCCTTTTTTGCGCATGCGCATGTTTTGAACCAGCCTCGCCCTGCCAAGGCGTTAAAGATCACACATACTTCCTGCTTGTCCTCTTTTCCTCCCTTTGGGAGACGCATGCGCAGGCTGGTGTTCTCTCCAGTTTCCCAGAGTACTCAGCGCGGTGAAGAAGCGTCGGTCGCGGGCTGGAGGCATTTTGTGTCCTGGATATCGGCAGCGAGAGAGGAAACGAGCGAGCGAGAGAGTGACAGACAGACAAGATGGCGGCGGCCGAGTGAAGCGCCAGTTCGTGGCGACGGACGGACAGACTCGATTGGGCTTTTATTTTCCCTCCGTCCCCCCATCCGAGACCCCCTTCTGTCGCTCAGAAGGGGAAAAGCGCGCTGTCAGCCGGGAAATTGCGTGGGACGTCCACCCTCCGGAGCGGCCTAGCGCGATCCAAGCCGCCGTGATCGAAGCCCCTTCACCTTCTTCAGTCGTCCCCTGTCCCGTCCCTATCCGTGGTCGAGCAGGAGCTCCCCGTGGAAGAACTCGCAGGCTCTCAAAAGCGTGGGAAATAACCCCTATCCCCCCATCCCCTCCGTCGCCATGGCGAGCAGCAGCGGCTCCAAGGCCGAGTTCATTGTGGGGAACAAATACAAGCTGGTGCGGAAGATTGGTTCGGGCTCCTTCGGGGACATATACTTGGCCATCAATATCACCAACGGGGAGGTAAGGGCCGACCGGTGCCCGGGCCTTTCCTTTCTCCTTCCTTTCGATGTCCTATGCCTCACCAGCGGGTAGAGGTCGCCTTCAGTCAGGCGGGGCTCACGTGCCGGGCTCCGGAACCGGCCCCGGCCCCGGGTGTCCGTTGCGTGGGAAGAGTGGCGGGGTGGCAGGCGGGGGGAGGTGAAAAGGAAGGAAGCAACCAAGCTGTTTCTCTCGAAGTGGAAGCTCTCGTGGACTTTTGTCCCAGGTTGCACTTTATTTTGAGGTCTTACCGTCTTCCTCTGTCATTCGGTTTTGGAGAACCTACTGTTCCCGTGATTTAATTTTGCATTTTAGTTGAAACGTTTCAAGCAAAATGCCGAATACTTTTCTGCCAAATAGAAATTTAAAGTTATACGGGCAGAGGATTTAAAAAAAAAAAAAAAAAAAAACAGCTAAGACTGTGAGGTTGCAGTGTTTTAGTTCAAAGGATTGAGAAGTGCCCCTTTCCCATACAAAATGCTCATGTTTTGTATAAGGGTAGTTGATGTATGAAGTTAAATACATAACGGACAGGCGCTCTGGTTATTTTCTGGGAACCAGTAAAAGCGCTCTTGTAGAAAGATTGCGGGTTGTTTTTTTTTTTTTTTTTTCATGTTGTCATCCTGATCTAGCGTTCCCCCCCCCCGTCCCCCCCAAAAGGACATATTTTAACATATTCCGAGTAACTTTAGATGCCCGATAGCATTGTTTTTGACAATGGATTTCTGTACAAGTATCATTGTGTAGAATATACTTGCAGAAGTTGTTAATCCTGGGAATGATACAGATCATTTTCCCAATTCTCAGTTTTTGTGAAGCAGTAAGATGTGGTCCTCCTAATAAGTAGGACTGTTGACCCCCATGTCTCCTTTTCCACTGTAGGAAGTAGCTGTGAAGTTAGAATCTCAGAAGGCCAGGCATCCCCAGCTGTTATATGAAAGCAAACTATACAAGATTCTACAAGGGGGAGTTGGCATCCCTCATATAAGGTAAGAACTATAGCTTTAGGCAGGTGGAATATTTACTACTTTTTTCTTAAAGGATCAGTTTACTTTGTTCTGTGTTAGAGGAAGTCTTCTGTGTGACCGGGTGTTATGATAAATTACCTGTATAAAAGATAATTGAGAGCTTATTTTCTCTGGCTGCTTCATAACTCCCAGCCTTCAAGCCCCCAACTAAATTCCCTGATCATTTTCTGAAATACAGGGGGTAGCTGGCTACTCCTGGGATGTACCAATAGAAATGGCTGCTCTCTTTTGTGTTTTTGTTCCAACATGTCTTCCTCCTTTGCTGAGAAAATGGCGGATGTCAGTACTTTAACATTCCTGAGAAGTAGGGCATGATATTTCTTTCTATTCTCTTTTAATAATAATAATGAGATATTCAGAAAAATGGGCTTGTGGAGATGAGAGAGAGGAGATATGTGGAAGCCCCTTTCTGTTACTGAGAAGACCATACATCACTGAACTACTCTTGTTGAAGCAGCTGTCTTTTGCTCTTTGAAAATCAATACTTTTCTAGAATCTTATTTTGAGTTATATTTAAATGTTTGATTTTGGAAATGGAAAGAATTTAATATCTAGACACGGGAAATGCATTAAAGATTCAAGGAATATTTTCATAAAAATACTGTATAGTGTCTGAAACTTTTACAACTGTTGATCTGTGCCATGGATATCTGAAAAATATTTGGGGTTTAATGTTGAATATTACTGGTATTACATTAAAACATGGAAATATGCAGATTGTTAAAGAAACTGCAAATTTTTTAACATCTTTGTGGAAGAGTTTTTATTTCTCTTACATGATACATACTGTCATTTTATACCTAAGCCTGTGTGTGTGCTGGCAAATCTCGATTTTTTTTTAAAAAAATTGCTACTTGGATTTATTCTGAATTAATTTTTGATATATAAATAACCTTTGTCATTTTAAATTTCAGTAGGAAATGTTGATATCTTTGCCTTTAGAGGAGGCTTGTATAGTTGTGAAATTCATAAACTGCAAGGAAGTATTATGACATAAAGCTCTGTCTTACAGAATGAATATGGGATTATTTGATGACACATTCATATGAAGCAACTACTCCCTCTAACTCAGCTGTAATTGCACTGCTTAATTGTGATAAAATTTTGTGAAATGTGTAACAGATTTTTATGTTCTGTCTTTTGTTATTAATGTTGATAAAATGCTCTGCTCAGGCCTGTCATGTTTTCAGTATAATTATAATTCTGCATCTAGGTGATTTTGCTTAAAAATTAGTTTCGATTTGCAGTACAGAGTTTGTAAGAAAAATTGCAGAGGCATGTAAACTATTTAGCAGTCTTGAATTTTTTGTGGTGTACATTTTAAGGAAATTGATATTTAAATAAGTTTAAAAGTTATATACAACATATGATTTGATGAATTTATTAACGAAGTCTTCATGCCAGTCTGAATAGATACATTTAGAATGGAATAAAACATACTTTCAAAAAAGATAAAACAGTTTAGACAGAATAAAACACATTTCTTGACTAAATTTTGGTTCAAATTGCAAAACAAAACATGACTGATTTGAGTGGAAGAGTGTTTTCCCTTTCAGCATGGAGTGTTATACTTGAATTTTTCTTTTTAGACTGGTAGAGCTGGAAGGACCTGTTGTGCTCCTATTGCTATTGATTTAGACTAGGTAGGGTGATCTGGAGGTGAAGTTTTGGGACAAAGAAGGAGGTATTTTAAGGAACTTACTTCCTCAGCTGTCAAGAAAGTGAACTATTTGGGGGGGGGGGGAGTATCTTTTGACAAAGATTCCTGTAGGAAGTCATAGTTCATGTACAGTACCTTTGTTACATGTATAACTTTCTCAGAAAAGCAAGATTATATATAAATGTAAAATATATGTATATAATACAGGTTTGATTGGACTACTGATTTGCTTGGTTGTTTGAACATAGGCTCAAAAACATAGTTTTTGTTTATGGGAACATTTTGAAAGGCCAAAACAAGTTCTGATTGGCTTGCTGACCTGTTATCTTAATTGCACTGCTAGTCTCTTGTGTGTCTGTGGTGACTTCAGATCTTAACTTAAAATTCAAAATATGCTAATTAGCCTGCTAGGCAGATTGACATGTATTCTGTTACTACTTTCATACTTTCATCCAGTATTGATTTAGTAAGCAGTGCATTTTGCTGTAAAGAGATGTTCAAACTTGTGAATTTTGCTTTTTGATTTGATTTAAATATAAAAACAAAAATTCTTTGTTCAGCAGGTATGTAAATATGACTTTGATTATTTATATATTTTATTGCTTCTGATGTAAAATGCAGTTTATTTTTAAGATGCAAATACTGGCAATCAGGGATTGCAGCTTTCTTGTATGTGTGTTTCTCAGGGTGAGGCCTCTTTCCTGAGCAACAGTTCCCTCCCTGCCTTTAATGTTCTACTAGATAGAAATTGCATTTTTTTTCTTGTTTGCTTTTATCATATTGCCAGGTGCTAGGAAGTAAAAGGGGGTAATCTGTAGGCAAACCTTTAAATATTGTTTCCTGAAAAAATGTTGCTGACTTTGTGGGCATGAGTAGATTTAGACATACACAATTTAGATTAAGAAGGGTTTTATTTTGAAACAAATCCAATTTGAGTTGTTGGAGTGGCATTCGTTTTCTGCTTATCTCCTGCCTTGGTGGTGATAATTAATTTGAAAAGGGATATATGGGAGATTGCAGTCTATGATGATGGTGGTTGTTTTTAGCATCTGTCTTGCTTGCTGGGTCCACTTGGTTGCTTTGTGCTTGTTCCAACAGCAAAGACATCAGTGCATGAGTTGATGAAGGGCTTGCTTTGTCACAGAGCTGGCGGTCTTTGGGCCATTAGGAGAAAGTGATTGGCCAAGGTCATCCACTAGCTTTTCTGCCTAAGACAAGACTAGAATTTGGATCTCCGAATCCAGATCTTATGCCGAATCCAGATCTTAACCACTATAGTATACTAGCTCTCAAAGTAAGATCTGTGGTGCTTTTACTTATAAAGAAAGAAGCTTATAATTTCTTTTACAATCTTTTTTTTTAAGCATCTTCCAAAGAGAGAGAAAAAAAAGGGACGCATTGTACTTGAATTCTTGTAAGACAGTATGAGGAGAATGAAACATATACTTCCATAACGGGGAGTGTTCTAAAAACTGTTAAATACTTTTTCTCTCTCCTTTCTCCCCCTTCTCCCTCTTGTTTGCTTGTTTGTAGCACTCAACATAGAACTACTTCTTTATCTGATTTTGCCATTCTGAGACAAAAAGAAGGGTGCTGGGGTCTTTGTTTCTATTATTTTCTGTGGCTGAAACAGTCACACAAATATGGGATGCTAGTCCTTGTTTAGTTTTGTCAGATCTATTGATCTGTAAAGATGAGATATTGTCTTACGTATGTCTAGTCTTTCTAAATGCAAGTGAGATTTTGCCTTAATGTTTATATCATAATTGGAGAGTATCCAGTTGCTTAGAGAAATATATAGCATTGAATTACACAAGACTAAATTTGAATATTATATAATTTTGTCTGTGTTCTAAATGTTGAATAAACATCGTTAGTTACATTTACTGAGTGGATTTATACTTTTATGTACACAAAGATAAAACATTTTTGTTAGATTTATGATTTATTTTAATATAAAATTGTAGTTTCACAAACTTGGTTTGTGGCATAGCAAGATGTTAGGACTCAGCAACTCTAGCTTATGTAATAAACTATCGAAAGAAAACTTACTTTTTTTAGATATGTGAATCAAGTTTGTTAGATCTGGTTATTCAGGCATGGAGAAAGAAAAACCTATTATGATTTGGTTTAATGTCTAAATTGACAGTGCCTTTTTTCAGTTATCCATCATAGTTAGCATCTAATGAGTTTTCAGTTCTTTGATTAGCATTTAAGTTTATATTGACAAACAATGCTGTTTTTTCAAAGAGTAATATGGTAAGATGAAATTAGAAGAAGGAAAACAAAATCATACTATTGGTATACTTGGAAACTCAAGATTGTAGTTTATACAGTGAATTTGTCATCTTTTCCCTTGTATGTAACATTTTCTTGAGATTCTCAGCTTATAGGAGTTGACAGCTTTAAAATACTTATAATTCATAGTTATGCATATAATTATTGGATGAATATGCATAAATAACAAAAATCATTGTTATACAAATATTAAATTCTTAAATTATTTTGAACCATTGGTTAGTTTTTAATTCTGTTCGGTATTTCTGTATTTTGACTTGTTTACATTATTGTAACATGATTTGAAGGTATTTATGTAATCAGCTGCAATTAGAATACCAATAGGTAAGCATTTATTTTTGGTTGTTGAGTTATTGAAGAGACTATACTGAACACAGAATAGCAAAAAAATTGTTTCCTCAGTGATGCTAATAATTTTGCAGTCAGTTACTTGAAATGAAACAGCAGAATCTGTTCTATAACACTGACAGTTTTTCCAGAATGTTATGCACCATAATTTGGAAATTGCAAACTTGTTTATGAGCAATACAAAGTATATTATTTAAGCCTGTATTCCAGTGAAAACCTGAAAATAACATTTCCAGTCCTAAATTGTACCACACGTGATTCCTTCCACATATGAATTGTGAATAAAATAGTTCATTAAACTGCAAGTTGTTCAAATTGTGTGGCAATGTAGCATCAGGATAAAACTGCATTGTCACTGCTTTTTAAGCACCAACATTTTCTATCAGAACATTTGTCATTTAATGAGAACTGAAAGTTTTTGGTGACCACAGGATGTTAGAGTTGGCACATAGAAAATGTAAAATAGAATGAATGGGATATAGACTGGAACATCTTGGAATGGCTAGCTGGAATTCTGAATAGAACCTCTCTCCATGGTGTAACTTTTTTTTTATGTTCTGGCCCCTAATTAGTACTGAAATGGTTTGTGCATTTTGTATGTCAAAAACATACAAACATTTTGTATGTCAAAAACATGAAGTCATAGCTATGAAAACTTTCCTGAAACCGTCCTTGTTTTTGAAATATTCTGATACCCTGAACATTGTTTATGGCCTAATTCGGGGACTAGCATTTCGGCAAGAGGAAATACTAGTGCTGTAAGCTAAAACAGAGATGTAAACCCCCACCCCAAAGATGACGTTGGTATTTTCATGTTGCCAAAAAGATTAAGTTGACATGTTTAGGAGTTAATTAACCAAGATAATTGAAAATACAAGGATTAGAAAGCTACAATCTTAGATAGTAAGAAAAATATCAAAATTAAATCTAAAACAAGATAGGAACATGGTAATTTGGCAAAAAGTGAGATCCATCCAGCATCTAGTGACTAATAATTTTGTAACAAAATGGCATGTTTTATACCTAAATAAAAATGAAATGTGATGTCTAACTTTGTTTTGGTTGCCATTATATATTGTAGTGTAGTAGAATTGTTTATTTGTCATTATAGATTAATAAATTCTATATTGTCTGATGATAATTTTGATTACATATTTGGGATGTACATTAAGTTTTAAATTGAAAAATGCTGAAATAAAATTATAAGTGACAGTTCTTTCCATAACTAAGAATAAGCAAATTTGACTGAATATTGGAAGGCTTCCAGAATTGCCTTTTTGCCTTTGTATTGCTATTATCAGGATATTAAGCCAGGACTATCTGTATACTAAAAATGTCTAGCAAGGCTTTTGCAATGTCTAGAGTAGTTGATACATGGAGTAAAATCAGCCATATCAGAAAGGTCCATTACCACCAAACTTTTGCACTTCTGGAATATCAGTAATATAATTCAGGAATCTGTCTTGCAAATGAGTGGAGTGGTTGAAACTAAAGAGGCAATTTAGCAGTAGTGTACTTGGTCTGGTAACAGACATCACAAGCGAACATGTCTCTTGACCACCAAAACCTTGAGTAGAAAATGTAATTTTCTGAACAGTTCCTATCCTCCACCATATCCTGTAATTTCACTTTCATGATAAAATTGCAATATATCTCCCTAAGGGGAAAAGAACATAAAAAGCATTGTAAAATCTTCAGTCACAGAGAAAGGAGAGGAATCACTCTGTCAAGCTTAATAGACATCCATCTGAGCCCTGAAAAGTGGATCTTGTAAATGAATCCAGTTCAAAAGTTCTAATGCCTGCTACCCTGTCCTTAGCTTCTGCGGAGTTCCCTTTCCCAAGTCGAGTGGCACACCAGCCTGCCACTCATGCAAATCAAGCTATGCAGTCGCGCAGCCCGTTTCCAAACAGGCCCTGGTCCAATAGCGGGCCATAGCCTAGGGATTAAAATGTCTCCTTTATTGAAACATTGCTTTATTTCCAGAAGCTCTATTGAAAATAGGAGTTTCAAGTAAAAGGTACAAGATAAATCTTCACACTTCACCAAAGCCTTTGAATATATCACTTATATTGGCAGTATTTTTTCAGAGTTTGAGTTAGCAGCTATGTAGTCACTGTAAAATATTCTGTGAAAGTTGGCAAAGCACAAAAAGTACTGCAGATATTTTAATTTTTCCAGGTACCTGTTACATGTATACATTGAAGTTTTGTAGACTATATCTGTCCACTTATATAGAGAGAACAATACCATGATTAGTCTAGGATTAAATGGAGTTTATTGAAATTTAATACCATATAACATTCGTTTTTGCATAGATGCTATGACACGTGCATGACATACTTAGAATGTAGAGAATGGTCTTCTGAAAAACACAGTATCATCCATACAAACTACAAAATCCTTGGCCAACATATCTGAAGTTTCAGGTTTGAATCTGGAGAAGAGAACAACAGTTAAATAAATCCTAGAGCCGTGATGATGAACCTATGGCACGTGAGCCAGAAGTGGCGTACAGAGCCACTTCTGCCAGCATGTGAGAGGTCACCCAGAAGAGCCCCATTGCACATGCGTGTACTGCTGCCCAACAGCTGATTGTTGGGTATCTGGTGTGCATGTGTGGGAGATGCATGTGCAAAGATGCACAGTGACTGCATGCTCAAGTGTGCAGTGGGGGGGTCGTGCGTGCATGTGCAGGAGGCATGGGGGGGCCAGCACACATTGCCTTCTGGGTGCTAGCGCACAAGTGCAATTTTTGGCACGGGAGCCAAAAAAGATAAGCCACCATTATTCTACAGCATTACTGTGTATTTGCTTTATCAATATCTATTAAATAAGGGTCAAATCCACACAAGAACGGGATTTATTTCATTCATTTTCTGGGATTTTTCAGTGATAATCCAGATCAATTCTGCCAAACCAGCAATAAATCCTGTTAGTATCATTAGATATAATTTTAACCAATCAAAGTAACAGTGCATTGTGTCCACATTTTTAACAATCTGCTTCAGTCCAGCTTGCCTCTTCTGCTTTTCACAGCTGATAGGTGGAACACTTCTCATAGATTGTACAATTAAAGAATCCAGAATTTAATCTCATGATGATACATTGGCAATATCTCTAAAGCCCTTTTATCTAATTAATCCATTTTAGATGCATGTGTAATAATGCACAGTTGGGGATATAGGATTATATCGTATATGAATTGTAAAAGACCATTATTTATGTCACGTTTTTAGGATGTACTTGTAAAATTGGATCCGACAAAATCTGATAATAACAGAACTATAACAACCGTAAAATTGCATTTATAACTTAGAACTTCTGAATTAAGGGGTTTATTTATTAAAAGATGTACATGACTGTCCATTTCATTTGCCAAATCACCAATAATAAAAGTACTCAAAACTCTAAAAAACAAAAACTCTTATTTCCCAAAAAGGAAATAATTTCCATATATCAACATTCACTTTTGCTGGGCTCCAGCCACATTTACCCCACTGCTTGCAGGCTCTTAAATACTAGTAGGTGATGGGAGCCTGCTAGGTTTCACAGGACATGATCAGAGTGTTCTGCTTTGTTCTCCAATTTATATCCCATTTTCTAAACCAGCAAAATACTGTTGCATTTCTGTAAAGAAGAATTTTCCTGAAACACGTATGTTGCCATTTGGTTAAGTAAGTACTTTTGCTGAAAATGTCCAATTCTGAGTCTTTTGATCAAAAGGTTGTAGAATATTTCTCTTCAGTTATTTGGTTATATTCTTCGTTTTTATTGACTTGGAGCATATTTAGGTAGTAAAGAGGGGGAAAAACTATGCTGATCTTTATTGTGGGAATGTCTCATATTACTATAAATCTTGAGAATTTTTAAGCCTGTTGATCTCAATATTTAGTCATTCATTTTATATCCTGTTTTCTCTTCCAATTTTTCTTCATAATAGTAATTTTATATAGAGGTTGGTCTGAAAGATTTATTGGCCTGAAATCATCCTGACTCTCCTAAGTATCCGTGGTTGAGGATAGAATTGAACCTATATGTCTCCAGTGTTTTTATATCTTAGCCATATTTTTAAAAACAATCCAGAGCAAACAACAGAATCTGTAATTAACCAGAAATTACAGTCTTCATGCACAGTTTTTATTCAACACAAAATGTTATTGTGATCAGTAAAGTTCCAGCTATTACAGCATCCCTATGATCATGTGAACAAAATTTGGCAAGTAGTTCACACGAAATCTGTTTTAAGTCTTAAAGCCCTGTTTTAGGTATTTTTTGCAGTTCTTGAAAGCCTTCAGTCCTTCATCTGCTTAAGGAAGAATACTGTTCACCATTTTTAATAATTCTCCAAAGCACCTGAAGGCAGGACAAGAAGTAATGAATGGAAACTTAATCAAGGAGAAATCCAACCTAGAAATAGAGAGACATTTCCTGACAGAACAATTAATTAGTGGAATGACTTGTTTCCAGAAGTTGTGGGGTGCTCTCATCATTGAAGGTTTTTAAAAAGGCGTTGGACACCCATTTGTCAGAAATGGTATAGGGCAGTGGTGGCTAATCTTTTTCGGCTCTCGTGCCAGTAATTACGTGGGTGGTCGCTTGTGCTCGCTTGTGTGCCAGCACCCAGAAGGCATTGCATGCTGCCCCCCATTCTCCCTCGCACGCTACACATCTGCGCATGCACACACAATTCCACCTTGTGCGCCCTGTGTCTTTGCGTATGTGACTCCCATGCACCCCCTGCGCATGCTCACCAGATGCCTGACAATCAGCTGTCAGGTGGCAGCATGCATGCGCAGTGGTGCTCTTCCAGGTGACCTCGCTTACAGGGGGAAATGGCTCTGTGTGGCATAGGTTCGCCAACACAGGTATAGGGTTTCCTACTTGAAGAGGAGATTAGATTAAAAGACCTCTAAGGTCTTTTCCAATTCTGTTACTCTATTATGATAGGTACATGAGGGGGGCTAGGATATTTCAAGTAGATCACAAGTGAAATACATGTAATGGGGGCAATGCTGAGGTGGCCACAGAAAAGCAAAGTCATGTGTATAAGTGACAATCCTTTTCACTGATATATGACCTGGACAAGTAGCCACAGGAGAAAAACAAGGTCAGAGGGAAACCATGCGTGAAAAAAGATTGAGAAATACTTCATTAAGCAACAGTGTTGATCCATTTGCTAAGCATTCCATAGTGAGCTGGTTTTATACTGTTCAAAAGCCAATCTTCAATCCCATGTTTTCATAAAGACTATATAGTCATTTTACTGTATTCCTTCTCTAAATTCACAAATGTACAAACTATTTCAATTTATATGTTTCTTGGTGATCTGCTGAATCACAAATATATGCCTGATATGATGCCTTACTGCATTTTACAAGTTGTGTTCATCACTACTTCTTATATTTTTCAATTTAAAAACTGCCCAAATATTTTCCCAGGCATACTAAATAAACTAATCTCATTCAATCTTTTATACTTTTATCAGTCTTGCTACTTTTCCTTTTTGTATGGGAACAAAATCTCTTTATCAGACATAGATTCACATATATTGAATAAACTGCACAGGTCTTGTATTCTAAAAGCAAATCACATCCGTGCTATAACATTTTTCTAGTTACACTAACTGTGTTGCACCTTTAACATTTTCAGCATTTTCATACCATTGATTAATTTTGTATCTACTTTTTCTTGAGAATACCATTTGTGGTGTTCGTTTCTATTCAACAGTATGTACAGCGTATATTGATTTTTGTGATATGTTTCTTTAGAGTGCAAATTGCAATTGCCTAATACTGTTTGTTTATTCATGGTTTATTTGAAAACATTTGGGGGATGCAAAAACCATAGATTAATGAGTACTTTAAAATAATGGGTTCACTCTAAATGAGAACATGTATTTTAATTTTTAAGATTTATTATATTTCCCCAAATTCACTTTTTTTTCATAAGAGCAAGTTCCATTGGGGGAAATTTTCCACATTTTAAAAAATAATCAACATTTTTGTTCCATTATATTCCATTCAGGTTGGCAGTAGCATGCTATTTTTTTTAAATCCATTTTTATTTTTATGAAATGATATATGACTATATGATACCAAGAACAATGGGTAAGGCTAGAGAAGTCTGGAGAAGCATAATGAATTACACTGTTATGTCCCCTTTTCTTTTTTAATTCATGCCTCTGATTTGACTTGCTATGTCTCTTTTCTGCATAAAATTTTTTATCCTAAAGAGGCAGTTAAGATGAATATGTATATGCCTACCTCTATAGATTCTATTTGTTTTGTTGCTGAATACTTCTTGACAATTAGGATAATATTCACTGTGCTATGGATTTCGAGTGAAGTTTCCATTCTGGGTTCTTTATTTGGTTTGTACAATAGTGGAAAGCGGTTCTACTTCATGTTCTATGTAACATCTCAGATATTTTAAGACTCTTTCCCCTCCCCCAAATCTTGACCATTTGTTTTTACCAGTTTAAATGTGTAATAATTTCTTTTTCTATAAGTAGTTTCACATCATGACTTAGTTGCAGCAAATGTTCGTGTAAACATAAATCTGTGCTGATATTCCAAGTTTAGTAATTGTTGAAAGAACCCCAAAACAACTGAAGATCTTGAGATAGACATCTAAAGGAATTATTTAAGTCATGGTACATGTATTGTTGCTTTTCATGATAATGAAATAAACTAGCCTCTTATCTACAAAATGTCGTCTTACCTATTTTGACAT
Organism: Laticauda colubrina; assembly: GCA_015471245.1. Classification (NCBI taxonomy): domain Eukaryota; kingdom Metazoa; phylum Chordata; class Lepidosauria; order Squamata; family Elapidae; genus Laticauda; species Laticauda colubrina. The sequence continues at coordinate 93,649,989 of BLBF01000003.1, read as the reverse complement.
TGCCTTTAAAGTAATTTAATAATTCAGAATTAGATTATCTGTAAACTAATTGAATTATCCAGATGAGCGAGACTATAACATTGATGCAAGATGCAATATCGTCATGCTACTATATAATTCTTGGCTTTTTCACTGAGGGGAAAATGCAAAGGCAGAACCAAACAAGTAATAAAATTATTAGTCGATATGTATTAAACATAAAATTTTAGACAGTGTAGACAGTGTGTAATACTGGTCTGTTGCATTATTGGGAATCATAGTTTGTGCTATTAATTAGCATTATGGTTTTAACTGGGTTTTGAATTTATTTTAAGAAAACTACACTATTTTATTGAAATCACCTTTAACAATTTTATGCTATTCAATTGTATTTAGGTTACTAATAACACATAATTATTTCTGTCTCTTTACAGGTGGTATGGTCAAGAAAAAGACTACAATGTTCTAGTCATGGATCTTCTTGGACCTAGTCTTGAAGATCTGTTCAACTTCTGTTCTCGTAGGTTCACAATGAAAACAGTACTTATGTTAGCAGACCAGGTATGTAAATTCTGCAAATACTCTGCTTGGGAGTACTAGAAGTTCCCTAAAATGTAGTTTGTTTGGTATTTTCAAATACATATAAAGTTTACTGGCTTTATAATGTCTGCACTCAAATGAGTATTTGAGTCAGATAGACTGAAAAAATAATATGAAGGGGAGATTATCTGCTGAATAGCACAAGATTTGCTGGCCAATTCTTGAAATACAGAGTATATTATTTCATGCTTAACATTGTTTGTTTTTATTAAATCTTAAATTCAAAAAATAGCTGCAATAATTTTATGCTATATCTCTTGTTTTTATAAAAGTTTTAAGAGTTTTGAAAAGAAAATTTAATAAGAACTAATATAAATGAAAGAAAGGAAAAGATACAAATGCAAAAAGAAGAAAAAGAAAAATCTTCTGATTTTCATCACAGCAAATATAAGTAAAACTACAAAATTACCTCTTACTCAGTGGTTATAAAACTGGTTTTTTTTTCTGTTTTATGTAAATGAATATAAGTGGTTTCCAGTCAGCAATAAATGTAGATAAAAAGAAAGGAAAAGCCTTGCCTTGTTCTTTTTTGTATCTCACTTGGTTTGTTAGAACTCCATTAACATATATTGTATACCATGTTGTGCCAAAATGCTTTTGTGGCTGTAACTGCCAAATGAAAAATGGTAAATTGAAGCAATGTTAAAAAAAGAAAAAATAGACACAATTTTCATTCAGTCCTTCAATGAAGCATTTTGGTATAAAGATTCAAATATGAGAGTATAATGCAAACATTTCAAAGATACTGTATTACAGGTATTACAGAAGAATACCTGCTGAACAGCAGTTTTTTCTGCTGTTAATATTTCATTCTTTCTGAATGAATCCAGTCAGAAATATGCTTCGCTTAAAAAAAAAGCATCCCTCTTTTTCTATGGGAAAACAAGGTTGCTATTATGCTACCAAGTTAAACCATATTATTTTGAGGATAAGAGTTGGAAGAATAGTTGCAGAGTTGAGAATAGGACAGTGCATGCAGGCTACAGATGCCCCTATTTTAAAAATTATCTATTAGGTCTATGGAAGTGTATTGATCATTTAACATGAAACAGTGAATAAAAGAAATTTAAGTTTTTTTAATATAGAACAATACATAGACTATACATGAATGACATAACTTGTTTTTCTATGGTCAATAATATGTTGTACATAATAACAACAACATATGTTGTACATAATAAAGACTCAAAATGATTAAAGGATTTTATGCAGAGAAACAATGTTTTTGTTCTATAGAATAAACAGGATAGCTCTTAATGTATATTTGTTTTATATTCTGCTTTTCTATTTGAGCACATATGCAAGAATGCTGACAAGAAATATAAACACATTTTGCAAAAACCAGAAAGTTAAAACACATAAAAGTTAATAAATTAACAGTTAAAGTCTAGCAAAACGTTTCAGTGGATTTTTTAAATGTAGACAATGAAGCAATATAGAAGATTCTCTTTCATGCGTCAAATAGATATTTAAGAGCTTCTTCAGAAGAACCTATTCAGCAGATTTCATTGGAAAGACAGGATAATCATCAGCTCTTTCAGGACTTTTAAAGATGTCAAGAATGTGAATAATAGACATCTTTGGAGAGAAGTGTGGAATTTTTCTCTTTCTTTGGATTGCATCAGATCTAGACATAATCCAAACTTAGTTTGTTAAGAACAGCATAAATTACTTCCAGTTCACCAGAAAACTGTTGGACTAAATTGAGATTGGTGTAATCTGGAGGAACAGCATATTATGTGATCATATTAAGAGCAACTGCATTCTCTTTCCCGATGATTTAAACACTACCGACAATACTGCTACCCTTCAAAAAGACCTCGACTATGTATCAGAATGGTCAAACAAATGGCAACTTCAAATCTCAACAAATAAATGCTCTGTCTTACATATTGGCAAAAAAAATCAGAAAATAAAATACAAGCTGAATAGTCAAGACCTTGTTGATGATCCAAATTCTGTCAAGGACCTTGGAGTACTCATCTCTAATGATCTAAATGCTAGAGCCCACTGTAACTACATAGACAAAAAGGCATTAAGAGTTGTTAACCCAATCCTACATAGTTTTTTCTCTGGTAATATCACACTATTAACTAGAGCATACAAAACATTTGCTAGTCCAATACTTGAATACAGCTTGTTAGTCTGGAACCCACATTACATATCTGATATTAGCACAGTTGAGAAAGTCCAGAAATATTTCACAAGAAGAGTTCTCCACACCTCTACTCGTAGAATACCTTATGCCAACAGACTTGAAATTCTAGACCTAGAAAACCTAGAACTATGCCGCTTTCTGTCCAATCTAAGTATAGCATATGTCCTACCTGTCAATGAATACTTCAGTTTCAACCATAACAATACAAGAGCAGACAACATATACAAACTCAAGGTAAACCGCACCAAACTTGATTGCAGGAAATATGACTTCAGCAACAGACTGGTCAATATCTGGAATACTCCACCTGACTCTGTGGTTTCTTCCCCAAACCCCAAAAACTTTAACCTTAGACTGTCTACTATTAACCTCACCCCTTTCCTAAGAGGTCTGTGGGGGTGTTCATAAGCGCACCAACGTGCCTACCGTTCCTGTCCTATTGTTTATTTTTATTTTTCTTATATGTATCCATTTCATGTACTCATAACTATGTTATACCTGTTACCTTATAATTACTTGACAAAATAAAAGAATAAAAACAGCAGAGTTCAGAGCTGCCTGAGTATTCCATTTTCTTAGTGTACATATCTGATTAATATTAATAGCTTGAACTGCATTTAGTAAGCAAACAACAACCAATAAACATATTTCAATCTCGACATCATGTGATCCCTGTACTTTACAGCATTGTACTAATTACAACTTCTGGGCAACGTTCAAAAATGGCCATAGTGGGGGAAAAAAATCAGTGGTCATAATAGGAAGTAACATAGATATCCATCAAGAGATAGATAGGTGGATGGATGGATTACAGCCCAGCAATTGTAATTGTATAAATGCACTCTTGTCTTGGTCTGTGAGAATAACCTTGAAAGACAGAGCAAAAGGCACAGCCTTGACAACTATCATGCAAAAGATGTCTCATCCCACAGAAGAAAGAGGGCAGGCGAAGACTCTTAGAAGGGACCCTCCCGAGAAAGTAAGAGGGGAAAGGTGCTTTCAAAATTGTAAGGTTATGTTATAACCTTTCAGAAAAGGTGTTGGTACTCGTCTACTACATTATTGAAATGTGGCATGTTTCAAAAGTGCAGAATGATCCTGAGAATTGAATGGTTAAGAGCAATGATTCAATTTCTAATTTAAACAATTCAGAAACTATTGCCAAAGCCTGTTATATACAAGGATAATCCAGTAACACCAAGTTTTAGGAAAGAATAAGTACCTCTTGAAATTTGTCATTAGGGTCTGCCTGATTGATTTGCTAAACCAAGGGAAGCAAGAATTAAATATATTTTGTGAACATCATGATATTTACAAACCACAGAGAATCCATAATAAAAAAAACATTTGGTACAGTTGAGGGCCATGAAATGGATGGGATTATAATGCTTTTGTTCATAAGGCAAAATTTGAGGGAGGTTTGGAAACTTGAATCTTTCATTTCAAAATGGTAGGAAGCTGCACTATTTGCTGTAGTCATGATGAGAGAGGGAAAAAGAGTCACATGTTTATCCTTGCTACAGACTATGCCCATCAGTCCTATCCCATAAATGCCTCTTCCGTCAGCTAAGTCTCAATAATGCATGTCAAATCAGTGCTTTGAATGAAACTCAGTTCTGGATAATAAATGCTTAAGCAACAACAGATATGTGACACTGAAGAGTTGGATATTTTCTTTAGAAAATTGTCTTCATTGTCACCTTGAACTCTTTGGGTAAATGATAATCTGAAAAGAAGCCCATAGTCCAATACATATAATAAAATTGGAGTTCTTATATCTTTTCCTACTAGCTATACTTTGAGTATGCACGCATCCATGCCATTTCCCAGTCTTAATTTTTCCTGTATCTGCCTAATGGAACTCATACTAGCTCTGATTTGTTTGTTTGTTTGTTTGTTTATTAAATGTATATTGCCACCTCGCACATGGTGGCTGATAGAACGAGCAGTCTAAATACCCACATTAACAGCTCTGCTCCATCCTAATTCCAACATAACTTTCACACTGAATTAAACTTCCTCTATAGCAGTTATGCTGGTTGGAGAATTCTGGGAGTTGAAGTCCACAAGTCTTAAAGTTGCCAAGTTTGGGAATCCTTGCTCTATAACAAGGTTTGTTTGTAGCATCAGGCTCAGACATCTGATACAATACTAGACAGATGGTTTTTGCAAAGTGCCCAGAGTGAAAATAACTGATTTTGTGGGAAGGCTGTTTTCCACAGGAAGGTATTAGACTAGTGTATATGCTAGGGGTCCCCAAACTTGGCAACTTTAAGACTTATGGACCTCAACTCCCAGAATTCTCCAGCCAGTATGGATAAGATAGTGTCCCTTTTCTCATTATCTGATATTGAAAAACATCCACTTACAAAACATTGAGTCAGTTTATTAACTGGTTTAAATTATTTTCAGGTAATAGGATTGATGCAAACACTTTTGAATTATTTTTGAAATCATACCTAAAATGCTTTTAAATTTGACCAATTTTCTTGTTTACAGATGATCAGTAGAATTGAATATGTGCATACAAAGAATTTTATACACAGAGACATTAAACCAGATAACTTTCTAATGGGTATCGGACGTCACTGTAATAAGGTTAGTCTAATACTTTGTTTGCATGAAAAATGTTATTATAAAATACAGTTTATTGAAAAGTTGTGCTGCTTGAGTTAGCTATTGGTCAATAGTATTTATCGAGATGAGATTTTAAGTCATACTACTGCACGCAAATCATATGATCTCAGCCTTTGTTCAGACCTTAATTAAGGAAATTGGTATGTTATGTAGCCTCTATTTCTTTGCATACTTAAGTTCCTTCTATATAAATATCCTATTATTCAAAATCAATGCATTACAGTAGCACAGCTTGCCATAAACTGTGATTTTGTATTATTTGCTGTATTTACTAGCATGGTGGATTCTTGACTTCCAATTACCTAGATTTTAATTGAGTAGAATCAATTTATAAAGAAACTGGTTTGTAATACTGCAGAGCTTTGTTTATGCAACTGTGTTCTGTGCAATCTACTGCAAGCCTGTGGAAGTTCAGAATGCAGTTAATGGGTAGGTATAGGTTAACATTTGCTTACTGAATTTTAATATTTTATTGGATTTTAAGTTGGGGGTAGAAGGGGATGATAGAAATTGAGCTGGAAATGCATGTTTTCTTTTGAAACTTTTGGTTGGAAATATTCTTGGCTAGCTTGCGAGTAAACTTTGTGATACTTTACACTGAGCTCGAGCAGACAGGCAGCATTGGCAATGCATTGAAGCATGCTGTGAAATAGAAATTCTGAAGTTTGGGGAAATGTATGTGAACTGAATCTATATTGGCAGAAACATTCCCATACAGATTGGTTCTTCAGAAGCCATCAGTGTTTACCTTTTTGATATTTTTAGCTATAAAATGTTACCTTTGTTTGCCTGTATGAATGCCAACTTGGAGCCATTACTTAAGAGCAAAATCAAACCAACAACCAACCACCTGTTGAATTCTGCTTTAAAGGCGTTCAGTGAAGCATTAAACAACTTTGGGGAGTTGGAGTGAGAAGAAATTGCAAAAGTCAAATTTAAAAGACACTGTCAGTCCTATTTCTATTGAACTTTATTTCTAAATTTCACATTCTTGTTTCTTTAATACAGTCTAATTATCTGACAAGAACTGGAAGTACAATTAGAAAAAAATTAAGCCAGTATTGATTTGATATTTCCTCTCTTTTGGGGCCATTTCTCCATATACTTTGACAGTTATAGTGAGCTGGCATTGCAACATTTTATTTGTTTTCTTATGTGGAAATGTCTGAAAAATGTTGTGCTTTGTTAGGTGACTATTAGTGTCACGTTGGATGATGTAAAAAAAGGACCACATTTTTCAGTCCTAGCAGCCATTTAGATAAAGTGACAAGCATTAAATTTTTAGATACTCATTCGATGTTACAAATAATCCTATCCATAAGATTATAACCCCCTTTGTTTAATCCACACAGAATTTAAAGCTTTAAAAGTGTGAAATCAGCAGTTTCTTTAAACATTGATATGGTTTAAAGTTTTCATCCTTTTACCAAAAATACAGATGGATTTTCTATCACATGTCTATTGTTTTATAAGACACATGGTATTTAGTGATGAGGCTGTTTTGTTAATCATGTTCCAATAAATTATGTTTATAATAAACTAAATATAGGCAATAAAATTGGAATGCTTTATTTCTAAAATTTATTTTTAAATGTTATGTGTTAGGAATTGTCTTATTCCTAATATATGATCTTCTTTGAGCCTCTCCTACAATAAGCCCTGCATGCTTACGAAAGTGAATTTAAGGTGACTAAATGCCTTCTACCTCTTCCTTACTGAAGATTTATTTCCCACATGTTGTTTGGGGGAAGGGCAGTACATATGTAAAAGCCAAAATTTCTTTTTATTAAGCCAAATATTGCCATTGCTATCCCTGTTCAAGGCAGTGTCATTTTAAAGTGGCATGCTCAAATTTATCTTGCCACATCTAAATTTTTTCTGTATCATACGATTCTCCTTTGGAAAACTGTAGTGCTTGGTGGAAGAAGGATGGCATTTGGCTACCCTATTCTTTCTCTAACGCCTCGGTGTTGCCTGTCTGCGCCAGCCATTGTTGCAATGTAAGCAATACTGTTTGATGCACTGCCACCCTCTATTGTTTGTTCAGTGTTTAGAATCTCCAGTGGGGAAGAGGAAAAGAAGCATGACTGTTAGTACTTCTCAGGACCCATCTTTCTCAGGATTAAACCAGGTCTGAAACTGTCTCTATTCCAACCTCAATCCCAACTCATGTGCATTTTATTTTATTTCGGAAAACATATAGATTTGCAAAAAGCACCTTATGTTGGCATTATTCAGACATACTTGGCAAACATGTAACATTACTAAGCGCCTGTTGTAAGATATCTTCTTTTATTCATGTTAATATTGTTAAGGATAATGGCCCAAACTTTGTATTAACCCTAGAAGAATAGCTCTGAGTTCTGAAATATGACAAAGGAGGATATAGAATGTATTGTGAAGAATTAGAGATGCCTGTGTATGCACGGTCTTTTAGTAGGTCTTGATGAGATTTGTCTCCCTTTTCATTAATGTGATCAGTATGTTTAGGAAAAATGCATTTTGGATGGGGAGAATTGAGACTTACTATACTTTTTCAAAAGAACATGCTTTGTTTCCAGCAGTAAATTTAAAACAAAAAAAAATTGAGTATAGATCAAGAAACTAAGGTAATTGTATCTTATTAAAAATTTACCAAATTTTAGTGAGTGATTTCTTAGCTCCTTGAACAGCTGTTTATTAAACATGAATTTTGCTATGATACTTTGGGCCCATGAATTTAGAAATGTGGCAATTGGAATAGGTTTCATTACATGCAGCTTCCTTTTATGCTGTGTTGTGGCTCAAATTACAGTATCTATCTAATTTACAATATTGGAACTTTTTCAAACTTCAGTATAGCCCCAGGCTCGGTTTTAGGATTTCATAATATATCTTTTTGCATAGGAGGAGAATATTAGGAGACTGATCTCAATTGTCATAGGAGTTTGCTATTTACAGAAGAACAAGAGATTAAACAAGTCAGCTGTTTGAACTGGATTGCTTAATCATGGTTTATTTCCATGCATGATCCTTAGTTTGTATTTAATAAAATAGTTTTTTGAAAAACTGAACCTGAAGTGAAACAAACCTTAAAAAAATAAAGTTGGCTGAAGTCCTTTTCTTTATTGTATGGGGGGGGGGGGGGTGAGGTACAAGACAGAAAGGAGAATCAGTGAGTTATTAAGAACCATTTGGCTTGATCTGGTCATGGCAGAAATGTTTTAGTATCACATAATAATTGAGCCAGTGTGAAGACTGTCCATTGCTAATGAACAGGAAGCGACACTTGTTCTAAAATTGATTCAGCTAAATATAAAATAGATATATTTTGTACTATGAATAACAATATCCTTTTTGTGTTAAAATGTGCTATCTTGGAGAATAAAATAGTACAAATAAGAGCCTTTATTCCAGTGGAAATAGCAGAAGCACTTTGCCAGTTTCAGATTGGAACCATTGAATTTCCCTTCTCTGTCCATCACTCCAGTTCTGACTGGCTTTCCTTATTTATTCTGAAACTAAATCAGCAAGATTCATGCAGGCATTCATGGGGGATGGGGGAGTAAATTAGGAAGATGTGAAGGTAGTAGCTTGGAGAAGTGTGGTTTATTGAGTGGAATAGTATTATATTTAATCTCAAAAGTAATATCCTCACTTGTCAACCAAAGCAATTTAAGAGGGAGTATTATTATGTTGCTAGGTAACTTTGCTCCCAAGCATTTTCCCCAGTAATGAAGCATGGCTTTGGTGCCTTGAGATTGTAAGAATATATTATCATGGAAAAGTAACATGGCAGAGTTGTTCTGGTTTATCTGGAGTAATTATTCTACCCAATGCTTTATAAGAGTGTGGCATTTCTATACCTTGCATTTGTCCAAATCAGAACAGAGAAAAAGAAAATAAATATCTGAAAATTATATTGTCAACCTCTTTTATAATACTTTTTAAAAAAACATGTCTTTCCCACTTTGTGCTAATAAAGAGAAGGATCTCATAAAATACTAATTGGCCTAATAATATTTCAACTTTATAAGGTTTACTTATTTAAATCAACTGGCATTGTGTGCTTTGTACTGTTTTCAGATCATCTATCATAGATGGTATAAGTATCATCCATCTACATTCACCTATAACATAAACACAAGTGTTCGGTTAACTTTAAATCAGGAGTTAACAGCGACACACCAGGATAGCACTCATTAATCTTCAAAATTAATACTTTTAAGATTGAGCAAAATCTCATGGGATATCCAGATTAGTTTTCATGGTTGAGATCTCAGTAAATGTTAAAAATAAGTTCTGTTAGAGAAATGTTGATGTATGATGATGCCTGTTGACCCTGATTTAAATACTGTCTGTCTTCCTCTCATTGAGTCTAAACTTCTTTACTATGGCAAATTGTAAAGGCCCAACAACTGTTTATTTGTTTGTTTATTAAACATGCTCACAATAAATTGTTCCTTAAAGACATTAGTAACTTGAACACCTGTTAAATTATTTTTTTCAGTTGTTTTCTAAATTTTATTAATGTCAATTATTTTGTGCTTTTACTTTAAGAAACTTTTTTTAAAAAAACTTTTTTTCCTGTCTTAGCTTTAGATATTTTGCAATGTATAGGAATTACTAGGAGTTTTAGTACACTTCCTAAAATGGACTAGGATAAACTCTTAAAAATTGCCTTACTCCATTAATCTAGTCTTCGTTTCCTACAGAACAAAACTGATATTTTTAATTGGAGAATTTATTTATTATAATTTTAATCTGCCACATCTAACAACTCCCAGATTATTTGTAACTGAACATTTTAGTTAAATTTAATGATATTTTAATTAGTAAAATATAAAATTATTCTGTGATAATTTGATTTTGAATGCACATATTCAAATATTTTTTGATAATATGAAAGAATGTGTCAGCATAGTAAAAACAAATTAAAGCAGTAAATGGCAGAAAAGCACAAATTACTTGAAATTAACTAAACAGTTTCATAAAATTGGCCTTTCCCCACTTTTTTGTCATGTATATAATGATAGGAAAATGTTATATTTATGTGGCCTAGCTTTATTTAACTATTTATTTTACCATATTTTAATTCTCTCCAGTCCTTAGAGTCTCTTTAGTGGCACGCCAACATATAGAACATTCATAAGAAAGTAGAACAATCCACAGTTTTTGCAGTAAAACTCAAATTGAATAATTTTATTTGTTTTTTTCTAAGTAGATGTGAAAGTTTAGGTCCATTTTATATTTTATTTTCAAATAATAATTAAAAGTTGTGGTTTTGTTTCACTTGCCTTTAAATTACAATTGAATTTAATTTTGTTGCTCTGAATTATCTACTAAGCATATACTGAAAAGTTCTGATGATACTTCAAAATGCCATTTGGAAATTTGAATCTTATTTTATTTATTTTAAAGTTATTCCTTATTGACTTTGGGTTGGCCAAAAAGTACCGGGACAACAGAACGAGGCAACACATACCTTATAGAGAAGACAAAAATCTCACTGGTACAGCTAGATATGCAAGCATTAATGCACATCTTGGCATAGAACAGAGGTAAGTATCAAAGCAATTTGTGTAATTAGATTAGGAACTGTAAAAAGTTAAACTCTAGAAATGTCTGGGTTGATTCTAATGCCTCTTAGCAATTGTCAGATAAAGAGGCTGAGATTATAATTTAGTAGAATTGGGAAGACCATACATTTCCTACAGTATCATAATATTTGAGATATTGAATAGTTATTTAATGACAAAAAAAGGAAAATTAATTTAAATGTTCTTATAATAGAGCAAATATTTGCATTGTGTAGCTTCTAAACATCAACATATGCATGACAGATACATTTTTATCTATCCATCTTATACCTACCTATATGTTGCCTTAACACAGGTGTCAAACTTGTTGGATGAGTCACGTGCTAGCCACCTCCACCCCTTGTTCTGTGAAGGGGGAAAAAGTTGTGATACGTCACATAATTACAACCTGATACCATGAGTTTCACACCCCTGCTTTTAATAAGTAAAGTTATGTGATATAACTAGTTAACAGCAGAGCGAATACTGAAATATAGTACTTCAGGTGAAGTTAACTTTTTCCTTAACAAATCAAGAGTTTTCATACACATTTCATAATATGTGAATCAATACCTTTTCCTTCCTTCTGGTGATAGTTTGTAATTTTTTAAATTGTATTTAACTTCTTTTAACATAGAACTTTTGGACTTAGCATGTTTTGTAATGCCTTTGTTGAAATTGTAGTATCAGTCATTAAACATGAAAATAGGATTATTTCTGGAATCAGTATTATCATAAATTCTCAAAATTAATATGGTTAAATTTAGCTTTTGAATGTTTTCAGTTATATTTTATATAGAATAAGAATCAAAATTGTTCATAACAGTTTTGTTGTTATGTGCTTTGCTATAATGCCTACACAATTTTTATGCTTCCATGATCTCACTGTTGTACTATTATCCAGACAGATACGGGGCTCACGTAGCTTGTTTTACACACTAATTGGAAATTAAAGGAAAATTATTTCAGCAGCCATTGTCCAAAGTTAATATTTCCTTTTGTATAAAATACATTTATTATAAAAATTTGCTTGATTGTTATTTTATTCTCTCAGTACTCCACCCCCAAAATAAGCTAAAATTTAAAAGTTAACATTTGATATGGAGAAAAATAGCAAAATAAAAACTTGGATATGCCGGGAAAACTGGTATGTGGTTTTCTGTAATAATTAAGCAGTTTGCTAAAATTTGAAGTGCATTGCTGTATCATCTCTAAGAAAAACAAGAATTAGAAGAAATAAGATATGCATAATTTCACAGTTCTCCCAATAAGTTTGGTAAATCTTATTTATTACTGTTGCATATCAGTATGCACATTTTACTGACAGTTCATTTTCATAACTGTTGAGACCTGAGAAGTGATGTTGTGCAATTTATGAATAAGCACATAAAACTTTTTTCCTCAGTCGTCGTGATGATATGGAGTCATTAGGATATGTATTGATGTACTTTAACAGAACCAGCCTGCCGTGGCAAGGATTAAAGGTACGTTAAAAACTTCATACAGACTTGTAAAGATATTAAAATATTGGATGGACAAATACAATATTGTATATTTGTAATTCAGATACTATGGAATAGATAGAATCTCTGGCATCAGATGCCACCTTACGCATAAGTGGAAACTGAGTATGGTCTAGGGCTGCTTCTTTTATTTGTTTATTTCTGACAAATACTTTACAATTAGAAAAGATGCTCAGAGAGAGACATTAGGGGTGAGATAACCTTAAAGACAATGTGCAGTTCGGATAATGATTCGGAAAAGTTATGGAAAAGTGTTTTCTGTCGAGAAAACTTTGCTTATCCTCAGGTCTTGCTCAAAGTACTGCAGTATCTCCATCTTCAGGATTGTGGACTGCGATTTAAAAAATGAGAGATATGCATGCACAGATGCGTATTCATTCACACTCATTGAGATAATGTACAAGTGTGTGTGTGTGAGGAAGATAGAAATCTGTTGGTACTTTCTTAAGAGGTTATATAATTCAGATGATGATTTTGAGTACATTGATGGTAAAAAACAATTTGTACTGGAAAAGTTAAGCTATCAGATGCAATCTAATGCTAAGAGCATTATGACATTTCTATATTTACTCATAATCTGGTTGTATAGGAAAAATACCAGAAACAGACATATAATCCTTTCATGAGCTGGTTAGGTTGCAGTAAAGCATGTAAGAAAGATTTTTATTCTTTTTGCAGTGAATTCTGGAACTTGGTAATTTCCTTTAGATCTGTGATAATAAAAAAATAGTTTTGTTCCATATTTTTACAGGCAGCAACAAAGAAGCAGAAATATGAAAAGATTAGTGAAAAGAAAATGTCTACTCCTGTTGAAGTTTTGTGTAAGGTACAACTGTTTTAAAAACTTTTAAGTTTTTGATAATCATATTTTCTTTTGTAAATAAGCCAATTTTGGATGATACAATTAATGTTATATAGATGTTTAACTTCATGTACTAGTGGAATTGTCTTTACATTAGTTATAACTGATCTATCTTTAATTTTTAATGTCAATTTTTCTTTCTTTTTTCCGTTATTTCATGTGTGTGTGTGTGTGTGTGTGTGTGTGTGTGTGTGTGTGTGTGTGT
>BLBF01000003.1:93583395-93628408 GCA_015471245.1 Laticauda colubrina | reverse complement strand
TTGTGGTGTGGAGATCTTTCTATTTGAGAGTGCAGGCTTCCAAATGATTGACAGTCTGGTGGAATGATCTCTTCTATTCATGCTTTCAGGTCTTTTTTCAATCTGTATGGCTTCTCTGATGATTCTGTGGCTGGGGTTTTCGATAGTGGCCAGGGTTTTAGTGCCATTGATGTTGATGTTGTGACCTGTGGCTTTCATGTGTTGGACTAGTGAGGAGGTGTGTTCCAGCTTTTTTACTGCATTTTTGTGTTCATCCAGGCGGGTACGTATTCTTCTATTGGTCTGTCCAATGTATGTGTTTTTTTTTTTTTTTTTTTTTTTTTTTTTTTTTTTTTTTTTTTTCCAGGTCAATTTGTCTTTGGGGTTTCTAAGGATGGCTGCTATTTTTTGTCTGTTTTTGAAGGCAGTCTTGATGTGATGCCTGTGTAGTATCTTACTGATTTTATCTGTAGTACCTCTTATGTAGGGCAAGAAATGATACAGATAAAATCAGTAAGATACTACACAGGCATCACATCAAGACTGCCTTCAAAAACAGACAAAAAATAGCAGCCATCCTTAGAAACCCCAAAGACAAATTGACCTGGAAAACCAAGGCATATACGAAGTTCCCTGTACATCATGCCCAGCCACATACATTGGACAGACCAATAGAAGAATAAGTACCCGCCTGGATGAACACAAAAATACAGTAAAAAAGCTGGAACACACCTCCTCACTAGTCCAACACATGAAAACCACAGGTCACAACATCAACTTCAATGTTATAGCCACTATAGTCCTAGCCACTATAGAAAACCCCAACCACAGAATCATCAGAGAAGCCATAGAGATTGAAAAAAGACCTGACAGCATGAATAGAAGAGATGATTCCAGCAGACTGTCAATCATTTGGAAACCTGCACTCTCAAATAGAAAGATCTCCACACCACAAAACAGACAAACACCTGAGCACAGACAGACTCCTCTGATTCCTCCAACTCAAACACCCCCCCAGCAGGCACTCAGGTGAAACCTAGCTTGCTAATGAATAACAGCCATCCTTTCACACAAAGCCAAGCTGCACTGAAAGCCTCCAACACAGAAACAGAGTGTTGCCAGCCAATCAAAGCCACAAAACAGACAGAAGAAACCAGAAACACCAATCAATCAAACTCCAAGTCCAGTGAACACAGACCCAGGCTCCTAGCCAATCAGAATGGACCAGCCTCGAATTTGAAACCAGGAGCTGTGAGACCCACATCCACACAGAAGCCTGATGATGGCAGATGGGATTCTGCTGAAACGTTGCTACAACTTTAACAGCACTACAATGACGTGGGATAATACCCGAAGGAAGCTAAACAGCACACATATACATACATACATACATACATACATACATACATACATACATACATACATATATATTTGAATACTTGAAAGAATTCCAAATTGTAAAAATATTTTTATTAAAAGGCTAATATGCATTTTTGTCATAATGATATGAAGATATCAGGATGAGAAGAGATACAGAAATCAAGAAGACCAAAACTAATAAAATATCACTATAGTGCTTAATTGGAATATCCTTCAACTGTTCCAGAAGTAAAGATAACAATGCTGAAATTGCAATACATAACTACAATTATAATTTGGCAGCAGCTGTTTGTAAGCAAGAAGACTTGATCCAACCACAAGCCATTCAGTAATTCTAATTAGTAAATATTGAGCAGACAAAAGTAGAGATTGAAAAATTGTAGCCAATTTTTTTTAAAAGATGGGGCTCAAGCAAACCTACAAATTTATGCGGTCTTCCCTTGATCCTATTCCCATAGTTCTTTCAACTAAATGCAAAAAAAAAAGGGTTTAATTTTGGCTGTTTTATTGAAATGTGAAAGGAATTGAACAAGATTTTAAATTAAATTTTCCCATGACATGAGTTAAATGCAGACCTTAACATGAAGTATTTCCAACTCATTTTCTTGTAAGTATTTTCAGTATTCAATGTAGGAGAAATATTTTTAAAGAAGAATGGTTATTTATAGGGATAGCCAGCAATAACCAATCAAAATATACCAATTATACTTAATTTTATGCCTAGTCAGAGCTATTTAAGGAATATTTTTTTCTTTAAAAGTTTTAAAAGCAATATTCCTGCATTTGATTTCAGATTACTGAAATGATAATCCAGTTATCTAACAACAGTATCCTCTTTGAACTTTTAAAGAAAAGTCTTCTTTCTTTGCATTCATTTTAAATTCAGAAGTAATATGGGATTTGAAAAGAAGAAAGATTTTTTTCCAGTTTATGAATCATGAGAGTTGAAGAATTTGTTTTCACTTGGTTGAAATTTTCTATTCTACTTGTTTAAAGCAGAATTTTATGTGTATAACTAACTCTTCAGAGAGATATTACTTAAACATTATTTGAATTTATTGAAAACCAGAATAAAACAAGTTAATTGATACCCCCTAAATTGTAGGTAGTAGTGGTAGTAGATATTTACCTAGTAACTATGCAAAAAAACAATCCTCTCAGATGCCACAAATTAATCAAGAAACATCTGTCTTGGGGGAGGGGAAATGGGGAAAGAGAAGTGAAGAGGAGGAGGAAATTTGTTTCCACCAGTGAAATTGCAAATGGAAGGGGGTCAATTTGGGGAAGAAGATTATATTGGAGAAAGGCTAGAGTTGGAGACTGATTGAGATCTTGTTAGGTAGGAAAAAGTGTTACATAAAATGAATATTACAATATTTATATCTTGGGGAGGGAGTTGATGTAGAAAGGGTGGAAGTGCATGTACTCAACTTATGGCCACAATTGAGCTTGGAATTTTGGTCATAAGTCTCAATCATTTAAGCAAGGAATCTGTGTGATTGCCATGCTCTGAGCTCTTGCCACTGTAATACTGCCTCAGGGAATGGAGAAGGCCCAGTATCCCCCTGCATGCAGAAATTTGCCACAGGACCAGAAGCATGTCGTCTAGGCCTGACAAAATGCAGACTCTTCTCCCTGCCACCACTTACTTCATTTTGCATGTGGGTCATATTTTCATGGTTCAGAAAGTTCCTTCTCCAAATTGTTCAATTTGGAGAAGAGTCTTCCAAGTCATCCTAAGAATGATGGCGTTCACTAGTGTTTTCTTTTCCAAAGAGGAAAATGCTAGCAAGGCTGGCGTTCTAAAAGGCTCTGAACTTGCAACATTTTGAAACCTAATATATGTTATACAACTCAAGTTGTATCAATCCATCTTTCATATATATTCCAGCTCATAATCCTGGATATCTCGGGGGGTGGGGGTGTTAATGCCATTTTTGGTTGGGCTTTTTTTTTTTGGTTTTGTTGAACAGAATGCTAATAATACACCAGAAAATATAGTTCTCCAGTAGAACATCTTGATAAGTATATGTTAAAAAGGACAAATGATGTTTTCTATTATATAATGTCATGCACACAGACTTCTATTATGGCAGAGGCACAAAGGCTATAGAAAAATCCCATTGGAATTTTGAATTAGGGCAGATTAATACAACAGTGCGATATAAAGGAATTCTGATAATAGGAATAATAGAACAGAGTTACATTAAAAGCTTTTTAAATACAAAGCATTAATTTATGGTTGCTAATTCAGTGGGTAGTTCAGACTTTTTGCTCATTTGGAATTTGTTCATCCAAGGATGAGAAATAAGATGGGAGATGAAAAAAGCTGTTTGTACACTATATAAATGAGAATTACTAACTAAAAATGTTGGAACAACATTAATATAATCCACCTGAAATAGTTAATTTAAAAACCTTAATTTTCTTTACAGTATCTCTTTACGTATAGTATACCTTGATGGTACAGATAGTTCTCAAGTTAGGACCACAATTGATCCCAAAATTTCTGTTGCTAACCCAGACATAAATTTGCCCCATTTTATGACCTTTCTTGCCACAGTTGTTAAGAGAATCACCACAGTTTGATATCAATGGTGGTGTAACTTCAAACAGTCACGAAATGAACTGCTGTAAATCGAGGACTACCTGTAGTTGATTGGATGCAGATTTATCTATTAAATAAACAACATATCCAGAAAAATTCTGGTAATGATTTTAATACAAGTTAACTTTAGTTGCCAGTCTGCAAATCATCACTCTTTTTTACAGGGCTGCATTCAAATGGAGTAGCTGGAATAATCAAAATGTTAAGTTTATCCTGATTTTTGTATTTTGTAAGATATTAGCAGTTGTAGCATTATGATTGTATATTCCTTTCCAGACTTGTGCATTCTGTATTGTTTTGCAATTTTGCTTTGAACACTTGGTCTTTTCATCTGCTATAAGAAATGGTTTCATCACCCTTTATTGAACTTAATAATTGTTCTGACCATAGTATTCTTTTCTGTAAAATACCAGTGTAATAGGCACTGAACTTACTAGATGCAACGGCATGTATAGTTTTGGCATGTATAGTGTAGCTGCCTGAGTGTAGCTGGGCAAGATGGTCATGGAAATATCCATACCTGATTTTCCAAACAAATGATTTTTATTTTTGGGGGGGCTGGGATATATATATATATTTGGGGGGGCTGGGATATATTTTTGGGGGGGCTGGGATAGCTGTATCTATCCTAGATACAGTCCTAATGTTCATTTTTTTGTATCTATGTGATAACCAACTTAAGTTGTTGGAAAGTGCCTAACTTATATCTGGAAAAGATAGAATTTAATAAAGGATGTAGCCTACATTTGAAATGTATTTTATAAGTACAGTCGAGTGGAAAGTGAGTCAGTATTGTTTGTTGCAGTTTCTTCAAACTGCCCTTAAAAACATGTGTTTGAACTGCCCTTAAAATGTGTTTGTGGGTAGAGAATCCTGGGCTGGTATGAAGTCTCTGTTTCAAATACTTCTCAGTCAATATGGTTGGATAGGTGAGGTGTTTAAAAATTTGCTCTGAGGCCACTCATGATTTTTTTCTCTTTTTTATACTTTTTAAGCTGGGAGTCCCCCAGAGTTGACCTCTAAATTGTACAGATAAATTAAATACTCCAATTATAAAGAGGATTCTACTTGAGGTAGATAAAAATACCTTTTTTCAAGACCTAGACTCAATGGAAAAAAGACTAGAGACAGTCAAGTATTTTATTTCTGCATGAGTCTGGAAAAAAAATGAACTCGTTCCTTGTCTTTTTCAAAGCCTTCACAGCCTTGATATGAATGCAGAACATTCTTTTGAAATCATTCTTAAAAGCATCATCTAACATTTTTTTATTAAACATTTTCTGCTGGGTAGGTCAACATTCAATTTAACAAACATAGCAAAGAATAGATGACAACTTTAATTGAATGTCTGTTAGTGTTACATAGAAAAAGATAACCATACAATTTTGAAAAGATGGGAAAAGTTGTAATATATTTTCCAGATACATTTGTCCAAGGCATCATTATAAATATATAGATATGACTTGCTCCCATAATTCCAGTGATCAAAAGATATTTTCCAATGGTCAAAAGATATTTTCATCCTGTTACTTTTGCCATTGAGATTGCAGCTCTTTAATAAAAGATAGTACAAGCATTTTACAGCATAATCTGGAAACAAAAGTAATGGTTTTTCCCATGTAATTTTCTTAGCCTGTCCAGGCTTTCCATTTCTTTGTTGCATTATTCATGATTTTTAAGATTTCTCCTTCAATAGTAGAAAAGAAAGATTTCCTCTAATATCCCAGCACAGCAGTGCAGGCCAATGTTGATTGGAGGCTTTTTGGTGGAAAGTAACAAATTATACACTTGCAGAGAATGTAGTTACTAGATATCAACTGCTTTTAGACAATTTTCATCAACATATTATTTTTGGCAGCCTTAACAGAATTTATTTTCCATAGCCTTTATTTTGAAAGACTACCTTTTGTTTTCAAAATTTGAAAGAATTATAATAAATTTGGCTAATGTTATGTTTATTTGTCTGAAACAGTAACTTGAACCATATAGCAGTAACATTCTTGTAATTTTTAAGCAACAGCATTAAATGGTATTGGGATTTGTTTCAAAGATTATTAAGGCTGCTGTTTTGGAACTAATTGGTGAAGTAACTCACCTCAGTTATATACAACTTGAAATATAACTGCATCATGTGCTAGATAAAGAATTGTGTTCCAGTAAAATGGATTGTTATTCGAATAGGCTAGAACTTCTGTAGGTTCCAAAATTGTCATGCTTATCTATCTTCTTGCTGGGAATAACTGAATAATGCTATAGGTCTCCTATGTGTGCCATTTTGAAATGACAAGATCTTTGAGCTTACAATTTCGCATATACAAAAGATGTATTTTCATGTCCAGTCAATGTATATTGAAAATAAACATACATACAAACAAACAGCCTATGTGGCAATGTTATACTGTTATCTGTGAATTTTAGTGCCTGTCTTGTACTATCAATTTACATATGTTTCATTTTGGGCTGTAAATGTTAATATATTTCATGAGGGCAACTTCAGATGGTAGAATTAATATGCAGTGTAAGCTGGTTTAGTTTATCACTTTTCTGCTCTACATTATCTATACAATGCATCTGAAGTAAAAAGACGCTTTTTAGTCAAATATATTAGGAATATGGTTTTCCATACACAAAGGAAATAATGTGAAAAGTCTCTTTTTAAACATTTAAACCATGATTTGATCAACTTGTGATGCAGTATTTGAAACTGACAATATAAATAATTGTTTCAAGTATATTTAATTAAGTCAAAACTATCCTTAACTAAAAAATACTTAATGATTGGCAGACTGAGCATAATTGATCTTCCATGGAATTTGATACAGCTGCCAAATTAAAAGTATTGACCTGTTTAAAAAGCTGGTGGCTGGGTGTGGTTTCCTCTGAAAAGTAGGGTTCTTGCATGTTTTTCTCTTGATGCATAAATGGGACACTAAACCTTGGGGCAATACTGTCGGGAACTGAATCCACTTATCAAGTGGAAGATCAGTCTTAATTTTGAATGGAATATCTTTTCCTAATGAAATCATAATCTCATTTAAGATTTTCCACTTAATTGGTTGGCTCTTTCCAAATATCAAAGTGTTTTGTTTGTTTTCCAGGTTTTTGAGCATGAAGAAGAGAACAGATGAGGCAGAGCTGAATGGAGCAGGATGTATCACCTCCCAAATCCTAGAAATCTTAGTTCATAAATACACATACCAGTGGTTGTGGGCAACCATCTACTTGATGTAAAGAACTTGCTTTCAGTATAAACTGGCTCTGAGCAGCACCATTGATGCTGCATCTCTTGAGTTGTAGCAGCTGTAATTGTGAATATTACTGAGATAGTTGAACATGGTGTCCAGTTTTCTATTGCATTTTTTCAAGTGGAAAAATTAACCGAGTGGTTGACACACAAGTGGTGGAGAGAATTGTGCATATGCCAATTTTTGTAACCTTTTTACTTTGAACTACACTGCTTATGAGATCTAATTATTTTGGAAGAATGGCATGAACAAGTCTTCAGAACAGTTGCAATAATTGTAAATGCTCACAATTGTGCACTCCTGGGTATTCCTCCCTGGTTCTGAAAGTTGTACACTTAAAACATTCTTAAAATTGCTGGTAAGTTGAGTGATGTAACAAGCCAGCTATTGTGGTAGTAACCAAAGATTCCAGTTTTAAGCATATGAAAGACTCTGCCTGCTTACCTGTGCATAGAAATAACAGCATCTAAAGTGAAGACTTAAGAGAAATTTAGCGACTACTAGATTACCTTTAGGACTTTGCATTAACTCTATAATGTTATTGGTATAAAAGGAGAAGCAGCATATTTGTCACAAATTTAGTTAACATCCTCCAACTGAAACTGTAAAAGTTGCTTAGATAAATGTAATCACTGTAAACATCTAGAAGATCTGGGATTTTGTTTTTATTTTGAAATGGGAGCATTTTTGTTTACAAGTTCATTAAAAACTAAACTGTTCCTATAAGGAATCTTTTTTTAATTTGCCTTGATAATTTGCAAACTAAATTAGACACCACCTTTTTTAAAATTGTAGTTACAATACCATTTGTTAAAGCAACAGTCCTGTTTCTTAATCATTTTAGATCCAGTGTTGTAACTCTTCCTCACTTTTGTTTTTAAATAAATTTTGTATTTGTTTTCCTGATGGGGAGGGGCACACTTGCATTTTTATAATCTGTTGCATTAATGCCCAGTCTGCTGTAACAAGATCAGATGAAAATAAAGGAATCTTTTCAGACCCATTGCAACAGTTTAAAAATCCTGCCATAACTTTGCATTGGCTAGATTTGTTATTTTTTGCAGATTTAAAATGAAATGGTATGAAGGGTGTTAAAAAGGAAGAATTTTCTTTCAAATTCTTGTGAAACAAATATGACAGGTTTACTCTTGGTCTCAGGCAGCCTCTCACATTGGTTACTGGTTACTGCCTTAGATTATCTTTTCACTCCAATCCAGCTGAAAAACATTCTTACTGCTGGTGATTCATATAACAGTGTAACTTATTTCTTTATAGCATGTCAGAATAAATTTTAAAAGTTGTCTGAAAATGCTGCCAGATGCCTACTGTGTACATGGTTTTTTATAACTTGCACAGCTCTTCTGTGTTTATCAAATTAGTCCCAGTTCATATTTCAATATGAGACATTGATGCTCCCTTAAACAACTCCTTTTCCACAAAGTAATTACTTGTATATTATACTATTGTCATTCAAGCATAGATACTTGGAGGAGGACATCATTAAGATATAGAGTGTGCAAATAAGGACTTTTTGGATATGCTTTGTAGTTTTGCTCAGGGTTTTTTTTTCCTGGAAACAAACTTATACTTAAAAAATTCCCAAAACTCATTCAGGTTTTCCAATTCTTATGAATGTAAGTTTCATTTTCTTTAACAAACTATACAAATAATGGTGAAGGATGGAAATAATAACTTGCTTATATATATAGTTCAGTCCTACTAATGGAAGATGAGGCACATGTAAATATATCCAGCTTTGTAAAAGCAGAACTTCACATTTTTATAGTAGCTAAATTACTTTTAGGGAAAATATGCTGAGCTTATTAAGATGCTGTATAAACATTTCATTGTCAATGCAGTGAGGTAGCAAAATGTACACAAAACTAGACAAAATGCTTCCTCCTAGGATTTTGCACTATGAATTCCTAACTTGAAAATGATCGTATGGATTAATAGTTCGATATTATTAAGGAACTTTTAAATTATAGTGACCAAAACAATAGTTGCAAAAGAATGATGGTTGGAGGGAGCAAAGAGTTATCTATCCCAAAACTGCCTGCTGATTTTTTGGCAGGCTTATTTCTTAAGTAATTCCTTCTCAATATCAGGATTAATAACATCTAGACTGATAATAGTTAATTAAAAATTAATCCCTGAAAGGGACGGCTGATTTAATTGGCTCAATGTAGCTTTGTTTTTTTCCCTTTTTACTGAATATACTGAACAATTAAATGTGCTAATAAAGTTGATTCAGAGAGCTAATGCTGGTTCTCTAATTGATATGGTGACTACAGTAATTGTCTTTAATCATGACCGGTAAGTACTGAATGTACAGATTAACATTCAAAATAATGGTTGGTTTTAGTTACAGATTACATACTAGAAATGTTCAGAGTATATTTTTCATGCAGAAGAATTTCCCTTTGGTCTCAGCTGCATTTCATGAGATCCCCCCTCTAGAAAAATGTTCAGTATTCCAGATTGAATTTTGAGGGGTATGTTAGGTCAATGCAAGATTAACTCATATTTCTTAAATCAAGAACTTCTGCTTGAAATCCAATGAATTGGATTAGGCCTTGGCCCATAGAACAGTGAAAAATAATCATAGGACAAGGAAAATAAAATCCTTGTGAGAATAGAACAATTGTTTTTACCTAATATTGAATATAAATCCTTCTGGATTAAAGTATGAGATAAGTGAAGTGTCTAGTTGCAAAAGTCTCAAAACACGAGTGCAGCACATACTTGTCAAGAGAAAAAAATATCCAAAATAAAGAGTATCAACAGAAGAAGAAAAAATTCTTCTGTAAATGAACTCTTAATTGGCTGTCCTTTGGTCAATTTGTCTCATGGAGATTTCATGTTTTTGTTTTTGGAAGACATTTATAAAATTTATTGGCCACCCATGTTACCACAGAGTAATTATGGATGGCTAAACATTTGTCTTACGGAGTTATGAATACAAAGATATAACCATCTCTTTACAAAGAGCAAAATTTGGCTTGAATGTAATGTGCAAAATAGTTATTGGTCTGGAGAATTGTGGAAAGTGGGAAAGTAAAACTTAGAATTCAGTTTTTAAAAATGTGATGATTACCATTCTACCTGTAAGAAGCGTTAACACACAACTCAGCTTTTGCTGAAATTAAAGACAAAGTTTTAAATGAAAACTTCACATCCTAGATTCACTACTATTACTGTACTACTACTTATTTACTAATGTATCATTCTAGAAAAATCATAAGGTTTAACCTTTAGAGAATTGTAGCAAAGCTACATTTGACCAGTGTCACAAAATGTTGGACTCTTGATTTCTTTGCAGTAGTGCTTGAAATTTCAGAATCCACTGCTGAGGAAGTTGACTCCTGAAAAGGTAAGTAGCAATGCCATAGCAAGAGATCACTTGCAGAACAGCTGAACAAATTATTTTGGAAGGATTTGTTAAGAACTGCAAACTTAATAGAATTCCTCACCAGAAATATTTTTTCACTCTTACGAGAGCATTATTATATGACTAGATTATTTTTGTTCAAGTACACTGAAGTAATGAACTTCCTATCATATTCCTGGAGAAAACTGCTTTAAAAGCAGGCATATGATAATGTATAATATCCTAAGTGAAAATAATGTAGAAATCATAGGTCTCAGTAAAATGTTATTAATTACTGTCCTTGTGTGTTTGATTTGTAAGTTTGCCTGCTGTGGGGATGTGCAATGGTATTGCAAATCTGAAATGTGTTTCTGTGGTATTGTTAAAGATTAGAGATTGAGAAGCAGTAGCACCTAAAAATAATTATTAACAAAATAATAACATGATGGTTCCTAATTATCAGCCATCACAGAGCGATGGTAGTAAGTATATTTTGGGAAAGTGTGTTTGTGCAGACTTATTCTACTTGGAAGAGTTTCATACTTAAATGTTCACTAAAATCAGGGTGGTGAAAAATTACTTATATTACAGGATTGTAAAAGGCTTTAGATATTCTTTGAAGAACCTATGTTGCTATGTTTGTTTTGCCAGCTTGTACAGATAATTATAGAACATGGTTTATTCTGTTTTCAAAAAGTAAGTAATATCTTATTAAAACAAGTAGTTTAAATCTGCATCAAACATTTTATGCAAAAATTGATATTCTTCGTTCATAGCTGAAATAGCTACTTTTACAATAATTAGTTATTTTAATCCTAGCTAACTTGCATTCCAGCATCACTGGCATTTTCAAACTTCGAGCAAGTAATGTTGGTGGATTTTAGAAAGGAAACTGAGATAATTTCTTATAAAAAATGCATTTACTATGATTATGTGCTTTTCATTTTACATCAATAGGTTTCTGATTTGCAGTGGAAATATGAAAACATACATTCACCATGTTTAGTTTTATTGATGGTATAAGAAAGCTTGCTCAATACCCTTTTTTGGGTTACAATATCCACTCAAATAGATCAGATTCCCCCCCTCTATATTCCATTGGATGGTATTTATATTTTCTCTGAAAAATTAGAAATATCTCTGAAAAGATTTGGAGAGAGAGAAGTCCTAGAACTCAAAACTTTGTTCTTGAGCTGAAGCCACATAGTCCTTTCAGGAACCACTGAAAACCATCTTAAAAAATGGTTTCAGCACTTCCTAAAAAGATTGCACACCCTCAGTGGTTGAACTTTTAGTTAGAGGCAGCCCATTTGTATTTAGGGGTTATTCTTAAATTGGATGTTCTTAATCTGGGAACTGCCTGTATACTGAAGTCTAGTCTCCAAAGCAGCTGCTGCTAATCTTCATCTTATGAAATAAATATAGATCCCTATACTTTAGAAGGTAGAGTCAAGATATGGAGTATGATATGTTCTGTATCAAAAACACCTTTTATATAGTAAGATGCTAAGAAGTCAGACTATTACTAGTAGGCCCATTAGCAAAATATTTGTGTTGACAGTGATTCTCTAGCTCTATCCAGAGATGTTAAACATAAATCCCTTTGAATTAAGAACATATTTTTTCACTGGGCTGTATCACTTTCTCAGAACTAAAGGGGCCCAAATTGGATAAGGCCCCAATAAATTGGATAATTTTTTATTCTTTGCAGAGTTCCTCCATAACCATGGAGAGTTATGTGCCAATTCTAACAATCATTCTTAAGAGAGCTTTTTCCTTAAAATTTCAAGAAAGGCATTTGCAAGTTCTGAAATGCTTCTCTGGTTGATAATCCAACAACTTTATATTGATAAGTGATTCCAAGATTAAAACACCATACAAATACCTAAATGGATAAAAAGAAAACAAAGCACCCTTCCCAAACTGAGTTTGTCCATGCAATTACCAGGAATTGAGCGCTTTACTAACTAGGCAGGAAATTGCCTTCTTCCAGGAAAGACATTTGAGCAGAGCAATTGAGATTAGGTGCTGCTGTTGACAAAATCTGTTCCAGATGATTTGGGACTTTCAAAATGAATCTATATTGGAGGTGGGGTTGAGATATAATTGCTGCAAGGTTCTAACCCAAATCTATTACCTGATTCAATATGCAAGTAAACATACTATATTGTTTAGCTGCAATAAATTGTTCTGGAACACCTTTAATGGATCCCATATTACTAATCTTTAAAAAAATGTCCTTTTCCTTTAGTGTTCCCTACTAGGCTAGACTTTGGGCCTTGCTTGTCCATACAAGGAACAATATCTCCCAGGTTTCATGCAGTTTATCAAGTCATCCTAGATGTCAAGAGTTGACTAGGATCTTCTACATGCAATGGGTATATTCTGTCTCTTCACTTAAGTAGCTAAGTGGGGGGCATTTATAGATTCATAAAAGTGGACATTATAAGATAAACATGTTAGAAGCAAAATGAGTCAAATGGCACTTTTTCAGACAAAAATCAAAAGGTATAAGTATTGAGTTAAACTTCATCCTACATTTCTGATAAAGCTGCATCTCTCAAAAGCAGAAACATTAAGAAATGTTTTCTGATGTCCTTGTATTTAACATATTGGTATGGTTAGAGAGTATTTATCAGAAAACGTAGACCACGAGCAAGGAATATTTGACTATAGGACTAGATTGCTCTCCTGTATGTAGTAATCTTGAGTTATTAGTAGGGAATTGTCCCTCTGCATTCCAGGAAATTTTAAGTAATTGAGAATTGTAAGCAAACCAGTTGTAGACCATAAATTCCTAATTCCAAATGTAGCTTCAGTTGTGAACTTTATGTAGCCACCCAACTTATATCAAACCTATAAGAGTGACCTTATAAAATTTCACTCCTAGCTTTGCTATTTTATTTCCTGTACAGAATTTAAGAGTGACCATGCTTCTGGGAGTCCTTGAGCTGTTCCTAAAATTCTGCAGAAGTCTTGTATTGAAGAGTGACTCTTTTTCTCATCTACTGTAGGTACCAGATATGAGTAGCTGAAAAGCATGCTTCTAGGCTGCAGAATTCCTGCCTTCACTTTTTATAAACAACCCAGAATTTAAAATATAAATCGCGTTCTATTCCAGTACTTACTCTTAAATTATGTTCCTTAGATTTATCATTTTATTAGGTCCTGGCAGTATAAGATGAGGTGTAGGTAGCTATACATTTTTAAAGTCACATGAACAAGCTTATATTTCAAAGCAGGGATGAAGATGTCTACTCTTGCTGGCTTCTTTCCATCCTTCTTTTTTAAAATGTTAAGGGGGGAGGAGACGTATCTGTTACCAAGTAAATGACAGCAAATCTACATTAGCTGGCTTCAAAATATATTGCCCATTAAATCTTTAACGGGAGAATGGGGTTCAGCAGCTGGCCAGCTTATAAAAAATGGAGCTCAGTCTCCCTTTCTCAGGGTTGCCTAGAAACCAGTCAACAGAGTAATGAATAACTTGTGGAGTGAGGAGATGATGTCAAACTTTTCCTGCTGTCAGTTGCTCTCTGCTGTTTCACCTTCACGCATTCATCCTAAGCTTTGGGAAGTGGGAGGAGAATGGATTCATTAAACCTAGGTTCCTTTCAAAGTTAAATTGGATCCCTCAGCAATAAGCCCTATATTGTAATTTCATGTCAAGATTCTTCTACAGCACTAGAAATAATTGAGACAACTCATGTTCTCAATGTAATAGTTGTTACAAGAGAAATTGTTTATATAGCAATCTGCATTTTACTTTGGTGAGTGAATTATTCTGCATTTGGGACCCTTTTCTGCTTTCCAAGTCCAGTTGACCCAAAAAATAATCCCTAACAATCTACTTAGCTTGAAGTATGTCAAAATTGTATGAATATTAACTTTCTTTTTATAGTCCCTAAAATGTATGCTTTTATTACTCTTATTTCTCCATTATACCAGTTGAGCTGCTGGGAATCTCCAAAAATTGGATAGAAGCTCTTCATGTACAAAAATCATTCTGATGTCTTTGGCATTGCCCTAGCACATCCTTCAATATCATGAAGGTCCTAATGGCCTTAGAAACTGAGCTACTTCTGCAAATTAAGCAGCTCAATTTCTACTCAAGAGAAAACTTTTAACTCTAGAGCAACCGATTCCCTTGTATGGATCTCCTGTTCTGAACCCCAGGATGCTTCTCTTCAGTGTAGCTATCATAATATTGTGGGATGCTCCTTCCATGGTTTCTAGGTGCTTTGAG
Source organism: Laticauda colubrina (assembly GCA_015471245.1). NCBI lineage: Eukaryota > Metazoa > Chordata > Lepidosauria > Squamata > Elapidae > Laticauda > Laticauda colubrina. The sequence goes on along the minus strand of BLBF01000003.1, from coordinate 93,613,580 downwards.
TGATGACTTAGCTTCTTTCCCCACATAAACGGTCTGCTTCTTCCCTCACTTTTTTTTTTTTGGCTGTAATTTTTATTTTGCTTGGTTGTCCTAGACAGCAAATGTGACCAAGGTAGAGAACCAACTGCGCGGGGTGGTTTCTGTTTGTTTGGGATTTGTTTTTTTAATTTCTCCATTGACCCATCAAAAGGAATGCTAACAGCTCAATGGGAGTTCATTGAGGATAGTCACCTAGTTGTGCAAAAGGAGTCTTAACCAACTGAATCCATCGTTTTTCTGCTAGTTGTCCTCTTTCCTTTCACCTTGGCTTTAGACATTTGGCCAAGGCAGGTGAGAAATCGAGGAAAAGTTAATGCTCCAAAAATTAAGGTACCTCTCTCCTTTTCCCATCTAGCTCTTGGAAAAAAATAAATGGAGATACTATACTATGGACTATACTTCTTCCCTCCCTCCCTTCCTTTCTTTTTCTTTCTTTTTTCTTTCTATCTTCTTTCTTTTTTGGAGTTTAGCATTTCTCCTCTTCCATAATTTTTTGGTTTTCATAGATAGCTTCCTTAGTGGTGGCCTCAAGTTTACTTTGTTAGAATGCTGAATACCCACTCAATACACATAAACATTCCACATTATTGTGACATGAGACCTAAAAAGGAATGGTGTCATGCAATTTATTAGGCAGCAGGAGTACTGCAAGTTTAGAAATGCCCACTTCTACCCCTAGAGGAAATCAGAAAAACAATACACGTAAACAATCATGCATTTTTTTATAATAGTATACTGTATATCATGAACTATATCATGACTGGTTTGGTGTAGTAATGAAGGTGTTCTAGAAACGAGAAGACAGAGTTCTGGTCCCACCTTAGGCATCAAAGTCAACTGAATGACTTTGGACCAGTCACTCACTCTTGGCACAACTCACCTCACAGGGTGGGAGTTATGGGGAAAACAGGAGGAACAAGGAGTTATCAAGTATGTTTGCTGCTTTGAATTATAGGTAGTCCTTATGACCACAATTGAGTCCAACGTTTATGTTGCTAGGTGAGAAATTTGTTAAGTAAGTTTTGCCCCATTTTACCACGTCTTGTCACATTTGTTAAGTGAATCACTGCAGTTGTTTAATTAATAACATGATTGTTGAGTGAATCTGGTTTCCCGATTGACTTTGCATGTCAGAAGGTTGTAAAAGGGGATCACATGACCCTGGGAAACTGGAACCATCATAAATGTGAGTTGTCAAGCATCCAAATATAAATCACATGACCATGGGATGCTGCAATGCTCACAAGTGTGAAAAATGGTCATAGTCACTTACATCAGTGCCATTGTAACTTTGAACCACCACTAAGCAAATTTGTAAATCAAAGACTACCTGGACTTATGAAGTTGAGATAAATATAAATAAACTAAAAATATTTCTGTTAAAAAGAAGTCCAGTTTTCCCTAACATAGCAATATGGAGTATTGTAGTCCTAGAGAAACCAAATAGTACCAGGCTGAAGAAGGCTAATGAACTACTGGGATTGGCTTATAGTTTATCTTGCCACAATAAAAAAAATTCTATGTGTACCTGATATAAATTTCTTGGTAGGAAACCTTTACCCACTCAAAAATCCAAAAGAATACGGTGATGTATCCTTCATTTTGCATTATCCTGTTTCCTAATACTGTTCTATCCATCCCCTGCAGAGCCTTCAAGATATTGGGAAGCCCCAACCTTCCCAATATCTTGAATCTCTGAGGCAGAGGACTGTCATGTACCCAGTAGGCTAAAAGGAGGTTAGACAATTTGTAGCTTCAGATATTGTGGGAAGTGAGCCATTGTGTTTGCGTATTAGGTGATCTAGGATGCTCATTCTATGGTTACTTAGCTATAGCATATTCTGCAAACACAGCAACTGAAATTCCAAGTTCTAAATTTTTACTGTGGAAGCAGTTTCCACATCTCTGAATATTTTAGATGTGATGAAAAATGTGTAAAAAGGAAAATGTCCTATGAATTGCATCTTACTATCTGCTGCTGGCAAGAGAGATTCAACTATAGCCTGCATGTTTGAAGTAATTTTGCAAACATACTACGGTATATAATTTCATAAATAAAAGCAGTCATTTTCTTTTATGTTACATCCAGTGATGAGTAATCCTGGAATAGATGTGGGGCATGTCATAAATCTGAAATAGAAATAGATGTGGGGCATGTCATCTGAAAGTAAAGCTCTCTTTTGTTCTAAAGAGAGGAAATCAATGTTTTAATTGTTTTATTAACTATTTTTCAAAATAGTTCTTTTAATAATTAAAAGGTTGATTTATTACTGAAAGTGTACAGGAAATGGTGGGTGCCTTCAGTTTCAGTCTATATACAAATCAAGTTTGGAAAACATGAACTGTTTAATATAGTACATCCCCTTTTAAGTTCCAGATTTGCTAACAATTTTCTTTCTATGTTTTGTGTAATTGGTCAAAGACACTCTAATAAAATGCTGACCAGAAAATATTTGAGATGCTTATTAAGGTTGCTGTTTTATGGTTAAGAGACTGTGGTTTCATTCATGCTGATGAGCAAAGTTGTATTTCATCAATTAGCAACATGGTGAATTGAATCACAAAATAACTTCATCTGGTTTAGTACTCTAACTGGTTATTAGAATTTTTTTAATTATTGGAGGGAATTGGGAGAATTGAATCCCCCATAATATACAATTAAGTATGAACATATTGCAACTGGCTTTTTTCCCCTCCTATCTGCAGAACTCAAAACAGTCCCTGCTGAGTTGTGTGACACATGGCATATCACCTGCCCACATTTGCCATCACAAACTACAGGAGACAAAATTAGAAAATAACATATGGGCTGCTTTATGTTTGTTCCTCTGGCAACAGTGGTCAGATCCATATGAAGATGGTATGCTAAACCTTAACCTGGGAATGCCAATATTCAGGCCACACAGGTTGAGTAAAGAAGCCATCTGGTGTACTCCTGCTTAAGCATAAACTATTATTACCTGGCCATGTGACTAACCAAAGCCTTGGACTGGGGATGGGATGATACAAGTTTACAAAACTTGCTGAAAATTGGGGTCAGTCCTTAATGTGAATCTAAGACTGTTGCAAGGGTAATATGGTAGGGGACAGTAACTTACTGGTCTTTGCAATCTAAATTCACACGCTCTCCTTTAGTTGGCAGACAAGTGAACCTGAGTGAAGTGTGCTATCTCTACTGCCATTTCCTCTTCTATTTATTTGTCCAAGTATGCAGAGACAGTATGTGATTGGTGGAAAACTTTCCCATTTGTTTAATCTAGCAAGTTACTCATGAACAAGCTCACATTCCTCTTGGTGTGCCTTTCCTCCTCTCTTTCATTTTGTTTTAATTCAGGCTGGAAATAGTTAAAAGGAAGAAAAAAGCAGAGGCACAAAGGAGTTGATCAATAAACACTTTGTGTACACAGGATTTCTCTCTCCTATCCAGTAAATGCCACCATTTTGGGTTCTTGGAAAAAAATGGAGATAGGTCTCTTCATTCCACTCTCATTCAGCATTAGTCTATTTCAATAAGGGTCATAGGGTTAAAATGCTCCCAGCAGGGCAGTCTTAGCGCTATTGTGTAATTGTGATAAATGGTTGGTTGCACTACAGGAAGTCATGTCCTTGTGTCAGGAAATGGTTTGTACATGGCTAAAGCAAAGTTGTCAAGGAATCAGCCCCTATGCTAAACGGGAGCTCTACCATTCTAATGCAAATGTGAAGGAATCCCCACATATTACTGTATTATTACCTTATTTAGTGTGAGGTACCAAGAGAAGAGAATATTTATAGCCCTGAGTTGAATTGCAGGGTCCTTGGTGCTCTCTGAGCTTGGTTGTTTTCTTGCAGATATTTCATTATCAAACTAGGTAATAATCAACAGTATGCTTCAGTAGATTTAGTGAGGCCATAGCAGCACTTCAGCCTTACTATTGATCAAAATGGATGTCCTTAGGATCTGTTGTTTTAAAGGAAAAAACAATACTTGGGCAGCAGAACAGCTAAGGATAACTTAAACCTTCCTCTAGCTGGGGATCAGAGAAAGGCAATGTTATAGGGACATGTCTGTGAAAAGATGTCACCAGGGTGTACATTTATACCATGGAAGAGGAGAACAAGATTTTGTATGCCACCCTGACCTTCCAGAAAGAAATCAAGATATTTATTTATATGTTAGAAACAAAAAATCAGCCGAAGCTTACATGGAAAAGGCTTATCTAGTCTTTGTAACAGACTGAAACTTCTACATAAATTGCTAGTTATTACTTCTGTTCACTCAAAAAAATTGCAAATTTCATCTCTTGTATCAATAACTGTTACGTTACATTTCTGATGGTGGTTCTTATTCAGCTGTAGGTGATAGTCCAATGTTGCAGTGAGTAAATGAATCCATTTGGAAGGCTAGCTCTAGATTTATACATGAGCCTAAAAGCAGGCCAGAAACAAAGCATGAACTAGGTTGAAATTGGTGCTGCTTGAACTGCTGCAGGAAAACTGTTTTTAGACAAATATTAAAATATCTGCAAACAGAATAGAAAATAGATAACAAACAATTTGGGAAAAATATAACCCTAAAACTAATCATAAAATAAGATCTAAAGGCATCAGAAGCAGGAAAGTTGTCTGGAGCAGGGCAGTTGGGTGACTGAATGATTGGTAGCCTGGACCTACGATATTAAAGGCTCTAAAAGTCATAGCCAACATCTTGAATTGCACTTGGAGATAGACCAGTAGCCAGTGAAGTTCATGGAGCAGAGGTGCTCACACTTTGTATCAGTCAAAGCTTCGGAAAGGACTTCAAGGGTATTTAAAAATGTTGTAACAGTTACTGCTCCATTAGCAATGGAAGCTCTGATACTTCTGTTTAACTCTCATCCTCCAATATGTATTTGGTAATATACAACCCTCTTTAGAAAGTAAACATTAAATGATACACTGTTTTTTCATGTTGCAGCCAATAGCTTGACGTTTTATCTCGACCTAGCAGTCAAGAATACATGAGAGTTTATGAATTAAGCTATTGTCAAGCATTTTTTTTTTCCTCAGAGTTAACCTTGCTCTTAACCTTGCTTTGGCCTTTACATTGTTTAGTCCTGTTTGATAAGTCCAGGCTTCTGTTTATTTGCTTTTACTTAAATGATAATGCAAAACATCTGAGTGCAGCTTGATGGGCATCTGTCTGAACTGCTTCCTTGCAATGTTTCTTCAACAAACTTGCTTTCTGGCTGTAATGGAAGCAGTGCCTATGTGTCAGCAATGTATCACAGAGGGGAAAAGAGAAGGGTCAAGAATGACATAGTTGAAAAGCAGTGGAGATACAACATGTACTAGAAGCAAGCACTTCACAGAGATATAAATTTGCTAACAGAATATCTAGCAAAAAAAAAGGTTCTGGTTTGTAATGCTTAATAATCCAAATAGGTCATCTATTCCCAGATGCCTGGTAATTGAGCTGACTGTAATCTAACACCATATGAAGGAAATCAAGCTTTTTTTTTTTTTACATGTGAATATTTAGAATCCTTGGGTATAATAGCATTTATGATGACTCCTCTTATTCACTTTTTCCAGCTAGCTTGGCCTCCTTCAGACAGTAAAGACTTGGCTAGTTACGATGTTAAAATTTAAATTCCAAGGCATGCCAAATATTCTACCCTAGATGATTACCAGAAAACAGTCACTGGGAAAGGATATATATGGTGTGAATGTTAACAAGAGCCAAGGGTTGGGAGATGGGTAGCGAGAGAAGTAGCCCTGTTGGGTGTTTGAGGTTGAAAGGGGAAAATGAGACAGAGAAGGAGGGGAGGATCATGGTGGTAACAGAGAAATATGGGGGCATGGCATGGTGCAGGCTGCTTTTAGAAAAGGGGGATTGAAAATTTGAGACCAGTCTTCACCACTGATTTGGCCATTTCTCAAAGCCATTGAGGGCCACAAATACAAATTTGCCTGTAATAAAGCTCTGATCAGTCATGATTTGATCATGGATGAAAAAAAAAACTTGTATCCCCAAGACCAGGATGCATGAGGGAAGTGGTTGACTTGGTGGGGGGAAGCAAGGACGAACAACAGCTGTTTCTTGGAAGGCTCTCTCACTGTTTTACCAAGAGATCCAATGGGGAGGTTTTTGGGGGATAAGGCTTCAGGGATGAGTTAGGATTGCCATTTCCATTACAGAGACCACCACCACATGCGCCATCCCTGCTTGAGCTGCTAGACTCACTGCCAGATTGCTGACCCATTTCCTCAAGTTTCTGCCCCCTAGGGTCTTCAGCAGTGGTGGGATTCAATTGGTATATCAACCGTTTGATGAGCATGCGCTTTGTGCATGTGCAGTGTTGCAACTCAACGTCTGCTGCAGCCCTGTGTGTAAAACAGCTGATGCCTGGCAAACCGCTGTGCCACACGAAGCAGCTGAGCTGGAAAACCCACAGACTAGAGCAGGGGTCACCAAATTCATAATTTTAGATCCCAGGGACCACTAACTGGTTCTGTGGGCATGGCTTTATTTGTGGGTGTGGCTTGGTGTTCATGTGATTAGCTGGGTATGGCTTGTATGTAAATATAAATATTTATATAAATATTGATTTTTTTTAATAAAAAAGAGCAACTTTTACCCAAAGTCAGGCAAAGCAGGCAGATTGAGTTGCTCACAGAATCACAGATTTATTCAGAGATCTATCTATCTGCCGTTGGCTACTCAGTCTGTCACATAAAATTTGCTAGCAAGCAGACTCACAAAATTAATTCACAACGCACCATGTATGTAAATATTGAATTTTTTATATAGAAAAAGCAGATTTTATCCAAAAGCAGGCAGATTGAGTTGCTCACAGAATCATTCAGTGATCTATCTATCTGCCATTGGTTAGCTCAGTTTCTCAAATTTGCTTGCCTTGAGTCTGCACTGAATTTTCTTGCAAGCAAACCTTCAGTCCTAAGGGAGGTTTGGCTGTGCTTAGCTAGAAAGCAAGAAATCCAACCATTTCCTGCTTCCTAGCTAATCTAAATCTCCCGGCACAGCAGAACAGTTGATGGTCGGAAAAAGGAAAAATAGCAATTTAGCAGGCAAGTTTGCCGGGTAAGGTGTAAGTGGGCAGGGAGGGTTCCCACGGGCCATGTGGGCGGCACAGCCTTGTGTTTCTGCGCAGCCTGGATTAATTGCTTTGTGGGGGTGATCTGGGAGTGAGATTTCTCTGCAGCCCACCAAAATCTTATCTTGGCCCACCAGTGGGCCGTGGCCTACCAGTTGGCGACTGCTGGACTAGATAGAGCCTGGGCAGGTGGGCCCAACAGCTAATCATTGGAATAAACCAGTTCACTCTTAACTGTTCTTTGGAGCTACCAGTTCACCTTAACCAGACCAAACCAGTGGATTGCCATCCCTGGTTTTCAGTTTGCTTTTCCTGGGGAAGACCACCCAATAAAGATAGGGGTCACAAATTAGATCTAGTTTTATTCTCAAAGCAGATGGATATAGATTCATGTCTTTATGACCTCTGAAAGTTTATGCATATGGCCTACCCTTGAAGAGCATTCAGATTGCTCATCACCCCTATTTCCAACCATTAAATAATTTTTGTTGATCTGATGTAAGGAGCAGAAAACAACCAACTTCTGGTTCTCTGCACCCCCCCCCCCCGTCCCAGTCTAGCAGTTGAGGTATGTAAGGCAAATGGGAGTATGTGGGAAGAAAATGATTTTTCTACCTCAGCTCTCCGTTTAATCCTCCGTGGCTTTAGGAAAACCCAGCCTATCCTTCAAATAAATATGGAACAGCATTACCCAAACCTCATACAGAACTCATCTTCACTTCTATAAGTTGCACAGAAACCATTTTAAAATTCACCTGACCAGCTTGTTTCTCTTTCTCTGGAAATTATTTCTGCTCTGTATGCCTGAATCAACTGTGAGGGTCCAAGCAGGAATGGTTGGTTAAATTTTATTAAGCGCTATGCTATTATCTTCAATTTAGATGAAGCAATATGTTAGTCCTGCCCCTTAAATTCTAAAATAACTCTTAGCTCTTCTTTTTTTAATGGTTCTAATTCTGAAGAACATGATTTTTAATTTCAAAGCACCTGGCTGGATGGAAAGGAAAAAACATCGCTATCATGAAATAAAACTTGATATATATACATAAACATACTGTATATATGCACCTTCCAAATAAAATCTGATTAAAATAGAGATCCTCTTCCAGCTAGCTTTCCTCTAGAAGAATTGGGACTACAAATCCCATTACTCCTACATAGAAAACCAGTGACTGTTCCCATAAATAAATCCATCCATCAAAGGAGCATTAAGTTGTGGCAGGGTGGTCTAGGATGTCATTTCATTCAACATCTTGTCCAGGAATATAAGCTGTGATAGGAAGCAGAACAGAGAATCAGGTGTGAGATTCTGTTTACAGTCAGGAATGGGCAATCTGCAGTCCCAGGAGCATAGGCAGGACTCAACCGGTTTCAAGGCTGATTGCAGGTGACCAGTTTACAGTTATGGCAAGACCAACCTGACTTTCTTGCTTGCAAAAAGGAAGAGACCCTTAAAAAGACAAAAAAGAGAGAGGAAGGGGAGGGGGGAATGGATAACTGCCCTATATTGCCATGTGACATAACCCAAACTTGGTTTTCAAGATTTCCTCACCAAGAGTGAACTGGGTCAGGGGGCCTTTGTTTCCTGCAGGGCTTCAGTTTGCAAAATGATTTTTTTTTGGGGGGGGGTATAGTCTCTTAGGGGGGAAAAGAGGCTTTAACTAGGACATGAGGAATGGGGATGCTGTATTTTCAGAAGCAGGATTTTTCAAGTTTTATATAATTAGTCCCCTGAGTTTCTGCAAGCCTTTGTCGTGTACTTCTCTTCCTTCCTTTCCCCATCCCATTTCCAGTCAAGTTCTCAACTGTGCTTTGGCTGCAGCTGGCTACAAAAATAGAATTACCGGTTTCAGGATTAAGCTGCGTTGTTCACAGCTCGGCTATGAACCTGTAAAACAATCTGCAAACGATAAGCTAGAAGTGAGGGAAGCCTAAACAATTCTGTTTCCAGGGTCTTTACATCTGATATTCCCATCTCTTGTCTCTTCTTAATGCCTGCATTATGGAGAAAACAATGACTACAAATGCTGTCGGAACTGCAGGCCCATGCTGAAGCTCTTGAGCAGGGTGTTGGAAGAAATATCCTTCTGGGTTCAGTTCCAAGTAGGGAAAAAGACACTGGAAACATGGAGGCTGTTTGGAAAGATGGTTTAATGGTGGACAGGACAACATGGCTTGGAGCTCCAAAGTGAAAAGGATTATCACACATTTCAAGATGTTGGGTGAAGGAAAAGAAGGGAGGGCTGAGATGCTGAGAGTCCCTTATATACCCTGTGTTGGGATTTGAATGTGAGCTTGTAGTCTGATTGGTTGTCAGACTCCCATGGGGCCATGCAGGGGCAACTCTGTAGGCTGTCCTGAGTCCCAGGCTTGGTTGGGCCTTGCTGGATGATGATGTAATGAAAGGGCTTTGGGCAATTCTTATTATAGCTCTACCTGGAGATCTTTGTTATGTAAATTATTCTGGCCCAGGCCTTAATGGCCCACCCATTAACAAAGATGGGGGTGAGTTTCTGCTTTTGAGTTTCTACTCTTCTTTAGGGGAAATATTCTGCCTTTTTAATATTTCCTAGGATATTTCATTTTTCTAGGAGAGGGCTGGGTGCTAACTTCCTATAAGGGGAAAGGAAGAACAACTTATTTTCCTCTGATGCAAAGCAACTTTAAAAGGCCTCCACAATGTATAAATGGCATGAACTGGCAGTAGCTCAGCTGCCTTGCTGTGTCCTTCACAATAACAATGTAAAGCATGCATAAGCAATGAGCTGAAAGCAACAATAGAAAGCATTTTATGTATCAACACTCCCTCTCGCACCTCCCCGTTTCCTCCTGTGCATGAGGCAAAAGAGCAGAACCCTGTTCCTGTCTTCATCCTCCAGGTAGCAAACATAGGAGACCCTACAACTCCTAAAGTATTCCAGGTTGCACAGATTAAGAAAGATGTGCTGGAGAAGATTCAGACTTCACCCTTAGTAAGCTCTGTATAATAAGGGTTCTGGAGAAATGGAGGCAACACTAGTTTGCACCACCAGAGAGGCCCACCTGGTGACCCAAAGAACATGACCCACCTTCCAGGTTTGACCCCGAGAAACAGGACAAGTAATTGGGCAGCAGGACATCAGAGAGGAAGAAGTACCTCTTGCCCAAGGCCTTCCCCACCGTGGTGTTAATCCTGGGATTTTTGCCCTCCACAAGACTCCTCCTCGAGTTGCTGGGAGAATGAAAACAGGCTCCGGAGGCTCTCTGGAAGCCAGCCTTCCTGAACTTCCGGGAGGTCTGTTTTTCGCCCTCCCCAAGCCTCCATGCATACCCTGCACCTACCTGCATCCAAAACAGGCTGTGTGGATGGGGTGGGGCTAGGTGGGCGGGATCAATGGGATTTGGGAGTTCTCCAAACTGCACAGAATCTTAACTAGAGGCTCTCCTGAACCTTTGTAAACCCCCAGTAGCCCATCCCTGACTACTACACGTTGGGAAACAGAAGAACCTGAGCAGATCCCCATTAAGAAATGACCAGGGAACTGAAAGCAAAAATTCATGGCTTGAACTGAGTGCTTTAGGGCCCAGGCAGCTCTGCCTTGTCTCCAAGAAAAGAAGTGCTTCAGCACATAGAATAACCCAACTAAGTGTCCTAATTGGCGGGGGGGGGGGGGGAGGTGTCCAAAGATCAGTAGGACGGATAACACGAAGAGTTGCCAACAATACTACACTGTTGTTTCTGCAATATGCATAGGATTGGTAGGCAAGAATGTCAGCAAGGGAGGGCCTGTTTTTCCATCGCCAGCTGCCTTTTCTCTTTACGTGTCTGGACTTGCCTGCATCCTCCCAGCAGCCACTTTCTTAGCTGAGCAATGGCTTGATACATGATCTTTGGAGGCCTGGTGCCACGTGAATGATGGGGCATTAGCCCACTGGAGGCTTCCAAAGCTTTTTATGTAAAGTTTCTTTGGCAAAGAGAAAGCCTTTTCTTGGTAGACCTGCCCACAGCTCCACTTCTTCTACATACAATCCCAAGGATAGAGAGTTGCACAGGCCAGTAATTGAGGCTAGGTGCTGAGAGGTGGGGTGGGTAGGTGGGTGGGTGCAGGGAAGGCCATTTAACTTTTGTGTTTTATTCCTGCTCTGCAAATGTCCTTTATTGGAGACTTTCTGCTGGAGAGCTGAGCTGTGGGTAAAGGAGAGGGGGGAGGTGTCTTGGAGTCCCAGGCACACATTGGGCTGAAAGGTTGCGGCAACAGCTCTTGAGAGTGTTTTCAATGCACTCTGAGCAGATGGATCTGAGGAGAAAGGGCAATTAGGCTATAATTCTCTGCCTAATTGTAAGTCTTTAGCTTTTCCGCTGCGAAAGGGTGGGGGGAGGCGGTGAAGAGAGAGAGAGAGAGAGAGAGAGAGAGCAGCTGAGGGGAAGCAAAGCTAAAGCTGAGCCTTTAGAAAGTGGCCTGCAGTTGCCCAAGCTCATAATGCTCCCACTGGTCCCCTCCCCTCCCCGCTCCCTTTCACGGAAACTGGATTCCGCATGGTCTGCCAAATTATTGACTTCTGAGCTCTTTGTTGCTTTTGCAAACATTTCAGGCCCCTCTGAACTGTCCTGAGTCAATTTCCTAACTATTTCAAAGTCAACAACAACCGCCCCCCAAACAAAAAAAAAAAAAAAAAAAAGAGGCAAAACCAGGAACAAAGCTCAGCAAGGAAGCCAAGCGAAGCAAACCAGCAGGACAGGTTTAGGAAGGAGGAAAAGGCGGGTTCCTCTCCTCTCCTCCCCTTGCCTTGTCCACTCATTTCCCAATGCCAGCTTGGTTGCAGGACAAGGAGCCCATCCCCCAACCCCAGTGCATAACACCCCCAACACTGATGGCTTAAGAGTAGGTGGGACGCTTTGACACTCAGAAGCCCATTAGAAATGACAGAATTGCCCAGCCAGTAAGAATACGGAGGAGGCATGAGAGATCTCACCTTCCCAAACATTGCAGGTAGTTCTCAAGGTACAACCACGATTGAGCCCAAAATGTATTTGTAACGAAAAAAATTGTTAAGTGACTTCCACCACCACCCCGGTCCCCATTTTACGACTTTCCTTGCTACACTTAAGTGTAGCAAGTTAAGTGAATGGCTCCAGTTATGAAATTAATAACATGGTTGTTAAGTGAATCTGGTTTCTCCATTGACTTTGCTTGTCAGAAGGCTGCAAAAGAGGATTCACATAACCCCGGGACAGTGAAACCATCGTAAATGTGAGTCAGCTGTTAAGCATCTGAATGTAAATCACATGACCATGGGGATTTGTAATGGTAGTAAGTGTGAAAAGTGGTCCTAAGTCACTCTTTTCGATGCTGTTGTAACTTCGAATGGTCACTTAGCAAACCATTGTAAGTCGAGGGCTACTAATATACCTGCTGAGCTATAAAAGAAAAAGAAAAAAAACCAAGCTTTGTCTCCGAGCTATGACTCAGTAGCTCAGGAACTGTTGAAAGATCTGAGTTGAACTGACACCACCTGGCTTCTTCCTCCCTGAGCCATCCTAGCTGGCAGAGGTGTGCCCTGGTGAGATAAAGTCTCACCAAGCAAAAGGAAAAATCACAGGCACACCCAGCTTTCTCTGGATTTTGCTGCAAGGAAGTAAAAGAGTCTAGAGGGCTCTCAAGAATAACAAGAATCTCAAGCTTTCATCTTGATTTTTACATGGGCACGCACAAATCTGAACTCCCATACTAGGGGTTAAGAGTGTCCATTTTTAGAATCTTTAAATGTAGGCCTTAAAATGGTGCTTGGTACTCAAAAAGCAATTTTGTAATATATATAAACTTGCTACTCAGTTTATGCTCTTTCTTATGCCTAACACCAACAGATCCAGTGTGGCGAATTGCACAATATTTTAAAGGCATCCCCTAGATATATAAAAGTAGTAGGAGAGATAAGGTTAGTCTGGCATGGCTTATTTACGACAAACCTATGCTGACTCTGGTTATGTGTTGAATTCCAATCCACGTGGTATTTATTTAAGCTGCTTGGTATATACAAGCTGTAATTTCCACTTCTTTCCACTGTTGAAAGACAAGGGACACCTTTGCTCTCCTCAATCTTCTGGGACCTTAACAGTTCTCCAGAGATTCCAGTTAGTAATTTTGCAGTCCCCTTTCTTAGTTCTTGTAGTTCCTTACCATGTAATTTAGCTGACTTGGAGGCTTGCATCCCTTTAGATTAACTAAATTTTGGTTTGTTTATCAAATTTTCGCATTAAGCATTCAGAATTGCAGTTTCCACTTTTCATCTTCCATTAAGGGCATAGTGATAGTTAACTTGGGTTTTGTTTTCCTTTGAGAGGAGAAGAAAGATACGAGTTAAGATGTTCTGCTTGCCATCATCACTAATTCTATCCCTTTCTCCTTACGGCACTACTTTGCCTTTCCTTTTGTTTCTGACACACTTGAAAAAGTCCTTTTGTGTTGCTGTCGGATTATTCTGAACCCTAGCCTTTTTGACACAATCTTTACAAGTTTGTGACTGCCTTTCTTTGAGCATTTGCGCTTCAATTTCCCATATTTTTATTTTCAGCATTAAAAAAAAAAATTCTGTGCAGACACACTTTCTCTAAAGTGTATCCACTTTTTTCTTCTAATAGGAATAGTTTATAATTGTGCCTTCAGTGCCCTCTTCCAGAAGATTTATCATCTCCCCCTCCCACTGCATTTATTCAGGATTTTTGATCATTGTATTTGACCAATGTTTTTACCTGAATTCATCAATATCTATTTTTTGGAAATCAATTGTAGAATCAGTCTGATTTTTCTGTATTCCTATTCCCCTTGATATTATAGATTCATGGACTTTCACTTCTTTAAGCCTTTTTTTAACATTAAAGCAGGATTAGGTTCAAAATATAATAGCAATAGCACTTAGACTTATATACCACTTCACAGTGCTTTACAGTCCTCTCTAAGTGATTTACAGAGTCAGCCTATTGCCCCCAACAATCTGGGTCCTCATTTTACTGACCATAGAAGGATGGAAGGATGAATCAACCTTGAGGCTAGTGAGATTCAAACTGCCAAATTGTGGGCAGCTGGCAGTCAGCAGAAATAGCTTGTAGTACTGCACTCTGACCACTGCGCCACCACAGCTATTTTTTTGTAACTATTGTAGCAACATTGAGCTTGTTTTTGGCAGCATTAGAGTCCCAGCAGATGTAAGGGTTACTAAAATCTCTCAAGGTCAACATGATTTTTCTCTTTAAAAGTTTGGTTTGCTAACGCAGCATAATGTATCATTCATGTCTTCTACTTGTCCGGATAGTCTATAATGTATTGTAATTGTTTTGAGATATGTCTTTGTTGCATCCTGTCAAGTAAAGTCTTAATTATTTCATATTAATTATCTCACATTTTTTTACATTTTTCCTTCCTCAGTAGTAAAAAGCCTTGTTGTTTTCTTTATTTTCTTTTCATTGATATCCCGGAAAAGAACCAAAATCTTTAATTACTTTCATCAATTCCTGATGAGATTTCTGAAGCATCTACCAAAATTTCCTTTCCAATTTTCATGAGATCTTGTGTCAGAAAACTTCATGTAGATAAATCTGTGGTTCAGGAACCCAGTACTATCTTGGTGGCACAATCTCTCAAGCCAGTCCATTTCTTATGATCTCTTCTTAGACTGTAGTCCCCAACTGGAAGAATTAATGAGAACACAGGCTCCCAATTTCCTTCATCTTTCTTGTGGTCTCTGGAGATTAGTTCAGAGTTTGTTCTGGAAGTGTCATTTATCCCTACATGAACTAATGGGAAGAGATGATCTTTTGGTTGGCTTGCAGCATTTTAGCAGCCTATATGATGCATTCTGGATAAGAGTGCCTGGAAGAAAACATACTCCTGCAACATCAGGTCACACCTGCATACTGTGCACACTGCGACTTCGTTTTCTCCTCCAAGGAAAACTCATGCAGTACTATTACAACTATGCTTCTTTTCTTCTTTGAAGCATTCTTGAGTTTCTTTAGCCCATGGAGACCTGAAAGTCTTCTTCTTATACCATGAAGCCAGAGTTGATGAGGTTGGTTGATCTTCTAAAACAAGAACCTGATAGAGAATGCAACACTGAGTACTTCTTGCTTCTTTGGGACACATTCTTACTTTTGTTCTTTTTCTTCTTCTCTGACATACATTTTCCTTCTTTGCCCTTCCTGAAGGGGTTGAACTATCCTATGCAGGAGCCTCTTACCTTCCTTAATGTTTGGCAGGATAGAAATCCTGTCATCAAGCTTATAATCTTCTTTTCCAACAAAAACATGAGGCTTCACTTCCAGAAAACATACTTTGTGTATGGCATATACTTTGTAGATTGCCATTCTGTTTGTAGTGCTTGGAATCTCCCATGTATACCCCAACTACCAAAACCCCACATAAAGCTCCCTGTTTGTTATCCCAAGCTCCTTGAAGATGCCTCTTTGGAAGAGCTCTAGGCATTAAGATGTAAGTGCTTAGAGACTTTAGATGTTTGAGAGTACTATAATTCTAGCATAACAGTGTTGCCTGCTAGAAAATGCATTCTTGTAAATGGGATGCGCACTCTGCCCTTTTTGTGGCTCACATTTTATTTTATTTTATTATTATTTATTTATTTTTGTCTATTGCTTACAAGATAATAGGTATAAGTAAAAACATAGATATGAATACATGGATACATATAAGAAAAATAAAAAATAAAAGAAACAATAGGACAGGGATGCTAGGCACATTGGTGCGTTTATGCACGCCCCCTACAGACCTCTTAGGAAAGGGGTGAGGTCAATAGTAGACAGTCTAAGGTTAAAGTTTTTGGGGTTTGGGGAAGAAACCACAGAGTCAGATAGAGTATTCCAGACATTGACTTCTGTTGCTGAAGTCGTATTTCCTTCAATCAAGTTTGGTGCGATTAACCTTGAGTTTGTATCTATTGTTTGCTCTTTTGTTGTTATGGTTGAAGCTGAGGTATTCACTGACAGGTAGGACATTGCAATGTATGATTTTATATGCTATACTTAGATTGGACCGAAGGCGGCATAGTTCTAGGTTTTCTAGGTCTAGAATTTCGAGTCTGGTGGCATAAGATATTCTGCAACGAGTAGAGGAGTGGAGAACTCTTCTTGTGAAATATTTCTGGACTTTCTCAACTGTATTAATATCAGATACATAGTGGGGGTTCCAGACTGATGAGCTGTATTCAAGTATTGGTCTAGCAAATGTTTTGTATGCTCTAGTTATTGGTGTAATATTACCAGAGAAAAAGCTACGTAAGATTAGGTTAACAACTCTTAACGCCTTTTTGTCTATGTAGTTACAGTGGGCTCTAGCATTTAGATCATTAGATATGAGTACTCCAAGATCTTTGACAGAGTTTGGATCATCAACAAGGTCTTGACTATTCAGCCTGTATTTTATTTTCTGATTTTTTTTTTGCCAATATATAGGGCAGTTCATTTATTTGTCCTCATATTTCCTCTTTCTTATTCCAAGCTGCATTTGGAACAAAGCTTTTCCTATTTCTACAAGAAATGGGCTTGGAAAGTCTCCGATTGCAACTCAGCACTTACTCAATTTCACTGAATGCTGACTAAGCCCATGGAGAGGAGCATGTCATTCTGCCAGGGAAGAATTCCTTTGCTTTGAGTTTGTGCTCTGATGGGCAAAGGGCAGGCTGGTCTCACATAGGGACTGGCAGAATCCTACACACAGTTACTGGTTTTTTTCCATCATTATTCACAGTTGTTGCATTAAAACATAGGAAGAACTGTGTGCAGGTTTCGGCCACAGGCCAAACACAAATCCACTGTGGATTTTGTGAAGTCTACAAGCAACATTATTTTCCTACTACTCATGCTGTGTAGGAACTGGAATTGGAAGGCATTTCATCTCTGTTCCTGGCAGGCAGCATACACACATCATGGTTGTTGCCATGGCCTGATTCTCCATGAGCTAGGCTAATCCTTTAGAAAGCTGTCTAACCCACTGGCCATCATTGAGTCAAGGTGGCACAGTGGTTAGAATGCAGTACTGCAGGCTAATTCTGCTGACTGCCATCTGCCAGAAGTTCAGCAGTTCAAGGTTGCTTGCTTACTTGCTCAAGGTTGACTCTGTCTTCCATCCTTCCAGTGTCCATAAAATGAGGACCCAGATTGTTGGGGGCAATAAGCTGACTCTGTAAAACCACTTAGAGAGGACTATAAAGCACTGTGAAGTGGTATATAACTCTAAGTGCTATTGCTAAGTGCTATTACATCTTGTGGTAGCAAATTCCAACCTTAGCTGTACTTTGTATGAAGGTACAGTTCCTATCATCACTTTCAGTTCCACCATTTGGCTCCAGAGAATGATTATAATGTGCATTAAGTGTTACAGAAGAAAGAGAAAATTATCTCCTTTTCCACACCATCACACTATGTCTAATTTCAAACTAAATATGGCTGCCTTACTAACCCTACTCCCCAAAGGTTTCAGTCTTTGTTTTAGGCCTTCGACCGTTTTAGATGTCCTTTTCTGTATTGTTTAAAGCTTGCTTTGAGATGCAAAGATCTGAAATGTATAACTACGACGCATATCAGTATAAAATCATGGAGATGCTGCCATTTTTTATTCTTTTGATGATGATCCTGAACATGCAGTTTGCTTTTTCTCATCAATCACACCCATAGGTAGATGTTTTCACAGAGCTGTCAAGGGTGTTTCCTATCCAGTCAGTACCAACACAGATCCACCCCAACAGCATAAATTAGGAATTTATTTCAGCTCAGCATGTGTTATTTTTCATTTGGTGAACATTTGCAGAGTTTCCATTTCTAATGGCCATTAATGAATTTGAGATCCTTTTAGGTGTGTGTGTGTGTGTGTGTGTGTGTGTGTGTGTGTATTTCTGTTTTTTCTTTATTCTAACCATCCTAAATAAGTTAGTGCTGCCAAAAAAACTTGGCCACTTCACTGTTCACTTTTAACTTCAAATTATACCTGAACTTGTTAAGAAGCCCCAGTCCCAAGAAAAATCTTTGAGGTGTGTAACCGTTGATGTCTTCCACTTAAAATGAAGAGCTAAAATTATATTAAATTTCTTCCAAAGCAGTGTTTATAAAATCATTATTTATTTCCAAGATTGTAGTCTGTCCCCCCCCCCCCCAAATAAAGCATTGTCTCCTCAAAATGTCTCATTTTCTCAACATCCTAAACCGTTTTGGATGGACACAAAAATTTTCCCCATCGCCCTGCATGGTTGTTTAAATTGATCCTATTGGAATAATAATTGTGTGGAAGTTTTCACTCAAACCACAAATTGGTACTTAGGTGAAGACCTAGCTCTCCTTTAAGGCGGCTGTAATGCTGGGAAAGGTGGAGGGAAAGAGAAGAAGCGGATAACCAGCAGGAAAGTGGATGGACTCAATTTCAGTGTTGATACTGTTGGGCATACTGAAGGACAGGTTAAGGACAGATTGTTATGGAGAAATCTATTTATGTAGTTGCTAATTGATGGCACATAATCAACAAAAGAAATCTGCCTTGCATCTTATATTCCAACTACTTTCAGGAGCCTGTTCTCCAACAGTGTTGTAGTACATTCTCATGCCGGCTGAGCATTCTGTCCAAGAACAGAACATAACAGAACATAAAGGAATAGGAATAGGAATAGAGCAGAGTACATCTCTGTAGGCACTGAGGCCTCCATCCAAGCATCAGGTGTCTGTTGAAGTTTCTGTGCATGTGTATGTGAAATCTTTCCTGCTGATATTCCTGCCATGCAAGGATGCACCCTTTGCAGGATTGCCTTGTGAGCGTAAGTTCCTAGGCCTGCTCATAATAAATAAAACTCTTTGCCATTGTGCCTAAAAGGGCCTCATTGGCCGCAGTGCTGCACTTGATGACTATGTTTCTTTCACAGAGGACAGCACAACATTTATTCTGCACAAGGGCCAAGGCTGGACTCCAGCTGGATCATGCCATTTGTTCAACTGGTAGAGAATGTGGAAAATTACAATACCATTTGCTTATTTGCAGATGATGAAAATGACTGCAATGATTGGAATCTCATAGGTTTCTCTATCATGATCCCCTTCAGTTTTGGAAAAGCATGTACATTTTAAGGAAAGAGGAAAAGAAAGAGGGAAGGGAAAGGGAAGGAAAGGGAAAAAGTAGAGGAGGAAGGGAGGGAGGGAGAGAGGGAGAAAGGAAGGAAGGAAGGAAAGAGTTAATACTAACAGTATTATCTGAATATGCCTCATTCTGAATCCAGGTCAGCAAACAATGAAAGTATTGGGAAGTGATATAAATTATGGTTTATGTAGAAACATCATAGTGGCAAGGTACAATACTGTTGCTAACTAGCAATCATACAACCAATGTCTGATTCATCTTGTGTTGGACTGTGTGAATCAAGATTTATATCATGAAGGGTTGTGTCAATCTGACCAATCTGCTTAGTCCACAAACTATGTTTTAGTGTATTATGCTAACTCAGCCAAAGTCTTTGTTACTAATCTAAAGACAATGGTCTCTGAATGTACCTAATATGCATGGATTCCCTCAATTTCTTAAGTTAGTATTACAGTACGCACTGAATCATAAATTAGCTGCAGAGTCTGGGCTCACCCAACCTGCTTAGCTAAAATGTGGTGGTTGTCTGGTTTGTAAGTCAGGGTCTTGTGTTACACAGCCCAAGAGCTAGCTTCCTGCCATGGAATTGCTGGAGCCCATTCCTTTGGTTTGCCTTCTTTGTGTTGCCAGAAAGAACCTCCACATAAACAAATATAAACATATTTCTGTCTGTTGCTAGAGACTTTACTTTCTCTTGAAGAAATTCTCAAGAGATTTAGATGAAGTAAAGAATCTTTAGGATTGTGGCTGCCCTGAGCTTTAGCAACTTTGCATTAGCAGATGCTATGTTGCTGGGAGCCCGCTTAGGGCTAAGGCCGCTGTGCTTTTGTTCCTGTTATTTTCAACAATGACAAATGGAAGGCCATCTGTGCTGAGTGGGTGGCGCTTCCTAGCCTTAGAACTTGTGGCACTGCCAAAAACAATGGAAGTTGCCTTCCCCCTTGGAGATAGTGTCCTCCTGTCTGTCTTTTCCATGGTGTGACAGAAGAATATTTAATTGGCACCTGGAAGGGGACTCTCCTAGTACTGAGACAGAAATAGAGACATCGCAATTTCATTCCTGAGGTTTCCATCTTCCTTCAGAATAAGGTCCGGTCCTCCTTAGCATGTAGCTATGGGATGTGGGGAGAAAGTACTCTTTGTTGCCTGAGCCTCTAGATCTCCTGTTCATGGATTAAGACTGCATGTGGTCCTATTTATTGTGCTTTAACCTCCCTAAAACAGAAAGCTTCACACGTCAGAATGAAGTGGTGCTTAGAAGCCATTTAGAACTGCTGTTAATGGCAAACTGAAATGCACGTTCCAAACGTTGCTGTTTTTGGCTGATCATTCATCCTAGGCCCGGGCTGAATAACAGAATAACATAGTTGGAAGGGACCTTGTCGGTCAACTAGTCCATCTCCCCACCTAAGCAAGAGACCCTATACCATTTCTGACAGATGGCAGTCCAGTCTCTTCGTGAAAGCTTCTGGCAATGAAGCTCCCACAACTTCCGAGGGCAACTTCTGTTCCATTGGTTGATTGTTCTCACTGTCAGAAAGTTTCTCCTGATTTCCAGGTTGAATCTCTCCTTGTTCAGTTTCCTTCCATTATTCCTTGTCTGGCCTACAGGCGGTTCAGAAAATAGCTTGACCCCTTCTTCCCTGTGGCAGCCCCTCAAATACTGGAAGGCTGCTATCCTGTCTCCCCTGGTCCTTCTCTTCACTAGACTAGCCAAGCCTAGTTCCTGGGACTGTTCATATGTTTTAGACTCCAGTCCCCTAATCATCCTGGTTGCTCTTCTCTGCACTCTTTCTCAACATATTTTTATAGTATGATGACCAAAACTGGATGTAGTATTCTAGGTGTGATTTTACTAAGGCTTTTTTTACAGTGGTATTAGTACCTCATGTGATCTTGCTTGTATCCCTCTGTTAATGCAATTTAGAATTGCATTGGCTTTTTTGGCTGCCACTGCACACTGTTTGCTCATGTTTAATTAGTTGTCTACTAAGACTCCAAGATCACCCTCCCAGTTTTTGCGATTAAGTCTGGTTTCTCCCAATCTATGCATGCACTTTTGGTTTTTCTTACCTACATGTAAGATATTACTTTTCTCTACATTGCTCAAATACTGCTCATAAAGCAACCCACAGCACCTTACTCTTGCAAACAATAACAAGATGACTGTGTCTGTGACAGACACCAACAAATAAGAGACAGAAGTAGCTGTTCATAGGCTCTTGATGCTGTCCTTGTGAGAGATTTCCAGGGCGGGCTTGGCAATGCACTCTCTTCCTGGCTCTGAATCATCTGCACAGCTCATCTTCTTGCTTCTCTGGCAATCTGATTCATGAGCTTGACTCAGTTTTCTTGGCCAGCCATGGCGTGCTTTCCCTTCCCTTCCAAGAAACCAGCCCTTGATCTGGGTTACCAGCTCCATTTGGGACACATCACTTGCTCCTTTGAACAGCTTCTCTCAGGACTGGTGGTCAAGGTCTGTCTTGGTCCAGAGGTCAAAGGAGAAAAAGTGGAAATTAACATTAAGCTGATTTTAATAGCCAGATTGGGAAGAGATTAATATACATCATTGCTCCAGCTGCTGGCAGATTGCATAACGCCCAGTTTTCCAGAGACTGGAGTGCAGATTAAAAACTTCAGGGTCAGGTCAGAGATGTGGGAATGGAATCAAGGCAAAGCAAACCAGTTTCTATCAGGGCACTTCTACTACTAGTGCCTTACTGCTGATTAGTTTTTTTGGCCCTACCTTGTGCACACCTGTGAATCACAGCTCACAAGTCAGGGCAAACTGTGACGAGATCACAAGAAACTGAAGTGCTGAGTTTATCAGAAACGGGGCCTGCCTGGAGCTATTTGACAGGGCCAATTTTATCATTCAGCAGAATTTAAATGAATCAACCATAACTATAGCACATAGACATGAAATAAAACATAATGAGGTCAAGCCAAATAACAATCTGATTAGGGAAGAGTGAATTCTCCAGAACTGGAGTTTTGGTGGAACAGCTTTCAGATAGCTCATGGGCATTTTTTTTTTCTCTTGAAAGAGTCTTGAGCTCTCTCAGCCAAGGAGGATCTGGCCACTTTATTTACGGACAGTCTTCTTCAGGCAGAAACACAAGGTAGGGTTGAAGCCTCCCTGAAAGGTCTCCAAACTTTAAGGCTTGTGGACTTCAACTCCCAGAATTTTCCAGCCAGCTTTGGGGACCCCTGCAGTAGACCCTAATACAGGACATTTGGAAGGCAAAACAGTAAAATATGCTTGGCAGGGCAGTTTCTACCAAAAGCTTCCACAGGATGAAAGAAATACTCCCAACCAGGTACTCTCCAATTGTATTGGACTATGTTCTCCACAATTAGTGATCCTGTGGTAGCAATGGAAATTATGGTGAGGATTGAGTGATGGAACCTGTGTAAGATAGTGGAATGGCCTATACCCATGTGACAGTCAGCCTTTTCTCTGGCATGTGGTTGTTTTTCTTAGCATTTGTTCTGCATGGCTACAAGGTCCGTTTGCTTTTGCACTGTTTGTTTACAGCAAAACTATCAATGCCTAATGTGACCAAAGGTTTTGTTTATCAGCTGGCTAGTCACACAAATGCTGATTAGGGCTGAGAGGGGGTGACTGGCCTAAGGTCAACCAGCTGGCTTCCACAACTAAGAGAGGAGGACTCTAACTTGCATCTCTCTATTCCCGATCAATATCTTAATTGCTTTGCCACTTTCCCCTAGCATGGATTGATTGATTGATGTCACATTCTGCACATCTGACTTCTCTGATGGTGGCAGAAGTCAAACTATCAATGATCCCATTCTTGGTTTATGGAAAAACCAAAGAAATAGGTTTTGCTTCATAAAGGAAGTGCAGTGAAAGCTTAATTTTAAACCAGCCAAAATTGACATGAAGATCTTCTGTCTTTGGCAGCCTTAGCATATAAAGGTGCTTTAGAATTTCAATGGAGACTTGGCTAGAAAAAGTTATAAACAAAACAAAAGACAGTAAAATAAAAAGAGTTTTGTTTCTCAGTTGATGGATGAAAGAACTTGAGACGTTGATCATGTCAATCAGCTTTCTCTGAACTGGTAGCTCTATGATGTGTGGGGCTGCCAATTCCATTTCTCCTAGGCAGGAGTGTGATTCAATTGGTGTAACAACCAGTTCAGTGAGCATGTGCTTTGCGTGTGCATGCAAAGGGTTTGCTACTGACCTTCTCCTGCAATCTCCCTGTGTGTTAAACAGTTGACATGCGGCAATCCACTGAGCTTGAAAACCAGGAAATAAAGGTCAGAATAGAGCCAGGGTGGGTGAGCCCAACAGGTGATTGTTGGAACAAATTGATTCGCTCACAAATGACCCTCGGAGCTACCGGTTAAGCCGAACCAGTAGAATCCCACCCCTGCTCCTAGGTCATCACTGGGAATAGTGGGAGTTGTATCTTTTCCACAGCTTTTCCAAATTGGAATACTCCCCAGAAGTCTGAGCTTCTTGGATTTGGGAAACTGAAGTTCACCCACCTTTTAGACTGGGAAAGATTAATTTAACCAATTAAAAAACTAGTCTAGATTACAGACAGGCACAACATGTGCACCAGCTTAGGGAGCCCTTGTGAACCTGAAGATTTAGTTGCAATCTCCAGCCTAACTGGGCATATGGCAACACCTCTGCTGTTAATGGAAGTAGGGAAGATTGGCTGTGGAACAGAGGTAGACAATAGTCAAATCTTCCAAGACCTTGCCCCAAAACAGGGCTGGTTCCACGTCGTAAGCTCTGAGGGTGAAAGGACTGAAATGATATAAAAGCACAACATAAATACAAATATTAATAATAAATACATGGATCCCTGGAAGCAGACAAGGATTGCCGTGTCTTAGAAGATCTGCTTTAAGACTTTGGGAAGCTGAGAGAATGCTGACTGGTTCATAAAATTTTGCCTCACCATTCTCTTGCCATTCATTGGCTTGGATGATTTTCTTCTCAAATGATTTTAGGCCTCAAATTTGGGCAAGGCTCATCCCACATGACTGGCAGAAAGTTAACTTGAACACAGTTTGCTAAGCAAGCAGCCAGCAGATGGGGTATAATATTCCCTCCAGGTTAGTGTCAATCACAGCTTGAATGACAACAGTTAATGGCGCACCATTTTTCTGCAAGCCCCTTTTCCTTTCCGTGCCTCTGTGTGTGCATTTTGCCCTTTCTGCCGCCTCAGCAGGACATCATGCATCAGGAGCTTGTGTAGAGAAACAAAGAGCGGTGAACAAGTATGAAAGAGTATCATGGCCTCAGCAGGATGAGAGAAATTCACAGCACCTGAGACATTGTGGAAATGTGCAGATACAAGGGATGGCTGAAAGGCCCGGGATTGTTTATCTCTGAGCCTGAGAGGACAATGCAGTGAAAAAGCATATTGATTCGGGATAATGCTTGGCTTGAGGGAGCAAATTGTCAACTGACAAGAGGATCAAAGGGAACTAGAAAAACAGCAAATCCAAATCCCTACAAAGGAACACTGTCTCTTCTCTATAGCATGAATGCAAAATATAACCTGAGGGTTTTCAGAGGCATCATAAACAGTGAGAAAAGTTGAACATATTGAATTAATTGCAACAGGCTATTTTGGCAAGCAAGCCAGAGGCTCACACAACAACTATAACCCTATGCTCAGTTACAGGATAACAAATGGTAAATTTTATTTTCCCTCTGTTGTCTATCTTGGGTATGTGTATTATCCTACTGCTTGAAAATAATCTCCCAAAATAGTAGATGGGAGGTGTGTGCAAAAAAAAATCTGATTATGAAGCACTTCAAATTCAAATCACTGTTTTGAGCTAGAAAAGCCCACTTTGAGCAGAAAACAGGTTTTGCTGAGAAAAAAGGCCACTCCAAACATTTTGGAATCATTTTGAAGTTCAAAATGATGTTTTTGTTTCAAGCTTATGACCCCTCCCAAAAGTTCAAAACAACTCATTTCAAGCTTGAAAGAAGGTGTTTGGAAATCAGAATGGTTCAAATTTTATATATTTTATGCATATGTATCTGAGAGCTGGAATAAGTTATAATTCTGAATACTGCACCATTTAAAGGTGAAGCACAACAAAGAACACACTAAATACTAGAATTTATATGGGTGGAAATGTGGGTTTTCTAGGTAGTCATTCAGGGGTGGGATTCAGGCAGTTTGGGCTGGTTTGGGCGAACCGGATATTAATTTTACATCCAGTTCGGAGAACCGGGAGTTCCAAAGACCAGCTGGCCCCACCCCACCCCTCTCCTCCCAGGAGTCCTCACAGACCTGGTTCTGGTTCTCAGGTAAGTGCAGGGAGGCTTTGTAGGCCCAAAATGGGGCACGGAGGGATGCGGCACCCCTCTGTGCCCCATTTTGGCTCCCAGGAGGCTCCAGGGAGGCTTCCTAGGCTGTCCTGAGGCTCCAGGGAGGCTTATCCTACTTTGTAGGCCCAAAACAGGGCATGGGGGACTGCAAAGAAAGAAAGAGAAAGCAAGAGGGAGGGATGGGAGAAAGACAGGGAGAGAAGGAAGAAAGAAAGAGGAAAGGGAGAAAGAAAGAAAAAAAGAAGGGGGAAGGGGAGAAAGAAAGAAAGAGGGAAGGAGGGAAGGGAGAAAAAGGAAGAAAGGGAGAAAGAAAGAAAGAGAAAGAAAGAAAGAAAGAAAGAAAAAGAAAGAAAGAAAGAAAGAAAGAAAGAAAGAAAGAGAAAGAAAGAAAGAAAGAAAGAAAGAAAGAAAGAAAGAAAGAAAGAAAGAAAGAAAGAAAGAGGGAGGGAGGGAAAGGAGAAAGAAAAAGAAAGGGAGGGAGGGAGGGAAGGGAGAAAGAGGGAAGGGAAAGTGAATGAGATATGAATGGATGGATGGTTAGAGGGAGGGAGAGAGAGAAAAAGGAGAAGAAGGAAAGACCTGGCATTAAACACAGCTTCAGAGGATGCTTTGAAACAGCACAGCAATCCAGGGCTGGAAGGTACCTCGGAGGTCATCTAGTCCAACCCCCACTCCAAGAGCATTGTTAAATGAGTTTTTCTCTTTTGACCCACCAAGTCACATGACCACATAGCCATGCCCACCCAGTCACATGACTACTAAGCCACGCCCATAGAACTGGTTTTTAAAAAATTTGAATCCCACCCCTGTATATATAATAGATAATATTATATCATTAATATGATTAATATAGTACTATCTAGAATGTCCATGTGTAGTATCTCACCAAGTGTACCCTGTATCACATTATATTGTTCACATTCACTTATAGGACACCCAAAATGCAGTTATCTGCCATTTTTAAAAAAGCAACGATATTTCTTCAGTGTTTCTCAACCTTAACCACTTTAATGTGTGTGGACTTCAGTTCTCAGAATTCCTCAGCCAGCATTCCTGGCCCTGGGTCTGCATATGTGAAGTCCACACATCTTCAAGTTGTCAGTATATTCAAATCCTTTTTCCTGGGTGGGAATTAGTTTCTAGATACTAATGATTAGGATCAGTTGTCTGTGGGCAGCAGATTATAATCGAGCATTTCTTCCATATAGCACAAACTCCCGGCCTGCAGGCCGGATGCGTCACATGGCTACGCCCGGTTTAGCAAAGGGGGAAAAAGTCCCGATATGTCATGTGACACCTCCATGACAATGTGAGTTTAACACCCCTGATATAGCAGCTGACAAAAAACATGGTCAGATATGAGAATGAAGGAGTAACCAGTTCATCATGTCCTCATTATTTGGTGGTTCATCGAAAACCAACTAGAAGTTACTTGCTTCTAGTTGTTTATTTATATAGTTGATTGATATTCTGCTTTCCCTGTAGGAACTCAAGACAGCATACAAAACATTTCATTTTTTAAATTTTTATTTATTTATTTATTTATTTCATTTGTCAATCGCTTACAGGATAATAGGTATAAGTATAAACATGAGTAAGAATACAGGAAATAGGTACGAATAAATGGGGACAATAGGACAGGGACGGTAGGCACGATTGTGCACTTATACATGCCCCTTACAGACATTGTTCCTGACAACATTCTTCCTCCAGTTGTTTTTCTCTGCAAGGATCAGCTTGTGGAGTGGGTTGAGGGTGAGTAAGTGCCTCCTGCCCCAAAATGAGCTTCCATGATGATGGAAACATGGCTTTTCCAGGTCTTAGATGAATACCAACATGCCAACTTGATAACAGCCTTCAGTTTTTAGGTTTTATATATTTTTTGTTTTGTTTTCAGTTACAGTCCTGCAATTATTGACCAATATAAAAAGGTAGATATGAGACAAGAGTCAGAATGTGAAGCTAATTATGTACTGTAAGTTCTGAGTCATGTGTTGGGATTATATATAGCTATGAATTACCACAGATTGGGGGGAGGTTTCTACTGCTTATGAAGAAGAAGTGGCTATTGTTAAATTACCAGGAGTCAAAAACTTTTGCTGATCTCATGCAAACTATCCTTGAAAGTTGCTCTGAGGAGAGTTTTTCTCTCATCTATTGACCTGAGCTTGCGGTTGTTAGTACACTCTGATAACTATGGAGTGCAGAGTTACCAGTGCTGAATTGCACAGCACCACAGACCTAAAGGAGACAGAAACACTTGATGTATTCAAAAGGAAAACATGAAGGACAGCATTGCTGGGAATCATGTCGAAGGCTTCCATCAGCCAGAGTAAAAAAGAACATTATTAACCTCTTTCTGTCGCCAGCTCCACACATAATCGATCTTGAAAGAAGAGATAATTAAACTATCAACAACTTACTTAGATATGAGCTAATTATTAATTATTACTTGGCTGCACTGCATTACAAGTCTGTAAGAGTGCCTTTGTTGAGAATGTATACTTCCTTCCTCTCCTTTCAGAAAAGGTTTGAACTAGAACAGTGGTTCCCAAACTTTTTCAGTCCATCGCCCCCTTGGTGCTACAAACTCATCCTCAGTGCTTCCCACCCAGGGTTGGGATTCAAATTTCTGTGGGCATGGCCTAATTTGAGGATGTGGCTTGCTGATCATGTGACTGGATGGGCGTGGCTTGCTGGTCACGTTACTGGTTAGGTGTGGTTTGGTGGTCATGTGACTGGGTGGGCATGGCCAGGTGACTGGCAAACCAAAAACAAGTGGTCCTCACTTAATGGCCAGTTGTTTAGCAAGTGTCCTAATTTATGACTGGCCTTCCCAGAGCTACTTGACCTGTTTCTGGAGCAGGTCATTGTATAGAATTGGTAAAGCATCTCTGATTAGATTCTAGTAGTGAATAAAATCTAATCAGAGATGCTTTGCCCATTCTTGTTTAATTTTTATTTGTATTTCTTTATTTTATGTTGCTGAATTACATTGACATGTGTGTCCCTTCTTGTGCACAACCTAGAAGCTTTTGTGATTCTTTGCAGCAAAAATTACTGACCTCTGGCTTTCCTCAACTTTTCAAATGTGCTGCTACTGCCGCGTTCTAGGTGCCGGCCCCGCAGGTCCACCCCATTGAGCCTGCAGCACCGAAGGGACCTGTCCAAGCAAGTCCGAGTGTAGCAGTGCACCAAGTCAATGGGGTGAGCCTGAGAGAGGGAAAGAGAGAGAGAGAAAAGAAAAAGAAAGAGAGAAAGAAAGAAAGAAAGAAAGAAAGAAAGAAGAAAAGAAAGAGAAAAGGGAAAGAAAAAAAAGGGACAGACAAAGAAAGAGGGGGGATGGAAGGAAGGGACAGAAAGAAAAAGAAATAAAGAAGGAGGGAAGGAGGAGAAAGATAATGAAATATCTATACTAGTCCAATCTCTTGCTCCAGCAAGGTTAGAAGGAAGTGTGTGCGTGTGTGTATTCTCCTTGTAATTTACCAGTCCATTCTGGTTTTGCTTTCTTCAGAATTGGCACTGTAATACTTTGGGGAAAAGTAATTTTTAGGGTGGAGACCTGGTCCAATGGATCTTGTTTAAAGCCTCAACAAAATGTGAGAGCTTCCTGATAGTCATGTCCATGTTTCGTCCACAAAACCTTTAATAGAAGATGTTCTGTATGTAAAGTGGATGACTCCAAACCTACCATTCTGATTGGCTAAGGAAAAGAACAGTGGATTGGTTCACTAGGAACCAATCCAAAGTGATACCAAAAAGGCGGCAAATCTAAATAGCTGCCATTGGCTGTAAGCAGGCAAGCCAGCCTGTATAAAAGGGCTGGCCCCGGCTTCAGCCGGCGTTCCGTTACTAACTGTTAATAATAAAAGTATTTGTTGTTGGAACCCGGTCTACCTCGTGTGTTTTCCGAACAAAACAGAAGACAAAGTGGCTTCAATGTGCTGGCAATGTTTCAAAGTGGAAAAGGACCTAAGTCTAAACTAGGCCTCATTCAATCTGATGCATCAGGTCGGTCTCTCTCTCTCCCTCCCTCCCTCCATCCCTCCAAGACTGGCTTTGCTCTACTTTCCCGATGTGCCTGCGGGACCAGCACTTCAAACATGGATGGATGGATGGATGGATAGAGAGAGAGACAGGTAGGTAGGTAGGTAGATAGATATATTGGTAGATAAATAGGTGGGTAGGTACGTAGGTAGGTAGGCAGGTAGGCAAGCAGGCAGGAAGACAGACAGACAGACAGACCTTTTGGACGGATGTAGGGATAGGAAGGTAGGTAGATAGATAGATCTATATTGGAAGATAGTTAGTAGACAGGCAGACAGAAAGGCAGGCAGGCAGTAGGTAGGCAGGCAGACAGACAGACAGATCTTTTGGATGGATGGATGGATGAACGGACAGACAGAATGCGACAGCGGCGGCACTTTGGGAAAGCAGTGGTGGCAGCTTTTCCCAACGTGCTTCCGCATTCGAGGTGCTGGCTCCAGTGTGGTACAACAGTCAATGGACCTGCAGGGCCAGTGCCTCAAACGTCCTCCTGCCACCTCTTAGTGCCCCTCTGCCGGCTCCCTTGGGGATGCTAAGAGGAAGCAGGGGGCATTCGAGGCACCGGCCCTGCAGGCTCATCCATTGACT
>BLBF01000003.1:93519433-93569431 GCA_015471245.1 Laticauda colubrina | reverse complement strand
AAAGCCTCCAACACAAGAACAGACTGTTGCCAGCCAATCAAAGCCACAAAACAGACAGAAGAAACCAGGAACACCAATCAATCAAACTCCAAGTCCAATGAAACAGGTCCAGGCTCCCAGCCAATCAGAATGAACCAGCCTCAAATTTAAAAACCAGGAGCTGTAAGACCCACATCCATACAGAAGCCTGATGATGGCAGATGAGATTCTGCTGAAACGTTGCTACAACTTTAACAGAACTACAATGACGTGGGATAATACCCGAAGGAAGCTGAACAGCACACATGTAAGTACCCGCGATAACTTAAAAAAACATATATATATATATATATATATATATATTTGTTTTCTGAGGTTTTCGCGGGTATTTGTATGTGGATCTTTGGTTATTTGGGTTTTCTCCCGCGTAGAATTGGAAGTATCTAGGCAACGTTTCGATGAAGTCTCATTCATCATGTATATATATATATATATGTGTGTGTGCTGTTTAGCTTCCTTCGGGTATTATCCCACGTCATTGTAGTTCTGTTCAAGTTGTAGCAACGTTTCAGCAGAATCTCATCTGCCATCTTCAGGCAGAAGATATATATATATATATATATATATATATATATATATATATATATATACACATATATATATATACATATACACACACACACTATACACACACATATATACACACACATATACACACACACACACACACATATATATACACACTATACACACTATACACACACACACATATATATACACACACACACACTATATATATATATATATATATATATATATATATATATATATATGCATACATACATACATACATAGATATACATACATACATACTTACATACATACATACATACATACATACATACATACATATATATATATATATATATGGTGCTGGAAAATCTGAGCAAGGCAAGCCAGCAGCGCCCTCTGCTGTTCCCAGGCTGCCTTTGCAGAATCCCTTACAGAAACAAATATATGAGAAGAGAATCCCACCCGGTTTCCTTCCTACAGAGATCACACCGAAGAATCCCTGCATCCGAATCTGGAGTTTTTTTAAGGACCTCTCTCCCTACCTACCTCTCCTGTCCTCCCCCCCCCCCCCGAAAACAGAATTCTTCTCCCTTCACTGTTGTCTCTCTTTCCTCTTCCCCTGCTTTCCAGCCCACTCTTGACTTAATATTGTAAATTTGCCCTCTCCACTTATCTTGGAAATTTTCTTGGTTACTATTTTTCTGACCGATACAGATTTGTAGAATCCCGCTGTCATCTTCTTAAGAGATGACGGTATTGTTCCGTCCAGAAAGAAGCGCATGAGACCGAGTTCCAACAATAAACACTTTTATTAAACTAGCTAAGCAATAGTAACGGAACAACAGCCCAAGCCGCGGCAGTCCTTTTTATAGGGGCTTGCCCGCGGCTTGTGGCCAATGACACCGCTTTAACTGTTCCCGCCGTTTGGCGGGCTAACCGGATTGGTTCTCTAATAGCCAATCCGCGAATGGCCTTTTCAGCCAATCAGAATAGGGAACTTGGAGCCTATCAAGTTCCATACAGAACAGGTAGTGCCAGGCATGTTTGCCGATTGGATTCATGTGTCGTGCTAAAGGGGCTCACGTTTTAATGAGCAAGGGTCCATGAATGTTACCACCATGACTTATTGTTGTGAATGAATCGGAGTCTTAATCAATAGCTGTAGAGTGTCAAAGTCATGAGAAGTGATGGTACCATTCTGTATTACGCACGTCAGACCATCCTTTTGGTTGAAGGAAAGGTAGACTATGTGTTGAGAATGGACTAACACAAAACTGCTCTCGAGGTTTCTAATTCATTGCTCCATGCTGATTTTCAGTTGGATATAGTCATTTTTCTACACATCTTACATTGGTGTCTTGTCTGTACATTTACTTAAGAGTCAACTGACCTATGGAGGTGAGAGATCCCCATCTAAAGTAATTATCTATAAGCTAATTTATTTTTTGTATCAAATCCATACACCTACCTTGCTCACCAAAGGCAACTCTGGGCAGTGCACAATTTCTGCTTCTGTACAACTTGCACACTTATTCTATTTATTCAATTAAATTGATATTTTGTGCTGGATTTACACAATGCACGAAGCTGAAATAGGGTGGGCTTGTTTCTGATTTGAGGTTGTGTGACTATCATTAGTGAGAAACTATACCACCGAGATCAGGACTGTCAAACTCCTGGCCGGATGCATCATATGCTGGCCATGCCTACGCCCGGTTTAGCGAAGGGGGAAAAAGTCCCAATATGTCACAAGATGCTGCCATGGCAACGTGAGGTTTGACACCCCTGACCTAGATAGTTCTTAATATTTGTTCTTCCCAATTTATCCAAACCTGTTTTTAAAGGAAGTGAGATTTTGTGTCCAAACAGAAGTAACTTGCAATGCAGGATCTTAATTTTGTCTTAATTTAGTGATACGTTGGATGGAGTCAGGATTATGTGAAAGGAGGAGCATGGAGGAGCCAGAACATATAAAATGGAGGCAATCTAGGCTAGTCAGTCGAACCTGTGCACCGTCCCTTTTTATCCTTACATAGAAACTGTGAGTACACAGGTTGGCTTGTGCAACCAAACCCTGCACAAAATTAGTACCTTTTTAAAAATAAAATAAAATCAGCTATCTTTCGAGAATCCTGGCGTTGTGAAATGTACAATATTTATTTCTCAATTAGGAACTCACTAGGATACCCATTAAGGCCCGTATGAAGTTAGGTTTGTCATTAGACCAATCAGGTTCACTTAGATGCTCATCTGACTCACATGCAGAGTATGGATACCCACCAACTATTTCATAAAGAGCAGCATGTTTCCCTTCAAATGAGGCATATAATCCTCCTATCAAAGTCTGAATGGCTCCGCACACATGGCTGCTGGTGCTGAGTCAGTGGTCTGGGTTGCCTTGTCAGCGGAGGCTTGCTGGTCTTATCTGACTCTCGGTTTTGTAACAAGTCATCTGGATCATTTGGATACATCTAGTGCACAACTATACACACGCCGGCACATTTTTTATTTGTTTCATTGCAAGGCCAAAATGTGCAACCTTTTATTTTTTTGTATCTATTCAGTTCAGATGAATAATTGTGAAGCAAGTTTACTCATAATCGTAATGTTAAAAACAAAACAAAACACCAAGTTTTAAGCTTTATTGACACAGAAATCTTCAAGGAAGGGATTAAGTGCTTTAATTTAAGTATTATCCATTCTGCAATGATGGGACTGTTGAGAATGAGTGGACGAATTTCAACAGTAAGGTTCAACCATAGACATACTGTAAAATACCAAGAAGACAGTTCCATACCATTCCTTGCAACCCAAAAAAGGATTCCATCTTTCATTTATTAAGCTAGATGGGGAAACCAATATATGAATGTACAGATGTGTGAAATGATCCACTTCTCCAAGTTAAGTGAAGAACTATGATATTATTGGGGCCCATCTACCTGGGTAGTGTACAAGTAGGCATAAAAATTATTATACACGTGGAGAAGGCGGAGCCTCGTCCCGGTGCTACAGCTGCGATCTCGGGGCTCTGAGATCGCAGCTGATATTTTCACCCCTGGTCGGTCCTAACGGACCTAAACCGTCCCGTTGAGACGGGAATTGTGAAGGGCACAGTCCCAGGATCCCAGAGATATCGCAAAATCTCTGGTCTGATCCGGGAGAAGCCCTTTTGCTGGCGGTGAAAAGGCAGCCTCCAAAGCTGCTGAAGTCGGGACAGCTCCGAAAAGAAAGAGGCTGGAGAGAGGGTGTGTCGGCTGGGTGAGAAACTTCCTTTTGTATTGCAAATTGGCTGAGACCTGAAAGGATATCCTGAACAAAGAAGAAACCTTTATTTTTCTTTGACTGGAATCTCCTTGAGCGGCGTTTTTTAAAGTGATGTCAAATTGAGGCTTGGATTCTTTCCTTACTATATTTTTCTCTGAGGAATTTAATGTGATTTTGTAGCTAATCAGATTGAATTTTTTCTTATATATATTTTTATGCTTCTTTTGATTTTTTAATTTTCTTTAGGATAGAGGCCCCCTTTGTTTTTGTTTTTTCCCTCTGAGTTTTGTATACATTACTTTTCTTTCTGGCTGAGGGGGGAAAAAAGTATTAAGAGACTGTGCAACACTGCCAACTAGAGGCTTGAAAATATTTTATTTGAACTGGGGAGAAATGTATAAACACTCCTTCTCAAGGACATTTTAATGTGATAAGATGGAGGGAGAGCACAGAAAAATATTATTACAGGTGTTTTCCTGGACTCTTATCAATGTTTCAACACTTGAGGCTTGGCTTTGAAGCTGCTGGAGAAGAGAGTCATAATAAGAGCCTTGGATAAATAAACAAAGTGCAGTGTGCAGTCCATATATATATACTTGTGAAATCTCTACTTGCCAGCCTTTTTGTATATTTCAATTCTAGTAATATTTTTATTTTTTTTATTTTATCCTTCTTCTTCTTTGGCTTTGGGCCATTTTTATTATTGGATTTTTCCATTTTGGATCATAATTGGCTACTCTATCAGATGGACTGAAGGTTTAAAAGAATTTGAAGTTTTTTGAAGCATTAAAGTGGAAAAAAGGGAAAAAAAAAAGAAGAAAGTGTGAAATGAAATAGACTGTGTGTATTTGGATTGTTTGCTGACTTTGGGACTTCTGGAAACTCTTATTTGAATGATTAAAATCATTTGGATCGCTTGAATTTTTTTTTCTTTTTTTCTTTTACAATGGCATTACTTATGGATGAACTGAAAATGGAATTTATAAAATATAAACAAGAGAAACAAGAAGGGAAGGATTCTTTTGGCTCTATTTTTAATTTTTTAGAAATGGCAATTTCTACATATGAGAAACTACAAGAACAAGAAGATTGGGATGAAGAAGAAACCATCCTTAATGAACAAGCAACTTTATTTGGGGAAGAAAGGGGAAAGGGGAGAAAGAGAATGGAGAATTTAAGACTTAAAAAAACAACCAAAAAAGGGAAAAACAAGGTGAAAAGGGGACACAACATCAGAAAGCAACAGAAAAGAGGAATACACAAGAAGGTGGAGATTAAGAGACAAGGGGGTAAAAAGGGTAGAGTGGAGAAGCAAGGGAGGAAAGAAGGGAAGAGAAGTTACAAAGGTTTGAAACAAGATGTAAAGAAACAGAATTTATTTAGAGATAATGGGTAAACATATAACTGAAAAAGAGATTCTGCAAAGATACATAAGATTGTGTTGTTGTATTTGTATTTGAAATAATGTTAGAAAATTGGAATAATATATGATTATAAAATGGGACAAAATATTTAATGTAACTTAGCGAAATTTTTTCTTTTTAAATAAAAATAAATGAAATCAAATATGAGAGAATTGAATTAAAGAAAAATGGGAACATTGTTATTGTTTAATATTTTAAAATATAAGTGAAATAGGGGGAAGTAATTAAGTAAAATCTATAAGTGTTCCCATAGAAGCATGATACTTATTTAGAAAGGATTGTGTAAAATGTTTAAGACTTAAATGAATATTAATTTGAATGATATAACTTTAATTGCTATGGATTGTTGTTTTAATTATATTTTTTAAATATAGTTTCAAAATATTGAGTTTATCTTTAGAATGTACTCCTCAGAATCCGAACGAAAATTATGTGTCATGTTAAGCTTTAAAACTAGGGGAGGGATAAGTATGACAAGGTATTATACTCCAATCAGTCATTACAGAAGAAACTTTGTATTAATGAGAAAAGATAAATAGCTAGCTGAAATAGAACAGACAAAGGATATAAGTATAATGATTGAAATTGAGATGAAATAAATATAATAGAATTAAGAGAGTGAAAAGAGAGGAGAAGCTATATAGAAAATGCAAAATAATAAATAAGAAATGGAATGTTATTTAAAAGTAAGCATGAACTTGAATTTATCTCTGTACAAAAAGATGTAACTCGGGATCAAACTGCCGTCCAAAAAGATATTTTATGTTTTTTATGTTTTGTGTTTGTTTGTACATGTTTGTTTGTTAAAAATTAATAAAATTCTTTATAAAAAATAAATAAATTATTATACACACATATATATATATATATATATATATATATATATATATATATATTTGTTTTCTTAGGCTTTCGTGGGTACTTACATGTGTGCTGTTTAGCTTCCTTCGGGTATTATCCCACGTCATTGTAGTTCTGTTAAAGTTGTAGCAACGTTTCAGCAGAATCTCATCTGCCATCCTCAGGCTTCTGTATAGAGTTAGTTCCTGGTTTCAAATTTGAGGCTAGTCCATTCTGATTGGCTGGGAGCCTGGACCTGTGTTCAATGGACTTGGAGTTTGATTGATTGGTGTTTCTGGTTTCTTCTGTCTGTTTTGTGGCTTTGATTGGCTGGCAACACTCTGTTCTTGTGTTGGAGGCTTTCAGTGCAGCTTGGCTCCGTGTGAAGGGACGGCTGCTCTTCATTAGCAAGCTGGGTTTCACCTGGGTGCCTGGTGGGGGGGTGTTTGGGTTGGAGCTATCAGAGGGAGTCTGTTTTTGCCCAGGTGTTTGCCTGGCTTGTGGCATGGAGATCTTTCTATTAGAGAGTCCCCAACCACAGAATCATCAGAGAAGCCATAGAGATTGAAAAAAGACCTGACAGCATGAATAGAAGAGATGATTCCACCAGACTGTCAATCATTTGGAAGCCTGCACTCTCAAATAGAAAGATCTCCATGCCACAAGCCAGGCAAACACCTGGGCAAAAACAGACTCCCTCTGATGCCTCCAACTCAAACACCCCCCCACCAGGCACCCAGGTGAAACCCAGCTTGCTAATGAATAGCAGCTTGCTAATGAAGAGCAGCCGTCCCTTCACACGGAGCCAAGCTGCACTGAAAGCCTCCAACACAAGAACAGAGTGTTGCCAGCCAATCAAAGCCACAAAACAGAAAGAAGAAACCAGAAACACCAATCAATCAAACTCCAAGTCCAATGAACACAGGTCCAGGCTCCCAGCCAATCAGAATGGACTAGCCTCAAATTTGAAACCAGGAACTAACTCTATACAGAAGCCTGAGGATGGCAGATGAGATTCTGCTGAAACGTTGCTACAACTTTTAACAGAACTACAATGACGTGGGATAATACCCGAAGGAAGCTAAACAGCACACATGTAAGTACCCGCGAAAGCCTAAGAAAACATATATGTGTGTGTGTGTGTGTGTGTGTGTGCTGTTTAGCTTCCTTCGGGTATTATCCCACGTCATTGTAGTTCTGTTAAAGTTGCAGCAACGTTTCAGCAGAATCTCATCTGCCATCATCAGACTTCTGTATAGAGTTTGTATGTGGGTCAGAGTCTCACAGTCTTTGGTTTTAAATTTGAGGCTAGCCTATGCTGTGCCAGGATGGTTTTTTTCTTCATCCTGATTGGTTGGGAGTCTTGGTCTGTGTTTATTGGACTTGGAGTTTGATTGATGGGTGTTTCTGGTTTCTTCTGTCTGTTTTGTGGCTTTGATTGGCTGGCCACACTCTGTTCCTGTGTTGGAGGCTTTCAGTGCAGCTTGGCTTCGCGTGAAAGGACAGCTATTATCTATTAGGAAACTAGGTTACATCTGGGTGCCTGGTTGGGGTGTGTTTTTGCTGGAGGTATCAGGGGGAGTCTGTTTGTGCCCAGGTGTTTGCCTGGCTTGTGGTGTGGAGATCTTTCTATTTGAGAGTGCAGGCTTCCAAATGATTGACAGTCTGATGGAATCATCTCTTCTATTCATGCTGTCAGGTCTTTTTTCAATCTCTATGGCTTCTCTGATGATTCTGTGGCTGGGGTTTTCTATAGTGGCCAGGGTTTTAGTGCCATTGAAGTTGATGTTGTGACCTGTGGCTTTCATGTGTTGGACTAGTGAGGAAGTGTGTTCCAGCTTTTTTACTGCATTTTTGTGTTCATCCAGGCGGGTACTTATTCTTCTATTGGTCTGTCCAATGTATGTGGCCGGGCATGATGCACAGGGAACTTCGTATATGCCTTGGTTTTCCAGGTCAATTTTGTCTTTGGGGTTTTTAAGGATGGCTGCTATTTTTTTGTCTGTTTTGAAGGCAGTCTTGATGTGATGCCTGTGTAGTATCTTACTGATTTTGTCTGTAGTACCTCTTATGTAGGGCAGGACAGCTGTTCCATAGGTCTGTTGATCTTCTAGGTCTCTGTTATGTCTTGGTGTGTTTTTGTGGATCAAGCTGGTGATTTTGTTTTTGTGGAAGCCGTTGGCAGTCAATACTTTAGTCAGGATGCATAGTTCAGTCTTTATATGTGTCTTGTCTGCCAGGTGTTTGGTTCTGGTGATTAGTGTTTTGGCCATGGAATTTATCTGTGCTGGTGGTGGTGGGATTGGGCGTTGAGGTAGCGGTTGGTGTGTGTTTTCTTTTGGTATATGGTGTGTCCCAGTGTGCCATCTGTTCTCTTGTAGATTAGTACATCTAGGAATGGTAGTTGTTTGTTTATTTCCGTTTCCATGGTGAACTTGATTTTGGGGTTCTGTTTAGGTGTGTTAGGAAATTGTTTAGGTTTTCTTTTCCATGGGGCCAAATCACAAATGTGTCATGGATGTATCTTAGCCATAGTTTGGTTTTGTGGGTGGCATTAGCCAGGGCTCTGGATTCGAATTCTTCCATGAACAGGTTTGCGATGACGGGTGACAGTGGTGATCCCATAGGGGCTCCTTCAATTTGCTTGTATCGTTGTCCTTTGTATATGAAATATGTGTTGGTTAGGCAGTGTTCTGTTAGTTCCATGAGGTCTTTAGCTGGTTGGTATTTATTTTTGATGATTTCAAGAGTTTCTTTTATTGGGACTTGAGTGAATAGTGAAACCACGTCGAAACTTACAAGCAGATCTTCTTGTTCCACGTGTAGATCTTTGATCATTTCTAAGAAGTGGTATGAGAATCATCAGAGAAGCCATAGAGATTGAAAAAAGACCTGAAAGCATGAATAGAAGAGATGATTCCACCAGACTGTCAATCATTTGGAAGCCTGCACTCTCAAATAGAAAGATCTCCACACCACAAGCCAGGCAAACACCTGGGCACAAACAGACTCCCTCTGATGCCTCCAGCTCAAACACTCCCCCACCAGGCACCCAGATGAAACCTGGCTTCCTAATAGATAACAGCCGTCCTTTCACACGAAGCCAAGCTGCACTGAAAGCCTCCAGTGCAGGAGCAGAGTGTGGCCAGCCAATCAAAGCCACAAAACAGACAGAAGAAACCAGAAACACCAATCAATCAAACTCCAAGTCCAATAAACACAGACCAAGACTCCCAACCAATCAGGATGAAGAAAAAAACCATGCTGGCACAGCATAGGCTAGCCTCAAATTTAAAACCAAAGACTGTGAGACTCTGACCCACATACAAACTCTATACAGAAGCCTGATGATGGCAGATGAGATTCTGCTAAAACGTTGCTACAACAATGACGTGGGATAATACCCGAAGGAAGCTGAACAGTATATATATATAAAATTCACAGTTAAAAAGGCAGGGAAGGGCTTTCAAGGTACTAAGCAGCCCCACCATGGTTTTGTGCTCCTCTCTGGGCCTCAAACAAGTCAGCAAAGCCAGGACTTTAGACAGTTCCAAAAGGCTAGGAGAATGTACATATCAATAACATATCTGCTATATTATCAATAGAAGAGAATATATGTAGCTCAGGGTTGAACTATGAAGACCTTGTTGTGCTCTCTGAACTTGGATGTTTGCTTGCAGACATTTCTTTTATCTGTGCATTGTTCATCATCAGTATATTGTTGATCCAGCACCAGTGATTTTTTTTCTAGTCAGGTAATAAAATGTCCGCAAGCAAACCTCAAGCTCAGAAAACACAAGGATTCCACCACGATATTCCTCTTTGGTTCCCTTATCCTTGCTAGCTGATTTGTGTGAGTGAAAGAGTTGTAAAATCTAAATCAAGTGTGAATGGTGCCTGCTAAGAAAGGTCTTTCTGATCCCTTAGGAAGCAAAGTGTCTTAATTTAGGTCAGAGGTACATAGGTTGAAGCCCAGATGACATGCGGCCTTCAGATAAAACAGTGATTGCCTCCTCAGTTAC
Source organism: Laticauda colubrina (assembly GCA_015471245.1). NCBI lineage: Eukaryota > Metazoa > Chordata > Lepidosauria > Squamata > Elapidae > Laticauda > Laticauda colubrina. The sequence goes on along the minus strand of BLBF01000003.1, from coordinate 93,559,329 downwards.
CACATTGTAATGTTTAATGTGAAAGAAGGTAAAAATATTAAAAATAGGAGGGCAAGCCAATTCAGCACCGTAAAATAAAATATAATTTAAATGATAATTTTATTTCCAATTAAAATGTAAATGAAATCAGAAGATATTTTGCCATCTACTACTCTTCAGAGTCTGTGGCTTTCATCCCCAAAAGAAATTATCGGTTTGAGAGAATCCCTGTACAATTTTTGATCAGGTCTGTTAACGTTTGGAAAGCTAAGAAAATAAAAATGGATGTGTCTCAAAGGTCTTTCAGAGATCTCTCTGGTTGTTCGTATGGCTCCCTCTGACCTGATTAAAGTAAACAGTTTTATCGGTTGCTGAGCCATGACCCCAAGAACAGTATTTCCAGGAATCCCCTTCTTATCTTCTAAGGGATTCCTGGGAAAACTGGACCCCGAGGACATAGTGAGATTGGGCTCTGATGAGGAATTTTCTCTTAATTTGCTACTCCCACTCTGTTGCACCGTCGTGTTTTTCCTTCAGTGTCTATTTCCACTGGATGGCAGCAGTGAGAAGATGATTTGGTAGAACAATAGGAGGCCTTTGCTTCCCGGGCGGTGATTTCTTTTTCAAAGTATGAATGATTTGAGAAACCCTCCTCGCCTCTGTTCAGAAGAGGAGTCCGTTTGGGTCACCTGCTTTTAATTTTTTTTTTTGCTCTTGGGAACTTCTCAAACCAGAAGGCCAGTTACCTTGCACTATATCTCCCATGATGCCTGGCCAGACAGAATGGGTTTCAATATTTATAACATTCTGTGCAATCTTGTCATTTTCTCCACGCTGTTCTTCAACCTTGTGGCATTGTCACCTCCTGGATCATACCTGCTGGGATTCTTACCTCTGGGTGCTTGACCGGAGATCAGGGTCGGTCCTTTTCTTTCCGTAGCTTTGTTTCTCCCTTCCTGAGCTACAGTGCTTCATCTCAGACTCACAACTGACCAGAGATGCAGCACTGCACCTTGGGCTGGGAGACATCGAAGTCATAAAAGCGTCCATCCTGGAAGCAGCTTTCTCTCACAAGATATGTCGCAAAGAGATTAGGTAGTCACCGAGAAGAAAAATAAGAGGATTTGGAGCAACCTGCAGTTTCTAAATTTTCTAGTACCCTTTTTGTCCTACTACTTTTTTAAAAAAATCAAGTTGCTTACTGGGAAATCCTCAGCATCTTCCCAGGAAGCCCTGAATTTTGAAAAGGATTCTCCAGACCATTTATTCATAGTAGGCACCAATCTCATGCACTGTTAAAAATCAAAGTTGAAGTAGAGGGTTTTTTTAATGGGGCTTTTGCTCTAAGAAATGTGTTTTTAGTACAATGATTGGACATTTTTGCAGGATTTTCTTTGTAGGAAGTTAGATGACAAAATTAGAAGTACGGAAAGTGCTTATTGGCCAAGGCCATATCTGTACAGGTGCCAAGGCACATATCAGATGTATTTGTAGAAAAATATCTCACTTTAAAAATAACAGCATGGTGTCAGAATGATTAGCATATCTAATTTAGTTCAAGAAGACCCACATTCATATCTTCCTGTATCTAGAAAACCTTGACTGGATGTTCCTGAGAAAGTTTACTAAGCCTAACCCTCTAATGGTGGCTACAATTGTCTCCTTGCTTTAAAAATAATACAAGAAATAAATATAGTTGAAGAAATTCAAACTATGTCAAAGGCAGAAAATAGTTGGGAAAGTTCTCAGAATCTTTTACTCTACAACAATTCCATTTTATGAGCATGTACCCAACAGGAACAGGATGTTTGGCCAGGCATTGTTGATGCTCAGAATAAACAGAGATTGCTTTTGATCTTGTGAATATTTCTCAACACTGAAATTGAGGTCAGTAGGAATTCTGCCAAGGGGTAACAAGGATGTAGGCTTCTTTCCTTTTCAGTATCAGCTTTGGTGGTGTTTCTGCACTTTTGTTGTTTTTATGCCAATGGAATGGCTTTTGGACTATGATAAAATTACTGTATATATGCCCTTTCTACCTAAACCCTTCCTGGCTTTCATAAAGTGGACACAAATTGTAGCTGCGCTCAGAGCAAATGTAATGGCTGATCGAACAGTGGGCTTAAAGAAACATTTCAGCCACCGTGGGAATGTTAGATTAGCTGTGCTTGGCTGAAATAAGTCAGATGTGAGATAATCAGCTTGATGACTGTTTGCTTAAAGTTGGATTCCATAGCCATATAAACAAAACTGTGGTTTAGCCATTTTTTGACCAAGAGACCTGTTCATGCCTTTTCCAAAGATACACATTGTGTTTGGAAGCAGGGGCTAGATGTAATTCCAAATTACAGGTCAGACCCAGGAGGTGCTGAGGGAATTAATGTTACAATCTTCTCATCTTTTGGGAGAGACCGACTTGAAAGAAACAACTGTAAGATAAGCCATGACCTGGGAATTCATTTCAGTTTCTTTGACTTTCCTACATAAAAATGGATCCAGAAAGGGAGGATTTGATTGCATGCGGCTGAATGAAGAGATGAACATAAGATCAAGCAACACTTTATTCCAGGGAAAAGCTAACATCCTGTGTCAGCTTGACTAGGGCTTGAAGTATGGTAAACAGAGCATCTGTCATAACCGCATCCTGACATTGCTGTCCAGCAACCTCCGTCATCAGGAACAAGCACTTCACAACAACTTGACAAGAAGCAGATGGCAGCTTCAGGGGCTGCAGCTCCAATCCGGCTGTTTGGCAGCCTCTCCTTTCTCTCTGTTCTAGGTTTGGTCCTTGGAAGCTTTTGGATTGCAGCATCCTCACCAGCTTCCTCCCATCAACACAGCGAGGGGTGAGCATTGTGCCACGAAGATGGAGGGAGAGCTAGAAGCTAACTATAGCACAGGTAATCTATGAAGCCAACTTCAAACAGAGATGCAGCAACCCTCCAAAAAGAACAAGAAACATGTTTCTTCTTCTTCTCTCCCTGCCCCCAGCTATCACATTTGTTAAGGAAAAAAATGGCAGACATTTTTGAAGTATTTTTCAGACCCTGAACGGTAGTGCTGGTTAAGATATCAGCAGGAATATGCTTTGCACTTAAATCCCTGCTGCGATAAGAAACTTTCCAATTACCCAAATTTCACAGGGAAATATACCCTCCTGTATATGCTGATGCACTTTTCTCATATTATCAACAATCAAATCCTCAAGAGCTCTGCATTCACAAGCCTGTACTTTTGCTATAGCGGAGCCTTTACCTGAGTTCTGAATCCATAGTTAGATTGGACAGATTGACAGATTCAAGACTGGTAATCATTTGAAAATTATATACATCTGAAAATCTCGAATGGGTAAACGGTCTTTGTTTCAGGACGCTTGCCAAAATGCATCATATTCAGCCCAAGAATAAATTTGGATTGATGAATGAAAAATAATAGCTAAATTTGGGAATGAGCTGCAATGAGTCAAAGGGAAACCAAAGGGCATTATACCATTGTTCAAATAGTTTCCAAAAGAGAGGAATCTGTAAATGCAGGGGGAAAAATGAAGAGCAGGGTTCAGGAATTGTTTGTTATTGATGGTGGCATCTGCAGCTGTTTTCCTCACTGCAACTTCTTTTTAAAAAACGTCTCCTGAATCACAGTATTGATAAATTAGTATTCAGCTAAGGAATCATATGATCGTTTAACCAGCCAAGCTTGTGTACATTGACCTGTGTTTTGGATTATGGCTATGATGTTACTTACACTGCACATCTGAATTGATGCAGTATCAATTCCTATCCTCTTGGAGCTTTAGTAACTTTCATTTCTATAAGAGAAAAGGGGATGGGCTACATCCCTGTATAAAACTTTAAGCCTGGATTTCAGTATCATTGAACAAGTCAGACTCTGCATGCTAAGACATAAGGCTCATATGTCATGCTGTGTCAAAAACCAACCAAGGAAGTATATTATGTCTTAGTTCTCTGTGTAAATCAGGTCATTGACAGGTGATAGAGAAACATTGTATGGGATGTGGTAGGGATCTTGGAAAGGTTCAGGTTATCCCAAATTTAATTCCCAGACTTGGTTTTGGCAGCCTTCCTTAATCAGAGATCTTTTGGATGTATTAGGACTTCAAATGCCTATGCAGCTTGGTTGTAAGCTTGGGAGTTATGGCAATTGTACCACAGGAAACTTGGAAACTGCCAGCTGGGAAAGGTTGCTTTAGAACAGCCTGAGGAATTCTGGGAGTTGAAGTCCTCACCTTAAGGTTGTTGAAGTTGAGAAAAACATTGCTTTAGACAAAAGTATTACAATGAAATGGTTTGTTCTGATACTAATGCAGTGCAATTGTGTGGATGGTGATTTTTAGGAGCATCATCTGCCACAGCCAGACAGGTGGCTGACCTAAAAAAAGCCTTAGATTGTTCAGTTGGCTGATTCATATAAATATCATATGAGATGGATCTGGATATTGATGGGACTCAAATGACGTATGAGAGAGAAAGCCCTGTGTGAAAATCACTGTGGATCAGAGAAAAGTTTCTGTTTGGCTAAAGGCTTAAGCCATCTTCTGAACTGGGATCCTTCAGTTGATTTGGGCCAAAGTGTCTGGATATTCCTAGACATTCTGGAAGTTACAGTCTTATTACAACTGGATGGAACCAGGCAGAAGAAAGATCACCTCAGACTACAGTCTGATGATCCTACTTAGAAGTCTTCTGCTAGGAAGGTATGCCTAGGAAAGAAGGAAGCTTTTAAACTAAGAAATAACTGCAGCACTTCCCTCACCTCTGACATCTGGTTCACTTTTCTAGTTTGATCAGAACAGGATATTTATTATACCCAGTCCACGCTCAAACAATGATTATACTACGAAGCTGCTCATATAAGATGAATAGACTGTGCTGAATATGTATATCTATATATTAAAATATGAGTTCAGCATGAGTGTATGGAGGGATTTGTTTGTGTTCATATGAGCAGCATACAAAAAGACTCGAGCAAAAATAAAAGTAATATCGGGGAACACGATCAGCATTACCTATTGCATCTCAACAATTAGCCTATGAACAATGATACCTTGGCTTCATGCTCTATTAAAATATATGAAGTAAAAATAACTGAATGAAAGTAATGTTCTGAGCAAACACCCTCCTCTTCCTGTGACCAGGTAAACTGAGCTTGTTTTCTGCTCCTCTGTTTCTGTTCCTTTGAAGGCTGATTCTCCACTCTTCTCCACAAAGCTGCTGCCTCTCATCCACATGTCAGAGCCCTTCCTGTAAGAAACAGAGAAGAGAACTGTCAATCACCAAGAATCAGAAAAGGACTACCTTCCCTGATATCACTCACCATTTCTTTACTTGTTCTGAATATTGCCAACTAGACAGTCTTGATATTAATACAGCCAACCTGGGAATTCTAGGACTATTGACAACATTGCATATTTTTAGTAAAAAAAAGCAACATGACATTAAAGGGCAATTCAAGACTGCATGATGAAGTCAGCAGGAGTTGACCTTGACAATAGATTGTCTATCTTTGGAAAGTTATGGGAGAAAATGTTTCCATAGATGTGAGGTAATTGGTTACCCTCATCAGTTTCACATAAGAAATGCCTGGATTGTGGTCAGAACTAGACATACATCTACTTATTTCAAGTACTTTTGAGGGCTAGAAGGTTGGACCAGCTCTATTCCCAATTTTTAGTCCTTTAAAAAAATCAGTCACTATTTGTATTGGATCAGGACAGAAACCCATCAACTCTACATGAATGAAGCATGCCCCATCACCACCAGAAATGTACTCAGCAAGCAAAGAAGAAATATCTCCCTATTGCTTTCTCTAGTACTTACCGCTGCGACACATTTGCTTCTCAATGTAAAACCTTTATTTATTTGTAACATGATAATAACTGATAGACATAAATATTTCAAAATAGTAGTATAATATATAATGCAAACTATAGATAAAACCCCAAATTTTTCCACAGTAATATGAAGTGAAGTCTATAAACAGGTTGATTAGCTGGTTGGTCCATGTATGAAAAGCTTCAATTTATATGAATTTGCAGACTATATTCATGTATTTGGAAATAAGCCTCCTCAAACTCAATACTTGTAAATGTACGATTATGCTGTGAAACACAAGATTGGATGAGCTATTAGATTTGCTCCCGTTCTCCTTCTCTCCCCTCCAGTAATTGGTGTTTTTGGATCTGTACAAAGTATTACCAACAGAATCTGTACTAAAGATTTTCTGATAAAATGAATCCAGGGATAATGTGAGTCACAGTTTTATTTTCTGGACAATTGGTTTCTCCCCTCCCCCCTAAGAATGGCTTTTTAATGCATAATTCTCACCCCCTCCCTCAAGAAAGAACTGCTTTTCAAAGAAAAAGTGTTTTTGGCAAGAAGGAATTGATCTGTTCCTTTGATGCTCTGACAGCTAAATGGTGTTACTGCCCCAATATACAATCTCCAGCAGACATAACGATATGAAGCCAATTGGATAAAGTCATCCAAAACTTTGGGGTGTGGCATCATCAAAATGCTGATGACGTCCAAGTTTATCTCATCATCCCATACCATAAGGCAGTTGCTGTCCCTGTGCTTGGAGGATGGAAAGATCTGGATGGAAGAGAACAGATGAGCATGGAACCCTAATAAGGTAGAAGCATTGTTTATATAATGGGGTTCTCTGCTGACACTGGAATTATCTTTGGAGGGGCCGGCACCGCCCTTGAAAGATCATGCTCCTTGAACAGCAGGTGAAGGATGTGACTAGGAGGGCAATTGCCCAACTTTAGCTAGTACACTTTTTCAACTCTACCTGGTGCAAGAAGACCTATCTAAATAATTCATTCAAGTGTTATCACCTATTGACAGAATTATTACTTTACATGGGACTACACTTGAAGAATGCTTGGAAACCACAGCTGATCCAGATTGTATCAGGATCAGGTAGCTACTGGCTCCCAACATTTGGAATATGTAAAGCCCCTGTCCCACTGCACTAACGGATGCAAAGAGGATGTAAAACGTTAAAAAAAGCTTGCCATCCGTTGGAAAACGCTATGCATCCGTTGTGTACTCACTGCATACGTGTCTCATACGCTCTATCTGTTAAGCATCTGTCCACTGAGATTTCATCCGCTCAAGAAGTTTTGAGCTGCACAAAACTTTGTGAACGGAGGAACTTTCCGCTGTGTACGATGTAAATCCGTGACATACGAGCAACAAGCATTCTATGTCCGTTTATCATCCGTTAAACTCTGTATCCTCTCTGCATCCTCTGTGCATCCCCTCAACTCACATCCGCTGCAGCTGAAAACGGAAAGAGGGAGGAAACAAAAGGTACACGGAATGTCCACACAGCGTTAGTAGCACGGAAATAGAAAGGATGAGCAGTGAACGGTTTGCATCCTATATACATCCTCTAGGCTTCCTATGAACATCCCTTTAACATCCCCGCTACATATTACCCACGTCCGTTCTTTTCCATTCTGTTCATGCAAATTTTCACCACTTTTTGGAGTGGATGACAATGGATGGAGCCACCCCCAAAATTTTGCTCATCCGCTGTGTCCTTTTTGCATACGTTTTGCATCCGTCGGCCAGTGGGACTTAGCCTTAAGGCTCTGCACTGATTATTGATCAATTTCCAAAAGTGATTTAAAATACTGATATTGAACCATAATCCTCTTCAAGTCATGGCTTCTCCCAAATATATTGGCTCAATTTATCAGATTTTATAGGAAAACATCCAAGAATGATTCTATACTCTGGGAGACAGGGAATGCTCTACTTCTTTTTAGCAGCTCCATTGCTTTGGAATAGATCCCATTGAAAAATGGGACCCCTTCTCTCCCTCCTTCCTGACCTTTAGGAAACTATTAAAAATGACTAATTCAGAAAGCATTTTCACAATCATACTAACTAAAATTAATTCATCTGAAAGGTGATCCAGTGAAATTTCTTGCACCACTTTTATTATTTCACTGTCTCTTATTTAGTTATTGCACTTAACACTGCTGCTCTAAATGTTTAAATGGTTATTTCACTCTCTTCATTGTAAGTTGCTGAGGATCTATTGACTATGGCAGAGTATAAATCCAATAAGAAAACCAACCAACAAAGGCTTGGAAAATCCGGGTAAACATTAAATAGCACCAAAGATTTAGAATTCTCTGTATTACTTTGGAGCCATCCAGTAGTCATTTTATTTATTAATGTATTTATCTGTTTATTAAATTTATATATTTTTACTTTTGTTTTTATTATTTGTATCCTACCTTTATTAAATATATAAAATAACTCAAGGTGCTGAAGCTACATCATGCTCCATCCTCCTCCTATTTTCCCTACAACAACAACACCGTGAGGTGATTTTGGGCTGAGAAACAAGGTGACTGGCCCAAAGTCACCCTGCTGGCTTTCAGGCCTAAGGTAGGATCAGAACTCATACCTTCCAGGTTTCTAGCTTGGCTCCTTAACTGGTATACCAAACTGTGCTGTCCATCTCATCCTGCAAAGCAACTCTTGTTGCTTTATAATGGACACAAGGGATTGAACATAGAAACAGCATGTTTCCCTTGCTCTTGCCCCTTATGCAGATTCCATACCCATTAAATCACCTGAAGTGGAAATTTTGTCAATTTTTTTTGAAAAGTTCCATGAAAAAGAAATGTGTAATATAAACCATGACACCAAAAATAAGGTCTTGCTGAACCAGGTCACCAATGGAAAAATAAAAAGAAAGAGACCATATTTATCTACATTCAGGATAGCCAAGAGCATAAGTAGCAGTGAGACCTATGAAATTTAAAAGACCCCCAGTTGATTCTCTTTTTGCCCCCTTTCAAAACTCTCTGAACAGAATGCAGCTAACATTATAAGCCTGTTCTAGGTTCAGCAGAATTTGGCTCAGATACTGCTCCTGTTTGATTCCGTCCTATCCCTCCCTCAAAACTAGCCATGAATGCAACCCACAAGGTTCTATGGAAAAACAAACACTCCCTTGATCCCGGGCCAAATCAAGTTCTCAGCTGCCTGCCCTTGGGAAGTTGAAGTCATGGATGGATTGTCCCCGCGTTCCCTTAGAATGGAGTGCGGCTGGGCATCCTACAGTACTTGGAGCAGAAGCATCCCTCGGGAAGTCATTCCAGTTCTGATGCTGGGTGGGAAAATGATTGAGGACATTTGAGATAGTCTGTAAATAGTCCTACAGTTATCTCTGCATTCTGTGGGAAAGATGGGCGCTCATTTTTCTGCTCAAGATGGTGACTATAAATGGAGCCTTTGTTCTGAGTAGAACATTGTGTCTGCCTTGTGAAATTCATGAATTGCTGCTGCAGTAAGTCGCCATGGGAAGAGAGAACATAGTGCTGGCTGGCCTGTCTCAGCTTCTCCCAAACTTAAACCATCTGCTTAAGCTGTATTCCTAACCTAAAAGTTATACAAGATGTAGCCCCAACGCTTTCATCAGCACAACTTTAGAGAAGATCGATGCATTTCAGTCCTCTTCTTGCACAAATGAAGACAGCTTTCTAAATACACTCACTGAAACACCTCAGAGGCAAGTGGGGAGCTGATGTGTGTCATATCTCTCTGTTCATTTATATTATAATATGCAAAGTGCCTTTTTTTTTTTTTTGGTAGCAAATAAGTCAGCTGATCTGTTTGTCCAAAAGATGACAAAGATAGGGAGAAGCAGCACTGGAATATTAGGAATACTGGTGCTCAAATAAATCTGCATATTGCTTGCCTTTACAGCAAGGGTCTTCAAACGTAGTAAGTTTAAGACTTGTGGACTTCAACTCCCAGAATTCCTGAGCTAACATGACTGGAGGAGGAATTCTGGGAGTTGAAGTCCACAAGTCTTAAAGCTGTCAAGTTTGAAGATCCCTGCTTTAGAGAGTGGATAGAGGAATAGACTAATTGTTCATAAAGAGGTATTGGCATAGGTTAAGGATATATAAAAAAATATGAGTTATCCTCTACTGAAAGGCACATTCTGTTTTTCAATGGTCCTAAATACCAGGCAAGGTCAGGAAAATGAACTAGTTAAGACAAAGTAAAATTTAATATAACAATTTACATTTAATCTGACTTAAACTAATGAAATACTATTAACGTGACTATTCTGTATGAACAACTGCATATTGTTTGATTTTTCTCCCTGTTTAATACTCTTCTTCCCCAAAATCAGAGATCCAGGAGAAGGAAGTGGCTGACATTTGCCATTCCCTCCTTCATTTACCTAGTCTTCCACAAGTTCAACTTCTACAAGAATTGCAAACGTTAATCCCAAAGATTAGTGCAAAGGAGGTTCAGCCCAGTTCCATGGAAACAGTGATTAAATTCTATTTCTTCCAAGAAAGTGACAAAAACCTAGAAAGCTAAGGCTAGATAGGGGCATACTCACAATATCCAACAAGAACAATCTATTTGTCTCATGGTGTCATAGCCTTCCCCATTTATCTCCAGAATAAATCTTCAGGTTTGACATGTTGCTATGACTGAAGAATGAGACTAGTTTATCAAGATCCAAGATTGGCAGTCCAACTAAGGTATAGAAGGAAGAGTACAGTAGGCCCTGACAACTGTCTAAAGCCAAATAAGGAGGTGCAAACAAAAACAACAACAACCACGGATAGGGTGGAAAATCCAGCGTGAACACAACTCGGTTGGCTAGGAAAATCAGAAGGGGCATAAGGAGGCACACTCCTGAGCTGTTGGCCCTTGCTAAAAGAAAAGTTAGGATTTAAGGTTTGCAAAAAGGGCCCATGTTACAATTGGCTTGCTATATCTGTAAGCCTACTTAAGTAAGTGAGCCTTGGTTAAGCACGCTAACATTGTTTGTCACTTCAAAGGACTAAGAGGGCCAATTATTGGGATTGGTTGCTTATCAATTTAGATAGCAGCCCTAGGTTAGGATTGCTGGTGCTCACATTTTCTAGCCCTGAGCTTGAAGGCAAGGAATAAATTTTTATTCTAAATTCCAGAGTAATTTTATAGCATTTCAACTGAAAACAGAATTCTGTCTTATTCTGATTGGAGGAACTATACAAGCTCATATTTAGCAATTTGTCACAACAATCTGAGGTTGCTTCAGATATTTTTGTACACGGGCAAAGATACACGAGCAACAAAACACAAAACTCCCCAAGAGCAACTGTGATATGCAAGCTTATGCACTCAAAACTAATAATCAGGAAAGAATTGGATGCATAATTTGAAAAGTTGCATGGGATCTCACACATGCTTAGTTTTTACATGCATATGCCTTTTAGGCATGTAATCTGCATCTGAACAACAAACTTGTCTTGTCCTGAATTGCCCCCAGTTTGAATCCTACTTCAGTCTAGCCATTCTATGCATCTGATAAATTTTGCTGCAGCTCGCAAAAGCTTACGTCTTCCAATTTGTTCTCTGGAAGAGGTGCTTCTGCGTCTACATACAGGATGTACCAAACGTTAGGCCCCATAGGCCAATCGTAACATGTTTTATTAATTAATATTTTTTTCCAGAGAAAATCTTTATTGTTTATGAATGTTCAAAAGTCATGGATCAAACGAGTAAAGAAGCGTTTAGAAGAAAATAGCAACCCATTTTTGAACACTAAATGTCAGGTAAGAATAACTTGCCTGTGGGGCCTGAGTTTTAGTATACCCAGTGTATTCTACATTGGTGTGTTAACATAAAAATGTTAAGGATAAAAATGCCGTGCAAAGCTATCCTAGAAACTCAGGAGTTCAGAAGTCAAAGGAAACAGGGTTAGAGAGCACTATTTATCAGCCTCCTGCTCTACTCCACGGTTTCTAGTTTCAGATCAAATGCTTATGAGAAAACAAAGCAAGATCCCAATCAAGTCCCACAGTCGCAGGCTGATTAACCCTGAGTTCAAGCCCAGACCCTTAGAAGGACTATAAATAGCTCTGCCTTTTCCTTTCCCATCTTCCCTGCAGGAGCTGAGAAATGCCTGCCCTTTTATGGTCAAAATGGCAGATTCCTGGAGCTGCACAGTCCAGATCTCCCATCCTGGGGCTTAGCCAAGGGGCCCAGAGGGACGTAGCTGCTCCTCCTCCTCCTCCTCCTCCTTGAGTTTTTTGGGATAAACTAATGCCAAAAACAAAGAGCGGGTTTTCACAGCGTTGATGGAAAGACAATGCAATTTGGAACTGGTGCTTAGGAAACAATGAATGCTATACTGGCTCCCCTTTTTCTTTTCATTTTTCCCTTGCCGGCATCAGGATTTGCACACAATTTCTGGGACCAGACACTCTGTTTTAGCATTGTGATCAAAAACTGTATTCTCTGCTGAACATGGAAGGCAGCTTCCCTCTCTGATTTTCTTTTAAATACAGGACTAAATTAATGTCAAACAATGTGCAGTGAACTTGAGGTTGAGGAGACACCTAGTGCTGTGTAAATAAACAAGGGATGTGATGTGAACTTGATGAGTTATTTATTTATTTAATACGAGGGTCAGAGCTGTGCAGATAGATTCATAAATATTTTATGTAGTTGTTTTCTGTAATTATTCCTCCAAAAACAGGCAGTCGGCATTATATAGAATTTTCATTGTTTCAATTAAAAAACGTTTTTACTTTGGTAAAGAAACTGAACGCATTGCATGCAGTGTGATAGATCATATGTAGTTTCATCGAAACAGGAGAAACACACACACACACACACACACACACACCTACCTGAATAGTCAGGTTAAAATACATATGGTTAAATGTAAATGGCAAAATGCACATTTTATCCAAATCCCACTTCAAAACTGATAGAAAGAAAACGGTTCTTTTTCAGTTTGGAGAAAGAAGTTCATGGATTTAGGGTGTGAAAATATAGCAGGGATGGATAACCAGAAATGGCAGTCGTAACAACAGCTGGAAGACTGCAGGATGCCCATCCCTTATTAATTGTGGATTATATAAAAAGCAAGGAGTGGAGAATGAGAAAATAATGGAGTGAAGAACAAAGATGCTCCTCATTCTTTTGTTTTCTGAGGTCTCATGTGGATAGCAAACCCATGGAAAATCACTGATGGAGAACTATGAGGAACAATGAGGTGGAGAGAATGATTGGGAAGCCTGACCCCTAACCCAATATGTTAATCTGACACTTCACATATCTTAAATTTGGACAATAGTTTATGAAACAAGTTCTAATAAAACTGGAAACAGGAAGTCTGAGAGAAACTAAGATGGAAAGATTCAGCCTAGTATATATCATATTTTGATAGCATATGTTATATGCGGATAAAATGTTAGCTTTGCCTCCTGGAGTAAAAGTGTTTACATTGATAGATCCTTCAGTTAAAAATGAAAGTTTAATCAAATGTCTATGGAGATTCTCAGTCATCCAGGTCATGGTTGTCCCAAAAGTGTGTTTTTCAAAAGACAACTGGACTTTGTTTTTCCTTGAAGATGTTTCGCTTCTCATCCAAGAAGCTTCTTCAGAGAAGAAGAATGGATGATAAGCTGAACATCTTCAAGGAAAAGCAAAGTCCAGTTGCCTTTTGAATAAGCACTGCTGAGATAAGTTTAGTCATTTCCGAAAGCAGAAAAGGGTTTAACATTCACTCTAGCTACTTTGGTGGTATAACCCCAGATAAATAAATAAATAAATAACCCCAGAAAGAAACTACAGCATATAGATAACTATATGCTGGCTTATGACAGTAAAACTACATCTTAAAACCATAGTAGGGTATAGGGGTGTGTATGAAATTGAGGAGGGAAGGAATGCTCCAGCAGGGAAAAAAAAATACTTGTCAGAGAAAAAAATGAAGCTTTTCTGTCCTGCTGCTTTTGGACTGACCTTGTATTTAACCCAGGACTAAATGTCGTACTCCATAGCCAGCATTCTGTAACATAAATGGGGCAGCAGGACAAGAAAGAAAGAACTGCTGATCTTAGAACAAGAAAAAGGCTGAGAGCAATTCCCAACTATCCAGGACAGGATGGGATGTGCTTTCAGTGACTGACAGCTCCTTCCTGTGTAATTTTTTTTTCTCATCACTTTTCTATTTGCCTGATTCTCTTCATTCCAAAAAAAGTCTTATTTTTGTTGCTCTTTCAATATTCCCACAGTTATCTACCTGAGTGGATTGTCATTTAAAATCTCCTGAATCCTGGAGAATTTTAAAATCCTGGACAATTTAAAATCTCCATTGTACCTCATTTACTTGGATTATATAAAATCTCTTAGCTAAAGGTGTTGACAAAGACATGATTTTATAGATGTTAGTATTTTAATACAAAGAAACCAAACAATAATTTTGTCTGCAGTTATTTGAGATCCACTAGTGTGTGTTTGTATGTGTGGTGTATGTATGCGATTTGGGCATCTTTGAACCACAATAAGGATGTATAATGTTTTTAATCAAAGCAGGAATATTTCCAAGAAAGTACTTAAAAGATTTCATGTGCCCATTTTATATTTGAGGACAATGGCATTTTAGAGATATTATTGTTTCATTACATGCATTTCATGTGGAAAAGAGAGTAAGTGGGTTGATATGTACATCCTAGAGATGCACACTTTAAAATGTGACATATTATGGGGGAACTATGGATGAAAATGGGGACAATTTGCTTATCAGAGTTCTGCTTTTATAACAATTCTTTATTTTAGAAATAGAAAAAAACCCTATCTAAACCACTAGAAACCAACTACTAGAAACCAAGAAGGCTTCTAGTTTTGAAGCATGTGAACTGGGGTGTCTATAAATGACATTTCTTGCTTGTTTACATATTGCATTCCTAAAATAAAGGAAATGGTTAGCAAGATTTGTTTCCCAGTAAGGCTCAGTTTACATCAGGAGGTCCACTGGGGAAGACTGTTCTCTTTTTGATTGGTGACCTCCATCTGTTCCCAAAGACTGAGCAAAAGAACAAGGGGAGTGTGAAAGGAAGTCTCTGGAGAAGATCAGAGCGATCCTGATAAAATCCATGTGACTCCCAGTTTCCTGCACTTGGAAAGACTGTGGCTGCCAAGACTGGACATAAGATGAGTCCTTGGTGATCTCTGAGTTTGGTTGTTTGCTTGAAGATGACATCTCCAATGGACAACCCAGTGCTAGAAGGGAGTGGGGTTTGCTCTCTGTTAAATGAACCCTCAGTGTTTTTCCCTAGGTGAATACGTTGCCTGCGTTCTATTGCAGCAAGCACATAGCGCAAAGTTACAGAACAAGGAGAAGAAATGGTTTTGATTTAAATTTCCAACTTTTAGGAGTCTTGATATATAGAGACAAGATGCATATAGTTTACTCATGTGAAAGCTCTTCTTCTAGGATCAGGACTTTACAAAAAACCAAATCCAAATAACATTTTGCTATTCTGGCAAGAACAAAGAAGAACACGTAAATACTGAACTGAGAAAGATTGTGAAGCTATATTTCAACCTTAGAGATTCCATAATTCAATAAATGACACTGATATTATATATTTCATTCTGTCTCTCTCTCCCTCCCCCCCTCAATATTTTTTTCAATATTTTACACTGACAAACACATAGAAACAGGTTCCCATTTTCCATGCTTTAGAAATGATATTGGGTAAGTACACACTATAAGTAAGTAATAAGTAAGCAATGACTTAATGCAAGGCATTAATTCACCTTTCTCCCTTGAGAATTTAAAGTAGTATTAACAGTGAATGAGTTGTAATTGGCAGGGATGCATAGTAATAGCAATAAACAGGCAAATATACAAAATACAAAAGTAGAGAAAACAATTTCACCAGGGGGACTGGGTCATAAATAGTGTCCTTTATACATAAAGACAAGTAGAGGATATAACAGATCTTTTTAGTTCAGGTTTATAGATCCCAGTTTGTTAATAAGGCCACAACAGGACAAACAGAACAATATTCTGTTCAAACAAGCATGGTGGTCTTGGATTTGAGATCAGTAAATATTCTAGATGCAAATTCTGATTTGATTTGAATGGTTGAATCTGATCCCTCTCCTCCACCCCTTTGAGTGTTGCTTCTTTTCATCATCCCAGTTTCTGCTTGAAAGAACAGGGGAGAGAAAGGCAAGCGGGAGGATGGTTACAATTCTTATTTGTAAAACACTTCCTTTAATGGGCAATAGATAAACTAAGACTAAACTTTGCTGGCTTTCCTGTAACTGTTTCTTGGCTCAAATGGCAGCGTTATATATGGGAAGAGACTGAAAAGCCCTCCCCAAATGACCATAAATAGATGATGGAATAGAAATGAACACTTCTGAGTAATGATAGAATATGGTCCGATATGATGCCAGTTCTGTGTTTTTCAAGGAGGTTGGGAGAGTTCTCCATAAATAGCACAATTTTCTTTTGGGAAGAGAAGACAGCAATAAATAGGGATATACTTCCCCTTGTACTGGAATCCCAAAGTCTACTAATTACAGCCCTAGTTCAAATTAGTTCAGTTAAGGCACATTATGAATTCAGAACTTGTAATTGACGCCAAAATCAAGCTCACAATTGTTTTTACACAAGTCCATTTTTGGATGCGACTGCATGCAGTCGCAGTCAGCCAGAACAGGAATGAGCTGCTAGGGTGGAACACAACTTTCCAGAAAAGCCTTAAGAGTTTACCTGCCTGAGACAACTTGACAGAAATATAAAGTCACAAAGTATATGTTCTGGGCAGAGATGTAGGGAATGCCTCCATGTAGTTTAAGAAAGTATCAGAGAATTTTGGACTTGACTTGCAGAATGAAGTAGTCAAGGCTACAACCATAGAAAAGTTACCCAGTGATATTAGAACAGTTCTACAAGTTGTGCCAGGAACTTTACAGTTTTGAGTCGGACAGCCCTATGCAGAGATATGCAATCATGGATGAAGATTATTTAGGCACCTACAGGATGAAAGACGCAAGGAAAACCTGATTTGCTATTGGAAGAGGACTAGTAAGGACTGTGAGAAAAAGAAGAAAGGTACAACAAAGAATGAGGTGGCTGGATAGAGTCACTGAAGCAGTAGGCATGAGCTTACCATCCTCTGGAGGATGGTAGAGGACAGGAAGGCCTGGAGGAAGGTTGTCCATGGGGTCGCGGTGGGTCAGACACGCCTTTGCAATTAACAACAAAAGTAAATAGAGAAATTCCTAAGAAAGAGAAAAGTGAGTAATCCATAGAGAAGACCGTGTTAAAAGAAACACTGTAGTTTAATAAAAGGAGCAAAGAACTAAGATGGGGATCTGAGAAGGAGAAAAAAATTATGTGGCAAGGTTGGCCATCAAGCGCAAACCTGAACTGAACAGACCTAGAAAGGGTCCCAGATCCAGATTTTCTGTTAATCTCCAAAATGCAGTAATAGTAGAAATACCAGCCACAGTAAATGGAAGGAATACCTTTGGTCTGACAAAGACAGATACTGTAGCACTCTAGCATACCTTTATCTTGTGAGAGGTTCTCCAGGGAAGCAGGTTCTCACATACATTTTGCAGGTTCTCACATACAAATTTTAGTTTCGGTGAATGCCCAGATGGTAATGAAAGGAATCACAAAAGGTATTACTGAAGGGGTGCTTATCTATTTTGTTATGTGCTGGCACAAATTTCCCCATATTTTGACAGCTAATTAGCCAATAAAAAGGGGGCTGGGAGGGAAGCAAACAGAGAGGTGCTTAACAAAAATAAAGAAAGGAAAAGACTGAGCAAAGAAGGGAAAAGTTTCTCAAGCGTAAAGAGAAAACTGAGGTTAAGGCACAACAAAAGTAGAGCTAGGTTAACATCAGAGAACTCTGATGTTTTACCAGGGGACAAAGAATAGTTGGAGCTGATCAAAGTATGTTTTCAAATTCTTCTACATTTGTCCAATGGAAGAAGTCCACAGAAAGCAGTGTGAAGAATCAGCCTTAAACTTAAGTAGGAAGAATCCAGAACCAAAGGAAACAATGAGGACCGTTCAAATGTAAGTATTGAACCTACACCCCCCCCCCCAGCTTTATCGTAAATAAGGCTGTGTGTGGCAATGCTGATCACTTTGATTTTGAGACCTGCCCTCAGTTGCTTCTATAGGGTTGATCCTAAGATGAGGGGGCAGGTTGTGAGTCAAATCTATGTTTAGTGGCTCAGAAACACTGAGAGTTTTGTACTCAATTAGAACGTTATGGATGCACCTACACCTGTCTTATAGCTTAATCAGCAGAAATGTTAAGCAAATGGAGGAGAAGATTGTTGGGCCTTCCTGGAGTCGTTTTTTGTGGACTTGCAATACTGTGTGGGTCCAGGAGAAGGGATTTTCAGGTGGAGATCTGGGAGGAGCAACAGGACTCCAGAGCGTGATCTGTTAAGTGAAGTGGCTGGTGAGAAGGATTGCAGGTTGCAGAAAACAGAGCAAAGTCAGGGGAGGCAGCTTGACAAAAGCGTTGGAAGCCAAAAGTGATTTTTCTCCCCTCTTCCCATCCTCCTCCCTGGGAAAGAAATGAGCCCCAAAGTGAAAGCACATGAAGAAGCTGAGAGAGGGAGGGAGGGAGGAAGTGCAACAGATAAGACACTGTAAAAAACTCATTTGAAGTTTGTACAGAACTGTATATGCAGAGTTTGTTAAGGGTGGTGTCGTGTCTACATAGCAGAGTAAGTAGAGAACAATGGTGTGTGCCAATCTGGAAAGTTCCTGGCCCTTTTATCCATCTACCAACTGTTTCTCCAAAGCACTTTTTAAATAGCCAGAATCTCAGTCCACAACCTCTGCTGAAGTCCTTTAGTAATTTGGTTGTGAGCATTGGAACTGCGCAGAATCATGCCTCCAGATTGCTGAGTAAAGAAAGTAGGATATTCTCTGTGTTTTAGGCAAACAAAGAAATAAACCAAGTGTCTTTAGTTTTAGGCTTTATGAGCTTTTCAATAACTTATTTTAATGTCAAAAATCCCTCCCCCATTAAAAGAATAATTAAAAGGTGAAAAAAAATTAGCCTCAGGCTCTTGAAGTTTTCCCCATGTCACTACAGCTCCTTTTGTGGCTGTTATCTACCTCAAAATAGTTTCATTTAAAGAGAGGCAGCTCTGCTTTGCTGTTTAACAGCAATGCACTTTGGAGAACTTTGTCTGCTGTATTTGGCAGACAACGAAGAGCTTCACATCCTTGCTAACCAACTGCGGATCACCCAGAGATCTGGTAGAAAATCCTGACCTTTATTTTATGAGACATAAGTAGGTGAATTCCATATAATATTTTCCCCTGACAGGAATTCTTGAGTCAGCATGGCCGTTTTTAAGAACTCTGGAAAAAATTCATCTAATGGTAAGTTATTTGCTCACTTCAGTGACAAATCTTTAGGTAACCTGCTGATCCCTCTGGACAGAAGAAAGAATAAAAAATTCTATCCAAATATTCAATGTGACCCTCTCTTCCAACACAATAGTGTTGTCAGAATCAATTTGTTCTTAAATCTACGTAAGTATCCAGACCCCAAGTTGCTTGAAATAGCACCCATGACCAAATTTGATGTGAATTAGGGGGAAGACAAAGGAAATGGATCATTTCTTCTGCCAGTCCTGTTTCTTGAATCTCAGTTTAAAGCAATCCATTGATTTTAATTTCATTAATTCAAATCTTTACAAATTTGGAACAAATTTACCATAGCGGTATTGAGAAAATACAGGAACAGAAGCAAAAACATGGCAATATATTGTCATAAAATTTGAAATTGATAAATAAATGGCAAGAATGAAATATATTTTAAAAATAATTCAGCTGAACCTTGCCTTTCCCAAGCCACAGCATTGCAGCACAGGTAGAAAACTTCTAGCTCTTTTAATTTGATTAAAGTTTCCTCCAGGAGCTTTGGCAGCCTGGCCAATGAGAAGATATATAACCAGCTGTAAGGAATTCTCGTACCCTGTCTATGGGGCCTTGCACCCAGAACTCCCTTTCTTCTCCTCGCCAGTCTCACACTTAAGCAAATTTCATCTAAGACAGACTTAATGCATCTAACGAATCCTTCAAGCCTTTTTGTCTCAGAGCCACTGCTTTCTCCAACCTTATTTTATCCTAGTTCAGAAAATCCAGCCTGCCAACAACGTGACAATATGTCTCTCAGAACCCCTCCTTCTTCTGTGCTGCTCAAATGTTCCATTCTTCTTTTTGGCTGACATTTTATTCTTATCTATTTATTAGATGAATTGGCTGTGTTTTGCTGTCCAATAGTCCCAAGCTAGCCATTTCCTAGGTTAAGCATCCAACTTACAGAACTTTCACTTACGAAAGGCCTGCTATAAAGCTATTATATTGAACGTTTTAGTTACATACAACCATTCGTAATAACAAATGCACGCATTACTTTGTGATGCTTTGCTGTGTATAAGGTTTGATTCAATCATTTCAAATTGAAGGCAAATTTCCATAATATTGAACTGCAAGGTGGAGTGCTGATGTAAGTGTTGCGCATGATTTTGCTGAAAAAAGTATTGAGGAGGGAAGTTATTTGCCAGACTAAATACCTAATGAAGAAGAAACAGTCTTATTTGGTAAAGGACCTACATTTTGAAAGAGGGAAAGAAAGTGGACCAGGGCATTAGGTATAGGTATAAAGGATATACCTTTAGGTATAATTTAGGTATAAAGGATAAGCTAAGGTTATTGGGAGTAACATGCCCAGGATTTGCAAACTCAAGTCTTTGTATATTGCTTCTTAAATCTAAGGACCCTTTGCTATATCATCAAGGAATCTCTTCCTGTTCCTTGGAAGGCCAGTGTAAAAGCTTCAGTTACAATAACCATCTTTTAAAAATTGGTCCTTGAATTTTTGCCCCTATTGTTGAACAGTATTGCTTGGCCAAGAATATTCCTCTCAATATTCTCCTTGTGCTTGACAATGCACCTGGACATCCAAGCACTTTAATTGACATCCACACCAATGTTAAGGTCATATTTTTGTCTCCAACACCATACTGCTACTTCAGCCAATGTATCAGGGAATCATAGCCTTCATTAAGGCCCAATATTCATGGTGGACTTTCTACAATGTCATGTTACACAAGATGATGAGAAGAGCTGATGGAATTATAACATCTATAAAATCCATCAAAATTATTGCTGATTTGGGGTTGAAGCAAAGCAGCCAAATATGAAAGGAGTGTGGAACAAATTGTACCCCCAGTTTATGTATGCTTTTCAAGAATTTACAGCTGACAGCATTTCTAGAGTCAGGCAAGTTGTGGTTGGTATATTGGTAATCAAGTGCAGTTGGACATTTGTGAAAATGATATACTCAACTCCCATGCTGAAGAACTGACCCATTGAGAATAGAGTAGTAGATGCAAGCAATTTATGAAGATGGGGACCCAAAAACTCCAGAACCAAAAATGTTGTTGATGAAAAAGTTAGCTGAATCTTTGGTCTCTTTGAAGCAGGATGGCAAAGTTAGAGGCGCAAGATCTTGATATAGAGAGGTTCATCAAGTTTACAGGATAGTTACTCAGAGCATTAGCTGCTACAAGTCAATTTATGATGAGAAAAGATAAGCTCTGTCCAAACCTCCTTTAATGTTTATTTCAAGAAATTATCTCCAGTAGTAACGCACCCCCCCCCCCCCCCCCAGCAATAGAATCAAACCCTCTCCAGCACCAGGCCAATATATACTAGATATTCATACACACATTTGACTAATTGATGCTAAATAACTGTTCTGACTTACCCACAAATCAACTTAAAGACAACTTAAGAATGGGCCTTCTTCAAAAGCCGGGGACTGCCTGTATACTAGAAGAACATATTTTATTTGACTCTTCAGCCCAAGCAAAAGCCAGTGACACCAGACTATGGAATAGCAGTCATAACCTTTTAAGAATATGGACATGAGTCATGTTTTCCAATGTTTTCCAATGACAGCTCAGTCACAAGGAGAATCATATTGCCTTCACTTACAATCTTGTGAAACCAAGGCATTCAGACTGCAATTTTATTCATATCTTTCTGGGATTCAGCCACATGTGGATGCACCACTAATTATGCATACGTTTTTTTTGTAACTTTCTTATCACTTACGACAATAGCCCCCATCCCCAGATACCGGTAATGTTCGATGCAACTCTTCCACCAATAATGTGTAGTAAAATGAAGTTACACTGTCCTTTAGAAATACACGCACTATCTCTGGCACAATGTAAGTTAACACCATTGTATCCATTCTAATGAATAGATTCAGACATAAGGTTTATTATAGGCTAGGAAAACTTTCTTTAAAAAAGATAAAATGCTGAAAAAAAGGTTATATGCTCCAAATTATATGAAAAGGTAGGTTTGTATCCATGCTCCTTTCTCCAGTATTTGAAATACAATTCTGGACCTAATCTCAATATCTGTGACTGGGCATCACAGCAGTGAAAGGTCAGAGAGATGCAATTGTCTTCCACTGAGCCACAATGCAGATCATAAAATAAGAAGACAATTATTCCATAGGAGGTGGATGGCTGCATTCTATAGTCAGTGTTTAGGCTAATATTTTCAAAACAGAAAACAATTGTCAAGACATTAAAACCTATGAGCATTTTCATAATTATTGCTATAGCAGCTTTCCCCAGCCTTATGTCTTCCGGATATAAGCACAGGTGTCTAGCAATTCTTAACAACTGCAGTATCTGATGAATATTGTCTGTTAGCTTGAAGGAGGCTAACTTATGTCAACTTTTACTTTCTTTTCTGTACTATGAGCTTAAAAATGTTATTTGAATTCAATCATAAATCATTTCTGATTTCACTCCTATGAAATATCATACCCAGAGTTGATTAGAAAGGTCTTGCGAAGTCATATATGCTCAATTCTTGGCTGCTTCACTATATTAAAAAAAAAAAAATAACAGAAAAGAAATAGCTAAACAGGACTAATAATGATTAGTGTCACTCAGTCTTGGGAAGTACATCTGTACTTTTCCATGACATTTTATGAAGAAGGATAAATTGAAATGTTGTTTTGGAAAAGTCGAGGAAAATGAGGAGGCCTTTTATTCGATTTTCATCAGAATCGGAATAGTTTTCTGAACCATTTAAAGTTGTAAATATGATTTATAAGCTGTTCTTTTTTTAAAAAAAAAAGTAGGATGGGGGAAAGAAACTTAAATGATTTCCAGACCCCATTTTCACAAGTGGGAAAGGAAATATTACTCTCTCCAGGAACTATTTAACATTGTACCCCGTCTAGACACACAGACTTTCCTATAAATAATTGCTTTGGGAAACCTGAATATGTATGTGCATGTTTTTATTTCAATACAGCAAGAAAAGAATTCCTTCCTTGTCAGCTGTCTTTTTTTGGCTTAAGTGCTCTAAATCCTGATACCACATTTTCCTATCAGCTATTAGCATTTTGAAAGAGACATCAATACAATTCATATTGCTACCTATATTCTAATGAGAGAGAAAAGAAAGAAAGTGACCAGATATCAAGGTGGTGAGCAGAGATGTATCTGTGTATCTGAGATGCTCTAGAAAGAATTGCATTAATCTATTAACAACAACAAAACATATTTAATGTCCACCGGCATGTTAAAACATTGATGATAGAAGAGAATATTTGTAATTCAGGACTGAAATGAGGGGTCCTTGGTGCTGTCTCAGCTTAGTTATTTTCTTGCAAACTTTTCATTAACCAAACTAAGTAACATCATAACTAGCACTGGTGACGTTATTTAGTTTGGGTAATGAAATATCCGCAAGAGAACAACCAAGCTCAGAGACAACCAAGGACCCCTAAAATGTTGCTGTCGAGAGCAAAAAATCAAAACAAAAGACAGTAAACAGAATCCCTTGCTATGAAAACATCTTTCCTTTCTACTAGAAAATTTGGCTGGCTGATTATTCAGGGATGGGTTGAATAGTCAGTATCTCCACTTCTGGTTCTGGCTTGGATCACATTACCAGAAGAGCAGGGGGTCGTGGTGACACAAATGGACAAAACCAGGCACTTTCCCCACTGGATTGTTTAATGCCTGTGAAGCTTGTTGCTGCTCTAACATTAGCAGTACCTCTTCTCTAGGTTGGCTCCACCTTGGCAACAGAGCCCCTGGGAAGACACAGTGATCTATTGCCTTTTTCCACTGCAGTGTGGGAGGTGAGGAGGATAGTCTCGGCTGGAAATACTTCTGGTTTTTATTTTCCAGCCTGGAACATATTCTCTGGAACAAACAAATACCAGAACAGCTCTACGAGACATCTGCATTTTAGAGTCTGCCTTTATAGTATCTGGCAATCATCAGAGATGAAGGGCTTTATCTTCCTTTGAAAAGAACAGGGTCACATCAATACTAATTTTTGTAGGCATTTTGTGGTTGGTGCACAGCATGGGAGGATGGTGGTGAGAAGCAGGAGCAGCTATACGCTTAACAGTCCTAAAATCAAAACCATTTCAGTTTTTTAACTGAAATCTTTCTTCTCTTTCACTCTCAAGAGAATAACCGTCAGGATGCTTAAAAAAGAGATACGGTACATGTCATGGTACTACTAAAAATGAAGAAATAAATCTTATTTGATACCTTCTTTGTTTACCATTTCCATCATCAGCTCTCAAACTTTGGAAAGGAGAGGAGACTGGCAAATATATATGAAGATGCTTCCCACACAAAGATAACCCCCCTGCTCTAATTGCTTGAGATATTTTCCTTTCCTTTCCATGAAGGGCATCCCAATCTTCCTCTTTTCTGGTGAACAAAAACCTCCACCTTGAAAAGTTATGTGATGAAAAATTAAAAGCAAAATGACTATGAATGTAACATTATCTATAGTCTAAGAACAGAAAGAGGAATTCAGGCACAGACCATTTGTTCCATCAGAGTATTCCATATTACTCAAATAATGATATAAGTAACTAATGCTGTAAGGCCAACTTAACACAGATGATGGAGAGAGACAAAGAAATACAGAGAGAGAGAGAGAGAGAAAGACATTTTGTTTTGCAAATGTTCAGCAGTTAAAAACATACCTGCATTCAACAGGTGGAAATCTCTGCCCATATCTGTCATATGCCAGGCCCACGGAGTGGATGGAGAAGATGGGGACTTTTTCATCTGTTCAAACTATAGAGGGGCTACTGGAATATCCAAGTCACCACTTCTCTTTTAAGCGGCTGGCACAAATGGTCCTCTTTCCTCACTGCTTAAAATCTGGAAAACCTTTTACTTTTACCTTATATGAGCTGAAAGATGATGCTGGATGGCTGTCGGCCACATCTGTCAGGAGCCCCGAGCAGACCATTCGCTAAGGCTCGGTCACGTGACACTGCTGCCTTGACCTGCAACAGTTCGAGCGAATGTTGGTTTTACCCCCTAAGGAAGGCGTGCTTGACAATTTTCATATTTCTTCTAAATTTGGAGATTTCAGACAATGCTCAGAATGCCAGAGACCCATGTGGAAGTCATTAACGCTGGGAAGGAGGGAGGGAGAGAGAAAGAAGGAAGGGGGGGGGAGAAGCCGAGGGAAGGCACGGAGGGGGGCAAAGGAGTGAGGCCTGGATGCTGTTGCCAGCTACATGCCTGGGAACGTAAATGAACTCACTCAGAGAAAGTTGTTTGTAATAATTTGCTTCCTCTCCAGTTCTCTTATCCCAGCACATGCTTGAAGGGGATAAGTTCTGCCCAGTCAGTGACAAATGCAGCAGAAGCAAAAGGAAAAAATATATTCAGAAGGCAGTATTTTTGAATCCATAGGATGGAGTCACTCCAGGCAAGCTGCAACCAAAAAGGTTTAAAATCTGAAGAGAGAGAAAGGCACTTCCCTGGCCTGGCTTGAGTTACCTTGTGATTTTTTATTTTATTTTTTATATTCAATTAATCTGAAGACCTGAGGAGTCAGGCTCCATATGCATTTAATAAACAACAACAGCAACAATTGCTATGGTTTATCACACAAACAGATATTTAGATTGGACTTAGCATTTTTATCCACCTATTGAGTCTTTCCCAAGGATCCAGGATAGAGAAATATTGTTGTTTGATAATGTTATTATTCTGAAGAGATGACATTAATCCCCCCCAAAAAATCAGAAATGGGATATAAACTAATAATAGAACATGATAGCTAAAGAGCCCAAAGGAAGGTCAAGCAACAAAAATATTAGGGGAACAATCCGTATTACATTTTATACAATGCTAGGAGTTTCCCAATTGTTGCCAAATGCTTGTAGAATTGTCATATTAGTAGGTCAGTAAAGTACAAGGATGTAAAGAAAACTAAACATTAATCAGTAAATGAATGGCAAAAATACATGTAAATAACAATGATTATTCACAAGCGATGTTTAGGTTTTGACCAAAATATATTTCACCTTCCCTCAGTCAATGATATCATTAGTGATAAAATAACTATCATGACAGTAATAAGCTAAATAATATCTGTTATGAACAACATAAAATTATTGACATAACAGCTGCCTATAATAGTGGCATTTTGCAATTTTAAGTTCCTTCAAGAAGAAAACAAGGAATGGGTAAATTGGAGTGGTTTGTTTGAATGATTTCTACATAGGTAATTGATGTTGTGTGCTGAAGCAGAAATGGAAGATCTCATACAGCATACTGTAAAAGATTATTTTTGTGGGATAATCTTTTGTGGATGATAGCAGACTTGAAATGCAGGCATAAAGAAAGGAAAGAAAACCACGAATAGATGGTCATCATTAGATACAAACTGTGAAAAAACTGGGAACTGCTTCCTAGAATAGTATGCTTCTGTGACAAAGATGATCCATAAAGCAAATTTCTCAAAACAAAAAACTACCTCTGTGGAATTACTGTGAGTTATGATATCAATTTATCCAACTTGTTTTATCATGTGGACATGCTGCTGTCCACCTGCCCCAAATATTAGGAATTATCCTGAGATGGAGGATTTAATCAGGGAGGCATCCGGAAAGACATGCTGTGTAAACTGAGGTAATATCAATTGTTGTGATAGAAAAGAAGCAATATTCTTTCATTTCTAAGGATGAACCTGAATCCCTTTCTACAGAATAGGACACATCTAGACAGCACACAGGATATGGTAAGACATATAAGTGTTTAACTGACAAGAAACAGTGATCCCAATACTTTCAAACTTTATTTAAATGCCACAGGGAAAATATGCAGAAAATCCAGCATATGTGAGATTTTTTTTTTAAGGGGGGGGGGGGACAAGTAAAAAGGAAACAAAGAAAATGGAGTGTCAAAACTCTTAAGATTAACCATTTTGGGCTCAACATCACAATTTGTTTGTTTATGAAATTTATTCGCTGCCCATCTCGTATTCAACGATTCTGGGCAGCTATAATAATATAGTTGGAATGTAAATTCCAAGTCAAACACTATCACCATCCCCTAGAGGATAGCCACACAATTACTAGGCAGTATTAAGGAAGCTATGGTATGACTTTAGATTCCTTTAGACTAGAGATGGGCAACTGAGGGTCCATGGCTACATGTAATAGCAATAGTAATAGCACTTAGATGTATGTACTGTGTCACAGTGCTTTTATAGCCTTCTCTAAGCAGTTTACAGAGTCAGCATATTGCCCCCAACAATCTGGGTTCTCATGACCATACTTTACTCATATCCTGAAACTCCCAACTCCTATTTCCATCAAAATTTAACAGTACAGTTCTGAATTTCAAAATCGCACTTTTGAGTAGGAGGGGCTGGTGGTAGAAAGGATAGCCATTTGATTTCTAGCACCTTTTTAATTTATTATTTATTTATTTGTCAAGCGATTGTAACTTCTATTCCTATTCCCACTCTTATTCTCCCTCAAAAACAAACAAACAAAAGCAGGTAAAAGAAATGCAGCATGTCTCTTCTGCTGATACTGCAGCGTCACCCAATGTATTTTTCCGCAGCCCTACAGAAAGTGGGTAGTTTTAATTCCTCCGTTCTGTTTTAGGAAATGGATGGCTTGCTCAAAAAAGAACAAAATGAAAAGCTTCAAATTCAGACGTCATAATCATTTCAGTATTAGTTGCTGGGAAACACTAGTGGGAAAGCATTATTTCATTCTGTTTTACTAATGAGCTTCACAAAAGCATCAAGTTGGTCTCTATGACAGTAATAGGTTGGCAAGTGAGGTGGCCTATTGATCCAGTGTAACCTTTGTTATGTTCTTATCATTGGAGCTTAGCTACTCAGTGCTGGAGGTAGGAAAACATCCTACATAGCCTACATTGTACTTCCAGTATTAGTTTTTGACCTTCAAATGTGGTGGTGGAGAGGTTTTGTTGAATTAAAATGTAATAATTTCAGGAACTTTTGTTTTGTTTCTGTAATCTTATGAACTGCTTGCTTTAGCCTTGAAACGGTAGAATATTTGTGATGCAAAGTGAATCATGAAGGAAAAAAGTTTCTGAGAGCTGACTATGTTTTTGTTTCTGAAGTTTTAAATAACAGGTAGGAGCTCTTTTGTGTAAGACCAACTGAAGTTACAGTATATGCATATAGGGTGGGATTCTGTTTACTAAATCAGAATAAATATGCATTTCTCTTTTATTGTTTTGTTTATCTGTACTTTTTAATTAAAGATATTTTGTTCTTTTTAAATCCATGCAAATTTCATTTCAGTCAGTCCCAATGAATCCACTGTGCTGATTGGATCGGCACCTACCATCTTGTTATGCTCTTCAGAGAGCAAAATGTCTTGTACTAGCTCTGAGATAAACGATACTTCTCCCATGTTTCATTCGAGGAGAGAAACATAAAACGTGCACATCTATGGTTAGGAAACATGAGCCCATGTATGGTAGGGTCTGTCTCAGAGTGATTTAATTCCTGGCATGATGAAAAAACCATGAAAGGCATAAAACTTACAGGAGCTCTCTCTATCAGCAGTTTCTTTTCTTTCGTACTGTTTTTCTGCTAATGAAGACAGCTAGCTAAATCCCAGACAAAGAATCTCAGCTGGCCTTGAGGCTTACGTCTTTTCCTCTTCAAAGCAAGACACAAAAATTATCACAGCATAGGGTTTCTCTTATATGAGGAGTTGAACTATAAGCAGAGACAATATTTCTAGATTAAAATTGGACATAGATTTACTAGTTCTTTTTGATCACTGGAAAATTATGATCTGTCTGATCTGAGTTCCTCTGACATTGCTCTCTGTCAGGGATGTGAGAGTGCATATGTATGTTCACCTTGGTCCTCTTCATAGAGCAAAAAGTGAAAAAGATATTCTGTTAGTAATGTATCTCCAGGTAACCAATGATAATCATGATGACTTTATTACTAAAATAAGTGTGATTGTATAGTATTGTTCCGCTAGATAGGAATGACATTATGAGAAATTAGAATCCAAAAAGAAGAAGCCAGGACAAAATGTCTGATCTCTCATTTAAGCTAATTTGCACAGTGGCTCTTCAATTCTTTCTCCAAGCAAGGAAACCTGTATAGGTGAAGATAAGAAGTTTGCACGAATCCCAAGTTGTAACCAGAGAGAGAAATTAAGGGTCTGAGTTCCAAGCCCGATCTCAATATAAATAGCCTGTATGGCTTGCATGTTCTGTACAATACAATTAATCTACTAAATGTCCCTATGTCTATTTTGAATTCCTAGCTTTGAGACCAGAACAGACTGCAGCTCCTTTGAAGACATAGGGCTATTTCAAACAAAGGAATGTTGACTAATCAGTATGGATTAATATGACCACTATTAATTTTTTCTTGGAAATACAGGCATTTCATGCCTTTCATATGTGTTGAGCATGAACTCCCCATATTTGCCTAGTAACTATTGGGATTTGGGGGATTTTGGGAACCAACGTTCAACTGATTTGGAGGATGTCAACTGAGATTCCTTGTCCCTAAAGGTGAAGATTTATCTGTCCAGTCATGCCCGACTCTATGTGCTCAAGTCCATTTCTTGGTCAAGAGAGATAGCATTGTCCGAAGACATTTTCTGTGGTCATGTGTGGCCTTTGCTCGAAAGGTGCATAGAATGCTATTAACTTCATGCTAAAGTGGTACCTATTGATCTACTCACAATTGTGTGCTTTTGAACTGCTAAGTGGGTAGGAGCTTGGGCAGGAACGAGAGCTCACCCTGTTGCATGGCACTCAAGACTTGAACCCAGGCTGTTAGTTTTCCAGCTGACAAGTTCATATTTTTAACTGTTGAGCCATCTCAACCCCTGCCCTCTTGTCCCTAAGTCTACCAGAATAAAAATTGTAAGGAAATTAAACTTCTGTTCCTTTGTAAGAAGTTTTATAATCTATGAGCATCTACCAAGCAGGACCTTCTTCATATTCCCATTAAATATATGTCCATTAGAGGTGAGTGAAACACTTCTTCAAAAGATCTCAAATGTATTGAGAAATAGTTTTCAAATAGTTGAAATAACTCTAAATTGTGCCCAAAGGAGATTAGTCCAACTCTCCAATTGTTGGCCTTATTCACAGTGCACAGGCAAAACTATTTACTTGATTTGGGAACTAACATGGGAATACTCCTAGTCCCCAGTCCATCAACACTAAGTTTAAGACCAGTGGAAGTCCACGGCTCCTATTTCTTAAAGTAAATATATTTGCATCCAGGGAAGTCGACTACATATTGGGTACGGATTAAAGGTTTAGAACACATTGGACAGCCATTTGCCTGGAGTAGGTTGAAGATCCATGCCTGGTAAGGATTCAACTAAAAATAATATCCAAATCTCTTCCTACCCTGAGACTCTGTGTAGTACTAGTAGGCTTCTGAAGATCTGTCAGCAGAATCTATCAAATTTTGCTGTCTTGTCCTATAGGTTGTGAGCTGAGGCTGACTCCTTGTAAGCCACAAGAACTGTGTGCTTTAGCAGTACGGTCTAGATGATATTCCACAAACAATACCTTTCAAGAGACAATGCTTTCTAAAAGCCTATCATGAGAAGTCAGCTACAGGTTGACTAGATGAGCAGAAGGAGAGGTCTTACATAAGAAAATTTAAGTGAGTAAGGTCCACATTAGCTTTATTCTCATGCAGCTTCTTTTGCTTTTAGTAGAGAAGCAGTATGCCTAATCATTAAAAATATACATTTCTCTTACAATCCCTGAACATTTAAGAAGCCAGATGCAAGAATTTAAATAGAACAGGCTTCACTGGTAGCTTTCATTCATAGTAGCTAACAACTGACAATCAAGAGGCTCATCTATGAATGGCTGGGTGTCTGAATTTCAAAAGGCAAACCAATTATAGATTATTATCATTTAGCTGGGAAAATTGTAACAGACATGAAAGAGAGAAAGGGAAGCAATTATGTTTGGCAGAAGCATCCAGACCAGATCCATTGCAATGGAACCTTGTCCTGCTACACCTTGGACAGAAAACAGTATTTTAACAAATGAAGGCTTCTTTGGAATTCCCCTTCAGACTGTATGTTTCATTTTGTTTTTACACAGTTGCAATAAGACAAGGATTATAAAGATAGTAACCTCCTAAACATTACCTTATTAAGTATTCTTAGAAACTACAAGGCATGGCCCTATCCGGTCATGGAACAAGATTTTAGCTTTTAGTGAGCAAATAGAGCTACGTTACATTTTTCATTTCATTTCAGAAATCAAGTTACTAATTATAGAGGCTATTTAATAGCAGTGTTTATTTAACAGTGTCAATTCAGCTAGCATTAGCCTTTCATAAAAATGGTCTGGATGAGTGATTTGAGTAAGTAGGGGAGGAAGGCTAAAAGAGATAGGTACAAAAGTCTCCTGAAAAATAAACATAGAATTGCACTGCGCTAAGAGAGATCATGACTACAATTTCCTACCCATATATAAAGACAGGATATTCCTATGAATATCATCGTCTTTGTACTAAGGACTCTTACTATATAAGAACGAGGTAAAGGTAAAGGTTCCCCTCACATTTATGTGCTGGTCGTTTCCAGCTCTAGGGTTTCATATACGAACTAAAAGGACATAAATGTTATTGTCTAAGGTTTAACCTAGGTTCCCAACCTAGTGCCCTCCAGATGTGTTAGCCTTTGTCATCAAGCATCACAAGAGAGATTGGTTTCAGCTAAAGTGGGTGTTCTTCAGATGCCTTATATCGACATTCTCATTCTAATATATGTTACACCATACCTGACTAGCACCTGTGTCAATTTCCCTGTTCCTTTTGTTGCACTGCTTTGGTGTATGCAGCTAATAACATTTTGCATTAGACCACATCTTTGAGCCAATCTCAACAAAACAAGTGATCAGAGGCCAGAAAAGCCTTGTTTGACTCTGCAGAATAGGGCTGTCAAATTCTTGGCCCACAGGCCAGATGCATCACGCGCTGACCACGCCAACACCCAGTTTATTGAAGGGGAAAAAAGACCCGACATGGCATATGATGCCACCATGATGACATGAGTTTGATACCCCTGCTGTAGAAGTACCTTCAGCTTGAAAAACAACATGAAAGACAAATGTGATTTGAAGCCAACTGTTTTCTGAAGGATAGGTCTACTTTTTGTCTTCTCTTTGGAACAATAAAAACTGGTAGAAATATTTGT
Source organism: Laticauda colubrina (assembly GCA_015471245.1). NCBI lineage: Eukaryota > Metazoa > Chordata > Lepidosauria > Squamata > Elapidae > Laticauda > Laticauda colubrina. Next base: position 93,526,934 of record BLBF01000003.1, on the reverse strand, counting down.
ACATCTGTTGTATAGGCTCATTTCATGTCTCATCAAGTGATGTGAAGACATTCCGGTAATCATTTTACTGACTTTGTCATGTTCTCCAATCCTTTGTGGAGGCAATTTTATTCCTCCTTCACTCTTCCAGGTAAAAGGTGGCATCTTCCATTTTCTCCCAATACAGGTCTTGGCTTATGCATGATTCAAGATGCCTGACCCTAAAATCTTGATGACAATGCAGTCAGGTATTCTGTGGGCCAAGTTAAGTTGTTGGAAGGATGTCCTTCTCTTCCAGTCAACTGATACTGCCTATCACAACCATTTTGGACTTGGACTGCAAGGAGATCCAGATATCTGACTTAAGTATGCCCGACTTATGCTTCATAAAGCATGGCTCAGACTTTAGGTGGGCTACTGTACCTACCAGTATGTACAACCTTTGGATTTACTATACATATGTTCAGTGGTTTATTAAAAGGCTTTTTGTAAAAAAAACAAAAAACAGCTGCCAAATAATTTAAATAGAGAAAGAGGTCTGTTGTTGTTCTTTCCAAAATTAGTGCATTATAGGTTTTCCATGCTTCTGGAATGGCATCATTTTGTAGACTCAATGAGAATTTTCCAATGCAATGGAAAGACCCCGAAATATCCACAATGGAGGAATGAGTAGTGAATATGATAAAGTTAGCAGAAATGGCAAAATTAACTCATTTGATTAGATAAATATCAACAACCACATTTATCAGTGACTGGATACCGCTTAAGGACTTTTGCTGAAAAAGAAAAAAAAGAGAAAAATGAACTTGTGATTTATGGTTTCAAAGATTAGAAAGGGCAGTTTATGGAAAGAAGGAAATTATGATGCAACTTTGGAGATAGAAGACACAATATAAATGCATTTATAACCACTGCTAAAAAGGTTAAAAGCCTTTTTTCCCCTCTTTTTTTCCTCTTTCCTTTCTTACTTATTAACTACTGCTCATTTTTTTGTTTATTTTCTAATATTTATAATGTTTTAATCTGGCTCAAAATGCATTTGATAAAAATTATATTTTTTCCCAAGTGTACCCCACTGTGCAGTGGTGGGATGCTGCTGGTTTAACAACCGGTTTGCTAATTGCGCATGCGTGTCTGATACACACTGCACGTGCATGCGTGCACAACTTTCAAAACTACTTCTCTTCAATGTTACTTCGGGGAAATAACACAGCTGAGGGAGAGCAATCCACTCTGCCACGCAAATCAGCTGAGCAGATATAGGTGAGTAAAGCGCAGGGGCAGGCAGGTGGGCCCACATGATTGTTGGAGTGAAACAGTTCAAAGCCAGCTGATCATCAGAGCAAGGGATTCGCCCAAACCGGTCTGAACCAGCAGAATCCCACCCCTGCAACTGTGGCTCTGTTCTGCCAGCACTGGGGCTGTCTTAGAGACCTTTCTGGTGGATTTGGAAGGGGGTGAAATTGACAGCAGTTCTTCCAATTTCACCTTTTGCCCAATATGCACAGCAGCCCCTCTGACAGGTCAGAGGGTTGGAGGATGGGTGAGGGTGAAGCCAATGCAGTTCTCTCATTGCCTCACCCAGGCTCCTTCATGCGTTATTCCCTGCCTATTTTCTGCCCAACAAGCTACTGTATCGGTTAGTCTGTCTATAGACATACCAATCTGTTGGTCTACCAAAAGATTTGTATGTTCAGAATTAATCTGACTCTCAAGTTACCAGTATATGACACCTCCGTACTGGAGATTTGTCTCTTGGGCAATTTCAGTCACTTATTCAAGATTCTTCCATCACATGTTTAAAGGAAAATTTTGTCTAAAATTCCATCATCAGGAATTGGGTCAGTATAGGAAAGATAAAAACTGAAATATATTGTAATTTAGGATTAAAATCCACCTTAATTGTTGGATTTGATAAATGCCCAGAGCTTGGGAGAAACAACCCTTCATCCTTACTGTGCCCTATGCAATATTGTAACACTAGCTGAGAGTGCGTGGGCTGTGTGAGGGATACCCAGGAGTTTCTTAGCTATTTGAACAACAGCAGTGTGTGCTATCAAGATTGCAGGGTCAGTTGTAGATCATGTCTGTGGTTGAATTTTTACCATTATCCATTTCCTATGTTGTAAATAGTTTCAACTGAGAAATAGTAAAATTTGACAAGTGGAGACAAAGTTGGTCTGTTTACATATCTTCCTGTGTAGCAATTTTCTTTAACCAACTCTAGAACAGCAGCCTCCAATCTATATTCTATCAGGGACTGTTTCCATGGAGAGAAGCTTTTCTGCAGACTATAGGGGGCGTGGTTTCATGTGATGCATGCATCCTGCAGATGGGGCGTTACTTGTTTGCATTGCCTGGTTTCTGGCATGCTGCGTGTTAGATCGCGGGAAAAAGAGACTTGAGACCAGCGTGACTTTCAGCTCTTTATTAGGTTCCTGGAATCAGTGTAACTGCAGAGCCGGGGCAGCCTTTTTTATAGCGGCTGCTCACGACTCATGGCCAATGACGGTTCCTTGAATTCCCTGCCGTTCAGGCGGACCAATCACAGGGCGGCAATTGTTGACCAATCACCGTCGCTTGAAGAACCAATCATATTGTAGTATTTGTGGACCAATCAGAAAAGGGTATTTCAAGTATGCTAATATAGAACACTCCTCCCCACTTGGTTTAGTCCAACCTACGTTATGTAGTCACGTAAGTAGGCGGGGCTTTTATGGTGTCTACTTGACCTGCGCAGCTCTTTTGCGTTGTTGTCTTCGGCTGGTTCAGACGGGATCGCTGTTTCTCCCGTCCTTCTCCATAGAACTTCCTGGAAGGTGGAGTCGGCCATGCCACTCCCGCCCGGTCTATCTGGGCTGGTAGAGTCGGCTTGGCTGCTCCCTTCCGGAGTGGCTTCTTGTTGTTTTTCTGCTGCCTGTTCCTCTCTACTGAAGTCATCTCTAGGTAAGTAATTGTGGTTTCTTTCTGGGGTTACTGGTGAAGTTGGTTGGCGGGTTGTTGTTAAGTGTTTGTTGCGGTGTTTCTTGTGCCAGTGGAGGGTCTCCCCCTCCCCTCTTATTCATGTTTGAGGGGTCTCCCCCCTCTCTGGTCTGGTTATTATTATTATTATTATTATTATTATTATTATTATTATTATTTAATGTTTGCTGTGGTTCTGGAGTGTGTGTGTGTTCTTTTTCTTCACACCTGGGTTTGTTAGTGTTTCTTTCTAATGTTTGTGGTCTCAGTTGATCTTTGTGTCTCCTCCAGCTTCTTCCATCCTCTGTTTCTAGTCTGTATGACCTGGCTCCTGTTATCTGGGTTATTGTTGCCAGTATCTACAGTGGGTGCCCCGTGAGATTTTTTGCGTAGACTCGGTCCCCTGTTCTGAATGTGCGGTGCTTACTAGAGGAGTCTGCTGGTTTTTCAGGGCTACAGGTGGGGTGTAATCTATCTAGGTGCGATCTTAATTTTCTTCCCATCAATAGTTCTGCTGGGCTTTTATTCGTTGTGGTGTTAGGTGTGATGTGTTGTATAGTTAGCATTTTGTATGTCCCCCGTGTCTCTTTCATATATCAGACCATGCGTTCTGCCTGCCTGTTTGTAGCCGGCCGAATCGGCGCTGTCAAGGCATGCCTTATGCCATGTTCATCAAGGAACTTTTTAAATGTCAACGCCGTGAACTGCAGCCCATTGTCTGAAACCAATAGATCCGGCAACCCATGTGTTGTGAACAGCTTCCTCAGCTGTGTGATGACGGCTTGTGTTGTTGTGGAATTCATGACGCTTACCTCCAACCAATTTGAGTCAGTGTCTACTATTATTAAAAATGTGCATCCTTTTGTTGGCCCTGCGAAATCTACGTGAATTCTCGACCAGGGTCCCCATGGTGTTTCCCAGTCGAGCACAGGTGCAGCAGGTCTGGATTTTTGGCATTGCATGCACGTTTCCACCTATCTCCCAATATTCTTATCCATCCCTGGCCACCATACATAACTCCTGGCCAGGGATTTCATTCGTATGATACCCGTGTGTCCTTCATGCAAGATATTCAGTACTTGTTCTTGGAGTAGTTCCGGTATGACGACCCAATCCCCTCATAGTATACAACCTTTTAACATTGAGAGTTCCGCCTGTCTGTTCCAGAATGGTTTAAAAGTCTCGTCCATCTCGTTTTCTGGCCACCCTTTTCCTACCCAGTTTAAAATCCGTGCCATCTTTTTGTCTCTTGTGGTTTCTTTCGCTATGTCTGCTGAGATTATGGATAGGCTTGGTAATGTTTCAATTTGTAGCGTGGATGTGGTTGGTGCCAGGTCACTTCCCAGTTCAAGCAGGGGAGAACGGCTCAGGGTGTCACCTTGTGATATGTCGTTCCCTGGCTGGTGGATTAATTTGTAATTGTATTTGGCAAGGAACTCGGACCACCTCGTCATTTGTGGTGACAGTATGTTTGGGGTGGCCTTGTTTCCTGCGAGTATTCCCAAGAGTGGCTTGTGGTCTGTAATTAGTGAGAAAGTCCTGCCATAGAGGTATTCATGGAATCGCTTGACTCCAGTTATCGCTGCTAGCTCCTCTCTGTCCAATTAGCTGTAGTTTCTTTCTGCTTTGGACAGTGTTTTGGAATAGAACGTGATCAGCGCTTCTCTCCCATCTGGTAGTGTGTGGCTGAGTACGGCTCCGACGCCGAACGGTGATGTGTTGCAGATGACTGTCAGTGGCAGTGTTTTGATATATTGGATTAACACAGATTCGGATGTCAGCAAGTCTTTTATTTCCTGGAACGCGGCCTCTTCTCGTCGTCCCCAGATCCAGGTAGCTGTCTTATCCAGCAATCTGTGTAATGGTTCCGCCGTCATTGCCTTCTGTGGCAGAAAGACATTATAGAAGTTAATGAGTCCCAAAAATGCTTGTAGGTCTGTTTTATTTCTGGAGCTTCTTTTATTGCTTTGATTTTCTGGTCTGTGGGGTGGATTCCTTCTTTATCTATTAGGTACCCCAGGAATTCAACTTTAGAGGTGGCTAGCTGGCATATTACTGAGGAGCTGCGGCAGCCTTTTTTATAGCGGCTGCTCGCAACTCGCGCCCAATGATGGTTCCTTGAATTCCCCTCCACTCAGGCGGACCAATCACAGGGCGGCAATTATTGACCAATCACCGTCGCTTGAAGAACCAATCATATTGTAGTATTTGTGGACCAATTAGAAAAGGGTATTTCAAGTATGCTAATATAGAACACTGTGGACCAATGCCGGTCCATGGACCAGGAATTGAGGACCCCTGCAAAGTAAATTGTAAGTTTGAATGAGGTTAGGGTAGCCCTGATGAAATTTTGATTCAAAATATAATGGACATTCTTTAAAGGCCCTGTCACACTGCAAAAACGGATGCAAAGAGGAAGCAAAACGGAAAAAAAATCTTGCCATCCGTTCTAAAATGCAATGTACTCACTGCCTCCGTTTGGCTTCCTCTCAATCTGTCCAGCATCCGTTTATTGATGTTTCATCCGCTCCAAAAGTTTTAGGCTGCCTAAAACTTTTGCGTGGAAAATGCATCCAATTCGTCCGTTCTGCATCCGTTACGCATCCGCTACGCATCCATTCTGCATCCGTTATGCATCCGCTATATCCGCTAGGCATCCGCTGTGCATCCGCGCAACTCGCATCCGCCCGGACGCAGAGAGGAAGCAGAACGGATGCGGAACGGATGCAGAACGGAAACAAAGCGTTTAAAACGGAAAAAACGTTCTCAGAGGGGACCTATCTTGGATATTAAGGATGCATAGAGGATGCATAGAGGATGCCTAGAGGATGCATAGAGGATGCAAAGGGACACCTATACTGCCTATAAAAAGGGGGAGCAACTTGCCTGCTTCGCACTTTCAGACCAGCAGCCCAGCGGTGCAGACCTCTGCAGCCTTCATCTGCCTCTTCCTCTTCCTCTTCCTCTTCCACAGCATCCATTCATCTCCAGCATGGATTGCGACAAAATCCTTTTGGCAGCCAACATCCTTCTGCAGCACTGCGAAACCATCAAGTCTCTGTGAACTCTACTACGGCAAGAAAAGGAGGCACCCAAAAAAAGTCTGGGTCCAAAGATGGTTAGCCAGAAGAGCACAGTACCAACTTTATGACAAGCTGACGGTGGAGCTCAGGAGCGAAGACACTCGGGCGTTCCAGAACTTCATGAATATGCCTCCAGCCATGTTTGACGAACTTCTGCAGCACCTGACACCCAGGCTGAGTAAGACAAAAACCAACTTCCTGCCCAGCCTGGAACCTGGGCTCAGGGTGGCACTCACTCTGCGCCACCTGGCCTCAGGGACCCCCTATAGGAGCATGCAGTACGGCTGGAGGGTGCCACGCAGCACCATCAGCTTTGTGGTCAGAGAAGTGGTGTGGGCCATCCTCGAAGAATACAAGGAGGAGCTCCTCCAGTGCCCCACCACTGAAGAAGGATGGAAGAAAGTTGCAGAGCAGTGGTATCAGAAGTGGAACTTACCCCACACCGTTGGAGCCATCGATGGCAAGCACGTGGCCTGCAAGGTTCCAGCCAACTCGGGGTCCACTTATTTCAACTACAAGGGCTTCTTCAGCATCATCCTCTTTGCCATGGTCGATGCTGACTACAAGTTCATGTACATCGATGTTTCAGGCAACGGCTCATCTTCCGATGCCCAGGTATACAACGACAGTCACCTCAAGGAGGGGCTGGAAAGCAACCTCATGGTGGGCTTCCCAGATCCAGAACCCCTGCCCAACGACACTCAAGATGTGCCCTACTTCATCATGGGGGATGACGCCTTCTCCCTCTCAACCTACCTCATGAAGCCCTACACCTCCAAATACCTCACCCGTGAAGAGAGGATCTTCAACTACAGGCTGTCCAGGGCAAGGCGGGTGGTGGAGAACGCCTTTGGCATCCTGGCCAACAGGTTCCAGGTACTTCTCACCACCATGCAGCATTGCCCACAGAGCATGAGGAGGATCGTGGAAGTTTGCTGCATCCTGCACAATCTCATGCGCACCCGCTACCCAGTCTTGCAGAACAGGCTCGTGGACCTCCAGCAAGGCAATGGGGACATGGAGCCTGGGGAATGGAGGCAAGGGCGAAACCTGATCGACACTGAGGATGTGCAAGGCCCCAACAGAGCCTCACGTGAGGCGAAGAAGCAGCGCAACCTTCTGAAAGACTGGTGCAACTCCCCAGCTGGAGCGGTGGAGTGGCAAGACAGGATGGTAGATGCTTAATGGATGCTTCCTTCAGCCTGTCTCATCACATGGATGAGTTTGGGACATGTATGTTTGGTTGGCCTACAATGAACAGGGCGTTTAATAAAGAGTTGTGTTTATGTTGACATGTGTGGATCAATACTTACATTGTAATTGATAAGGGCCATAGGGGTGGCAGCTGGGAGGGTGGACCATACAGTCCCACTATGCTTGCACTGGAGATTTATCTATCCCACAGCTATCTTTACCCAAAGGTATCCCTGGCCATCCCACAGCTATCTTAACCCAAAGGTATCCCTGCCCATCCCACA
>BLBF01000003.1:93488829-93519423 GCA_015471245.1 Laticauda colubrina | reverse complement strand
CAACGGTATCCCTGCCCATCCCACAGCTATCTTAACCCAAAGGTATCTCTGCCCATCCCACAGCTATCTTAACCCAAAGGTATCCCTTCCCATCCCACAGCTATCTTAACCCATACCAAAGGTATCCCTGCCCATCCCACAGCTATCTCAACCCATCCCACAAGCATGCAAAGGCTAAACCATTTCTAAAAGTTTCCACCCAGACTTTTTAGAAAAAAAATAATGAAGCAAGCGTGTGAAACAAAGATAAACTTTATTAATAACAACCTGAAAAGTAAACATGAACCAAGTAAAGTGTCCAAATAAAGTCCAAAAATATCCAGGCAGCCAGTCTCTGGTACTCCGCTTGGTCACTCGGAGGTGTGTGCCCAGTCTAATTTTTAGGGTGTAGGGTGCTCTGGAGGTGGGTGCTGCTGCTGTGCCAGTCTGAGGTGCTGATGGAGTGCCTGGCCCCGAGAGGACAACAGGGGACGGTGTGTTCAGAAAGGTGTCAGACAGCTGGCTCATCCCCGCGATGCTGAGAGGTCCTTCTTCCATGCCATGGGGTGTCGGCCCCAGTACCGAGGACAGATGTACTGAGGCCGGGCTTGGCTGTGGGGTGGAGGAAGGAGTAGTGTTGTGGGACTGCCTGCTGTGCAGCGAGCTGAGGAGTGGCGTGGCTGGCATTGATGTTGTCGGTGGCATCATTGGTGTGGGTGGCATCGGTGGCATCAGTGGAACAGCTGGCAACGGTGCTGCCCGATGACTCTGTGCCTGGCCTGGGAAGGGCTGCTGCCTGTGCTGCTGGACCTCCGGGTAGCTGTAGCCCTGGTAGGTGAGGGGCTGTTGGAAGCCTTGGTATGGGAGGGACATCACCTGGGGTGGAGGAGCAGACCTGGACTGGGTGGTAGCAGGTGCCTCTGGGTCTGGAGGGTTGTTAATCAGCGTGCAGATCCTCTCCTTCACCAGCTGGTACTGGGGATCCGGCATCTCCTTCAGGGTCTGGTTTAAATAATTGAGGAAGGGCTTGCGGTTGGAGCAGGAGGAGTCGATGGGGACTAGCTGAGAGAGGAGACCTATGCTGGTGCGGATGGTGTCCCTGATCTCCATCAGGACCTTGTGGCTCTCACCCTCCTGCGGTTTGGCTCTCTGCCTTCCTGTGGAGGCGGCGGTGTGGGTGGATGGGACTTCGGCAGTGGTGGACTCGATGTTACCTTTCTCCCACCGCACCAGGGAGTCCTCCTCGCTCTCCACCAAGCTTTCAACACCTGCCTGGGGGTTCTCCGTCATGGCACGCTCCACCGAAACCTGCCTGGAGACAGGGACTGACTCTCGGCTGGAAGAGGACTGGGTCGCAGCAGGCTGCCTGAGAGTGAGGGTAGACAGATGGGCTCCTGGTGCTGCTCGGTGGCGGATCTCACCCTCCAGGAAGCTGCACCTGGCCATGACATAGTTCTCTCTGTCTGTCAGCTTGACGGCGGCCTGGCCAGATTTTTTGCGGTGCAGCTTCCCGTACCAGGTGTGCATATGTTTCCACCAGCCGAGTAGCACCTCCGAAGTGTAGCCCAGACTCTCCGCCCTCTCTCTCCAAGCAGCCTGCTTACGCTTGGTGTCCCTGTACAGCCAGTGTCCCTTCCGCCACAGATAGTCATTCTCTCTCAGCCACTCCAGCACCTCATCCTCGTGCGCCTCCTCAATAAAGTACTGCCTCCTCTCCCGTTGACGTGAACGACTCTTCCTCCCTCTGTCAGGGCCATATGGGCCCTCATCAGAGGGACTTCGAGGTTGTAGGGGCTGCTCCTCCACACCAACAGCAGCAGCAGCAGCAGCAGCAGAATCATCATCATCAGAAACATCACCAGCAGGATCATAATCAGCATCATCATCATCATCAGCAGCAGCAGCAGAATCACCAGCAGGATCAGAATCAGAATCAGCAGCAGCAGCAGCAGCAGGAGCAAGACCAGGATGAGCAGCAGCAGAGTAAGCACCAGCAGCAGGACCAGCAAGACCAGGAGCACGAGCAGAACGAGCAGGACCAGCAAGACCAGGAGCACGAGCAGAACAAGCAGGACCAGCAGGACCAGGAGCAGCTTCAGCAGAGTGCACAGCAGCAGAAGCACCACTGCCAGGAGCAGCTTCAACAGAGTACGCAGCAGAAGCACCACTGACAGGAGCAGCCACAGCAGAAGCTCCAGCAAGAGAAGAGCGAGCCCAAGCAGCAGAAGCCCCAGCAGAAGCAGAGTCATGGACATGGAGCGGGAGGGTGGCCCTGTCCCTCTTGCCAGGGATGGCAGCAGGTTGCTGAGCCTTTCGCTTCTTCCCCATGGTTGTGGGGTTGCTGGCTGGCAGGAAGGCTGGCAGGCACCAAGGCTGGCAGGAAGCCTGGCACCAAGACTGGCAGGAAGCCTGGCAGGAAGGCTGGCAGGAAGGATGGCAGGAAAGCAGGCACCAAGGCTGGCAGGCAGACTGGCTGGCAGGGAGACTGGAAGGCAGGCTGGCAGGGAGGCTGGCAGGGAGGCTGGAAGGCAGGCTGGCAGCAAGGCTGGCAGGAAGGCTGGAATGCAGGCTGCCAGCAAGGCTGGAATGCAGGCTGGAAGGCAGGCTGGCAAGGAGGCTGCCCAGGAGGCTGGGAGGCAGGCTGGGAGGCAGGCTGGGAGGCAGGCATGCAGGCAGGGCAGGCAAGGAACTCAAAGTGTCCAGCAGCAGGTCTTCCCTCGGAATGCTGGCCACGTGCGAGCTGCTCCCTTTATATCCGGGGGGCTTGTGCAATGCATCCCCCCCGCATGCACAATTAACGCGCGACATCCGTTCCGCTTCCGCTGTGCATCCGCTTCATCTGCTGTGCATCCGCTGTGCATCCGTTTTTTCTGTTCTGCGTCCGCTCTCCTGAGATCCCCCCGAAGCCCTGCGAACGCGCCATCCGTTCTGCATCTGCTGGGCTTCCGTTCCGCATCCGCTTTGCATCCGCCCTGCGTCCTCCCCACGTCCGTTTCATCCGCTCCAATTATGCAAATTTTCACCCCTTTTGAGCGCGGATACAACGGAAGGAACATTTTTCCCTTCCGTTGTGTCCTCTTTGCATCCGTTGGGCAGTGTGACACGGCCTTAAGTAGATGAGATATAGTGATGCAATACACTGATCTTTAGGGATACCAGACAAAATGATCACACAGAATTCTATCTTTTCCTTCATACATTTCTGTTATATACAGTGACAAAAATGGAAGAAATAATTAAGAGCATGAAAAAATTGCAAATGAAAATCAGTGACGTCCAGATTCCTATCAAATGAGGAAGAGTAATTTACAATGAAGGTCTTGTGTGGAAGCACCTTTTTTTCTAGTTCACAATTGTCTAGGAGTGGTATTAAGGCTTTTCCTCTCCTTTTCCAAATATTGTTTTTAGAAATCAATTATTAATATTCTCATGCTGAGCTATAATCCTAGCACTGCCTAGAATGGCTTGGTTGTTGCAGAAGGCACCAGAATCAATAGGATGGTATTAGAAAAGTTGGCTTGAGAGTTTTGTTTAATGTGGTTTAGTAGGACAATTGCCAAACATTCGAAATAACTGGTGAGTAATCTGGACACCAAGTGCTTTTGCCTCCATTAGCAGCAATCCATTCAGCAGAGACAGTGTGGTTTGTTTGAGCAGAAGAAGTGAGCTTCACATCCATCTCCAAATCCCTGCGTGACAACTTAATGGTTTGAAAGGAGTGCCAGGTACAGGCATAGAAGTAAATGTTAGGATTTTGTGAGCCATAAAATCTTTTTGCAGTCAGTGTCTTGGCCAGGCTAACTCAGAATGGGGCCAAGCTTCACTGGGCAGATATAGGACCAATTAGGGAAAGATCTGAAAGATGTTTAGACTGGTTTCAAAGTCACTTTGTTGGTAAGGAAACCAGAAAAGTCCATATAGGCGACAACAAGCGTGTATAATCCATGAGTCATTGAATGGAGCCTATATAATGGCCAACTAGTAGCTTGATGTGCTCTTTTTATTCTTTCTGGATCTAAAACACAAACATTGTGAAAAATAGATAGCTATGACATTCAATGAAATCCATGGCCTAGAAAGCAGCCAAGCGAAAGTGGTAAAAATGTTAAGATGCATGTAAATAAAAGCAAGTTATGAAGTATCAAACACAGTATCAAAAGGAAGACTTTTGAGAGGAATATCATTAAATGTATTTACTTTTTATTATTTGTAGGAGATGATTAGACACGAACCCTGATCAGGCTCTCCCATGATTTCAAAATGGAGTGTCTATAAATTTCCCCATGCAATGTTTCTTTAACATTCCTTCCCCCAAATTTGCCATCCAACATACTATTTGGACAAAACTATAGATATTTGCTCTGCATTGAGGCAAATTCTGAAAGTTACAGTCCTTCCAAAATGTACCAGCTTAGAAAAAGTTGCCCTTGAGACTTTGTATTGGGACAAACACCTTATCTGTCAGCAGTAGGTGATTCTGGAGTTCACCAGCAAATCTCAACCTCTTCCAGAAAATAATCCACAGATAGCTCAAGTAATAATTCTGTCTTCACTTCTTTGCTGAACACTCTCATATAATAAATGATGGGCCACTAAAGTTCACTTCATGTACAACTATTTTCTGTCATCAAGATTTTTTTTTGTTGGACAAAAAGCATGCATTTCATAACCCTGATATTAGTACAAAAGCAGTGATGTAAGTGATATTTGTTCAGATAATTATAATACTGAAAAGCCAATATAATTATTTCCATTCCAATGCAATCTATATTCCATGGCCTAAGTGATGCATGGACCTTTTCCTTAATGTCACTTGCTACCCCAAGACAATTAAAACATCACACTTCTCCATTCCATGGAGTTTCATATGCCAGAAGCTTTCCTTTGTGCATAATTTGCCTCTCCTATCTCACTGAAAAAAATTAAATTGCATTATGTGCCCACAAGCGCACACATGTACACTTCATTTCTGTTCCTCCTAAAGCGAGCTGACTTTTAAAACTATAATTGTGTGTGTGTGTAAGATATTTGTTTAGTATAGAAAAATTGTATCTACTTGTGTCTTCCCACATTTTTGGTTACTGCTTTTTTTTCCCCTGAGAATAAAACAGTGGAAATCAATGCATTATTTGTTGAGGAATGCTTTATTAGGAAACCAGGGCTTGCTTTGTTTACAAACCTATTAACTATCTGGCAGTTTTCTCCATTTCTAACCCCTTTAGTTATGTCCCAATTAGCATCCTTTTGCAAAAATAACAAAGCTGAGATGGCATTTCCAAGCCGAGCTGATTGTTTTGCAGTTTGTACACATACGTTGAAAGTTATAAACAGACCAAGATCTGCCACCACTGATGATAGGTTGTGCAGGGGCTAAAAGAGAAAAATATTTGGGGACTGAGAATTCCATCTTCTTGGGCCCACCCAGCTATGTTCCAAGAGAGGATAGAGAGATAGTGATCAGGATGTAATTGTCAATTTACTGCTTTTCTTGACTATTTGGTATGTTTTTGTTGTGGTTCTGGACACATATCATCTCTTTCTCTTTTGTTATTCCCTACTTTTTATTATGAAAAGTATCTAGAGTCATCTGGATGTAGATGCTCTTTAATTTTGGATAAATAAATAAATTAATAAACTCCCAAAATGTTTATTCTTCCTGTTTTGCTTCATTATATCTCATTCTTACCTTAACTGAGTGAAGTCATTCTTAACTCAGAGGGCAAATCCACACAACTTCCTTGATTTAGTCTTAGAACAATGGCCCATTAACCATTTCTCGAGGACAGGGCTACATCCATTATCCACCTGTACCTGAAGCAGTTAAAAGAGAAGTTTTGGTGCTCCATTTTGGAAGAGGTTTTTTCCTTTTTAATGTAGACACTATGTACAAGGTGCCTGCATGAACATGGGGGAAATGTTGTGTTCTGTGTCAGCAAATTTGCGGCTTCAAATTTTATTTTGCTACTTTCCTATAGGAAAATCCTCTTGCCATCCATTCCCTGATCTGTTTCCCTGTCCTTCCATTCTCTTTTGGTTGTGAGGAAGACCAGAACCCTAGATTTCCTGGTCACTTATTTCAAAATATCCATTCTGTGATATATAGTAAGGTGGGGGCAGCAAGATTGCAGGTCGAATGATTTTCCATGAATTCCAGGGATGGAGGAAAACATGGCAAAACAGCTGAGTGGATGTAGTTCAAGGTCAATGCAGAGAAGCTGCTGAATCAGGAATTCTGAGTAAGATTTCAATATATTTCAATATACTTAACTATCTGACCAGCATTTTGTTACTTAGCAAGTCAATCCCTAGACTGATGGGTTGCTGTAGATTTCTTTGTATCCTAAGGGGGATTTTATTTCTAGTTTCCTTGATGCTTTGGACATTTTTTTCCCTTAACTTTATTTGCTTGTATCAGTATTTGTCCTGCCCTATTGGCCTAACTTACACCAAGAAGGTATTTGTGGGGGAGGAGGGGAATGTATCATATCTTAAACATTAAACAGTACAATCTATTGCTAGATTTTTAGCCATAAAGCATCCATGTTACTGTCTTCTTCAGTTACACTGTTTTATCATAAAGTGGCCTTCTGCAATGTGGATATTACATATATTATACATTAACATAAATCAGATATGCTGAATGGGCATGGCAGCCTGGATAGGAACCCTCTGAGTTGTCATCCAAATAGAACATAGAATGGTAGGATCTTATCTGGAGGTCTTCTAGTCCAATCCTTTGCTCAAGCAGCAGACTCTATACCATTCCAGATAAATGGCTCTCTGGTCTCTTCTTAAAAACCTCCTGTGATGGAGCACCCACAACTTCTGGAGTCAAGCCACTCTCACTGTCAGGAAATCACCTTATTTCTAGATTGGATCTCTCTTGAATGATCTTCCACCGGTTACTTGTCCTCCTTCGATCTTTGCAGAATAGGTCGACCGGCTTTTCTTTGTAACAGTCCCTCAAGTATGGAAGGCTGTTATCATATCACCCTTGTCCTTCTCTTTGTTAAACCTGGTGCAATAGGTATTTGCCCTGGATGCATACGGATCAAAGAAAATTTCCAAAGACCTTTGGAAATTCCAAAATTTCCAAAGCCCTTCTTTCTCAATGGGTTAAATAATTTTTTTAAAAAAATCCATCTAATCCCATTTTACCTCTTTTGTCTTTCTGTTCTCCTTCAAACATGTGGACTTGGCCTTCCAGCCTTTATCATCTCAGAATTGTGCTGAACTGCACTTTTGACCAGCCCAGATGGGCTCCAACAACAAAGAGCCACCCAGTGTGTGTCTGCATGTATCTTCATCCATTTGATCACTGATAAAGATCATCAAAGGAGGGACAACTCTTATCCTTCATTTCTGCAGCTGGAGTGATAATTCACAAGCTTGCAAGCTGTTCCTTCTAAATAAATCAAATCAGAGCTTCAGAAGGAGAACAGAGACATTATCTCTGGAGGATCTTTTCTCAAGCTACATAGCAGGCAAATAGCTATGCATTAGGTATTACAATATAGGTCAGAGGCAGCTAAATAAATGAGAGGTGATTCAGTTATTCATCATTCCTTACCCTTATGTCCTCCAGCTGTATCAGAATACAAACCCCTTCTCCAGTTAGGCTGGTAGAGTACAAGGAATATTATAAAACATAGTGGGAAAACACCAGTTTTGTGGAAATCTGGAGTAATAGCAATAGCACTTATACTTGCATACCACTTCAAGTGCTTTGCAGCCCTTTCTATGTGGTTTCCCCAAAGTCAGCAAAGTCAGCAGTGCTTTGATGATGATGTTTGTCCATCATTTTTGAAGAGGACCTTAACATTTAATGAGTTGTGGGCTGTCCATGGGGTATCCGCAGGTGTGGTTTGTAGCGTGAGCATATTGCCCCAAACAATCTGGGTCCCCAACATTCTGGTTACCAACCTCAGAAGAATGGAAGGCTTGTGTCAACCTTGAGTCAGTGAGACTCGAACTGCTGAACTGCTGGCAGCCTGCAGTCAGCAGAAGTAGCCTGCAGGACTGCATTCTAACCACTGTGCCACCACAGCTCAATTTAATTATCATGCCTGTGATGCATAAATGCAATTCCTAGTATTTAGGTATTATACTTGGGAAAAATGCCATCATCACATAGTTTTTAATTCTTAGACTAGCCTTTCTCAATAGTTATGCTGACTAACATTGAAATCCTACCAAGGCCTTCTCCTGGGCTTGGATGAGATCAAAGTTGAGAGGTGTTGCTTGTGTAACATTTGAAGTTGAAGCCCCGACATCACCCAAAGACTCAGAGAATGCATGACTGGAAGAAATTTTGTCTAAGACTTTGTTGCTGAGCAAGAGAGACTATGATGGAGAAACTAAGAACTTAGAAGTTATGGAATCTATGTCCCTTTTAAATGCCTATGTATGCTTCTTATTGGGAAGTTGAACAAAGAAACAACAAGATGGGGAAAGCCCTCCTGTAACATCTCCCCCAAAACTCCAAGGGTGCAGGCACCAGGTATGAATTCAATTTGAGGAAGGGCTTTTTTAGTTTTCAGTATGGTTCATCCATGGAAGTAGCCCTTTTCTTTCAGATGTTCTTGGCAGCTCCAATCAACAATGCGAGGTGCAGTGGGGACAGAAACCTGGAGATACAGGAAGCAGGAAGGAAGTTGAGATAGTGTTTTTATGTGTAATTATTCACCTAACTTTCCATCAGGTGTTTGGGATCAAGGGACAAGAAACAAAGTTATAAGAAAGGAAGAACAAAGTGTATGTTCACAAGGAGTCTGTGCATCTGGAACTTGTAAGAGGATGTGATATAAACTCTGGAGTGATAAATGCTCTCTGGCCATTGCTGCAGGATACACAAAATGCCTAGACACACATCTGGGCCTGCTTCCTAAGAAAGATTGTTTATTGACAATGAAGCTAATTTTGCTTCCAAGAGCTTCAAACAGCAATATGTTTATTAAAGTTTTTTCCAAGTGTGAGCAAGAATGGGACATGTCAAGACTGGGGATAGCTGGGGATTGGGGTGGGGAGCCAGAGATGGGTGGCTACTGCAAAGAAAGGGCTTTATACCACAGCACAAAGATTCCACATTCTCTTCCCTTTTGATCTAATGGTTAGCATGCTGGAGTTAAAAACTTCCCAGGCTTTAAACACAGTTTCCAGATGTATATTTAGGGTACTTCTGGGAAAACATTTAGAATGCTTCCGAGTGACTGTTTAAATCGAGGTTATTTCACCCCAAAATCTATGTCTACATACATCTATGATACATACATACTGTACATACATGTATATGTATATGTGTGTCTGTGTGTATTGGGAATGACCAAAGTAAGGTTCTATATACTATAAACACACCGTACACGCACACCGCACACACACACACACACACACACACACACACACACACACAAGTTCTCCAGAACTCTTAGACAGGCAAGTTGTTACCAAATCAGAAGACGTGATGCAGATAATATCTCTTTCTCTTAAATATTATTTTCCAGAATAAACATGTCAGAACAAGCAATGTGGCGAGCTAGAAATGAAAAATAGTACCATCTAATCTTCCCTTCGAAACTTCAGTGATTGAGAATGATTTGTATAATTAGAATATAATCTAGAAGTGTCCTTAGATGAAGCAGATTCAGGTTCAAATTCCACTCAGGCATGAAATTTGCAGTAGGAGATCTGAAGGAAATGTAGCTCAATGAAAAAAAAATCTTACTCTGCACACCAATAGTATTATATGGAAGACCGATACGTCTGTTAAAGAAAAATATATAGTACTATGCCCTAGGCTCTTTGTCTATTAAGATAGAGGATTCTGGCATTTTAAGGGCCTGTCACATAGGCCGACGGATGCAAAACACATGTAAAAAGGACACAGCAGACGAGAAAATTTTCCATCTGTTCTTATCCGCTCTCAAAAGTGCCCCAAATTTGCAAAAGCAGAGCGGACAACAACAGAAAGGAACGGACAGGGAGAGGATGTAGCCAGGATGTTAAGCGGATGCTCCACGGAAGCCTAGCGGATGGAAGCGGATGGAAGTGGATGGCACATCCGCAGGGCTTCTGGAGGAGCACACAGAAGTGGACGCGCAGCGGAAGGAGCGGATGCAGAGCGGATGCCTAGCGGATACAGTGGATGCAACACGGAAGCCTAGAGGATGCCTAGTGGATGCAAAGCGTTCATTGCACATGCGGGGAGGATGCACTGCGTCAGCCCCACGGATATAAAAGGATGCAGCTTGCAAGCAGGTCACCATTCAGAGGAAAGACCTGCTGCCAGACACAGCTCCAGCCAACAACCATGGGGAAGAAGAGGAAGCCTGTGCCATCTGCTGCCAGCCCCGGCAAGAAGGACAGGGCCACCATCCCACCCCCTGGCCCTGACTCTGCTTCTACTGGGGCTTCTGCTGCTCGGGCTGACTCTTCTGGTGCTGGGGCTTCTGCTGGTGCTGCTCCTGGTGCTGGGGCTTCTGCTGGGGCTTACTCTGCTGGCGCTGCTCCTGGTGCTGGTGCTTCTGCTGGTGCTTACTCTGCTGGTGCTGCTTCTGGTGCTGGTGCTTCTGCTGGGGCTTACTCTGCTGGTGCTGCTCCTGGTCCTGCTGGTCCTGCTGGTGCTCCTGGTCCTGCTGGTGCTGCTGGTGCTTACTCTGCTGCTGCTGATCCTGGTCCTGCTGGTCCTGCTGGTGCTGCTGGTGCTTACTCTGCTGCTGCTGATCTTGGTCCTGCTGGTGCTCCTGGTCCTGCTGGTGCTGCTTTTGCTGCTACTGTTGTTGTTGTTGCTGCTGCTGCTGGTGTGGTGGAGCAGCCCCTAGAACCTCGAAGCCCCTCTGATGAGGGCCCAGATGGCCCTGCCAGAGGGAGGAAGAGGCATATGCAAGAACGGGAGAGGAGGCAATACTCCATTGAAGAGGAACATGAGGATGAGGTGCTCGAATGCCTGAGGGAGAAAGAGTACCTGTGGCGGAAGGGACACAGGCTCTATTGAGACACCAAGAGGAAGCAGGCTGCTTGGAGAGAGAAGGCAGAGAGCCTGGGCTACACTTCGGAGGTCCTCCTTGGGTGGTGGAAGCACATGCAAACCTGGTACGGGAAGCTGCACCTCAAGAAATCTGGCCAGGCCACGGTCAAGCTCACCGACCGGGAGACCTACGTGATGGCCAAGTGCAGCTTCTTGGAGGGTGAGATCCGCCAGCGAGGAGCAGCCCCTCTGACAACCCTCTCTCTCATGCAGCCCGCAGAGAGCCAGTCCTCTTCTGGCCAAGAGTCAGCTCCTGTGTTCAGGCAGGTATCTGTGGAGTGTCCCACGACAGAGACCCCCCCGACAGCTGCACTCTGCATGGCGGAGTGCGTGGAGGACCCCCTGACGCAGTGGGAGCAAGGAGAGGGCACTTCCACCAGAGACCAACCTACATCCACCCCCAGCTCCACCTCCACAGGAAGCAGGCAGAGAGCCAGACCGGAGAGGCAAAGCCACACTGTCCTGCTGGAGATCAGGGACACCATCAAAAGCAGCGTAGATCTTCTCTCTCAGCTGGTACACACCGACATACCATCCTCAAACCGCAAGCCCTTCCTCACCTACGTCAACCAGACCCTCATGGACATGTCCGAATCACAGTACCAGGTGATAAAGGACAGGATCACCGGCCTTCTGCACAACCCTCCAGGCCCAGCTGAACCTGCTCCAACCCAGTCCAGGCCTGCTCCTCCACCCCAGGTGAT
Organism: Laticauda colubrina; assembly: GCA_015471245.1. Classification (NCBI taxonomy): domain Eukaryota; kingdom Metazoa; phylum Chordata; class Lepidosauria; order Squamata; family Elapidae; genus Laticauda; species Laticauda colubrina. Next base: position 93,507,717 of record BLBF01000003.1, on the reverse strand, counting down.
GTCACAGCCCTTCCAAGGCTTTGCACAGGCCCTCACCTACCAAGGCTACAGCTACCAGGAGTTCCAGCAGCACAGGCAGCCCTTCTCAGTCCAGGCACAGGTTCATCGTACGCCACCGATGCCACCGATGCCACAGATGCCACCCATGCCTCACCTCACTCACCTGGAGACCAGACAGCCCCACTACACTCCTCCTTCCTCCACCCCACAGCCAAGCCCGGCCTCAGAACATCTGTCATCGGTCTTGGGACTGACACCCCATGTCATGGAGGAAGGGGCTCTCAACATCACAGGACTGAGCCAGTTCTCTGAGAGCTTCCTCCACACACCATCCCCTGTTGTCCTCTCGGGGCCAGGCACCCCAATGGCGCCTCAGACCAGCACTCCAGCATCAGCTACCTCCACAGCACCTGGACCCTTCACCCCTGAGACTATGGGCACGCCTCAGAGTGACTGAGAAGAGTGCCAGAGACTGGGTTGCTACCTGTTGACTTTATCTTTGCTTGAGACACTTTACTTGGTCATTTTGCTTTTACAGTTTGTTATTAATAAAGTATATATTTGCTTCACACACTTGATTCAGTCCTTTTAGTCAATAAAGTCTTGGTGGAAACTTTTAGAAATGGTTTAAGCCTTTGCATGCTTGTGGGATGGGTAATAGCTGTGGGATAGATAAACCTCCAGTGCAAGCATAGTGGGACTGTATGGTCCACCCTCCCAGGTGCCACACCTATGGCCCTTTATTATCAATAACAATGTAATCATTCATCCACACATTTCAACATAAACACAACTCCTTATTAAATGCCCTGTTCATTGTAGGGCTACTCAACATTCATGGCACAATCTCATCAGTGTGATGAGACAGGCTGAAGGAAGCATCCATTAAGCATCTACCATCCTGTCTTGCCACTCCACTGCTCCAGCTGGGGAGTTGCACCAGTGTTTCAGGAGGTTGCGCTGCTTCTTCCCTTCACGTGAAGCTCTGTTGGGGCCTTGCACTTCCACAGTGTCTATCAGGTTTCGCCGTTGCCTCCATTCCCCAGGCTCCATGTCCCCATTGCCTTGTTGGAGGTCCACGAGCCTGTTCTGCAAGACTGGGTAGCGGGTGTGCATGAGATTGTGCAGGATGCAGCAAGCTTCCACAATGTTCCTCACGGTCTCTGGGTGATGCTGTATGGTGGTGAGAAGTACCTGGAACCTGTTGGCCAGGATGCCAAAGGCGTTCTCCACCACCCGTCTTGCCCTGGACAGCCTATAGTTGAAGATCCTCTCTTCACGGGTGAAGCATCTGGAAGTGTAGGGCTTCATGAGGTAGGTTCTGAGGGAGAAGGCATCATCCCCCACGATGAAGTAGGGTGCATCTTGTGTGTCATTGGGCAGGGGGTCTGGATCTGGAAAACCCATGATGAGGTTGCGTTCCAGCCCCTCCTTGAGTTGACTGGCGTTGTATACCTGGGCACCTGAAGATGACCCGTTGCCTGAAGCATCGATGTACATGAACTTGTAGTCAGCATCGACCATGGTGAAGAGGATGATGCTGAAGAAGCCCTTGTAGTTGTGATAAGTGGACCCTGATTTGGCTGGAGCTTTGCAGGCCACGTGCTTCCCATCTATGGCTCCAACGGTGTGGGGGAAGTTCCACTTCTGATACCACTGCTCTGCAACTTTCTTCCAGCCTTCTTCAGTGGAGGGGCACTGAAGGAGCTCCTCCAGGTATTCTTCGATGATGGCCTGCACCAATTCTCTGACCACAATGCTGATGGTGTTGTGTGGCACCCTTCAGGCATACTGCATGCTCCTGTACGTGGTCCCAGAGGCCAGGTGGCACAGAGTCAGTGCCACCTTCAGCCCAGGGTCCAGGCTGGGCCAGAAGTTGGTGTTTGCCTTGGTCATCCTGGGTCTCAGATGCTTCACAACTTCGTCAAACATGGCTGGTGGCATCCTCATGAAGTTCTGGAATGCATGAGTGTCTTCGTTCCTCAGCTCCACCATCAGCTTGTTATACAGTCCATACTCGGCTCTTCTCGTGATCCATCTTCGGACCCAGACACTTCTTGGACGCCTCCTTTTCTTTGCGTAGAACAGGTGAAAGAGTCTGTAGATGGCTTCGCACTGTTGTAGAATGATGGTGGCTACCAAAAGGAGTGTGGAGATGACTGGATGCTGTGGAAGAGCAAGAGCCAGATGAAGGCTGAAGAGGTCTGCACAGCAGGGCTGCTGGACTGAAAGTGAGATCCAGGTGATTTCCTCCCCCTTTTTATAGGAAATATCAGTTTTCCGCAAGGTGTCCTTTTGCATCCTCTAGGCATCTGCAGACATCCTAAATATCCAAAATACGTCCCCTATATGAATGTTTTTTCCATTTTAATGCTTTGTATGTGAGCTGCATCCGCTTTCATCCTTTCTACGTCCGTGCTACTAATGCTGCGTGTCCATTCCACGTCCGTTTCGCTTCCTCCCTGTGTCCGTTTTCTGCTGGAGCGGATGCGAGTTGCGCGGATGTGCAGCGGATGCCTAGCGGATATAGCAGACGCGTTAATGGATGACAACGGACATATAACGGATGTTCCCCGTATGCGTCGCGGATGTATAATGGACACGTTGGATACATTTTCTGCTCAAAAAGTTTTGTGCAGCTCAAAACTTTTTGAGCGGATGAAATGTCAGTAGACAGATGCTGGAAGGATAGATAGTAGGAAAAACGGACGCAGTGAGTACAGAACGGATGCATCACATTAACCAACGGATGGCAAGTGTTTCTCTCCATTTTACATCCTCTTTCCCTCCATTGGTGCTGTGTGATAGGGGCTTTAGCATTGTGATCTCATAAAGACAACTTTCTATTGAATCATTAGGAATCTTTGGTTTGATTGCTTTCTGGACCTGTTTCAAGAATAAAATAGTACCAAAAATTATTGAAGTTCTATGGTACAAATGTATAAACATAGTCCTTGACTTACGACCACAACTGAACCCAAAATTTCAGTTGCTAAGTGAGACAGCTATTAAATAAATTTTGTGTGTTTTTTTTTTTTTTTCTTTCCACAGTTGTTAAGGAAATCACTGCAGTTGTTAAATTAAGGCCCTGTCACACTGGCCGACAGATGCAAAACGTTTGTAAAAAGGACACAGCGGACGAAAAAAATGTTCCATCCGTTGTTATCCGCTCTCAAAAGGGGCAAAAATTTGCATAACCAGAACGGATAACACGGAAAGGAACGGATGGGGGGAGGACGCAGGGTGGATGGAAAGCGGATGCGGAATGGAAGCCTAGCGGATGGAAGCAGATGAGAGCGGATAGGTCCCCTCTGCGAATGTTTTTTCCGTTTTTATGCTTTGTTTGCGAGCTGCATCCGCTTTCATCCTTTCTCCATCCGTGCTACTAACGCTGAGCGTCCGTTCCGCGTCCGTTCCGTGTCCGTTCCACTTCCTCCCTGCGTCCGTTTACCGCTGGAGCTGATTTGAGTTGCGCGGATGCACAGCGGATGCCTAGCGGTTTTAGCGGATGCGTAACGGATGACAACAGATGCAGAACGGATGTCCCCCGTATGCCTAGCGGATGCAGAACGGACGTGTTGGATACATTTTCCGCTCAAAAGTTTTGAGCAGCTCAAAACTTTTTGAGCGGATGAAATGTCAATAGACGGATGCTGGACGGATAGAGAGGATGAAAAACAGAGGCAGTGAGTACAGAACGGATGCATCGCGTTAACCAATGGATGGCAAGTGTTTCTCTCCGTTTTACATCCTCTTTCCATCCGTTGGTGCAGTGTGACATGGGCTTTCATAACATACTTGTTAAGTGAGCCTGGCTTTCCCATTGATTTTCTTTTTCAGAAGGATGCAAAAGGTGATCAGATGACCCTGGGACACTGCAGTCGTCATAAATAAATTTTGATCACATGACCCTTTGCAACAATTGTAAGCATGAAAAATGGCCATAAGTCACATTTTTCAGTGCCGTTGTGACTTCGAATGGTCATAAAGTGAGCTGTTGTAAGTCAAGGACAACCAGTACATAAATAAATAGTTTGCGTTGGGTTTCAAAGCCCTCTGCAGTGATTCTGCCCTCATGTATTAAGCCTCCCCCAATATGTGACTCTTGGATAAAGTTCCTTCTGGGTTCAGTTCCAAATGGGGAAGAAAGACACTGGAAACATGGAGACTGCTTGGAAAGATGGTTTAATAGTGGACAGGACTTCATGGCTTGGAGCTCCAAAGTGAAAAGGACGATTGCATGCTTCAAGGTTTTGGGTGAAGGAAAAGAAGAAAAGGGAAGAGATGCTGGGAGTCTCTGGGTTTTATGTCCTCTGTTGGGCTTAGTGTTTCCTGTTCCTGTATAAGAAATGTAACCCATTGGCTGTCAGACTCCTGGGGGTGGGGATCTTAGCTAACTTTGTAGGCTTTGTTTGGACCACATGATTTCCTCTGAGTGCTGGGCTAATGCAATCTTCCCAGGCCATGTGATGAGATGGATAAAGAGGGCTTTGTTATGTAGAATACTCTGGCCCAGGCCTTAATGGTCCCATTAGCCAAGGTGGGGGTGGGGGTGAGCATCTGCTTCTGAGATGAGTTTATGTTTTTGAGTTTCTACTTCTCTTTTAGGGGAAATATTCTGCCTTTTTAATATACCCTAAATTATTCCATTTTTCTAGGAGGTTGGGTGGGTTATAACTTCCAACATGACAAAATACAGAAAGATTCAAATTAATATTTTCTAACACAGCTGTAGTCCAGCCCAGATTACTTTGTCTACCTTTTGGTGTTGCCAGATTTGAGAGAAGAAGCAGATGTCTTTTGGGCAGGCTATTTTTGGTTCATTATGGCTGTTTGGAGGTTCAGCTGTGGAAGATCTGGTATCCAACCATTTATGCACACCATCCTCAGTTGTCCATTTAGGGGCTAAAATGTGCCAATCCTCCTGAAAATTTGTTGGGTGAATGTAGTTAGGTAAAGTTCTGGTTATCTTTTATAGATGTGCTGCCTCTAATAGCATTATATTAAAAGCCCATAAATTCTTATATGGTGAGGATTATGCTGATAGATTGCTAGAATGGAGACAGGTTCTGAACATTCTTAACTGCAATACACGCTGCCTGCAATTTGGCAGCAGGCTCAAGATTGACTCAGCCTTCCATCCTTCTGAGGTCAGTAAAATGAGGACCAAGATTGTTGGGGAAATATGCTGACTCTGTAAATTGCTTAGAGAGGGCTGTAAAAGCACAGTAAAGTGATATATAAGTCTAAAGGCTATGCTGTTACCTTTTGGGAGACGTGCTCAAGAAAAGGACAATATTTTATGCTCAGCATAGATGCTGCAACTTAAGCCTCCGAATTCCATACCATTGGTTACTTTGCGAATTGAGGGTAAATAAAATGTCTACATCCAATGCAAATGTCATGGGAGAATTCTGCCAGGCAGTGGGAACTGGACTCCCTTCCTGACCCACTGACACTCCTCCTGATGAATGTCCAGGAAGAGGGCACTGACCTTTACTGGGTGCCAGTGAGAAATTCCTTGCTACCCTCTTTCCAGCTGGGATGTGTCTCTGTGTTTATACAAGCCAAAGAATCTGCAGAATTAGCCGCTTTTCATTTTGCCCTTTTTTGAGAGCCAGAGAGTTTAATTCCCACCAAACAATGTTCTTTCCCCCCCTTTTTTTTTCAACAAGTTTAAAATAAGCCCTCTCGGCTGTAATGCTCTACAAGCTGCTAGCATTGTGCAAATATGGACTTATGCAGGGAGTTATGACACAATGGCAAGGCTATTTACTGTTTAGCAGAGGAGATGGTCAGGATGTAATGGGAGGAGCACGAGGAAAGTCTCAGGTCTTCATGCCCCCATATGGCTATTCTTCAAACAGCAAGAGCTTTCATCCACTGGATGCTGTAATACGATGAACTAGAACTCTATCCACAATATGGAAACTTGTACATAAAACCCATTTGTATACAAGCACATGAACATGCACGCACAACAAGAGAAGGCTGTACACAAGTTGCTGAGTTCATGCAAGGATATCCACTGGAACTCTGAGGATGGAAGGGCAAAGAAATGCTCCAGGGGCATTTTCCTCCTGATCAGAACAAAGAGGTTGAGCGTGTTGTGCGTATGTGCTCGCTTTTTGTTTGAATTATGACATGATTATAATGTAAAGTAATATTTTTAAAAACCTTGGTTTATACTGTACTACTGAGGCCACACTTGGAATACTGTGTCTGGTTCTGGTCACCATAATACAAAAAAAGATGTAGAGGCTCTAGAAAAAGTACAGAGAAGAGTAACAAAGGTGATAAGGGGTCTGGAGGCCAAACGGTTCAATGAATGGTTGCAGGAACTGGGAATGTCTAGTCCAGGGGTGTCAAACTCAAGGCCTGCAGGCCAGATCTGGCCCATAGGGTGTTTAGATCTGGCCTGTGGGCCACCCTGGAAAGAGCAGACCAGCCCACAGTGCCTCTGTCAGTAAAAACAGAGATTGGGAGGGCTGCACATGGCTGTCCCGAGCTCCATTTTCACTGGCAGAGGGTTGCAGGAGGCTTTCACAGCCCAACATGGAGATGGGGAGTTTGTTTTTTCTGACAGAGCACTTGGATCACCACAGACTCCCCCAAAATGAGTGACATCAAGCTGGCCATGCTGCCCATGTCCCCCCAGCCCCCCAAGGTCAAACACAACCCTGATACGGCCCTCAATGAAATTGAGTTTGATATCCCTAATCTAATGTAACAAAGAGAAAACCTAGGGTGACATGATAGTTGTCTTCTGTCACAGAGAAGAGGGGGTCAACTTATTCACCAAGGCAACTGAGAACAAGATGACAAATAATGGGTGGAAACTCATTAGTGATCCGTCCTGGATTCAAGTATGGTGAAATTTCCTGACAGTGAGAACAATGGAATGACTCCTGATGTTGTGAGTAAAGGTTTTTAAGAAGAGATTGGACAATTGTTTATCGGGAATGGTATAAGGTCTCCTGCTCAAGCAGCATTTTGGACTAGAAGACCTGATCCAAGAAGCTTCTTCACGGCAACCCTATGATTCTATTTCTATTTCTTGACAAGGGATGGGCAAATCTGAAAACAGTTTTAACAAATGGAAATTCATGGGGCTGCCTGAAGAAGCTTCTAGGATCAGAAGCAAAACATCTTAAAGGAAAACAAAAACAAAAAAAGTCCAGTTGCCTTTTGAAAAACAGCTGTGGGACAACCATGACCTGGATGACTGAAAATCTCCAGAGACACAAGCACATCTAATTACAAAGGTCAATACAGACTAAAGAGTCCCCTTAAACTTTTCATAGTCCTAATAATTAGTCCTATGTATACTTGTTCTTTCTTTAACTTTCTTGGCTGAATATAATGACAGTCAGGTAAACTCTACAAAGACTTCCATACAAAATTTCTTTGTTAGATTGTAATAGGCATCCTCAAGGTATAACTCACAGTCATGTTGAGATTCATCTAATGTCCAGTCTTTGTATAGTTGTCTTCATAGTGTGAAAATACAGTTATCTTCATCCCATAACGATGGAGCAAAGGGAAAGACACCAGCCCAATGTTGGGGTCCAAGCAAGAATAAAGGAAACTCCCCAAACCCAACCAAGAGTCAATTCAGTGACCAATCAGGTTTACAGATGTGATGACATGACATAACTACATTTCCCATGAGGCATTAACTACATTTCCCATGAGGCCTTAACTACATTTACATGAGGCATTCGCTTAAGGGGACAGCTTCTAATTCCTAACTAACCATATACTGTCTGGACAGCACAATACTATTAATCCCTTAAATGCCCGATGACAACAGTAGTAAATCTGAGTAGATTGTTTGCCCTTCATTTACTCTGTAGTAAGACAGTTTCTAGATGTCACTGTGTTAATGGAAGGCAGACTTACTATGCACACTGGAGAAAGAGTCTGATGCTTATTTCACTAATTGAATTTATACCTGTTTTTATGTAAGATATTGCTGCCATTGCTACAAGCACACGCAATTTTGGAAAAAATTGGAAAAAATGAACCTCCCTTGTTAACTTAGAGGCCTTAAAACAATGACAACTATTCTGTTTGCTGCCTATATACTTTAACATTACCTTTTCCAGTCCCAAACACAATAGAAAGACTGGCTACTCTGAGCAACTGGATACATTTGGTTGCTGCCATGTGTGCTCTACTGAAATGTAGCCCAGTGTGGACAGAGTTTGCTTAAACTTTGCATCCATAGATGGAAGTGTCAAGACAGCTGGATCGTGTTTCCAGGAAAAGTTGGCTGGTAAATCAAGTGATGGTGCGGAGTGGGTGGGCTCTCTTCCTAAAGGAAAATTACTGAATAATGTTCAAAAAAACTAACAAATAAAAAAACCCAAATTAAAAAAAGGAAAAGGAAAAGAAAGAAATGTTCAAATCCTGCAGGAACTGGTAAATAAAATAGTCTCTGGAAATGTTTTATAAGAGCTAAGAAGATGAAGGAATACCTCTACCATGATTGCCTTGAAGTGGAATATTTGTAATATTCATTTCCAGATGAGTATTAAAAAGACAGTAGAAGGTAGCAAATTTTCTGACCCATACCAGATCTTCAATGAAAGGTCAAAAACTCCAGGATACTTCAACCAATTCACATCTCTATAGGTCTCTCTCACAGATATAAATATACTGAACCAAAGTGATCTGCACTGACACGGATTGTCCAAGCAATCTTAAAAAGGCACAATCTTCCCCAAGTTGAGCTTAACTCCTAGTGACTTCATAGACATATCTACTGAAATGGAATTTATTTGCCACTGCTTTCTTCTGGAACTTCCCTGTCTAGTGTACAGCCCTGGGACTGCCCTGGAGGAATTCCATCCAAAGACAAATTATCTTGACTTTGCTAAATTTCCAAAACTGAACAAAGTCTCTTGCTGAGATAAATTGACATCCTTGAGGAAAAACAATATCTCCATGTATTGGTGACTGGAAAAATCCCTTATAGATTTTTGGCACAAAAATGAAAAAAAAAATTGAAGTTCTGATTTGTAGTTTTGATGATTAGATCTGCTAGATTGTGAAAGGAAGACAATTGCGATGTAACTTCAGAGAAAGGAATTAAAATTTAATTATACTCATATCTTCTGCTATGAAGAATATCAGAAGCCACTTTATGTCTTTATATCTTGCTCTTTTTTCTACTTTTTTTTCTGATTGCACTTACAGATTTTTCTGTTATTTTTTCTTTTTCACTTTTTTCTGTTCTTATTTAGTTTTATAACTTTTGCAGTTTTATAACTTTTAATTATACACACATAGGCACACAAATACAGACCCAAAGTTGAACAAGGTCAACCAGGAGTTATCATCTGCTGAGACAGATTGAAATAGATCTTAATCTAATAATTTCATTCAGCCAGTTGATTTTTGGGTAAATCCCTCTTTTGGGAATTATGTGACCAAATAGATAGTTTATTTGGTCAATGAAGTCAATGAAGACAATGAAGTCAATTTTCATTCTAGGGCTGGTTAGGGAATTGTCAACCTGCCTCTTGGTTTTTCAGAAAACAATAGTTTGAGAAAATTCTGAACCATCCATTTTAAGTGTCCCTTTTAATCTGGATGTGGGAAGTCAAAAATGAAACACTACTTTTTAAACTGCTAGACATATTATTACAGACAAGCAATTATTTATCACATATTGTAAGTTTTCAAGACTTTAAAAATGAACGATAAAAAACAATGAATGATACAAATGGAAAAAAGTTTTTTAGTTGGCCAAGTACTATCATCAGTGGCCAAGTACTTAAATGAGAAGACATTTATCACTTGATCATAGTCTTTCCTTTTTTCTTGAGATGTTTGACATGTTGATTTAAATTACAGTAACTATTTCTCAACTATTTCTCTCTGCATATATAAATGAACCCATGCAAATTATATGCAATGTTTACATCAGTTTCTTGTCTTTTATCCACTTTCTTGGTGAGGAGTAAGAAGTTTTTATTAACACTTTTATGGATTATTGGACATTTTAGAAAACTTGGAATTCTTACCTTTGGATGAAAGGAAAACATTGATGTCCTTGGTTGGATTTGGATAAATGGCACAAAACTGGCTCTTTTTTCTTTCCACTCCTAGAAGAAGTTCCTTATCTGGAAAACAGAGAGTTTCTCTCTTTTTATAATCTTATTTTAAGCATCAGGATGGTTGGTGGAGTGTCTGGATATTTCAACTACATCACAAGCAATTGAAGTATAAATTGACCTTTGTGAAGCATTTAGAACTTAATCCATTTTTAAAATAGAGTAGACCTTATCAGCAGATTTGTAGACCAATTATTTTTCAGTTGTACATATCCATGCCTAAAACAAAATCTTGAGTATGAGAAGAGTGCTCTGGCCTTTTGAAAAGCAATTCATTGAGATGGTTGAGATTTTATACATTTTCTGAATTGAAAAGGGTAAAATGTTTTTGGTCTAAGTCCTGAAAGCACCTCATTCTTATACAAACACAATTTTCAAATGTTGACAGAATGAAATATATTGGGAAATATCCTAAGCTTCTCAATAAGTGGAAAAACTAGATTGGCTTTTTTAAAGCCAGTAAACTTATTCTTAGCTATTATTATTCCACATGACTATTGTAATTATTCGGTTGTTATGCTTACTCGATTATTACACTAAATAAACAGGGAGGAGAATCCAAACTACCTGTACAGGCAAGAGAGATAATGTGGACATCCATTAAGCCGATGAGTGTAGGCCAACATTTCTCCTTGCACAGCAGGTTGAAAAGCAAGGACAAACAAGAACTCCCCTAACTTTTGCTCTCATTGGCAATGAAGCAGCACTTTTCAATGCCATCAACAGCTGCACAAAAACTTATAGACATTTAGCAATAGGCATCATACACATTCAGAGGAGTGTAGCTCATAGAAGCTTTTCAAAGTAGTAGAACCCTGTAGAAAATAGTGAAAAAACACATCTGCTCAGCTAAGCTCCTGATCGAATTTGGGAAACAATTAGACTTATTCAATCATTCATTAATGCTCAGTACATTGGCTCATCCCACTTGGTCAAGCAAGCTGCGATCCCATTGGCCCAAGAATTTTGACGAGGGAGAAGCCCTTTCTGCTGTTGCCCCTGTCCTTTCCAATATGTTATCATTAAAACATGAGGTAAGCACCTACTCTTCTGGTTTTTTGGAAGCGCTTTAAGACCCGGATCTGTCAAGTCTAAAGGCCCTGTCACACTGCCCAACGGATGCAAAACGGACACAACGGACGAGCAAAATGTTCCATCCGTTGTTATCCGCTCTCAAAAGGGGCAAAAATTTGCATAACCAGAGCGGATAACACAGACGCGGGGAGGATGCAGAGCGGATGGAAAACGGATGCGGAACAGAAGCCTAGCGGATGGAAGCGGATGAGAGCAGATGGCACATCCGCAGGGCTTCCAGGGGGCCTCAGCAAAGCGGACGCGGAACGGAAAGAGCGGATGCACAGCGGATGCACAGCGGATGAAGCGGATGCAGAGCGGAAGCCTAGCGGATGCACAGCGGAAGCCTAACAGATGCCTGGCGTTAATTGCGCATGCGGGGGGGATGCATTGCACAAGCCCCCCGGTTATAAAGGGAAGCAGCTCGCACATGGCCAGCATTCAGAAGAAAGACCTGCTGCAGGATACATCGAGTACTTGCCTGCCCTGCCTTCCTGCCAGCCTGCCTCCAAGCCTCCTGGCCAGCCTCCCTGCCAGCCTTGCTGTCTGCCTGCCTGCCTGCCTGCCTGCCAGCCTGCCTTCCAGCCTCCCTGCCAGCCAGTCTGCCTGCCAGCCTTGGTGCCTGCCTGCTTTCCAGCCTTGGTGCCAGCCTTCCTACCAAGCTTCCTGCCAGCCTTCCTGCCAGCCTTGGTGCCAGGCTTCCTGCCAGCCTTGATGCCAGGCTTCCTGCCAGCCTTGGTGCCTGCCAGTCTCCCTGCCAGCCAGCAACCCCACAACCATGGGGAAGAAGCGAAAGTCTCAGCAACTTGCTGCCATCACTGGCAAGAGGGACAGGGCCACCCTCCCGCCCCCTGTCCCTGACTCTGCTTCTGCTGTGTACTCTGCTGAAGCTGCTGCTGGTCCTGCTGGTCCTGCTCGTGCTCCTGGTCCTGCTGGTCCTGCTCGTACTCCTGGACTTGCTCGTACTGCTCGTACTGCTCGTATTCCTGGTCTTGCTCGTCCTACTCATGCTCCTGGTCCTGCTCGTGCTCCTGGTGCTGCTGGTGCTGCTGGTGCTGCTGGTGCTGCTGGTGCTGGTGCTGCTGGGGCTCCTGGTGATTACTCTGCTGCTGCTGATCCTGGTCCTGCTGATCCTGCTGCTGCTGCTGCTGATGATGCTGATGATGCTGATTATGATCCTGCTGGTGATGATGATGATGATGATGATGATCCTGCTGGTGCTGCTGCTGCTGGTGGTGTGGAGGAGCAGCCCCTACCACCTGGGAGCCCCTCTGATGAGGGCCCATCTGCTCCTGGCAAAGGGAGGAAGAGGCGTATGCGGGGACAGGAGAGGAGGCAATATTTCATTGAGGAGGAACACGAGGATGAGGTGCTGGAGTGGCTGAGAGAAAATGACTATCTGTGGCGGAAGGGACACCAGCTGTACAGGGACACGAAGTGGAAGCAGGCTGCTTGGAGAGAGAGGGCGGAGAGTATGGGTTACACTTCAGAGGTGCTCCTCGGCTGGTGGAAACATATGCACACCTGGTACGGGAAGCTGCACCTGAAGAAATCTGGCCAGGCCACAGTAAAGCTGACGGACAGAGAGACCTACGTCATGGCCAGGTGCAGCTTCCTGGAGGGTGAGATCCGCCACCGAGGAGCACCAGCAGCCCCTCTGTCTACCCTCTCTCTCTGGCAGCCTGCTGCGACCCAGTCCTCTTCCAGCTTAGAGTCAGTCCCTGTCTCCAGGCAGGTTTCTGTGGAGCGTGCCATGGCGGAGAACCCGCGGACAGCTGTTGTCACCGTGGTGGAGCGCGTGGAGGACTCCCTGGTGCGGTGGGAGAGAGGAGACATCGAGTCCACCACAGTCGTAGCCGCATCCACCCCCCCAAGCTCCGCCTCCACAGAAAGGCAGAGAGCCAGACAGCAGGAGGGGCAGAGCCACACTGTCCTGCTGGAGATCAGGGACACCATCCGCACCAGTATAGTTCTCCTCTCTCAGCTGGTCAGCACCAACTCTTCATCCTCCAACCGCAAGCCTTTCCTCACCTATGTCAACCAGACCCTCAAGAACATGGAGGAACCCCAGTACCAGGTGGTGAAGGACCGGATCACGGAGCTGCTTCACAACCCTCCAGACCCAGAGGAACCTGCTCCCACCCAGTCCAAGTCTGCTCCCCCATCCCAGGTGATGTCCCTCCCATACCAAAACTTCCCACAGCCCCTCACCTACCAGGGCTACAGCTACCAGGAGGTCCAGCAGCACAGGCACAGAGTCATCGGGCGACACCGTTGCCACCGGTTCCACTGATGCCACCAATGCCACCCACGACAATGATGCCACCGACGACAGCGATGACACCCACGCCAGTCCTCACCCAGCTACAGACCAGACAGCCCCACTACACTACTCCTTCCTCCACCCCACAGCCAAGCCCGGCCTCAGTACATCTCTCATCAGTACTGGGGCTGACACCCCGTGGCATGGAGGAAGGACCACTCAGCATCGCGGGTCTGAGCCAGCTGTCTGAGAGTTTCCTCAACACACCGTCCCCTGTTGTCCTCTCGGGGCCAGGCACCCCAATGACGATACAGACCAGCACTCCAGCACCACCCACCTCCTCAGCACCTGGACCCTTCAGCCCTGAGACTGGGCACACCTCCGAGTGACCAATAAGAGTGCCAGAGACTGGGTAGCTGGCTACCTGTAGAGTTTATTTGGACACTTGACTTGGGTCATTTTTGTTTTACAGCTTGTTGTTCAATAAAGTTTATCTTTGATTCACACACTTGCTTCATTTCTTTTTTTTAATAAAGTCTTGGTGGAAACTTTTAGAAATGTTTTAAGCCTTTGCATGCTTGTGGGATGGGTTAAGATAGCAGTGGGATGGGCAGGGATACCTGTGGAATGGGTAATAGCTGTGGAATGGGCAGGGATACCTTTGGAAAGGGTAATAGCTGTGGGATGGGTAAGGATAGCAGTGGGATAGATAAGCCTCCAGTGCAAGCATGGTGGGACTGTATGGTCCACCCTCCCTGGTGCCACACCTATGGCCCTTCTTCCCTATACGTGAGGCTCCCTTCACGTGGGGCCTTGCACATCCTCAGTGTCGATCAGGTTTCGCCCTTGCCTCCATTCCCCAGGCTCCATGTCCCCATTGCCTTGTTGGAGGTCCACGATCCTCTCTTCACAGGTGAGGTGTCTTGAAGTGTAGGGCTTCATGAGGTAGGTTCTGAGGGAGAAGGCGTCATCCCCCACGATGAAGTAGGGCACATCTTGTGTGTCGTTGGGCAGGGGTTCTGGATCTGGAAAGCCCATGATGAGGTTGCCTTCCAGCTCCTCCTTGAGGTGACTGGCGTTGTATACCTGGGCATCTGAACATGAGCCGCTGCCTGAAGCATCGATGTATATGAACTTGTAGTCAGCATCAACCATGGCAAAGAGGATGATGCTGAAGAAGCCCTTGGAGTTGAAACAGCTAGGCTGTTGGTCTGAAAGTGAGATGCAGGTGAGTTGCTCCCCCTTTTTATTGGCACTTGCTTCATTTCTTTTTTTTAATAAAGTCTTGCTGGAAACTTTTAGAAATGGTTTAAGCCTTTGCATGCTTGTGGGGTGGGTTAAGATAGCTGTGGGATGGGCAGGGATACCTTTGGGATGGGTAATAGCTGTGGGATAGATAAACCTCCAGTGCAAGCAGTGGGACTGTATGGTCCACCCTCCCAGGTGCCACACCTACGGCCCTTTATTATCAATAATAATGTAATAATTATCCACACATGTCAACATAAACACAACTCTTTCTTAAACGCCCTGTTCATTGTAGGCCAACCAAACATACATGGCCCAATCTCATCCGTGTGATGAGACAGGCTGAAGGAAGCATCCATTAAGCATCTACCATCCTGTCTTGCCACTCCACTACTCCAGCTGGGGAGTTGCACCATTGTCTCAGGAGGTTGCGCTGCTTCTTTGCTTCATTTAAGGCTCTGTTGGGGCCTTGCACATCCTCGGTGTCGATCAGGTTTCGCCCTTGCCTCCATTCCCCAGGCTCCATGACCCCATTGGCTTGTTGGAGGTCCACGAGCCTGTTCTGCAAGACTGGGTAGCAGGTGCGCATGAGATTGTGCAGGATGCAGCAAGCTTCCATGATCCTCCTCACGGTCTCTGGACAATGCTGCATGGTGGTGAGAAGTTCCTGGAACCTGTTGGCCAGGATGCCAAAGGTGTTCTCCACCACCCGCCTTGCCCTGGACAGCCTGTAGTTGAAGATCCTCTCTTCACGGGTGAGGAGTCTGGAGGTGTAGGGCTTCATGAGGTAGGTTGTGAGGGAGAAGTCGTCATCCCCCACGATGAAGTAGGGCACATCTTGTGTGTCATTGGGCAGGGGTTCTGGATCTGGGAAGCCCACAATGAGGTTGCGTTCCAGCCCCTCCTTGAGGTGACTGGCGTTGTATACCTGGGCATCCGAAGATGAGCCGTTGCCTGAAGCATCGATGTACATGAACTTGTAGTCAGCATCGACCATGGCAAAGAGGATGATGCTGAAGAAGCCCTTGTAGTTGTGATAAGTGGACCCTGATTTGGCTGGAGCTTTGCAGGCCACGTGCTTCCCATCTATGGCTCCAACGGTGTGAGGTAAGTTCCACTTCTGATACCACTGCTCTGCAACTTTCTGCCATCCTTCTTCAGTGGAGGGGTACTGGAGGAGCTCCTCCTTGTATTCTTCGATGATGGCCTGCACCACTTCTCTGACCACAATGCTGATGGTGTTGGATGGCACCCTCCAGCCGTTCTGCATGCTCCTGTAGGAGGTCCCTGAGGCCAGGTGGCGCAGAGTGAGTGCCACCTTGAGCCCAGGTTCCAGGCTGGGCCGGAAGCTGGTGTTTGCCTTGGTCAACCTGGGTGTCAGGCGCTGCACAACTTCATCAAACATGTCTGGCTGCATCCTCATGAAGTTCTGGAACTCCCGAGTGTCTTCGCTCCTGAGCTCCACCATTAGCTTGTTGTACAGTCCGTCCTCTGCTCTACTGGCGAACCATCTTCGGACCCAGACTCTTTTTGGGTGGCTCCTTTTCTTCTCGCAGTAGTGTTCACAGAGCCTGCAGATGTCTTCGCACTGTTGCAGAACAATGGTGGCTGCTGAAAGGACTTTGTTATAATCCACGGTTGACATGACAGGATGCTGTGGAAGAGGAAGAGGCAGATGAAGGCTGCAGAGGTCTGCACCGCTGGGCTGCTGTTCTGAAAGTGCGATGCAGGCGAGTTGCTCCCCCTTTTTATAGGCAGTATAGGTTTTCTGCTAGGCATCCTCTAGGCATTCTGTAGACATCCTTAATATCCAAGATAGGTCCCCTCTGCCAACGTTTTTTCCATTTTAAACACTTTGTTTCCATGCTGCATCCTCTAGGCATCCGTTCTGCATCCGTTCCGCGTCCGTTCCGCTTCCTCCCCGCGTCCGGGCAGATGCGCGTTGCGCGGATGCATTGCGGATGCCTAGCGGATATAGCGGATGCGTAACGGATGCAGAACGGATGCGTAGCGGATGTGTAGCTGATGCAGAACAGACAAAATGGATACATTTTCCGCGCAAAAGTTTTAGGCAGCCGAAAACTTTTGGAGCGGATGAAACGTCCATAAACGGATGCTGGACGGATAGAGAGGAAGCAAAACGGAGGCAGTGAGTACAGAATGGATACATCTCGTTTTCGAACGGATGGCAAGCTTTTTTTTCCATTTTACATCCTCTTTGCATCTGTTGGTTCAGTGTGACATGGGCTTAACCAACGGATGGCAAACTTTTTTGTCCGTTTTACATCCTCTTTGCATCCGTTGGTGCAGTGTGACATGGGCTTAAGAATGTGATGCAGCCCTGGGTATGGCTGATGGCTTGAGGGCATTATTCTCACTGTTTTGTTAAGTGTTGTAGTCTCCTGAATTTTTTAACTTTGATTTTTTACTTTATGTGTTTAAACTTCATGTGTTTATGTAGCTTTATTATATTGTTGCAAATAACCCAGAATCACTGAGATGAGATGGATTGTGCAAAAATGTAATAATTAGTTAAGCAATAAATAAATATTCTATATTGCACAATGCTGGAAGCAATATATCTGTTACATTCTACTTTGAGGATTACAAAGGCATTCTAGATTTATCAACAAAACCTACAAGTCAGACCTGAGAATAATTGTCATAGTTCCCTCTCACACATGTCTTCAACAACTGATATTAATAGGCTTCCTCTAATTATGTAGGCAACACAGAGCCATTAGCATAGTAACCACTGACTTTCCTCCACCATGACTCTCTATGAATAATTTTAAAGTTGGTGAGCCTCACTCTTGTTTTGTGGTAGGAAGTTCCACAACTATTCTAGATGCTATGTGGAGAATCTGTAATGCATCCGGAGTCTGTCATTATTTGATTTTATTAGATGGTCATGTTCAAACATACACATTTTCTATCACTCTGTAGAGATGAAACAAGCCCATTTCACCAAGAGATTAATTTTGTAGATTTGATTTCCCCAGCCTGTGGTTTTCCAGAATTTCGAGGAAGAAAAATCAAAACTGTCAAAATTCTCAGGCAGTTGGGCAAATTGCCATTGTTATTTGTTGTTAATAATTATTCTTATTACACATTGTCCTATGAGTTGTCTTACCAAGGCATGGAAGTTTGCTTGAAAAGACTGTGGGAAAGATGTAAAGTCCAGTTATAATAACTCCTTCAAGGTTCTCTAACAAAATTTGAAGAAAAAGTTTTCCAAAGCAAAAAAATGAATGAAGGGGAAATACTTATCCAGAATAGGAAAAAAGAATAGGACTGATCAACCAATATGAGGCACATAAACTAGGATGCTAGGCTGTATGATTTCCTAGTGTTTAGGCTCATTAATCTTTGCAATTTTAGGAAGTGTGGATTTCAACGTCTAGATTTTAGAACTCCTACCCTAGAATGTGGCTAGGGAATTGTAGGAGTTGAAGTCCACAGTTAAAGTTGCTAAGGATGACAAACATTGCTTTAAGCATTGTGTCTTGGAGCAGTAGAATACATACGAGCAAGTGCATCAACTCATCTGTCCTGCTTGATTGAGCTTTCCCTGTGAAGTTGCAGTCCTGCTGTGCACCATTGTTCTCAAATACCCTTAAAGGAAACTGTCTTGTCTGTTTAAGAACTGGGAGAAGCACTAAAAGGATAAACACCAGAGAATCTGAAGAATTTCTGGAACTTTGGATATTTCTGGATCTGCTCTTCTGCATTAGACTGAGTCACTTTGCTAGAAACTTTCTAGCTTCAAAAGAATAAAATACAGGGATAGTCCAGCACCCCCTGGGTGAAATGGTCGAATCATTTGCCTTTGCAACAGCACCATCTTGTGACCCTGAACTGGAAATACAGGATGACAGAGCAAGGGAGAAAATACAATGGTATGTATCTCTGATAGTCCCCATTGGTCTTTATTTCCAACAGAGGAGGAAGATTGCAGCAAATCCCAAATCTGGAGTGTTTTTACCCAGGAAACCTGGATGCTTAGTCTTGTTTTGAAAACCCTCAGTCACTCCCACGAGGACAAAAATTGAATAGGAGCATTAAAATAACCACATGCATTCCTATCAAGACCATTTAGAATAGAATAGAATAGAATAGAATAGAATAGAATAGAATAGAATAGAATAGAATAGAATAGAATAGAATAGAATAGAATAGAAT